>OZ012735.1:619335234-619935234 GCA_963859935.3 Lathyrus sativus | reverse complement strand
AATATTCAAATAAAATAAAATCAATTAATAAAAATAACAAAACAAGAACAACAATAATGATAATAATAATATGAATAATTAATTAACTTAAAGTTAAGGGTTTTAAGTACCAATTTAAATTTCAAAGTTTAGTTTATAAAATGAAACGATGATATTCAAATTGAAGAATAAAAGTAATAAATATAAAAAGTAATTAATTAATAAATTAATTATTATAAGTGTTAGTTTCAACATTTAATTTTTAATAACTAGCATTGTTAAAATCTCAAATCTAACTAGATATATTATTTAGTGTATGGAAAAATTAGGATGTTACACAAACTCCTGTTAACTATCAACGAGCGCCCAACACTCCCGTGTGTCAACCATCAGAGGAGCCGACGCCTCGTCAGAACGGTCCGAATAGGAGACAGTACAAGTCTTGTCCTCTGATTCCAATGACGTTCACCGAGTTGTATCCTTTCTTAGTGCAACGAGGTCTGATTACTACCCGAGCTTTGGCCCCCCTCGTAATCCTTTTCCTGCCGGTTACAATGTTGTTGCTCATTGTTTATTTCATGAGGGTGCGCCTGACTACGATTTGGAAGATTGGTACGCACTCAAGTGCATTGTCATAGAATTGTTAGAAAAGAAAATTTTGTCTTTTGATGATCCTCAGCCGAAGATCAAGACTCCTCTCAAGGATTCCCATTTTCCAAGTTCAAGCTTTGCAAAGTCTGTTTTCAACCTATCTCAGCCAGTTACTTCTACATCGAATCAGCCGAAGCCAATAATTGCTCAGAAGCCTAGTACATTTCATTTCAGTAATCCTCAAGATGAGGTGACCATGATCAACCAAGAATCTAGGAAAGTTATTCCGAGGGAAGCTTTGAAGACTGATAATGAAGCAGTGACAAATATAGATGAGGCAAGCAAGATGACTCGCAATGATCATACTCCCCACTTCATTGAGGCTCCGCCAGAAGAAACCACTACTATTGTGTTGGTCTTGAATACGAAGACTTCATAAACTTGTCATACAGTTCATTTTGTTTATTTATATTATGTTTCTTTGATTGAGCATAATTAGCATGTACGAACTTGTTATTTTTGATTAATTAATGCAATGCATATGTTTGTCTTGAATAAATCCATTCGTTTCACTCATCAAAAATATTTTTTCATAAACTTATAATGCCAACTTTACCCAATCTCTTGCTTTGATTGAGAATTGGGAGGAGGAGGATGAACCAAAACATAAAATCTCTTGTATGCTTTCGATTGAAACCTGCTGATGATGTAAGGCATTGTTTCAAATCCCGAACACTTGAGATATAAGGAAGATAATCCCTCTTTAACCCCTTTGAGTCGTGAAGTAGGAGTTTTCTTTTCCAAATTAAAACTCTCATTTTAACCTGGGGCGGGGTAGTTTTTCAGTTAAACTGATAGAGCACTCAGACTCTCAAAAAGGAGGAGCGAACCTTCGAGAATATATCCCTAACATACTAGGAGAGTAGAAGTCCAAAAAATGCAATGACTATCCCTCTACTACTTAAAGAGTGGGGCAGTCACAAGCCTTCAAAAGAGTCACATGGCTCGTTCAAAAAAATATAAGAGCCCGCTAAGTCAGAACCTATGAAGGAGACTTAGGCAAAATTGGGGCATCCCGCTGGACTCCAATGTCAAATCAAAAATACGCCGTCCAGGCAAAAGTTAGGGAATAAAAATACCAAATCAAAAAACAAGGGATTACAATAAAGAATTCACAATAAAGAACAAGGTTGTGTGATCGGACACCAATAGAAATAGGTGAGTGACTGCCATTGTCCAAAGCCTTAATAGGTTCTCGACCATATCAAATCCGATTGAGATATGAGTGCTCATATCCAGTTAACTGAATTAGGATTGAAGAACATCACGAAGAATGGGTGGGTACAAATAACTTTGAGCCTTTATCCTTTGTTTCTTAAACCTGTGCGCCAAGCCACGATACAACCCTTAAAAGACCTAATTGAAGCAGGAGTTCTTTTGAAAGCATACTCGACGAGATAATGTTTCCTGACTCCTACGAGCTATGCTCAATTTAACGTTGGCATTACAAATTAAAATTCATATCCTAACTAGTGATTTCGGTCACAGGTTATGATGATATCTTTTTCAAAAACAAAAACAAAATTTCAAGACAAATATATATGTTGCATTGATAGTTTTAGGATTAGCATTTCACCGTGTTGGTTTTGCCTGATACCTTAGAAACTTACATATAGATGTCGTCAATGGCACTCGAAGATCCTGCTAAACAGGGGCAGGCAGTTTCCAATTCACTTACTAATGCAAGCCTGACGTTCTTAAGAGCTATTTTTGAAGGCAGTCGTAACACTGTTGATCTGTGCCCGTTATGTCGAGGTCCGACAAATCTCTCCAAGAGTTTGAAAACAGTAGGGCAATTGAACCCTATGTTCTTTGTAAAATCCTCTCGAGATGACTTTCTCACAAAGAAGGTACTCCGGGGCATGATATTTTTCAAAATGGCAACTACTACGAAGTCCATTGAGATCAAATTTAGCATCGTTTCACAACGTCCTTCAGGCGCCCAATAGATTTTACTCCCGGCGGTCTTCATTCCCCAGTAAATCTCATCGTTGCAGAAGTGATTTAAACCATTTCCTTAGAGTAGTTCCCTGCGAGACTTTAAGCTGACACAGACCCCAGAGAGACTTTAAGCCGACATAGTCCCCAACGATACTTTAAGCTGACGCAGTCCCCAGAGAGACTTTAAGTTGACAACATGTTAGACGAATCCGATAATCTCTAGTGACTTTCAAGACTGTAGAGATCCTACCAGCATCTTTCAATTGACACCTTTTATTTGAGGACCCACTCCTTAGATGGAATCGTCTTTTCCTCATCGAAGTGCCTTCTCTTCCCAGTGATAGTCTCCAACGAGACTTTAAGCTGACCACACTTTTGGACGAATCCGGTTATCCCCAGTGACTCTCAAGACTGCAGAGATATCCCCTGTATCCTCCATATGTTCGGTGTCCTTGAAGACCCATTCCCAGTGGAATCATATGTTCCTTAGTGAAATTGCTTACTTTCCTCAGGAATATTCCCCAGGAGATTGCCATATTCTCCCTAAGAAGTTAATATACTTTCCCCAAGAATGTCTGATGATTTCTCCCCAGTAAGTCGGATGAACTCTCCCCAAGGAAGTCGATATATTCTATCCCCAGGTGGATGTACCTTTCTCTCAGGAAGCCGAGGTGCTATTCCCAGGAAGGTTCTACAATATCTCCATGAAGCTGCCTAGCCCTACATCTTCCCCATGAAGTGGATATTTATTTTATCCCCGGAAGTCTCTGATCCTAAGATTCTCTTTGGATGATTGTGATTCATGACCTCAATCTCTCCAGTGAAGTCAAGACATCATACTCTCCAATGAAGTCGTATCATATCCCCATGTGGAAGTCATGATACCGTATCCCCAAGTGGATTATTTTCTCCCTAGAGAAGTGGGAACTTTGAAGCCAGATTCGGTTCTACCACTGAATTTTCCTATCTCTTGATAGATGTACTTTTGCAGAGGTCACCGGGTGTTCCCGTCGAGATGTTTATTTCATCTCTCGTCTCCTCTCTCGTCTGTTTTTTTAGCATGTGCATGAGCCTAAGCATTGCATGCTCATTACATTTTCATTTACATACACATTAACATACGCATTAGCATCTGTCTATTTTCTATTTGTCGTCATCCTTTATCGCTACCGCCGAGTAACTGGGTTTGTCCGCTCTCTCCAAGTAGATCGTCAGCCCTAAGCATAAAATACCTATTATTTTCCAATTTCCCCACAAAGTTCAACCCTCGTGGACGATGGTTATTTCAGTTATCTTTCCATGTTAGTATAAGATAATCCCCATTTGAGTTCATTCCCTCAATGGAGTCTTGTTTGCCAGTTCTTTCTAACTCGATCCTAGATCGAACTTCAGTCTTGGCGGTCACCGAGCCTACCTGGATGTGCATTTATTTTGCACTATCTTTCAAGAATAACCTTTACAATCCTTTGCAGATATGCGACAGTTCTCGCCTGAGAAACTTATCACTACCACATTAGACAAGCAACAGTTCTCAGCCGGGAAGTATATCATTACATCTTACAACAACGGTATGCGACAATTCTCATACAAGAAGCTTATCATTTCATTACAATCTTCATTACAACCTTCATTACAATTTACATTACATGTTACCACCTCTACAAGCAATGCTCACCCGAGAAGCTTATCCTTGCTACTCTCGCAAATAAGCGGTATTTCTCGCCTGGGAAGCTTATCCTATCTTCATCATGAGGAGCAGCAAGTGGCCATCTCCATCAAGAAGTTGGTTTCCATTTTCTTTTCATCTTGAAGAAGGGGGAGGTTTAAACTGAATCATATTCAGGGGAGCACGGCCTTGAAGTATGAAGAAGGAGCTAACTCATATTCAAGAGAGCACATATCTTGAAGTATGAAGAAGTTCATTTTATCCTTTAGTAAAAGAAGGAGCTAAATCATATTCAGGAGAGCACAAATCTTGAAGTATGAAGAAGTTCATTTTATCCTTTAGTAAAAGAAGGAATTGAATCATATTCAGAGGAGCACGACCTTGAAGTATGAAGAAGTTTATTTTATCCTTTAGTAAAAGAAGGAACTGAATCATATTCAGGAGAGCATAAATTTTGAAGTATGAAGAAGTTCATTTTATCCTTTAGTAAAAGAAGGAGCTGAATCATATTCAGGAGAGCGCAGATCTTAAAGTATGAAGAAGTTCATTTTATCATTTAGTAAAAGAAGGAACTGAATCATATTCAGGGGAGCACGACCTTGGAGTATGAAGAAGTTTATTTTATCCTTTAGTAAAAGAAGGAACTGAATCATATTCAGGAGAGAACAGATCTTGAAGTATGAAGAAGTTCATTTTATCCTTTAGTAAAAGAAGGAACTGAGTCATATTCAGGAGAGCACAAATCTTGAAGTATGAAGAAGTTTATTTTATCCTTTAGTAAAAGAAGAAGCTGAATCATATTTAGGAGAACACAGATCTTGAAGTATGAAAAAGTTTATTTTATCCTTTAGTAAAAGAAGAAGCTGAATCATGTTTTTGCTCATGGAAGCTTATTTTATCAGATGAGCGACAATCCCTCTAGTGGAGCTTATCAATCTATATTATACCCAGATAAGCAATAGTTTCTTTATTTGAGAGCTTATTCATTTTGGCATATAAGTCCCTTCCAACGATAAGTGGCAGTCCTCTCTCGAGAAGCTTATTAGGGCATTAAAGTCTAGTTACTTTGGCATACAGTCGGTTTTACCCTGTATATTTTCTACGGATTCATGAAAATTCCGTTCGATCCCGTCACAAGGAGAGTTTCCAGAAGCTTGGATGTTATTATTTGCTCAATGCTCCATCATTCTATTTACTTGGTCCTACAGCCGTGCGAATCCAGTTTTTACCTTTTATCCTAGAGTATCAGCCGGTCACACCTGAACCTGTTGAACAATTACTTTTAGATATTCCGAAGTGGATGCCGTCTCACCGGTGCCATCTCCATTGAGGATCCTGTTCTTACCGTTTCATCTTAAAGTGACAATTGATCGTGTTCGCACCAGTTGGCCATCACTTTAGAATTCTCCCTAGTGTCGTGCTGTTTCCCTAATGCGTCATATTCCCTAGTGTGGTTCTTTCGTCCCATCTATCCCTTGTGTCATCGTGTCGTCTGCATCTTTGCATTTATCATCCCAGCATGTGCATCATACTAGATTCATGGTATTGTTAGCATTATAGTTCAGTTTGTTTTGTCCATAGCATGGCATATCACTACATCTAAGGGCAAAATTTTCGGTTATCTGTATTTAAATCCCTCCACCATGATTTCTCAAGCCTACGTCGCTTAAATCATCCGGTGAAGCTATTTAAATAGGGGCAACTGTAATACCCCAAATTTTGACCCTTAGGTTGGTTGGCTCATTTCACATTTCATCTCATTTTGCATTGCATTATAACTAACTGCTAACCAGTTTGCTCAGTCCGTTGGTTTTGCAGGAAAAATCACACTATGTG
This sequence comes from Lathyrus sativus, assembly GCA_963859935.3. Classification (NCBI taxonomy): domain Eukaryota; kingdom Viridiplantae; phylum Streptophyta; class Magnoliopsida; order Fabales; family Fabaceae; genus Lathyrus; species Lathyrus sativus. Next base: position 619,929,161 of record OZ012735.1, on the reverse strand, counting down.
CAGTTTAACTCGCGAAGGGAAAAATGGTCATTAATTTGCAGCCTGCTAACAATTCATGAAGCCAAGTTGTCATTCAGGGTTCCTTAAGTGATTTGAGTTCCCATCTCCGAGTCCTATGATTTATTTATTCTGACAGATGCACGTTTTCTTGTTTTATGCTGGTCAACGGTCGGGTTTTAAAGGAACAGTGGAATTTCGGTGCGCGTTGAATTTATAATGGATATCCGTTTGTTTTGGATCATAACTGTTAGTTGAGCTTATCAGGTTGCCGAGTTAAAGCAGTCGAGATGCGTGTTAAATTTTTAATACTAAGGACAGTTTGTTCCGTCGTTTAACTGAAATTCCGCTATTTTTTTGTTCAAGGCTATATTCACTGACTTTGTTATCAAACGAGCTCCAACCCGCTGGGGTTAGTCAGATTTGATTTATTGGGATAAAATTTAATCGGATGATGGGATCGGATGAATTCATTGGTATGAAGGTAATCAGAAAAATTTGATCGGACAAGCTTATTCAATCGAATTTGTATGGAGAAGCTTGATCAATTAGATTTAATTAAAAGGATTTAATTGTTTAAAACTATTTGGAACAATTTAGCCGGGTCGAGCTATTTAAGTGAATTCATCCGTTTAAGTTTAAGCAGAGGAATTATTGGGAAATTTAATCAGACGGATTTAGTGAGTTAATTTGAATCAGTTGATTTGGTTTGTACGGATTGAAGCAGATGATTTCAATTGGACGAGTTTAATTGGAGAAATTTAATCGGTTAAATTTAATTAGTTAAATGTGATTAGTTAAGTTTAATCGGTTGAATTAGTCAGTTTAGTTCAAATGATGGAATGAGAGCGGAAAATAGAAAAGAGATTGAATTTATATATTGAATTTTATTTATTTATTTATTTCAAATGAAATTACAAAAGAATTACAATTACAATTTTAATTCCTAAATTTCCTAAAATTTTCCTAAATGTCTCCATGCCAATTCTTCGAGTTTCCGATTTTTTTTCTTCGAACTTGCAAGATAAAACAAAAAAACAGAAATTGTTATCAGTTAGGGATCTATTTTTTCGATCCGATACCCTCAGAAAATGTTCATCATCGGGTACGTCGGGAAGGCAACGACAGAGTCGAAGCCAGCTCCCGACTTATTTCTCGACCTCGGTAAACCCGACAATATCTGTTCTAATCCGAGAGAGAGAGAGAGAGAGAGAGAGAGAGAGAGAGAGAGAGAGAGAGAGAGAGAGAGAGAGAGAGAGAGAGAGAGAGAGAGAGAGAGAAAGTGGTTTTTTAAAGTGATTGGGCGAAAAAGTGCTTTTGAAAAAAGCACTTTTTCTTCTGAAAAATGGTTTTGCCAAACAGGGCCTTAACACAATTCCCAGAAACTTCTGAATCCAGCGGATCAAGCACAGCGCAAACAACTCCTGAAAAATTGCAAGCCACCATTTCTGCAAATCCAACAACATTTCTGCAAAATAAATGCAGCAACAGTAAAAACGTAACAACCAAACCCACAAAAGTTCCAGCCACAACTTTCGCAATAGGCTGAACATCACATCCATACGGTCTCACCAACAAACAAGAAATCTAGAAAAGTCCTAAAAATAGTCGTGAATCACACGAACGAGTCCATAAAATTGCAACAAGTCAAGAAATTCGCAACCAAAACTTCTTAAGAAATAGCAGCAATTTCTGCAGTGAAAAACGGGGGGATTTTTTTGGTGAAGAACGAAGTTGAGCGAACATCAGAAAAGAGACGAAATCATCATTGGAGGAAGGTCGTGAGTTCGGCAGAAAATTTACCAAAGAACCAGCGGCGACCGCGAATCTGTTGGAGCTCTCACTACCACCGTGAGCCACCACAACTCACCGACGGACCTGCAGTGGCTGTAAGTGCTGCAACAGCTCACTACCGCCAAGAACTCAGATGCGAGGTTCGCTCACTATCATCATCGTTCAACATCCATCATCAGGATCAACAGACGACCACCACCACGGAGAACACTTCGTCATCCAAATCCGTCACCTCAAAACAACCCGTCAGCAAAACCACCGTCAGACTCAGAGAGGTGGAAATTACCACCCTCATCATTGTCTACAAGACCATTATCGCGGCCTCACAAGGAAAGGGTAAGATTTGATGAACTGATCCATGTTTAAAAAAGGTTTTTTTTTTTGTTTTCGTTTTTTAGATTCACAGAAGAAGGAGATGATGCCATGAACAAAGTGGAGAAGAATAGCCATGGAGGGGAGAACGGAGAACGCAAGCGAAGCTCTCCCATGGGAGGCTACCGCCGCGTCGCATGCAAAGGGGGAAGGATAGGGTTTCTCAAATAAAACCCTAAGAGTTTCAGCAAGGGAAACCGTCCCCTTCCCATTTATTTCTTATTTTCCCATCTTTTACTTTTATTTTTATTTTCTTTTCTTTCCCATTTTCATTTATTTAATAATTAAATAGTTAGTATATTTAGATTGTTAATTTTTTCATTTTTATAATTTTGTAATTAAAACATTCTAAAATTAAAACCCTCTTTAATAAAATAAAATTAAACCATTTTTCTTGCCTAACTAAAGCCTTTTCATAGTTAAAACTATTTTTTAAAAATGAAAATCAATTTTTTTATCAATTAAAACATTTTTTTAAAGGAATTTTATTATTTAAGAATGAAAATTGAAATCAATCCCTTTTGCAAAAATTAAAATTAGAACTTTTTTACTCAAAACTTAGAACCCACTTTGTTAAAATTAAAATTAAGACATTTTTACTAAAATTAATCTAAATCCACTTTTCTTTAAAATTAATCAAAACCTTCTTTAGAAAATTTTTGAACTAGAACGATTTTTATTTGATTCTTCAATTGACTTCAAGTGTTTCTTAAATACGGCTAACATCTTGATTTCATATTGCAAATTAATTCTTGCCCGTTAATTGCCCCGGCAAAAGTTGTATAACGCTTATGTTGTTTCCCGGTTCCCAGTTGTTTAATTACTAAATTCCCCGTACTTTTTGCATTTTTGTTTAGGTTGTAATTTATGCGAGGCTACCGTCGCTGCTATTTTCAATTTCGTTTCATTTTGGTTTGTAATTTATGTGAGTGATCGTCGCTTTGCACTTTTTACTGCTTTCATATTTTCCTCTATTTCAATCCCGCCATATAATAATTTGTTGTTTGCATCATTTACCATTAATGTCCCTCCGAAGGATTAGGTCTAACTGTTTGACCGCCAAGTCAATAGCCTTAACCTGTGACCTTTTCAAAACCCTAATTGCCTAGGCGTCCCGCCGTGGACGAAAACACCTTTTACCCTAGCATTATGTCAAGGAGTCGTCGTACTCCGTTTTAGGGTTTTCCGCCGTGGAATACCTAGTTAACCTTAATTTCAACTCTTTACAACGTAGAAATAGGAGTCGCCACACTCCACGTAAGCACTTCCTTAAGAATGCTTATTCCCCATTGAAACCTTGACCATAGTCAAGAAGTTTCTAACCTCCCTTTCGAGGGGAACTATGATTACTCTGATTCCACCCCCTACCTCGGATACGTAGGCATAAGATGCGAGTCTTGGCGAGTAAACTTAGGACTAACCCTTAGGTTTTTCGGTCAATCTTAACCCTTAGCTCCGTATATACCCTAAAGCAAATAATTAAAGCAAAATAGTAAACTTTAAACAAAAGGTTCCTATAGAGTACTACAGACGTTTAGGGTGCTAGTACCTTCCCTAAGCTTAACCAACCCCTTACCTAGAGCTTTCCTCACATTGTTTACGATGCAAAAATTAGGTTTTCCTTCTTTTGACCTTTTCCTTCGGATAAATCAAAGTCGGTTGTGAACTAAAAGATGTGATTCAAATTAATTAATAATTTGATATCCTATTCTCACCGCAACAAGTTGGGCAGAGCATCAATGAAATGTATATGATATATACAAATTGAAATGCATTTGTATCATTGTAACCAAAAGGGGGTGAAATCAAACTTATAAATTTCAGTAAGGCTTAAATAGTCATTTCGTCCCTGTAAGTTGATTATTTTTATTTTTAGTCCCTTAACCATTTTTCTTTAGAAATAATCCCTGATTGTTAAATATTTTTGGTTTTAGTCCTTGAAATCAAAATTCACAGGAAAATATGCAAGTTTCCTGCAGATGTTCCTTCGAATTTTCTCGCAGATTTAAAATCTGCATGTTTCATACGGACTTTCCTACAGAATTTCATAGTAGAGACTAAAGCGAATATGATTTTAACATTCAAGGATTATTTATAAGAAAAAACAGTTTAGGGACTAAAAACAAAAGCACGCCAACTTATAGGGACAAAAAGACTATCTAAGTCTTTCAGTAATTTGTGTATAAATTTAGTTAATACGAGAGTGGAGAGCTCTATCACCGGAACCGCACTCCATGGAGGGGTAAAATGAAGGTTTTAATTTAATTAAGAAATTAATCATTGAATAAATTATTTATTCAAATTAACACATTTTCATACTTTATGATCAATATTTTAGTTGATATGATTATATGTTAGTTGGTTTTCAAGTGTATTTTTATACAATTTATATTGTAACAGACTAATTGACATGTGCACCCACATGGGATCCTAACTAGTTTGATATAAAAAACACTAGTACCTATTAAGACAAAGTTCGAATCTAGTGGAGATGACTAAAACATTATAATATGGTGTTGTTCACTACACTCCTTGTAGTGATCACACACCCTATAGAAATCCCAAATTGCCCATCACATCGTTTGAATTTCAAAATCTAGACGCGCCTATTATGCACCAAATTATTTGATCAGAGTGACACCCCATTTTCCCCAAAAATATGTCCATATTCCAATCTCCAAACTAATCTTACCGACGTATTTTGTGTGTTTCTTTATAAAGGGGGATAAACAATTTCTTATTCTAATCTTTAGATTAACCCCATGAAAATATTCATTACTACAAATATATTTATTTTACCTCAGACAAGAAGGGGATTATACCTCGATTAGAGAAGCGAGATAACAAATGGAGACATAAAAACATGCACATTACCCTTCAGTTTTTGAATAACCGAGGGGATATTTGAAAAGGTCATTGGTTTGATCCCCAACAACAACAATTTTTTTCAAAACTATGTAGCGCACGTCATATACCTCTCATTTTTTGTTAATAACTAAGGGAAATAGGACAATATTTATGTCAGATTTCGTTAATAATCGAGGGGTATAACATATATATTTTTTGTTTTGTTTAAAATCTCATTTTAACTTATCCATATCTTTTTTTACATGTAACCTACAAATTATGTGACAGAATCAGATCATTTATATTTTATACAGAACATAACACATAATACTAAATTTACATTATTTACAAAACTTATAATAACATTTGTGACACATACAACCTCTACCAAGAGAACTTATACATATTTGAACTTATACATATTTGTACCTATAATGACAAAATCTATATACATTGCTAGTGTATAGATGTAAATCAAGAAAAACTAGTATTTATGAGATTCATGATAAGATAGGAAGGGACCGACCCAACATGATCGGATGTCATCTACATCTTCTTGTGTGAATGGTGTTTTGTCGCTAAACCCCTATAATTTAAACAAAATTAAATTATGATAAACTAACAACAACAACAACATTAACTTAAAAAATATACATAAATTACATGTATATGGATAATTAATATCTTAGACCATGAATTGGTAATGCCTCTAGAGACAATATTAAACATATGTCTCATAACATAGTATCCACATTCAAAGTTGTTGGGTTGTTTTTGCGACTACAAATAATTTTAAAGGTTAAATATATTTTTGGCCCCTATAAAATTACAAACATTTGTTTTTGGTCCCTATAAAAAATAACATGTTTTGGTCCCTACAAAATAATTATGCAGATAGTTTTAGTCCCTACTGTTAAACCAATGTGAATTTTTGAATGATTATTTTGCAGATATGTTTAGAACATTATAAAAAGTTCCTCAAAAAAAAGAACTCAAAATTTGATTTATAAGTCGAGAATTTCATTACTTTTATCATTATCTTATGAAATTTAAAAAATTCATATTTAATTCTTCTCATTTTAAAAAATTATATAATTTGGTAAAGAAATATTTTATAATAATCTGAACACGTATGAAAAAAATTATTCAAAAATTTAAAAGTTTAGGGGTAATTAAATAGTTTTCAGAATTTTAGAAAATAGCAAGGACTAAAGCTCCATGCATAAAATTTTTGTAGGGACCAAAATATATGTTTTTTTTATAGGGACTAAAAATAAAGTGTGAGATATTTAGAGGGATCAAAAATATATTTAACCCTAATTTTAATATAGTTACTAATTGATACATATAAAAAACAAATAATACATTAGCAAATTATGTTTCACAAATTATATCCCTCCATAGCTCTACATGTCGGTAAAAATTAAACATGAATAAAAACTATTCAAAACTAAAGGTAAAATTCAATTATTACAAATAATACAGTTTACCCGCTACAAATCTTTTCTATATCTTCATCAAGTTTATAGTGTAATGAGCATAACATAACTACAATATTTTGCTTTAGACATAAAATAATTAGTTGTCAATGGTTTCTACATAACACTCAGAATAATTAATATAATATGAATAAAACTAGTTTATAAATGAAAACACAAATCAAAACATATACTACCTTCGTTCCTTTATATAAGAGACAACTCACTTTTTAGATTCATTGAACAATCACTGTATCTAGTCTATTAACCGACGAAATAATTGGTTATTCAATGAATCTAAAAAGTGAGTTATCTCTTATATAAAGGAACAAAGTATTTACTTTTGGATAAACGGTGCCATGTAATATTCTTTATTACCACTAACCAACTTATTTTGTATGTGCATCTTGATAGTGTTTGTTGTATTACCTTAAAATTGAATGTTCAATGGATCTAAGAAACAACACCTTTTCAATTTACTTTCAACACACATCTCATGGAGTACCCTAATTAAAAGTTAATGCAAATGTCAAAACTTTATGTTAAAGTATCAGAACAATAAATATAAATTAAAATCATTGTTAAAATTATACTTACGAGCACCACAATTGTAGTATGAATATGTCCATCCAATCATCTGCCTTTAAAAATTCCACATGACAACTCTTATATAGTATAAAAGATTGTCGTGGTTCATGTTTTAACTCAAACGCATAGACTTATGGATCTCATCTATCATCCTTGACAATCTCTCAGTGTTATATATTTGAGGTGGTGTGATATCAATATTGTGATGTAGGGTAGAACAACTACCTTTCATGCTTGCGATAACCATACCAACTTTCTCAACCACTTTCTCATGTATGTCCAATTGATATGGAATTGGGTGGTTGAGTACACCAATTAATTCAATTTTTGCATCATAAAAACAACCGAAATACAATACCAAAATTAAAATACACAAACAATAACAATAACATATAACACAAATATTTTAAAGTATACTTATACCTCAATCACATTGCTGGTACACTTCTCTTGGTTAACCTCAGCCAACCTCTCTCGCCCCTCCCGTACCTCTTACAACATCCTCTCTCGCTCCTACTACAATATCGTCTCTCGCTCCTCCCGTACCTCCTACAACATCCTATCTCGTTCCTACTGCAATATCGTCTCTCGCTCCTCTCGCACCTCCTACAACATCCTATACCGCTCCTCCTGCAATATCATCTCTCGCTCATCCTGAGTCCCTTCTCCTACTCCTATCCTAATACCCCATATCTTTTCAATAACTATCTCTTCAACTTCTCTACTAAGATTTACTTTGATAATTAGTTATGATGGTCCAAAATGTAACTTCAATATGACGCCTCTTCCCAAACCACGGACACGCCCAACATACTTCTTGATTCCAATCACTTCTATTAAGTTGTCACTACGATCTTCTTAAACGAAGATACCAACTTTAAATTGTTCAACCAGTACATCCTACAACAAATATAAAAGTTCATATTTACATAATTAAATTAACTAAAATAAGCAATTTTGAAAAAAGTATTTCCTAACAATTTTTTCAGCCATTTCACGTGTAACCACTAATGTGAACAATCCATCTTGTCTTTGACGCGCCCTCTTCCATTTCTCATGGCGTGATGGTGGAGATGGACTACGATCAAGGCTTCTAGAAGGATCTCCTAGCTTTAGCTCCCTTTGTTTTATTTTTTCATTAATCATTTTCTTTTCAAGATTATCATATCCTTTACGAGACAATCTATGTTAATAGATATTTCTAGCTATATTCTCCTTTTTTTTTTTGGCTTTTAGCCAAGAATTCAAAAGTGGTGAGAGACTTTACAAAATTCTCCCAAACTTTCTTATCAATATATGAATACTTCACATATGGAGGTGCTACATTACCTTTTAGATGTTTATATATTCACCTGTGAGTTGTGTCTTAAAGCCCATCAAACACTCACCAACATATGCAAGTCATTCATTTTTCAGTATACTTTCCTCTAGAATAATAAACACTTCATATATTTACATAATATAATTAATATCATTATTAAACCAAAAAAATAAATGATCATATGTACTTGTAAAACAAATCAAAAAATTCATAATAAATATCGTAATATCGGTCCATACGATATCTTTCAAATCACCGTCAACCTCGTGCCAATCATATATCCAAATACACATTTTACCTTTACCTTGTAATTCTACATAACCCTTAAAATCATGAACATTTCTACCATAAGCCTTCGGTTCTCGTATCAAAATTAACCGGGGAACGAACACCGTTTTCATGGGCTTTTTAAACCTTGGTACACATCGCGACACCTCTAGTTTTTCTTTTACTTTTTGTATTAACAAAGGTTAAAACAAATGTTATATGAGAGGTAATTGTGAAATCAACCATGTATGTGTAAATTAAGAAAAATAACAACATATAACAAAGACACCAACATGAACTTTAAAGCCACATCAAATAACACTTCATCTTAAATGATTCAGAACATAAAAACATACTAACTAGATATATGGAAGAGAGAGACCATATAATAATACTAACTAGAAACATATACTTAAGTAACAACATATATGGAAGATTTACGTACATTTCAACGGTGTTACCATTTCTATGAACATTTCTAAAACTAACACCATAATGTGTAACAATATTTCTATGAACATTTTAGTGGTGAGTCACGTACCTCAAACATGATGGTGGAGCTTCAATGAGTTTTGAAAAGAAATGATGTTCAAGTTGATGTTGGAAGAGTTGGCGTTAAAAAGAGATGATGTTCGAGTTGATGTTGAAAGAGTTTTGATGAAAATTGCCTAGGCTTTTTTTGAAGAGAATGATGATGAAGTTAGAGTGTTTATTGATAGGTAAATATAAAGTTAATGTTTAGTTCTCAGAAGTATTCATGCAATAGAACAAACACATCAATTTTTAGGCTAAACCGAGGGAATTTATTAATTGAAATTAAAAAAAAAAGTAGAAAAGTCCCATAGCACCATATTCTGGAAATTTATTTAAAATAACTATCACGTCAGTTTTTAGACAAAGCCAAGGTAATAAGTTAATTAATACTTAAATATAATATAAAATTAGAAATTAAAAAAAAGAGTTTGAAAATGTTGATGCAAAAGATATTACCCCTCGGTTGGAGGGTAATACAAATAAAAAATAAATAAATAATAGGAAAAGGAAAAAGGAAAGACACCATGTGACCATAAACCAATTAAAAAACAAAATATAAAATATAGTAACTGAGATTTGAAGCGAGCTCACACGTAGTTATATTCCATCGCTTTTGGTAAAAACTGAGGGTATAAGTTGTATATATTTAAGAAAATGATGGTGCTGCCAGGACATATACCTCGGTTATTAGTGGGTCGAGGTGAAAGTTTTGTGATGAAATGTATTATTTGTAGTAGTGATTTTACACCTTCAGACATTACGTTAGGAGAAATTTGACATTTTAAAATAAATCCTACATTATAAGTATTTTATAAATCAATCCCACAATCATGCATACACGTTGTCATTCAATAATAATATCAAAATAGAAGAACTATTGCGTATATCTAAATGCCAAAATGTCAAATACAAAATGTCAAAATCTCAATATCAACCCACAAATAACCATAATACAAAATGTCAAAATATAAAAATACAAAGTAAACCACAACTACAGCTTATATTTGAAGCCCATGTTCCTCTTCTGCCTCCTATACTGCAACACATGCCATTCATCTGCTAAAATAATATGTAGAGTAGCCATCTGAGGAGTGTCTCCCTCAAACTCTCCCCTAGCTAGGACCTCCATTCCAATAACCATAATACAGTGACAAACTGGCAACAAATTAATGACATAATCTGCCCTTGTCTGCTAATCTTCAAAGATCTCATGATAAGTTGGCCTAAAGGGACCTCCTTCCGCATCTGGTGCCATGTAAGGAAGTGACACTATATAAAATCATTAAATCTATATGTATATAATGCTCCATAGATGAGGAGCTGGCACATGATGCACATCCTTTAGGATCATACAATCATAACATTATGCAAATATCACACCAACATTCATGCGGAGGATAGTGGCAAGAGCAACAACAATTTAGTCTCTGGGTACATCATGCATATACTCAAATTATTGTAGAAATTGCCCAAGTAAATGGGGTACATAAATCGAGACACACAAGCTAACCATTCATATTACAAGGATATAACCTCCAAGGGTCGTACCCCACGGTGATCGATGTACAACATAAAATAAATATCAATCATCATGACGCAATTTAAAGCAACTCAAAATAACTCGGTCACTTAATTCCCTTTGAGCGGGATGATCGAGCACACGTGTGACAAAGCCTTAGTGTAGTCTTCCTCACATGCCCAACTACCAAGACATGAAAAATTATGGTGGATCCATGTCTGAAAATGATTAAGATGAAATATTAATAACATTGTAGCGCAAGTATTATGAAATTAATATCAGTAAGAGTGGAAGAAAATTACAGCAAATAGGCAATTATTTATAGTCATCTATCTCATATTCCACCAACAATCTTCAACTAACTTGGATTAGAGGTAAACCAAACAAATCCCCCCAGTTATACTCGTGAATCTTCTCCAAGTTAATGAAGTATCTGAGGCAGATAACATCGACATAACACTTTTGTCCATAAATATGGACGTGCCGACCAAAATCACGAGGTTTGTCCTCAATAAACATGCTATATGATATGGAACCTGTGCATTGCCCCCTTCAGAATCCATAATTGCATCCAAGTGGTTTTCATGCATATCCATTAGAAATGAAAATCTAGCATGACATCCTTTAGTGTCATTTATCTCCTGTTGAGCTTTTCTAGGGTAAAATACTAAATAAGTCACCTTCATGTCCAGTGCCTCAAACCTACTTGTTATGGATCAATTTAATAATCTTCTTGTGATCAAAAGATGTAGGAAGCATGATACACCATCAAGTGTGATGAACATCTCACCTATCAAAAGATGAAATGACGAGGCATGCGCATGCTATCTCTCCACAAAAGCAGGCAATAACCGATGGTTAATTAACCATACACAATCTTTCATAAATCTTGCAACCCATATAGCTGTAAGATAATTTAGGACAAACATAACATAAATCCTAAGCTCTAAATTATCATACTTATAAACTATTTAGATAATGCATGCATGTCATAAGAAAAGAATAATTAACTTACCGATGCAGTGAAGTTGAACTTTAGGAACATGCAATGCATAGGAGTAGAAACATGTTAGACTTTAATGCAATAAAGTACAAACTCCGAGAATGCTTGAAAAATGATGGAACAAGCTCCAAGAATGCAAATGAGTAGAATATTTGATTTTGCTCTATTTACATAAATGAAAATGGGAAGGGAGAGGGAAAGACATATATACTTAAACAGACGCGTTCGAATTCAATCTCGGTAGAAAATTCAGACATTAAAATTTAGATTATTTATAAATTCTGTGATTCTAAAATTGAATAAATGTGTAACGTGTTATAGCGCGTCCATAATTTATTATGCAAAATCTAAATTACAAATATATATGTACCATGTTAAAATTGAATATATGTGTAACGTGTTAAGAGCATCTATAGTTTATATATGTGTAACTTACAAATACAAATCTAAATTTTTTTTATCACTTGTTTTAACGTATTCTAAAAAGAGTTTGATTTTGTTGTGTATTATGTGAAATCAAATTTTAAAAACTTAGTCCTCTCATAATATTCCGCATAAATAAAAGATATGGGGACCGAAAGTGACAACTTATAGCTACATGTAGTGGGCGAGGTGAATCACGAAAACGACGTCGTCTTGGAACAGAGGCGATTTGCAATCGAATTGGAGTGGTACTGGTACCAACCAGCGATTTGATTCTCTGCTCGTGCCACTCTTACTCCCACTTCCAATCCGTTTCTACTTTCCCATTTTTTCGTGTAATCGGTATCTTCAATTGCCCCTTTCTCAACTGTTTCCTTTTTATTAGGGTTTGTTTATCCCCAAATTTTTGTATATGACACAATTTTCCGTTGATTTTCAATTTACCAGTTCATTTTGTTAGTCTTAGCTTGTTTTTGCTTAGTTAATTTTGAAGAAGAACTATTTGAATTGGGGGTATGCTAAATTAGTGAACTTTGATGCTCATCAGTTTGTACAGAAATTGAGATGCAGAAGTTAGTTTCAATTTATATGGAAAGCTATTGTTTTGAAAACTCAGATTTGAACTTGATTTGGTGAACTGTTTTGTCCTAGCTCCACAATTAGGATCTGGATTTATTGGGTTAAATAGAACAAGTAGTTACACACTTTAATTGATCTCGGCTTTGATCTGAGATCGGTCGACTCAAATTACAGGTTCACCAAGTCATTTTCAAATAGTCTTTGCCGTTAATTTGTGATAAGATGACCAAGATCACTAATTATGTCACACTCATTGTATGGAATTTGAATCTCCGTTATTATACCTCTATGTCCAAATGGAAAATACTTCCATCCATGATAGAAATTTCTGGGGTTGTTACCATCAAAACCCTAGTTAAGTGTGTTTAGGCGAGAGTAGTACTAGGATGAGTGACCTCCTAGGAAGTCCTTGTGTTGCATCTCCTTTTGGCTGACCTTACTTAATGAGATAAAGTTTGGTTGGTGTTGTTTAGTCACTGTAGGTGATCTCAGTTTGCCAGAAAAACCTTTTAGTGTTGTTGTTGTTGTTTAGTCACTGTAGCTGATCTCAGTTTGCCAGAAAAACCTTTTAGCGTTGCTGTTGTTGTTTGTTGTTACTGTTTTGTGGTTTTGTCCTACTTGCTTGTTTCAGATTTTATGTACTGAGTCAGTCATTAATTAATCACATTAAGGACTGAATGATGATACCTTCTGATTGGTTATGTACTTGTTGTGATTCAGAATGTGGAATTTTGCATCAAATTGTATTGCTGGAAATGCGGGATTGAAGAAGGATTCTCCAAACCCAACTCATTCCACTTCAGAATGTTCTGATGATGAAACCTCTGTTGTAGGAAGAGAGGAAGGGCTTGAATGCCCGGTATGCTGGGAATCGTTTAACATTGTTGAAAACGTGCCTTATGTTTTATGGTGTGGTCATACCCTCTGCAAAAACTGTATCTTGGGACTACAATGGGCTGTTGTGAAATTTCCGACGCTGCCGGTTCAGCTTCCACTTTTCATCTCCTGCCCGTGGTGCAACCTACTATCATTTCGTTTAGTTTATCGGGGAAATCTTAGATTCCCACGCAAGAACTACTTTCTTCTTTGGATGGTTGAGGGCATGAATGGTGATCGAGTAAAATCTCATTCAACTTTCTGTGGGGATAATCAACAAAATTGTACAAGCAGGGGCAACTTAACATTAGGAGGTCAAGAAAGCCATAGCAACCTTCAGAGGGGGCAAGTTCACCATCCAGATACATCGAACTCCAGCCAGCGTCAAGGTAGTACCGGTAATTACCTCAATATGGAAAATGCCCATATATCTCTTCGAAAGTCATTGATTTTCTTTGTCCAGTTGACAGCTAAGTTCCCATTGATCCTTATATTTCTTTTGATTATCTTGTATGCAATACCGGCCAGTGCAGCCATTTTAGCTATGTATATACTTGTTACAATCCTCTTTGCACTTCCATCATTTCTCATCTTGTACTTCTCATATCCTAGCTTAGACTGGCTTGTCAGGGAAATCGTGGCCTGAGATCATCATAAGCTAATTTTACCTCACTTTGTCCCATGATTTGCCACCAAACCTTTAGTCCTTTACAAGCTTTGTCGATTCTCTTCCGACATACAGCATTGCTCAATTTTATATAGTAGTATACTCGACTCGGTCTTGATTTCAGCTATGGTGGAGTTTGATTGGTTGGTACTGGGTAGGTACAAAAATCAGTTTTTGGCCCTACTACTTGATACCAACCAAGACTGGAATAGGGCGATGATAATGCCTGCGCCGTTTTTCTGAAGGCTAATATTTGTTTGATTCAGTTCCAGTTTTACTTGCGGACAATTGCGGTACTTGGTGACTACATTTATCAATGTCATGTCATGTTTTGTATGGATATTTCTTTTAATTCAGCTTATAGTTCTATGTTTGTAAATTGTATATAACAACTGTGTTGTTTGTCTAGTACATTTGAAGTACTATCTGCTTAATTTGAGACTGTTTTCTGTGCTTGGCTGCTACAATACAATTTCTGTAAATCTCTAGGATATGCTATATGTTTCATGTATAGCTGCATAATTTGAACGGTTTATGTTTGAGAAATGTATGTCTCAATTCAAGCACATTATCTATACAGGAAGAAGGCAGGAAAATATTTTTCCACATGAAAGTCATTTCATTTCATGTGTCGTCTGCAGTAAAAAAATGAACTGTTCTATGCTCATGCAACAAGCATGTCGCAACCTTAAAATAAACTTTGGTGGAAGACACAATGTTTGACGTCAAACTTGCTTTTAATACTGCTGAAAACATCTTTGACTTTTGTAAAAAAAAAAAATCTTTGAGAAAAAGTAAAGTTAGAAGGATTTTCACTATAGTAAAAAATGATTACAAATTCCTGCATATCTTCTTGCCAATCTTCAATATACACAAAACTTAAAACAACACAATATTGTGTCTTTAGAGAACAATGTCAATTGTTAATATTGATAATATTGGATTTATGCCCATGTTTATAATATATGTAGAATAAAATGACTGATAAAATATTTTTTTATCTATAAGAGTAAAAATTGTAATAAAAAAACAATGAGCACGCCATTTTATTTCACTTAGTTAAAATATTTCAAAAAAAAAATTTAGAAGCTAGTTTTGAAGATATAAATATAAATGATAAATACCTTTTTTTTTTTTCTGTCAAGAAATAATAAATACCTTTAAAAAAAAGTCTACAAGGTTGTAGAAGAATTAAGATGAGGTTCATAAACATCCTTGTTGACAAAATCCCAAGACTAAAATTCCACGTGTCAAAACCATATCCAATAATGTTTTTTTCAGTTCATGTACCCACCACAAAACCAGTGCCTTAGTTATACGATGATGACAACATTAACAAATTAAAAAGAAAATGGTGGCAACAATTTCTGTTTCTTCTCCAAATTCCACACTTTTGAAGAGCCCCATCTACTTGAAAGACTCGAGTTCAAATTTTGTTGGTAGTTCCTTAAAGGGTCTCTCCTTGAATCTCAAGCCAAGACAACAAAGAAGAGATTCAATCAATTTTGTTGTTGCTTCTTCATCCACAACCTCTTCTGCAACAACAAGCAATTCTAATGGAAGATTTTACTTCAACATCACTGGTTTTCCTTTTCCACTTGGTCCTTTCCTCAATAGGCTCACTATTAGAACTGAGGTTTGTACTATTTTGATTTGTCTTATATTTGTTTTTTTTCTAGGAATCTGATTTTTGAGACACTGATTGCTCTTTTTTGTTTTAATCATATGATGTAGGCTGTGAAGGGTAGTATATGGCTATTTGAACAAGAGCAGGCCTTAGGGTTCAGCAGTGTTTCAACAAACATTAGAATGACAGTTATCAAGCTCAAATCTGGTGGACTATGGGTTCATGCACCTATTGCTCCCACTGATGAGTGTGTTCAGGTTCCATTATGATTACCAATCTCTTCGAATATATACAAACTTGTAATGATGATCTCTTATGTAAAAAAATACTACAATAAGCTGCAAGAAAATTTCAATGGCTTGATCAAGAGCTTCGTAGCACTCACACTTCAGATTGAAGTCGTGTCTGGTGCTTGACACTTCAGATTGAAGGCGTGTCTGGTGTCTGACACACCAACACACTAAGTTACATTTAATCACTTCTATTTTCTTAAATTAGTATCAATGTCTACTTGTTAGGATCATGTTTGGTGTCTGTGTTGTGCTTCATAGATCAATAGTGATATTTCGTGAACAAAGGAATATAGAATCCACTATATTGATAGGGTGATTTTGTTGTACTATCTTAGCATGTGAATTTTTTTTTTGTTTTCTTGTAGCTAATAAAGGAATTGGGGGCTCCGGTCGAATACATTGTCCTCCCTACTTTCGCTTACGAGCACAAAATATTCGTCGGTCCGTTTTCAAGAAAATTTCCACGCGCTCAGGTATGGGTGGCACCAAGGCAATGGAGTTGGCCGTTGAACTTACCTTTAGAATTCTTCGGCATTTTTCGCGCTAAAACTTTGAAAGACGGGGATTTGTCCACTCCTTGGGCTAGTGACATAGAGCAAAAGGTTCTAAGTTCACCCGAAGTTGGTAATGATGATCAATAGTTTTTGCACATTTTCATACTAAGTCTATTTGGATTTACTTATTTCTTTTTGTCTACTAACATAAGCGCCTACGACACCATTTGAGAAAGTTTATCAAAACAACTTATGACATGTCTATAAGCTGTTTTCAGCTTATATTTATAAACACTTCAGGGTAGCTTATGAAAAGTCTTATTTGGTTCTGGTCTTAGGAATTGGGCCATATGTGGAAGTAGCTTTCTACCACAAACCTTCAAGGACACTGTTAGTTACAGATGCTGTTATTTTTGTATCAAGACAGCCACCTGAGTGTATTAACAAAGAGTCCCTCTTAGCATCTGCGAAAAACGGTTTGGCTGTAAAGATTCTTAGTAAAGGAAAGCAAGTGCCCGACGAACCCGTAGTCGACAACAAAAGAAACCTACAAAAAGGTAGCCGTTTAGTTCTCACGTTTCATGTTTTTTATTTTCACCTCAATTAAGCGCGTGTTTGTTTCTGTGGCGAACGCTGTTTTCATTTATTTCTAAAAATGCGTTCTTCTTAACCTGTCTTTTTCTCTTGCAGGATGGGAAAGAATGGTTCTACAAATCTTGTTTCTTGGTCCGTCTAATCTGTTAGAACCTAATGCTAGCTTTGAACAGATGTCGGAGAAGTTGATTGTTTCACCTATTGTCAAGACTCTTGTCTTCAGTAAAGTTCCAGAAAAGGTAATCTTATATCAATTTGATTTTATGTAAGTTCCATATATATAAGTACTTATATGATAAGCGCTTATATGAAAACATTTTTGATTTTGTTTTACGATGATTCAGGTAAGAGACTGGGTCTATAGCATTTCGCGAGATTGGAAATTTAGAAGAATCATCCCAGCTCACTTTGCCGCACCAATAAACGCAAGTAGGTCTGATTTCCGCGCCGCATTTGGATTTCTAGACGAGTTTTTGGACGACCGGTACGATACTTGGCCTTCACTTTCCCTTCTGTTCTCATCAATCAAAGGAAAAGCAGCAAGCTATTTTCCTCCTGATGATATGAGGACTCTATCATCACTAGACCAGTTTTTGGTCTCAGTTGGAGCTGTCAAGAAAACTGTTTCAGGAAGAAAGAGATAAGAAAATGACAATATAATCATTTGAAAATTGAAAAATTGCTTATAGTTTTTGTTAATTTAGGAGGTTGATTCTTGTTAAACAAAATGTAAATGTTTCACAATGGAATAGTTTTGTTGCAGTAACTGCAACTTGGTAAATGATACATTATGCATACATATGTTGTGCATGTCATATATCAGACAAAGTTGCTAGCTATGTGATATAATTGTTTTACTTTTTCTATGATTTCACAAACATACATATTTCACCACATTTTTCTTCCAACTCCAATATGTTGTATTAAAATGCTTCAACAAGTTATAGGTATATGATAGTATCCATGATCCTTAAATTTTGGGAATTTCTTATTTTATCTTATGAGGTCGAAGAAAAACATCTTATAAAAAATTGAAAAAGCTCTTCAAATTTTAGAGATGTTTTTAAGACGCACCATGCACCACTTTGTGGCGCACCAATTGAATGTCATTCTAAATTAAATTAAAAATTTATTCTAGAGATGTATTTTCAGGTGTTTTCAATAAATATATTGATATTTGAGTAATTTAGTGGATATTTCGGAGATGTATCTTTGGAAGATTAACACGAGATATTTAAAATTTCTATGATTTTTGCATGTTTGACATTTTCAGAGATGCATCTCTGGAATAATTTGATAAAACACTGAACTACATGATCACAAATTCATACTTGTTTTCTACTCCAAATCTTTAACGAAAAACCCTTCCATTCTCAATTCACATTTTCACTCCAAATCTTCAATCTTGTGTTTTATCACATTAAAGGGAGTAAAAGAAGTTGAAATTTTAAGTAAAGATCATTTATTTCGAGCCTCATTGCTTACATTAATCTTGTTTTCAGTCTAAAAAACAAGTTTATTTCGAAGATATATTGTTAGAGTCTGGTGTCTGCCTGTTTTTATTTTTTCAATATTTGTACTTATCGAGTGTTTTGTAACTATTTTTTATTAGATATGGTGCACCTCGATGTTTTTCTCAAATATGTTGTGTCTTTGTATGTCAAAAGTGTTGTGAAGGCAGGTGTTTTTCTCAAATATTTGTACTCATCGAGTGTTTTGTAACTATTTTTTATTAGATATGGTGCACCTCGATGTTTTTCTCAAATATGTTGTGTCTCTGTATGTCAAAAGTGTTGTTGTGAAGGCGGGTGTTGATAATCAATTTAAAAATGAGCAAGAGTTTGAATTTCGTGATCACATGCTTCAATGGATTCGTACGAAGGCCTCAAAACTGAGAACCGATTTGGTAATAGGAAGTTTTGATAATGGTTCAGATAGAAGATGTACATTTGTGATAATGACGTGTGAAAGAAGTGGGGAATATAAACCTCTCTCCGGAATTTTAAACGAGATGACATCGATTCAAAAAAATGTGAGTGTCCTTTTAAGTTGTGTGGTTATATGTTGGCAAATAAGAAATGAAGATTTAATGTCATACGTGGTTTACATAACCATGACTTGTGTAAAAAGTTTGCTGGCAATCCAGTTATGTGTCACCGCTGGCCGAAAGAGAAGGAAAGTGTTGTAGACATTGACATTGAATTTGGTTCAACCGAAAAATATACTTTCAACTTTAAAACGTAAAAGACTCGAAAATATCTCAAATATCAAACAAGTGTACAATATTCGATACCAAACTAATAAGGCGCTGAGGGGGGATAAAACTGAAATGCAATAACTCTTGGAACTGTTGAATGATAACAGTTATGTGTATAACACACCGTATAATATGTATCTAGAATGATATCATACAAGTGTTACTATTTGGTACTGATACAATTATAAGTGCCTATTGGCATCATTTATATGACCAATTAACAAATACATAATAGACAACATATGGTACAAGATATGAAAAGTGTCAAAAATAAAAGTCTAAGATCTAGGTACAATATCCTTCATTGTACACAATACACAGCAGAAAAATCACAATACAAGCTTCCCTTGAAACATCTATGCACAACACATTTGGCATACTAAACCTGCAAACAATACTTAAAAATAACAACAATATTGAGGTGAGATAATAATCTCAGTGAGTTCCCCTATCATGTGGGTTCGCTCGGCTCTACAGGGTTCTGATCAAATTCTAACTCAAGTCAAAGAGAAAAGGGAATAAGACTTGAGTCCACAAAGTTGTATAAAAACATGTCTCTTGAGTTTATCAACTCAAACAATCATTATTCGGGAAAAATGTAAACCGTAATGCAAGGGTGATTAGTCAAAATCGATCACAAGGATCTAAACAATCATCCGTCAGATATGGTTAATGAAAAAATAAGATCCCCATTGCACGAACTAACTATCTACTAGATATAATCAATAGATATCAGACATTCACTACATGGAATCCACCATCAGATATTGTCCATGGAATCTAGACCTCCACTGCGTAGAACACCCACTAATTAGATATTGTCAATGTACATTAGAGCTCCACTACATGGGCTAAACTCGTCATCAGATATAGTGAATAGATATCAGACCTCCACTAAAGGAATACACCTAGCCCTTTCCATAAGATATGGTCAATTAATACCGAACTTCCACTGTATAGATCTCATCATCCAATAGATATTATCCACGGGGTCCAGACCTCCACCGCGTGGAATACGCTTAACAGAGTTACAATTATTCATCAATTACCAGGTGATCATATTCACCCATCACATAATATTTCACATGTTCCATACGAAACACATTAATTTTTAACTACTACGGTTCTAACGACTACTTGTCCACTACACACACCAAGGCACCCTTGCGTCCAAGCATCGCCATCTAAGTTAATTTTCATAATCTAATAATCTTTATAATTCAATTGCCTAATTATATCCTAGGTTTCCTCACCCATCTTCATATTATTTTAGTCATTTTATTTCACAATCAACATCCAATCAACATATAGCATACATATTAGCATGTCACAATAATTCTTAAGCATATTCAAGTAGTTATGCACAAGCAAGTCACACATAATAAAAACAAGTATTTCACATACAACATTATAGCATATGAATTTTTACTACCATCTACCAAGAATCCTTGGTGGGTTCATGGTCTCTCCTTACCATTTAATATCCCATTGGATTATCTTTCCAATGCTTCAAGTTCCATATCTATCGATTTCTCGATTCTTGAATTATAGTGGAAACGAGAACCATACTATTCACATTCATTTCAATTTCATTTATATCCTATCAATAAATGGAATATATCCATGTTTCTACTTCACTATCACATATAGCATTAAAGTAGCTTTTCAACGCTTTCGACCATGCCTCATTTCGAGTTACGGTTCTCAAGTTACGGAGAAAACAAGAAAACAATATTTTTCATCTTGCTATTATGATCTCTCAACGAATTGAAAGCGAGCTAGCTCACCCGGCGAGACAGAAAAAACAAGAATTCCCAAAAGCATGTTTGGAAGGTGAAAATGACCAAATTCCTTCAACCCATATGGTTATAGTGCACCCAACAGTCCAAATTAGCATGGTTTAACATATATAGGCATGCAAATCATCAAATTCATCATGTACAACACAAAATCATCATATATTATATATTATCACACAAAACCTAATTCCCCCAAACTCCTAATTTTTTTTACCCCAAATGCTATACTAACTATGGAACTCATCTCTAGAGATGAAAATGACGGAGTTTGGTGAAGAAATTGGGATGGCTGATGATGATGAACTTCCTCTTCCTCTTTCTCTCTTCCTCTCTTCTTCAGTTTTCTTCTTCTCTTTTCTTTTCTTTTCTATCTATCTTTCTTTCTCTTTTCATTTTAATTCTTATCCATAATATATTTATATATATATATATATATATGTGTGTGTGTGTGTGTGTGTGTGTGTGTGTGTGTGTGTGTGTGTGTGTGTGTGTGTGTGTGTGTGTGTGTGTGTGTGTGTGTGTGTGTGTGTGTGTGTGCGCGCGCGTGTGTGTGTGTGTGTGCGTGTGTGTGTGTGTGTATGTATATGTATATAAAATACTAAGTAGTTATATAAAAATATCCTAATTGATATTTTGTCATCTAGTACCAATTGACCAATTATTAATGTTATCAAAATATCCTCTCTTGCACTTATTAATAATAGTATATTTCTTTTAATAATAATGGATTTCTTCAGAGTTCACTAGTTACTCTATTTGTCTAAAATGACAACATTTAGAACACTTAGGAGCTCTATTTGTTCCAACTTAGAAAAAGATAGAGTACATAGGAACGCAGTTGATCTCAAATGACATCCAATAGAGCATTTTCGGGAATATGGGATATTACATTATCCCTCCTTAAATTGAAATTCTCCCCGAAATTTCCTTCACTCAACAAATAACCTCTTCTTGCAACATCGTCTCAGGTCAACAATTGACTTTGCTTTAGTTAAAACCTCTGACATACTCAATCTTCTCACTTGTCTTCACCGGCCAATTCCCTTCTTTCACAAGTTCTTGAAACTTCCTGGTCTTCTGACACACCATTATGAAGCACTTGGTCTGTTTCCTTCAGGAATCCACAATTTCCTTTCCTTGCACTATGTTACACGAATATAATTACAACACCTTATCTTGGTTTGGATAATCAATACTTTACAAATCCTCATGAGACGATTTATTGGTTCCGTAACTTCATGCAACACTGAAGACTCTTCTCCTACGAATCCTTCTACAATTAAGACCAATTTATAATTCATATATTGATATCCTTATCGACTTCACTCGTCCTGATACTACATACCGCAAGCTTCTACACTTGATTCTTCACTTTTCTTGTAATACTCCAATAAGGTAACACTCTTAGCACGAGATGGTCTTATTTCCATTTTTACAAGTAACTATCTCTTCGATCCCATAAACTTGATTGAGCTCTTTCATCCGTCGCCTTCCACTGTTCTACTCCGATTCCCATAGTGGAACACCTCGAATTCCTAAGCGCTATTGGTTAGCTAACAGTCTGCATAAAAACACACTTATCCTCTAGAGTGCCCACCATCAAAATAGTAGTAGAACCTTAGTGACATCCATTAGTAAAATAACTTCTTGCTGACACGAGATCTCAACCAATAATAACATAACACCATTAAGGAACTTCAATCATCAACGATACATCACTTCAAAATAACTTAAGCAATCTAGAATGTAACTGTGAATGTCCATATTACTTGCTAAGTCACACAAAACCCTTCACACTTGAAGATGACATTGCACTTCCTACCTAAATTCATTCATCACAATCGTTCTGTTCCATTTTCCGCAACTCCAGCTCACGTTCTCTTTCATATACGATCCAAATTACATGCTTAACTTCAGAAATTTCTCATTCTCACTCATTCTTGGAAGTGCAACTCACAAATATTTTTAATTGGGTAAAGTATAACCGCACCCATCTGGTACCACTCTCATGGAGTCTATATCTGAGGCCATGAATCCGTGAAAATTAAAAAACACCATATTCTGACTAACTGCTTATACCTTACTAATACTTACCATATACTGAACAGATCTCTTGGGACCACCACTTGGTAAGTCCCATCTAATTGCTCCTTATCAAAATTGATTCTGACAACCCTTCTAATAACTCATACTCTAACACCATACTTCAATCTTATATATATATATATATATATATATATATATATATATATATATATATATATATATATATATATATATATATATATATATATATATATATATATATATATATATATATATATATATATATATATATATATATATATATATATATATATATATATATATATATATATATATATATATATATATATATATATATATATATATATATATATATATATATATATATATATATATATATATATATATATATACACACACTCAGTACTTACATCCACAAGCAAACATCAACACACAAACATTACATGGTACTACATTAATCATGAACAAACCATGTCAACCATACAACCTCATTCTCTCACTTGATTCCTTGGTGAGAATCAAGGTAATAAACTTTCCTAGTCCAACAGAAGGTAGATTTGGAATACTTCAACCATCCATAATTACAGGCAATTCTCTCACTGAGTATGGTTCACTAAGTTGGTTTCCTAAACGTCTAACTTCTTTGATATCTCTACAAACAATCAACTACTCAGTAACTTATGACTCCACTCCTCAACCACACCTCCACAATGGTTCACCAATGAGATATTCGGCATACTTAGTTCCAACAATCCATAAGCATCATACTTTGGGTTCATACAACCTAAAATTACTTTAGAAGGTAACCAATAATAGAACTTTAAATAAGGCATTCCAGATCTAATAATAATAAAGAAAATGTGATACTTCATAACACAAGCAATACAAGATCATTGAAGCAAGCATACCTGTATTCAGGTACTCATACATGGAGATCCATATGATACTTACAATCTCTTTGGATTAGGGTAATCCTTTGCTTTGTGGCCTCTCCCCTGACAGCGATAACATCTCCAGGATGCCATTTTACATCTCCCAGAATGTAGCTTATGACAATTAATTCATAGATGGGGCGACCCTGGTCCGGTACTTTTTACTTCCTTCCCCTTGGATGGAGATCCCCTTGGCTTCAAGTGCAATACAACCCCACTTGAAGCCCCTTGAAGCTGACAACT
Organism: Lathyrus sativus; assembly: GCA_963859935.3. Lineage (NCBI taxonomy): Eukaryota > Viridiplantae > Streptophyta > Magnoliopsida > Fabales > Fabaceae > Lathyrus > Lathyrus sativus. The sequence goes on along the minus strand of OZ012735.1, from coordinate 619,904,590 downwards.
TCCTTTCTTTCGGTTTGGATCTTCTTCAAACTATTCTCAGTAACGTAGCATTGCCTTAACAATTCTCCATAAGTACTGAACTTCTGTTGGGATACACTATGCTCAATTTCTCTTCGAAGGCCAAACAAATTGGTCTATCTTCCACTTTTCGTCTGGTGCATAGGCAGCTTGTCTAGAGTAAGCAACCATGTCTTCAAACCTTTTGGCATACTCTACCACAAACATACTACCCTGACCAAGTTGCTGAAATTTGAACTCCTTCTGCGCTTTCAAGTTGCTCGGGAAATAATTATCTAGAAATATTGCCTTAAAGTGTTCCCAATCCTTTGGGATTCCTAGAGTCACCATGCGGTTTGAGGCAAAAAGAACTTTGTCTTATTTAGCAAACCTTACCACTTGGAATACTTTTTCCATCTCAGAAAGCCAATCATGAGCTAAAACGGGATCAAGGCCACCTTGGAATTCAGGAGGGTTCATCCAGTAGAAGTTCCAAAAACTCCCTCTTACAACATCTTGTGGATTAGGTTGAGTTTTCGCTTTTGCACCATAAATTCTTGTTGTTTCTACTGCATTTGCAAATGGAACGACTCTTGTTAGTGTATAAACTCAGTCACCGATATCCTTGACTTCCAAAATGTTGAGTGAAGTCCTTACCTTAGGCAGAAGAGTCTCCAGGACCTATACTTCCCCGTGGTCACTCAACCATGATCCTAGCTGCCACACACATGAAACTAGGTTGATCAGGCCCAATACTACACAATGTGACATTAAGAATCATGTTGGCATAACACACATATGAGGCATGAATAAATTTACTTATGATGTTTCAAGGCTAGGTCGAGAATTGACCTGCTCTGATACCAACTATAACACCCCGTATAATATGTATCTAGAATGATATCATACAAATGTTACTATATGGTACTGACACAATTATAAGTGCCTGTTGGCATCATTTACATACTTGACCAATTAACAAATACATAATAAACAACATATGGTACAAGATATGAAAAGTTCCAAAAATAAAAGTCTAAGATCTAGGTACAACATCCTTCATTGTACACAATACACAACAGAAAAATTACAATACAAGCTTCTCTTGAAACATCTATGCACAACTCCTCCGACACACTAAACCTGCAAACAATTCCTGAAAATAGCAACAATATTAAGGTGAAATAATAATCTTAGTGAGTTCCCCTATCCTATGGGTTCGTTCGACTCTACAAGGTTCTAATAAAATTCTAACTCAAGTTAAAGAGAAAAGGGGATAAGAATTGATTTCGCAAAGCTCACAATGTATGAAAACATGTCTCTTGAGTTCATAAACTCAAACAATCATTATTCGGGAAAAATACAAATTGTAATTCAAGGGTGATTAGCCCAAACCAATCACAAGGATCTAAACAATCATCCGTCAGATATGGTCAATGGGAAAACCATACCTTACGGACTAACTATCTACCAGATATGGTCAATAGATACCAGACATCCACTGCATAGAATCCACCATCTGATATTTTCCATGGAATCTAGATCTCCACTGCGTAGAACATACTCCCCTAATCAGATACGGTCAATGGACACTAGACCTCCACTGCATGGGCTAAACTTGCTATCAAATATGGTCAATGGATACCAGACCTCCACTGAAGGAATGCACCTGGCCATTTTCACCAGATTTGGTGAACGGATACTGAATTTCCACTATATAGATCTCATCATCCAATAGATATTGTCCACGAATTCTAGACCTCCACTACGTGGAATACGCTTAACAAAGTTACATTTATTCATCAACTACCAGGTGATCATATTCATCCATCACATATTATTACACATGTACCATATAAAACATATTAATTCGTAACTATTATGGTTCTAGCTACTACTTGCCCACGACACACACCAAGGCACCCTTGCATCCAAACATCATCATCTAAGTCAATTTCCATAAACTAATTATCTTTATAATTCATTCACCTAGTTATATCCTAGGTTTCCTCACTCATCTTCATAGGATTTTAATCTTGTTATTTCACAATCAACATTCAATCAATATATATCATACACATTAGCATGTCACAATAATTCTTAGGCATATTCAAGTAGTCATGCACAAGAAAGTCACACATAATCAAAACAAGTATTTCACATACAAAATTATGGCATATGAATTTTTACTACCCTCTACCAAGAATCCTTGGTGGGTTCATGGTCACTCTTCACCATTTAATAGCCCATTGGATCATCTTTTCAATGTATCAAGTCTCATATCAGTCGGATTCTCGATTCTTGAATTATGGTGGAAACCAGAACCATACTATTCATATTCATTTCAATTTAATTTATATCCTATCAATAAATGGCATATATCCATGTTTCTACTTCACTATCAAATGGATCATTGAAGTAGCTTTCCAACGCTTCCGATCGTGCCTCATTCCGAGTTACGGTTCTTAAGTTATGGGGAAAATAAGAAAACAATAATTCTCTGCCTACTTTCAAGGTCGCCTGAAGCTCAATTTCCAAAACCTAATTATCTTTCTAATTCATTCACCTAGCTAGCTCGCGCCAAGCTCGCCCGGTGAGACCGAAAAAACCAGAATTCTCAAAAACGTGTTTGGAAGGTGAAAATGGTCAAATTCGTTCAACCCATATAGTCATATTTCACCTAACAACCCAAATTAGTATGGTTTAAAATATATATGCATGCAAATCATCAAATTCATCACGTAGAACAAAAATTCATCATATATTACATATTATCACACAAAACCTAATTTCCCTAACTCCTAAATTTCTTCCCCCAAATGCTATAGTAACTATGGAACTCACCTCTAGAGATGTAAATGATGAAGTTTGGTGAAAAAATTGGGATGGTTGATGATGACGATGAACTTCCTCTTCCTCTTTCTCTCTTACTCTCTTCTTCTCTTTTCCTTTCTATCTTTCTTTCTTTTTCTTTTTCTTTTTATTCTCATCCACACACACATATATATATATATATATATATATATATATATATATATATATATATATATATATATATATATATATATATATATATATATATATATATATATATATATATATATATATATATATATATATATATATATATATATATATATATATATATATATATATATATATATATATATATATATATAATACTAAGTAGTGATATAAAAATATTCCAATTGATATTTTGTCATCTAGTACCAATTGACCAATTATTAATGTTATCAAAATATTATCTCTTTCATTTATTAATAATTGCCTCTTTCTTTTAATAATAATTCATCTCTTCAGAGTTTACTAGTTACTATATTTGTCCCAAATGACAATATTTAGAGCACTTAGGAGTTCTAATTGTTCCAACTTACAAAATATAGAGTACATAATAATGCGGTTGATCTCAACTGCCACTCAATAGAGCATTTTAGGGAATATGAGATATTACAATATGTCTAGGTACCGAACATGCAAGGATGAAGAAACTACCAGAGATATATTTTGAACTCATCCTAATTCCATCAAGTTGTTCAACATGTTTTCTACTGTGCTCATAATTGATTCAACGTACAAGACCAACAAGTACAAAATTCCATTATTGGAGATGGTTGGTGGTACCTTTACTGAGAAGATCTATTATGTCGGGTTTGAATTTATAGAAAGGGAAAAAATGAGAATGTTACTTGGGCCTTAGAGGTGTGCCGAGTAATGTTGAAGGACCAAGAAGAGATGTCTAAAGTGATTGTTATCGATCACAATACCGCTTTGATGAATTTGATTGCAAAGGTATTTTCTACTTCTTATGTTTTAATTTGTAGGTACCACATAAAAAAGAATGTGAGATGTCCGGTTAAACCTGTGTTAAGGACGAAACAAATAAAGTTCGAAGATAGAAAAACGGTGATGGCGGATGTAGTAGTGGAAAAAATAATGGATGCATGGAATGGTATAGTAAATTCTTTCACTAAAGAGTCATATGCCTGTTTTGTTATGCATTTCAGGAAGGCTGCGAGAAATATCATGATTTGTTGAAATATGTTGAAAGCATAATTCTTGACCAGGTGAAGAAGAAAGTTGTTTATGCATGGACCGACCATGTTAGACACCTTAGGACTACAACAACAAATTGAGTTAAGTCTATCCATTCTAAATTGAAGAATTGGTTGGGAAATAGTAAGAGCGATTTGTGTAGAGATTGAGATTCTGTGAACTAAATGATCCAGAACCAACATAATGAGATACATACATCATTTGATTGGAGCATCACATTTTTGGAACAAAGATTTAAAGAGAATAAAATTTATTCTCAGTTGGTCGATAACATATCTCGAGCGAGTTTGAATTATATTTTTCAAGAAGCTAAATGTGTTGATAATGTAGGTTCCGATAGCGTAAAGTATGGATTCATAATTGTGAAAACATATGGTCTCCCATGTGCTTGTGTTATTGCAAAGAATATGAAACTTGGTAGCCTGATAAGAATAGATGAAGTTTGCATTCACTGGAAGGGGCTTAGGTTTGATGATGACAGTGTCATGAAAGACGATTGTCGCTACTGCGAAAATCGGCGCCGGCAATGACAGGAGAGTCGCCACCGTGCGTTATTTATCCCTCAGAGCGGGAAAGGAAACGCTCAAAGTAAACCTCGCAAAGACGGGAAAAGGTATGGTCATCGCAACCAAAACCTGGATTCGGGAGTCGGTTACGCAAGGGGAAGGTATTAGCACCCCTCACGTCCATCGTACTCGATGGGATCCACGCTTGGCGTTTATAAGGAAAAGGGTGTGTTTATCTATCTACGCTAATGGTCAGTCTGAAAAGAAAAAGAAAAGGACAGGACTCGACAGAACATACGGTGTTCTGGGCCTACGTACTCCCTCGTGCAATGGGAAAGTCAGAGTCAACGTAGTTCGACTACCTACGTCTAGACGGGGGGAGGTTGCTCGCCAGGATATCGCGTCCTGCGCCTACGTACTTCCACACGGCATGGAAGATCAGAGCAAACGTAGTTCGACTACCTACGGCTAAACTGGGCGGGCTCACACAGCAGTGAGAAATCAAACTGGTTTTAAAGGTTCGGGAACCTACAACTACGGTCTGGTCTCAAATGCACTCGGGCAAGAGAAAAGGGTAATATCAGGCGTCAGCGGGAAAGTCTCAATCGCACAGCCGCGAGAGAACAAAAGGTTAGTTGTTAGTGTGCTCGCTAGGATATCGCATCCTATGCCTACATATTCTCGTCTGGTACGAGAAATTAGAGCAGCTGTAGTTCGGCTAACTACGACACAAGCTACTCAAGGGTTTCTATTGAAAGGAAAGAGACACCCTAAAACTATGGCTGGAAAGGGGGAATCTACCTACTGTTATCATGCCTGGTTGACCATCCTAATGTCTATCATAACTCCTCCGCAGCGGAGAAGTTAGAGCTCCTAAGGGATCATGGCAACAGGACTAAACAAGAATCAACTGCAAAGTAAAGAAGTACTGGAAATATGCATGAATGCAACAACCAAACAAGCAAGGCACAAAAAGCCGCAAACCACAGAGGTAAGGGAGCTCAGCTCTACCAAATACCAGCAAGCAAAGCCACCCAATAACAAACAAGCAGAAGGAGGACCACCCCAACTTCTCATGCACACAAAGACTACTTCTAAGATGCACCTACCTCAGAAATATCTAGATGAACCCCTAAGTCTAATGCAGCACAGCACCACACAAGTCAAACAACACAAAGAGAAGGCAAACCAGCCTGACAAGCCCCTATCTAAAACTTAAACCAAAACCCTGAGCAGGACCCCCTAAACCCCTGAAACAAACCCCCTGATCTATCCCTATGCAAAACCCTAATCGAATCTCTAAGCAAAACCCTAAACAAATCTATGAGCAAGACCCTAAGCAAGAGAAATCAATCCAGTCTTCAAGCTTCAAGACAAGCTTACCAAAGAAAAGGAGCTAAGCAGGCAGACTCATAGTGCCTTCCTCAGGAAAGTACCAGGGGGTTACCACTCAGAAATCATATCCTATGTGGCTCAACAACTGTGAACGGTTTACATTCCTCCTCAGGAGAAACTAAACTCACACGAAGGCTCCAGCATCATTGGATACTTAAGAAATCCTACAAGAACTAGAGGAACTAAGTGAACAGACCCATAGTGCCTTCCTTAGGAAAGTACTAGGAGGCTTCCACTTAGGAATCGTATCCCATGTGGCTCAACAACTGTGATCAATTTATATTCCTCCTCAGGAGAAACTAAGCTCACATGAAGGCTCCGACATCATTGGATACTTAAGAAATCCTAGATGAACTAAGGGAACTAAGTGAACAGACCCATAGTGCCTTCCTCGGGAAAGTACTAGGGGACCTCCACTTAGGAATCGTATCCCATGTGGCTCAACAACTGTGATCAGTTTATATTCCTCCTCAGGAGAAACTAAACTCACATGAAGGCTCCGACATCATTGGATACTTAAGAAAGAGGTGAGAAGAAAGAATGAAAGCCATCTACAGTGCCTTCCTCAGGAAAGTACCATAAATGTCCCTCAAACTTCAGGATCTCAAACCTCACAAACAGAGAGCAAGCTCTCAGACTAGGCCTCAATCCATGCACCCTTGCAAGCTCCATCAAGACTCCATCCAGCCTCCATCTTCAAGAAGAAACCACAGGCCCTCAAACCACAAGAAACTATCTCTGAAGTTCAACCACAGTTGAACTTCAAAGTCAGAAGCCTATCAAGACTTCTCCTATTCTCAGGCTCAAACAAAAATACCAGAACACCCTATAAAAATCTACCAAAAATCTAGGGGAAACCTACATGGCTCTATGATCCCAAGATCAAATCTCAAAGCCTAAGTCAACTTCTAAGGCTACTAAACAATCCCTAACATACGAATGGTCAAGGGTTACCAACAAGTTATGAGGTCTCTATTCTCTAACCCTAAAACAATATCAATCAACCTCTAAAAAATCTATGAAAAATCTATGGGGAACATGCATTAGTCTAGTATAACATACTAAAAAACCAGAGCAAAATTCAATACCAAATGAAAGAAATAAAATCAGCAAGGCAGACATATCCGTAAAATACACTTCAAAATCAATAAACATGTAAAAAATGCAATTAAAATGAAAATGCATGATTAAGCTAATGTTTTTGCATTATAAAATTCTACATGGAATCATGAGCATATAGAAAAAAGAATGGAATTATTTGATCAAATCTACTATTTTTTAGGAATTTTCTTCTAACATGCATGAAAACAAAAGAATATAAAAAAAGAAATAAGAAAGGGGGGGGGTGCAGCGAGTAACAAATCCAGTTACTCAGATTGGGCCCCAAACTGAGGGGGGCGCGCTTAGCAGTTGGGACAAAGCCCAATCCAATTCCTATTCAGCCTCTCACGCAGGGGGGGGGGGGATACGAGCAAGACAGGGGTGCTTCAGTAAAAACAAATTTGGGCTTAACCCAGCCCAAACCCTAACCCTAACGACCAAACAAACAAAACCATTCTTCCTCCCCAATTCTCTGATCACTGTTCACTACCATCTACCCGAACACGCCGCTCGCAACTCAACCTCTCTCTGCAACTCCTCTCCAGAATACTCAAACAAATTTTCACCAACCTCAAACAAAACACTATTCCTAGATTCAAAACCCTTTAACCCTAACCTAAACTCTAACCGAAACAAGACTGACATTGAAATCTCCAAACACGAGCCCTAACTCAGCGAAAGAACAACAATGGAGGCGGGAAGGAACGAACCTGGAGCGAAGCCACGGAGGCGATGAGATTTCTGGAGAACGCTTCTTGAAGGTTCGCTTGAAGATCAATCTTTCTGGGAAAAACTGAAGAAGATGAAGATCGTTGAAGCGCGTGTTGATGATAAGTTGAAGTTCTGGGAATCTTCTGAGGAAGATCTTCAAAAGATCTTTGAAGATCTTGAAGAGGGATGATGGACTATGATGATCTTCTTCGAAAGTTGTTGACGGATGGTGTTTGTTGGTTGTTAGAGGTTTCTGGAAATTCCAGATGAACGATGAAGGTTGGACTTTGAAGAACGATGGAGATTTGATGATGTTCTGAAGAAATCTGGGCAGGACGATGAATGTTTGAATGCTTTCTGAAGAAATCTGGGCAATTCCTTGAATTTTCCGGTCACGGATGAAGTTTCCGGTGACCGTTGGTGAAGGTGGACGGAGGAAGATCGGAGGAAGAAGAAGATAGGATGATTCTGGGTTTTCTGGTGGTTCAGGTGGTGGCCGGAGTTGGTTGGGGTCGCCGGCGGTGGGAGTTCACCGGATTTGCATGCCCGGCAGTAGGGGTCCCGGTGAGAGCTGAGGTGAGGCCACGTGGTGAGGGTGCTGGCAGAGGGAGACTGTGCATGTGGCACACGTGGCCTGAGAGAGAGATAGTGGAGACGTGGCAGGAGGAGAGGGAGCCAGGGAAGGGGACGCGTGTGTGGTGCTGGTGAATTGGAGAAGTGAGGTGGGTCCGTCTGAGTGCAAAACGTGGCGCACTATATAGGGGACACATGGCATCTGCTGGACAAAAAATTACAAAAAAAACTGGACTGAAAATTGAAATGGGCCTCCAACCTGCATATGCTGGCCCACGAAATAAGACCAATAAACTCCAAAAAACTGAATTAAAGGATTAATATGAAAATGGATTAAAAAACTGATTAGGCCTAATTGAAACTAATCAAAGCCTAATTAACTAATTAACCAGACTAATTAATTCTAAAACTACAATTAAACTAATCTAATTCTAATTAAATCTAAATGACTCAATTAAAATCTAACTAATACTAGACTCTAATTAAACCAATTAAGTCCTAATTAACTCTAAAAAATGATTAAAATCTAATAAAACTCTAATAACCTCTATTATCTAAAAAAAATCATTAAAACTCTAATGACTCCTATTTAAAATTCTATTAAAACCCTATTAATTCTAATAAAATCTATACCCTTTATTTAATACTATTAAAAAAACTATTATTAATAAAAGAAAAACTATATTCTTTCTAGATTATTCTAAAAACAATTAAAAGCTATTAAAAAAAATATTAAAAACCTATTTAAATTCTAAAAAAATCTATAAAGCTCTAGAAAAAGATTTAAACTATTTAAAAAATGTTAAAAAATCTATTTAAATCCTAAAAAATCTAAAAAAGCCTATTTAAAATCCACAAAAGTCTATTAAACCCTAAAAAAAATGCAGACAACTGCAAATGACCACCATAAAAGAGAGCGAGACCAGATCGACGCAAACAGTAAACCCCTGGCATCAGAATATCCCAAAAACCACAATGTAAGCTGAAAACACCGAGAAACGCACAATTTCCCGAAAATAAAACCCTGATGATCTGGACTGGATCTGAAATATCCGGTAGATGAAAACCAAGCTGTAACCCTGACATCCTCTGTCTGTGCACAAATGTCATGCATCTGATTTGCGAATACGAATTAAAACCACGAGTCAGATAGGAGAACCGGTTGGTCAAATTTTAGGGTGCAACAACGATAAAATCAAATATTTCTATCTTGTCTAAATGGTAAGTGATAAAAGTCTTGCCCAAGAGGTCTAAAACCTCGCCTGAGTGACTTGTGGTCTCGTCAGTTAGGATCAACATATGATTTCAGTTTGGAGACTTAGGGATTCGTGATGCCCCAATGCTCGGTAGTTTAAATCCCTTCTCCATTTGTTAAAACCCTTGTTTTTAAGGGATTGTGCATTAATATATTTGTGAAGCGTCTATTAAGGATGAGAGATTGGCGACCTTTAGAAGGGATGATGCCTATACATCAGCTATACTTAGGAACCGTCTCGCTCTAAATGCCCCATAATCTCCATGTCATGGGAAACATGGGAAAATACATTTCTTGGTTGAATGGAATTCAGAGTCAGTTGAGTAATCCATGTCTCGCTAGGAAATAGAGATTCAATAGTCTCTCATTGATTGAGTGGGTGGTTATCAGTCCCTATAAAATACTTGACCCAAAGTGCCTCTATAATTACCTCTTCCCTAACAAGAGAGAGGACAAATCATTATACCCTTAGTACACACACATAATCACAAAACCTCCTACCTCATGGGAGCAAGCACTCTCTTATCACCATAAACATCACCAAATATGATCTCTCACCACCGTGATTAATCCATAATTATCTTTAACTACAAAGCACTCTGAGTATCCCTTACCAGTGTATGGATACCATGCACTCTTGTACTTTTTGACAAGTACAACTATAAATTGAACCAAACTATAATATTTATTTTTTCTCACATTTTTATAAAAAATAAAAACAAACTCAAATATAATAAAATGGTCAAAGGCTAAATACCCTTTTGTGTCCCTTATCTTGGAATCAATGTCCAATTTGATCCCTTAACTTTTAAAAATACCATTTGTATCCTTAACTTTTCAAAATGTACCATGTTACTCCTTTTTAAAACGTACAACATTAATATTTGGTGACTTGTAACATACAACTTTTTGTGACCGATTTAACACTGAAAAAATTGGTCATAAAAATGATTTCTAGGTTTGACTACTTTGTTAATCTTCGTCACCAAACCCACATAGTTAAATTTAATAAAAAGACAAAATATCATTTTTGGTCTCTTAACTATACTTGTAGGTTCAAATTGGTTCCTTAATTATTTTTCGTGTCAGATTGGTCCCTTAACTATTTAAAATGTGTCATGTTAGTCCTTTTCGTCAAATTAGCGACGGAAAAATTCAAAACTCGGTCGTTAAATTCGTCGCTAATTAGAAAAAAAGGACCAACATGACACGTTTTAAAGACTTAAGGGACCAATCTGACACAAAAAATAATTAAGGGACCAATATGAACCCAAGGGTATAGTTAAGGGACCAAAAAAAGTATTTTTCCTAATAAAAATCTAGAAACAAAAAATATAAAATTAAAATTAAAGTTAATAAGTATAAAAATCCACACATCATCCTGTCGCTACTGCGAAAATAAGGTGTCGGCGCTACTGCGAAAAAAGAAGGCCGACAATGACTAACAGAATCGCCACCTATCGTTATTTATCCCAAAGGAGGGAAAGGAAACGATCGGAAAAACCTGACGAAAAGGTATAAGACAAGGTCATTGCAACCAATGTCTGGGTTCGGGAGTCGGTTACGCAAGGGGAAGGTATTAACACCCCTCACGTCCATCGTACTCGATGGGATCCATGCTTGTTGTGTTTATCTGACGGGTTGATTATATCTATCTACGCTAAAGGTTCGGTCTGAAAAGAAAATAAAATGACTCGGCAGAACACAACAGTTTTATGCCTACGTATTCCCGTCTGGAACGAGAAATCAGAGTCTACGTAGTTTGCCTAACTACGGGTTACGGGGGAAGGTTGTTCGCCGAGATATCGCATCTCGTGCCTACGTACTCTCAACAGGCTTGAGAGATCAGAGCAAGCGTAGTTCGGGTCAACGAGAGACACATGTTTGTCTTTTTTATCCGAGTAGGGTTAACAGACAGTTATAGCAGTTGGTGTATGCCACTCGACCTTTGGAGACTTAGGCGTTACCGTTTGCGATATGACTGAAAGTTAACAACACTCTTGTTTATGAAAAGAGTTTTCTGATTAAGACCCCAAGGGGTGAAAAAGAGTTTGAATTTTTTTTAAGGAAGAAGTGTTTTGAATTTGGTTTGCGACTTATGCTACACTAGAGACTATGATCTAGGAGCGAATGCTTCGTATATCGTCCGAAGGACATACACTAACATTCTAGATTATTGAGAGGCAACCACCCAATCATCATTTCCCAAATGGCTTAAGGCTCGTAGCGTGAAACAATGGTCAAGCTTTATTAAGTGGATTGAAGTTGTTTGAAGATGATAAGAGAAAGAGGACGAACTAAGGGGGACTAGTCCAAACCCTAAAAGTTGTCATACAATGTGCACCTAAAGTTGAGTTTGAAAGGGAGCTACCTAATGTTGTCATACATGGTTAGAACCCTAATGTCTATCATAACCTCTCTTGAACAATATAGGTTAGAAATCCTAAGGGAAGGAAGACAATAGAAGAAGAAACAATAAGAAGAAACAATGCAAATGTAGGATGCAAACATAAATGCAACAAGGAAGACAAAGATGCAATGCAAGTGAGGGAGGAAATATGTGTGGGGCTGGAATCTCCACAAGCTCATCTCAACCTCAAGCCATGGTATGAATAAACACAAGAGAAGAGGAGAATAAGATGCATAGAAAACAAGTAACAAAAACAATGAGAAAAAGTCCTCATGGATTCATTACTTTAGGCAAGCTTCAGGTTCCTCCTCATGAGGAACCAAGAAACCTTAAGTAGTATTCCAAGGTCATTGGACAGAATGGGTATAAGAAGAAGAGATTTCAAAATCCAAAGCACAACATCATAAGCAAATGCCAACAATATCATCAAAGAATGCAAGCAAACATCACTTATGGAAACACAATATGTAAACATGAAAGTATGAGATCAAATGAACAACTTATGCATATGATAAAGACCCATGAATTAGCACACAAGACCTATAACAAGCCCCTAACATGAAACAATCAGAATTAGATTCATCAATAATGCACAACCAAGCTTTTGGAAGCAAAACAAAACAAGTACACCAGCAAAGATGCATAAACATGAAGCAACTTGCAAAATACATGAAAAATAAGAAAATGCATCTAAAAATGCCAAATAAAATCTCAGAAGACCTCCAAGGTGTTAGGAACTAGGGGTCAAAAGGGGAGATTGAAAATAAAAAGGGAAGTGCCTCAACAGAAGGCAAACACCAAGAGTGTCCCAAAACAAGGCAGAAATGGAGAGGGAATACAAAGAAATTCAAACCACATGGAAACAACACCTAAAAATTATGGAAAAATTATCTGGAGATTAATCAACATGTTAAAACAATGCTAAAAAAATTAGAAGTTTAATCCATACCATGAGCAAGAAATAAAATCAACAAGACAACACACATTTTTCACAACTTTAAATGACTATTTAAATGGAAAATATGAAAATAAATGGAAAATGCATCAAAACACGAAATTAAAAATGCAAAAAATTAAAAGACATTTTAAAGTATGTTCATGATTTTTTCCAGATTTTTTAAACATTTTTTTTCTATTTTTTACAAATTTTTAAAATGCAAACAAATAAAAGAAATAAATAGAGAAAACAAAATTGCAGAAAAAAACACAGCCACCAGATTCGCATACCAGTCAACAGATCCAAGGCACCAGAATGTGCCACCTCAATTAATGAATTGAGGTTTAAATTGTGTGTGCATTAGCCAAAGAAAGAACACATGAGTCTTAATGTGGAACACATGATCAAAAAAACCTCAAACGAACGGATGGGGCAACGCCACGTCACCGTCATCTTCCCCAAATGGACTCCGGCCAAACCAGTCTGCCGGAAATGTGCCAGCCACCCTCCTTTTCGCTGCCGGCCGCCGCGAGTCTTCTTCCCCAAATGAGCTTCATCAATTCTTCACCATTTCTTGCGAATTTTAGATGAAAATTCATCTACTCTCTGAGAGGAACATGAATCCAACCTCCATTTTCGTTAAATCTCAACAACCACTCCACAAATCAAACAACAAGCAAACATGCCAAAAAATAAAGTTCACCAAAATTTAAAATAAAAGGTCCAAACATCATTTACATGTTATAAGGAGTAAGAATCCATGAAAATTAGAGTAAAACACCATGAAAAAACATCAAAAAGAAACAACACAACTTTGAGCTCAAAAACCAAATGTCATAAACACAAATAATAATGATCCAGAAATGATCTACATATCACAAAGGTTCAAATGCAACGAAAATGGTGGAAAATCATGGAGTATTAAGAGTGTAAAGTTGAAATAAAGTTTACCCAGTGGAGAGCCTCCACTGGGCCTTGAAATGGTTGAATCTAAGAATTGGATTTTGAGTTTTTCACCACTTTTTGAAAACGAAAATTGGTTGTTCATGCAACAAAATGACCTAGCTCTGCCTCAAAATTCATCTAGAATACTTATATGATGGATTTATTATCAAATGGGGCCTTAATTCATGCAAAACAGCCCACTTTGAATTTTCACATTTCACCACTTTTTGAAAATCCCATGCACGTTTTTACCACTACACCACTTGATTTTTTGATCCAAATCCACTACAAATCAGTTGTGTAAATTAAAGGAATGAGATTGGAGGTTTAATTTTGATCCTATGGTTGATTTTTCATTTTGTTACTTCAAGAGGAAGAAACCATGAAAATGACCCATTTTGAGACTTCAAAAATCCAATGTGAAAATGGAAATATCTTTGAATTGTTATTTGCAATCAAAAAATGCACAAACTTGCCTTGAAAAAGTTTAAAATCCATTAATTCTCAAATTCTCAATTTAAGCCTTCTTTATGAAAAATTCACACCCCAAATTCTCAATCCAAGCCCCCACCATGACAAGAGATGGTTTGGTAGTGCAAATGGCCCTATTTGAAGCAAGTTTCATGTTGAAAAGATTTCCATTTGAAGTGTGCAAGTTGGTGAAATGAACCTATAATTTTATGACCTGTAATTTTACTTTCCCAAAATACCCCTGACTTGTAAACCTCATAACTTGAGTTCTATAAATCAGATGAAAGACTTCTAATACAATTTGGAAAGCTAAGATCAAGACCTACAACTTTCATGTTGATCAAAAGTTGAGGAGAAACACCCTTCTAGGTAAAAACTGGCTTGGAAGTTGGTTGACTTTTGTTGACCAAAATCACATACCTCAAATGACCTGTAACTTGTCCGGATCATAACTTGAGTTCTATAAATCCAATCGAGGACTTCTAGTACTAAAATTAAAGCTAATAACATGCTCTAAAAGTTCCATGTTTGCCAAAAATTGAGATGAGACTTTTATCTTGAGGTAAGTGGTCTTGAAGTCAGGCACTAAATAGGGGATTTTACCTTGAGAACCCGAATTTAGTAACCTCTCAAACACTTAACCCATGATGAATTGAGCTTGAAATGATGTCTCATATGTCTTAACACAATATACCATGACCATAGAGACTTTGAATTGAGTTTCTATCTTCTTCAATTGCATAGTTGACTGAGGATTTACCAGATGAAAACCCTAACTGCAATACTTTCAAATGTGGCTTGTTCCACTTCACACAACAACTTGAATAAGCTCCCCAATGACCCTCAAGACCCTCAGTGAGATTTCTTTACATCTCATACCCAAAACCATGGCTTCACAAACCTCTGATGCTCTTCAGTTGGCCTCCCAGTTAGGAGCTATCCCACGCACATCCATCTGTCCTTTCACCATACTTTGACCATTTCAAGATGTCCTGATGACCACTCAAACTTGAGTAACCACTCTTGCTTAGGCTCCAACCCCTGAGAATACTCCTCTTGAGGTGCACAAACTCTTGATCCCCTGTTCAATGCAAGATGCTATGCAATACAAATGCTAGAAAGAAATGAAATGAAACATAAGCCAGCCAAAGAAAAAGGTTGGGCAAATTTTGGGGTGCAACACATCCCATTCAATGTTTACACATAATAAAGAAAAATTAATCAAGATCCACCTTTCTATTCATATGAAAAGATTTCTCATGTGGAACACCTTCATCAATTGATACCTGTTACTACTAGAACATCCACCCCCTTTTCTTGCTTAAATCCCTAACTTCCATAATTTATTTTATTTAAAGAAATCATGTTTAAATCGCTTGAATGAGTACTGATGCATTAGAATCATTGGCCATACTATCACCGCCGTTTAGTGAATCCGACATGCCACCATTCACCTATATAAATTGATACCTGTTTCAAATTTCAACCAAAAAATCCAAAATTTTAGCTCAATTAGCATTAAGCTTGAAAGTAAAGGGTGGAACTTTGGATGTATATTTGAAAGTAAAGGTTGAAGTTTTGTATGCAAATCTAAAAGTAAAGGTTGAAGCTTTGTAGAAGGAGGTAAATCAATGTTTGTATTTTATTTGAGTTACTGCACCTTCCACTGTTGTTCTTATTGTAGAAGGATATCTTTAGTGTTTGTATTTATTTTTTTGAGTTTTGTGTTTAATCAATTAATTTATTTTTGGTAAAGTTATATGTTTAATTTTTATTAGTAAGGTGTTTTAGTTATGCTCATCAATTATGATTCAACTTTGTATTTTTGTGAGCTATATCTCAATAAGGCGATTCATCATACATCTATGTATTTGTGCTTGTGCTTTTTTATTGATTTGTGTATGCTGCATTTCTTAGATATGTAATGGTACTCAATTGAGTTGAAAAAACTATTTCCTTTTATTACTCTCCAAAGTTTTTGTTTTTATGGTGCATCATGGAGATAAATTTATACAAAATTAAGCATTAATAATTTGGAAGAATTCGAGGAAGAAGATAGTGCAAACAAAATTGAGGAACAAGATGAATAATCCTAATCTAAACTCCTAAAAAAATATTCAGGCTCAACATGTAATCTCACTTGAGGGACTGTGAGTCCCATCAAATATGCTTATCAAAACTCCCTACCTGAGGGACATGAGTTTCCTTGGGTGGGATTAAACATAAATTATCTCCCAAGGGACAGGACTGAAGTTTATCCTAAGAGACTTAACTTAAAGTCTTGTCTGAGGGATTGATAGAAGTCCCTCCTGAAAGGTCTAACGCATCGCCTGAGGAACTTATAGTCTCATCAGTCAAGCTTATCATGTAAGCTTGCCTGTGGGACTAGGAGCCCCATTAAACAAGCTTATCCAAACTAACCTCCTGAGGGACTTGGAGTTTCCTCCTGTGGAATCCATATAAAGTCTCACCCAAGAGACGTGACTGAAGTATAGCCCAAGAGACATAAATTAGTCTTTTCTTAGGACTTGATAAAAGTCCCGCCTGAGAGGTCTAAAGCCTTGCCTAAGGGACTTATGGTCTCATCAATTAGGATCAACATATAGTTTCAGTTCGGGAGACTTAGGACTCGTGATACCCTAATGCTTTGTAGTTTAAAGCCCTTTTCCCTTTGTTAAAGCCTTTGTGTTTGAGGGACTATGTTGTGATATCTTTGTGTAGGGGCTAGTGAGGGAGGGAGAATGACCGACCTTTAGAAGGGAAGACTCTTATAAGTCATGAGAAACACGGGAAACCATTTCTTGGTTGGAGGGAAGTTAAAGTCAACTTAATGACCCATATCTCCCTAAGAAATAGGGATTCAATGGATTCCCATTGACTGAGTGTACGGTTATTAGTCCCTAGAAAACCCTAGGCCTAAAGTGCCTCCATAAATACCTCTTCCCTAATATGAGAGAGGACAAATCATTATACCCTTAGTTTGCACACATAAACATATAAACTCTCACCTCATGCGAGCAAGCACTCTATTATCACCATAAACATGATCTCTCACTACCATGAGCAATTCCTAACCACCTTTAACTACAGAGGCCTACGAGTATCCCTTATTAGCGTATGGATATCATGCACTTGTGTACTTTTTGAAAAGTTCAACTATAAATTGAACCAAGCTATAATATTTATTTTTTCTCACATTTTTTATAAAAAAACTCAAATATAATAAAATGATCAAAGGCTATATACACTCATGCGTCCCTTATCTTGGAATCGGGGCCCACATCGATCCCGTAACTTTTAAAAAGACCATTTTGATCCTTAACTTTTCAAAAAGTGTTGTGTTACTCCTTTTTAAAACGTACAACATTAATATTTGGTGACATCTAACATACAACTTTTTGTGACTGATTTGGCAACGAAAAAATCTGTCATAAAAATGATATACGGGTGTGACTACTCTCTTTATCTTCTTCACCAAACCTACATAGTTAAATTTAATCAAAATCTAGATAAAAAGAATTGAATTAAAATTAAAGTTAATAAAATTAAAAATCCACCCATTTATCCCATTCCACTGTTTTCATATTATAAAGAAAAGTTAATCAAAATCCATCTTTCTGTTCATATGAAAAAATTTCTCATGTGAAACACCTTCATCAATTGATACTTGTTACTGTTAGAATATCCACCCCTTTTTCTTTCTCAAATCCCTAACTTCCCTAATTTATTTTAGTTAAAGAAATCATGTTTAAATCATCTTAACATGAACATATGCGTTAGAATCATTGGCCCTACTATTATCATCGTTAAGTGAATTCGGCGTGCCACCATTCACCTATATAAATTGATAGTTGTTTCAATTTTTAACTAAAAAATCTAGAATTATAGCTCAATTAACATTAAGGTTGAAAGTAAAGGGTGAAACTTTGGATGTAGATATGAAAGTAATGGTTGAAGCTTTGTAGAAGGAGGTAAATCAGTTTTGTATTTTATTTTTGAGTTACTATATCTTCCATTTATGAGCTTCCATTGTTGTCCTCATTGTAGAAGGAGATCTTCAATGTTTGAATTTTAATTTGAGTTTTGTGTTTAATCAATTAATTTATTTATGGTAAAGTTTTATGTTTAATTTTTATTAGTAAGGTGATTCAGCTATGCTCTTCAATTGTGATTCAACTTTGTATTTTTGTGAGTTATATCTTAATAAGGTGATTCATCATACATCTTTGTATTTGTGCCTGTGCTTTTTTATTGATTTGTGCATGCTGCATTTCTTAAAAATGTAATGGTACTCAATTGAGCCGAACAAAATTATTACCTTTTATTTATCTCCAGAACTTTTTTTAGTGTTTATTTTTATGGTGCATCTTGTAGAAATTAAGCATTAAAAGTTTGGAAGATGTTGAGGAATAAGATAATGCAAACAAAATTAGGAAAAAGATGAATAATCCTAATAACAATTAATAAAAAAGCAGTCATGCTCAACATGTAATATCTCTTGAGGGACAATGAGTCCCATCGAATATGCTTATCAAAACTCTCTATCGGAGGGACTTGAAGTTTTCTTAGGTGGGATCAAACATAAAGTATCGCCCAAGGGACATGACTGAAGTCTATTCCAAGAGAGTTAACTTAAAGTCTTATCTGAGGGATTGAAAGAAGTTTCTCCTGAGAGGTCTAACACATTGCCTGTGGGATTTATAGTCTCATCCATCAAGCTCATCATGTTATCTCGCTTGAGGGACTATGAGCCCCATCGAACAAGCTTATCCAAACTCCTCTCCTGAGGGACTTGAAGTTTCCTCCAGCGGAATCCACATAAGGTCTTGCTCAAAGGATGTGACTGAAGTATAGTCTAAGAGGCTTAACTTAAAGTCTTTTCTTAAGGCTTGATAGAAGTCCCAACCGAGAGGTCAAAAGCCCCGCCTCGCAGAATTTTGGTATCGTCTGTTAGGATCATAATATAGTTTTGGTTCAGGAGACGTAGTGACTATTGATGCCCCAATGATCTGTATTTTAAAGCCCTCTGCCCTTTGTTAAAGCCCTTGTGTTTGAGGGACTGCATTGTGATATATTTGTGAAGGACCTAGTAAGGACGGGAGAGTGATGACCATTAGAAGGGGCAACGCCTACGTTAGCCATCCTTAGGATCTGTCTCGCTCTAAATGCCTTTACTTTCCCTGTCACGGGAAATGCGAGAAAAGATATTTCTTGGTTGGAGGAAAGTCATAGTAAGCTGAATGATCCATGTCTCCCTAGGAAATAGGGATTCAATGGTCCCCCATTGACTTAGTGTGAGGTTATCAAATCCTATAAAACCATAGGCACAAAGTGCCTCTATAATACCCCTTTCCTAATAGAAGAAAGGACGTATCATTATACCTTCACTACACACACATAAACACAAAAACTCTCACCTCATGTGAGAAGGCACTCTCTTATCACCATAAACATCACCAAACATGGTTTCTCACCTTTGTGAGCATCCCTAACCACCTTTAACTACAAAGGTTTCTAAGTATCCCTTACATGTGTAAGGATACCATGCACTAATGTACTTTTTGACAAGTATAACTATAGATAGAACCAAACTATAATATTTTTTCACATTTTTTTATAAAAAGACAAACTCAAATATAATAAAATGATCAAAGCCTAAATACCCTTTTGAGTCATTTATCTTGAAATCAGGGTCCAGTTTGATCCCTTAATTTTTTAAAAGACCATTTTTATCCTCAACTTTTCAAAATATACCATGGTATTCCTTTTTAAAATGTACAACATTAATATTTGGTGACATGTAACATGCAACGTTTTGTGACCGATTTAGAGACAGAAAAATCGATTATAAAATATGATTTATGGGTTTGACTACTCTCTTTATCTTCATCCCCAAACACAAGTAGTTAAATTTAATCAAAATATAGAAAAAAAAACTTAAAAAATAAATACGGAATTAAAATTAAAGTTAATAAAATTAAAAATCCAACCATTCATCTCATTCCACTATTTGCACATTATGAAGAAAAGTTAATCAAAATTCACCTTTCTATTCATATGAAAAAATTTCTCAGGTGATACACCTTCATCAATTAATACCTATTATTGCTAGAACATCCACCCCCTTTTCTTGCTCAAATCAATAACTTCCCTAATTTATTTTATTTAAAGAAGTCATGTTTAAATCCTCTGAATGCGTCAGAATTATTGGCCCTATTATCGTCGTCGTTAAGTGAATCCGGCGTACCACCATTCACCTATATAAATTGATACGTGTTTCAAACTTCAACCAATCTAAAATTTTAGCTCAATTAATATTAAGGTTGAAAGTAAAGGGTAAAACTTTGGATGTAGATCTGAAAGTAAAGGGTAAAACTTTGGATGTAGATCTGAAAGTAAAGGTCGAAGCTTTGTATGTAGATCTGAAAGTAAAGGTTGAAGATTTGTAGAAGGAGGTAAATAAGTGTTTGTATTTTATTTTCGAGTTACTATACCTTCCATTGATGAGCTTCCATTGTTGTCCCCATTGTATAGAGGGACCTTCAGTGTTTGTATTTTGTTTTGAGTTTTTATTTAATCAATTAATTTATTTTTTTGTAAAGTTTTATGTTTAATTTTTATTTGTAACGTGATTTAGCTATGCTCATCAATTCAACTTTGTTAAGAAGATGCCAAATAGATATTTCTTGTTGCTGAAAAACTCTATAATTCTGCTCCTTCCAAAGCACCCAAACACAAGCCACCCAAATAACATGAAGCAAATAACATACCTTTCTAGAATCAGTTCCTAAATGCACAAAATGATGAAAAGGATAAACTATCTGCAACTTGTCAGCTGAATAGATGCCCAACCACTGATGAACACATAACGATAATCGCCTAAAAAGGTGATCCACACTTTCCTCCTTCCAACAACCAGTCACTCACAAACCTGAATTAATATGAATGCACCCATGATGGATCAAATTATCTTTTGTTAGTAATCTATTTTGAAGCAGCCTCCACACAAATAAAGAAAGCTTCAATGGAACCACTTTTAACCAAGCCATATCAAAGAGAAAAGAACTATTTTTTGACAAGTTTGTAGTAAAAAATTAATAAAATCCTCAAACTATGTAACTTTTATCTTGATCTAGCTTCCATTTCCAACTACCCTCCATACCAATCTACAAAAAAAAAAGTTAGATAACAATAGACAACACTTCTTCACTTGATCTTCCGCATAACCATATAACCTCCGCCTCCACTTCCATCCATCTTCCCTAACACCCCATTCTTCTAAACCTATCCCACAACACACCTCCTTCTAACCATTGTTCGGACCAAAATAAAGGTTGGTACCATTGCCAACCACCCTCATAAGATTATCATCAAACCAACTTCCAATCCCAATTATTACTATTTTAATGATACCTGGAATTTCTTTTCACCATCAAGAACATAATTTGCCACCCTCTTTCACAGGTTTTCTCTCATCACCATAACATGCAATCAATACCTTAAACCACATGCACAACTGCTCCTCCTTCAACCTCCAACACCACTTCCCTAATAACGCCAAATTAAACTCCCTAATCCTATGAACTCCCAAACCTTCTTTATCCTTTTCAAGGCACACACTTTCCCTTTTAATCCAAGAAATTTTCCTAGTAACCTCACACACCCCTACCAAAAATAAAATAATTAAATATATATTCAAAAGAGGAAATAATACTTGTGAAATATTTAAAGAAGGAAAAAAAGTAGACCTAGGGCGAGGACATAATAGACTTAAGGAGAGCCAAGCAATATCATATAGATAAATTTTTACTCTTCCACCTCGATAATCTCTTTTATACTCGATAAAGTAATAACTTCCAAAAAACCAACCAACTAGGGTCACCACCAACCAGTTGTGCACTATAAAAGCATGCTTAAAGGAAAGAGAGAGAACCTCCACCTTTGACCTATCCCACACTATTAAAATTCCTCCTGATACCCCAACAGAAGTCTGATAAAAAACCCCACTGAAGTTGCACCCCAAATGGATGAACAAACTCCCTCATCAAACACCTTCAACTTTTTTCCCTATAAGCACAAAACTCACATATTTTTCTCCCTAACTATTTGTTGAACCTCATTCTTCTTCACTTCACTAACCAACCCTCTAATATTATAAAAAATAAACTTCATCTACAATACTAAACACCTCACCCCCATCCACACCATCCACCTTGACACCTCCTAACTCCATCAAATCAACCCAACTTCTTCTCCTACTCTATTCCCCTCACTATCCAACCTCTATTCGTTCTCCCTTTCTTCATAGCCTCACCTATTATTAAACCATCCACCTTGGAAACAGACTAGCATTTCAGCATTTTAGTTGAAAAAATTTCAGTGTGGAGGATTCCATGCTCGCTTCTTGCACATTTGCGTTATTAATACAAACACCGCAATCAACACCCTTCTCATTAAATTTAGAAAACTCTGCCAATTAAACTGTTTCCTCCATTCTAGTTTCATGTTTTTTTACCGAATCCTTATTCAAATCATTAACTAAATCCTCAACTTTATCTACATCTTCATTAATGCCAAAATTTTATGTTGCCTCACTATGATTGTTTTCATACTCATTGTCCCTAAAGTTCTTGTAGTGTTATATTTGTAAAAGAACTATACTAGGGAGATGGTTATATGAAGCCCAAAGAGAGGCAATGATAAAATGTCACCTAAAGGGAGGTATAGCCTCGTCCCCAAGGTTTTCCTATCGCTCAATCATGGAAAATGCAGGAAAAAATGTTTATAGGGTAGAGAGAAGTCAGGGTCATTACTGACCCACATCTTTTTAGAAAAATAAGGATTCAATTGCCCGCCATTAACTGAGTGGGCAGGTGACACTTTCCAAGAGAACCCTAGGCCCTAGGGGACTCTATAAATACTCACCCTTTCATGGGAAGAGGACATATCATATATAAATCCTCTCACCTCACATGATCAGGACTCCTAAAACCCTATAAAACACCACCATACATGGCTTCTCGGCACCTTGGGAAAGTTCTAACCACCACATAACATAATATATCTACTAAGGCCTCAGAATCCCCATGCCCTTTGATAAGCAAAATTATATCGTGTATCTGACTTGACATGCATGAATTTATACTATGTTTTATTTGATTTCCCCTATTTATGCTTTATATTACTCGTATTTGTTTGTGTTTCTCAGGTACTCATTTTGAAATGAAGAATTAGGAAGTGAAGAAAATGATAAGAAAATGGAAAGGAAAGAAAAGGAAAAGAAAAGAAAAATGGGAAGGAAAGAAAAAAAAAGAAAATGGAAAAGGAAAAGAAAATAAAAAAGGTGGGCCCACCACCCAAATGTGGCTCGAGCCATATTAAAGGTGGCTCGAGCCATATTAAAGGTGGCTCCCACCACCAAGAGAGAAAGTGGCGCAAGCCACATGTGAAAAAGGGGAGGTGGCGCAAGCCACCTATTAGTGTGGAGAAATATTCTCCCACTCCCCTCTATTTTCCAGCTCCACTCGATCACGCTTCCGGACGATTTTCACGCAACTTCAACCGATTTCTTCTCCTCTTCAACCCAGTATATATATCATAGAAAACCTCCAAAATAGGGTTTGCAGCATTTTCATAATAGAGAGTATTTTTCCAGTTTTTCCAGTTTTTCATTCGAGCATTAGTTTCTGTTATTTTCTTTTCGTACGAGTTTCATTTTTGTACCAAGTTTGAAGAACGATGACTATTTCTTCAAGTCTGCCATTTACTTGTACCTCCAGTTTAATCTAACTCCAGGTTTTCAATTATTTTGTTTACTTTATTTATCGTATTACAACATGATTTGTATTGATATTTTGCACTGTATTATGATGTTTGATTTTCCCACCATGTCTGCCTAGTGTAGTTGATATCGGTATGTAACAAATCTATCGGAGGGGATTAAATAATAATCGGTGTTAATTTTCTTTACAAATTATTTTTTAGGCTCTAGTTTCTTATTTTAATCAATAAACCTTTCTCGCGAGAGTAAAAAGGGGAAAATAAGGTTAAGGTCAAGATAAACGAGAGTTTGAGGTTTTAACCAGATAGCTGAGATTAGGCATTAATTCTAAACACAACGGAAGCACTTTAGAATTAATTAGGACTTATTTATTTTCAAAAGGTATCTTTAATTCGAATGATACAATGAGAGGGCTTATTTTGATTTAACGATATAGTCTGAATCAATAAACACGAGAGTGTGAGGTAAGGATTTTTAAATAAGTATTTTTCTAATAAAAAGTATTTTGGACAACCTGACTTACATCGATTATTTATTAAATTCCCGATGATTGATGTGTTGTATACTAACATCCCGTTCTTGATAATTCTTATTAGAAATTTTAGCTTTTATAGATTTAATTTCATTCGCATTTAAACTTTCCTAAAACGATTAGCCTTAGATTTACATAGTAACATTAGAATACGGTACGTTTGATTTTTAGTCTCTATGGATCGATAATCTATTAAAACTACGCGACACGACTGTATACTTGCAGTCAGATTAATTTAGACACACTAAACTGCGATCAAGTTTTTGGCGCCGTTGCCGGGGACTAATTAAGTCGATATCGTAACTCCTTTGTTGCGCCGTATAGACTAAGGCAAAAACCCTATTTCCCATTCTGCCGATTGTATGCCAAGTACTCGCTCACAAGGCGAGAACCTCACACGATCGACAGGCGAACCTGAACGCCTTCTTACCATAAGCAGACGTATCCGAGAATACTGCGAAGCCCGCGAAATCCCTTTTCCTAGTTCAGAACCTGACTCAGAATCTGAAGCTAAATCTGAAATTAACCAAGACATGGGCGACAAACCACAAAATCATCCTCTTAAGTACTATGCTACTCTGTCTCAGCAAGAACCGCATAATAGCATTGTTGCACCTACTATCAACCGAAACGATTTCGAGTTGAAACCCTCGTTGTTGTTTGCAGTTTAACAAAATCAATTTTCTGGAGAACCTATAGAAGATCCCAATGAACATTTGACCAAGTTTGTGCAGTATGCAGACACAGTGAAGGCAAATGGTGTATCCGCAGACGCGATAAGATTATGCCTTTTTCCTTTCTCATTGAGAGACAGAGCTTGGGCTTGGTTGCAATCTTTGCCATCAAACTCCGTCACTACGTGGGAAGAGTTAAAGAAGGTTTTCTTAGCACGTTATTTTCCACCAAGCAAGACAGCCATGCTGAGGACCCAAATCAATAACTTTCGACAAAAAGACAACGAGTCTCTTTTTAAGGCGTGGGAGAGATTTAAAGGTATGATAAGGATGTGCCCGCACCACGGTCTTGAAGATTGGTAAATCATCCACACGTTTTACAATGGTCTCTTGTACAATACAAGAATGACAATAAATGTCGCCGTTGGTGGTACACTTATGGATAAACCTTACGAAGAAGCCTACCAACTAATCGAAAGTATGGCTCAGAACCACTACCAATGGGGAGGTGAAAGAACTCCAGTGGAAAAATACCAACCAAAAGGTGGAATGTACGAGGTTAATAGCCTTGATCACGTCTGTGCTAAGGTAGATGCCCTTGCTCAAAATATAGATAACTTGGCCATAATACCCACAACCATTGTGGCTGCTGTAGCTCCAAACTGTGAAGTATGTGGAACTTCTGTACATGCTGCCCCTGAATGCCAAATTTTGGCAGGAGCCTCTACAGACCAAGTGAATTATGCTCAAGGAAACCCTTATGCAAATACCTATAATCCTGGTTGGAAGAATCATCCAAACTTCTCCTACAAAAACAACAATGCAATGTATGCACCTGGTCAAGCACCTGCTACACCACCAGGTTATCAAAAGGCTGCCACATCTGCTCCTAATGCTCCTAATATTCCTAGGAAGTCTAACTTTGAATTAATGATGGAAAACTTTATAGCTTCCCAGACTCAAACACATAAAGACTTCCTGAATCAAAACATACACACTAGTGAGCAAATTAAGCAATTAGCAAACAAAGTAGACGCTTAAGTCACCCACAACAAAATGCTTGAAACACAAATTTCACAAGTGGCACAACAACAAGCACCTATTGCTGCTCCTGCAGGAACATTTCCTGGACAGCCACAACCTAATCCAAAAGGACATGCAAATGCTATTATATTGAGAAGGGGAAAAGAATTAGATGGACCCATTGATCTGAGACTTTAGAATCTAGCCATTTATCAAAAGCTTGATAACACAACAACTGAGCAGGACAATAAACCCAAGGAAAAGGAAGATAATAACCAAGAGGCCGTAGATAAAGAAAAACCTTATGTGCCTCCACCACCATATAAACCACCTATTCCGTATCCTCAAAGATTTGCAAATTCTAAAACTGCAGGGCAATTTAAGAAATTTGTTGAACTTCTAAAGCAATTGAACATCACAATACCTTTTATAGAAGCTATCACCCAGATACCCTCATATGCTAAGTTCCTTAAAGAAATATTATCCAATAAGAAAAAGATAGAGGATAACGAAACAGTTACACTTACTGCTGAGTGTAGCACAATAATCTAAAACAATATGCCTCCTAAGCTGAAAGACCTAGGTAGTTTCTCCATACCTTTTGTAATTGGAAAGTTCGTCATAGACAAAGCTCTATGTGACTTAGGAGCCAGTATTAGTGTAATGCCTTTATCCATATATAACATACTTGATATGGGAGAATTAGCTGACCGCTCTATTAAATATTCCGTTGGTATACTAGAGAATGTTCCAGTTCATATAGGTCAATTCTATATTCCTACCGATTTCATAATCATGGATATTAAAGAAGACTCCATTAATCCTATCATATTAGGAAGACTATTCTTAGCTACTTCCAGAGCCATTATAGATGTGAAGAGAGGTAAGCTAACCTTTTAAGTCGGTGAAGAGAAGGTTGAATTTATTTTGACACAATTCTTACAAGCACCAGCTATAGACGACACATGCTATCTACTTGATGTCATAGATGAGTGCGTAAGAGAAATGGAGATGGTAATTGGCGTGAACCTTACTAAGAAGATAACCTAAGTGAATGTTTAGCACTTACACCTGATCATCTACCTTGCCCAAAGAAACCAACTCTAGAACTGAAAACACTACCTAATAATTTAAGGTATGAATTCCTGGATACAGGACTCAAACAACCTGTGATAGTCAATACAGATTTATGACAGATCGAAACTAAGAAACTTTTAGATGTCCTAAGAAAATACCCAACTGCGTTAGGCTACAACATCGTTGACCTTAAAGGAATAAGTCCTTCTATTTGTATGCATCGCATTATGCTAGAGGAAGACTGTAAATCCTCTAGAGAACATCAGAGAAGGATCAATCCAATCTTAAGTACTGTAGTAAAGGATGAAGTGAAAAAACTTTTAGAAATAAGAATTATATACCCGACATCAGACAGTAAATAGGTTAGTCCAGTACATGTCATACCAAAGAAGGGAGGTGTTACAGTTGTTAAGAACGTGAAAGGTGAATCTATAACACAAAGAGTAGTAACTAGAAGTAGAATGTGCATTGACTATAGAAAGTTAAACAAAGCTACTCGTAAGGATCATATCTCATTGCCATTCATTGACCAAATGTTAGAATGATTGGCCAAACATTCCCACTTCTGCTATTTAGATGGTTATTCAAGATTCTTTCAAATCCCTATTCATCCCGATGACCAAGAAAAGACAACTTTCACATGTCCCTATGGTACCTTTGCCTATCGACGAATGTCGTTTGGACTATGTAACGCCTCTGCCACATTCCAAATATGCTTGATGTCAATCTTTGCTGATTTTATAGATGACATCATGGATGTATTTATGGATGATTTTTCTGTTTGTGGGCAGTGTTTTGAAGGATGTCTATCGAACCTAGAGATGGTACTTGAAAGATGCATAAAAGTCAATCTTGTATTAAACTGGGAGAAATGCCATTTCATGGTCAATCAAGGAATCGTACTTGGACATGTAGTATTTGACAGGGGAATTGAAGTTGATAAAGCTAAGATAAATATTATAGAAAATCTTCAACCTCCGAAAACCGTACAAGAAATACGAAGTTTCTTAAGACACGCTGGTTTCTACCGACGATTCATAAAAGATTTCTCGAAAATTACCAAACCACTGACCGGTTTATTAATGAAAGACACTGAATTTATCTTCGATGAGAAATTTCTAAAAGCGTTTGAACAATTGAAAATGGCTCTCATTACCGCACCTATCATGCAACCACCAGATTGGAGACTCCCATTTGAAGTTATGTGTGATGCGAGTGATTATGCTGTAGGTGCAGTTTTGGGACAAAGAAGGGACATAAAACTCCATGCAATCTACTACACAAGTAGAACCTTAGATCCTGCCCAAATGAACTACGCCACCACCGAAAAAGAACTTTTAGCTGTCATGTTCGCTTTGGATAAATTCCGTTCTTACTTGGTAGGAGCAAAAATAATTATCTATATTGATCATGCCGCCGCCATTAGATACCTATTAAGTAAGAAAGATGCTAAACCAAGACTGTTATGATGGATCCTACTCTTACAAGAGTTGGATATAGAGATAAAAGATAAAAAAGGAACCGAAAATATAGTTGCAGACCATCTGTCAAGAATAGAAGGCATTAAGCCTGAATAAGTGCCTATCAATGATGATTTCCCATACAAACGACTCATAGCCCAAGTGGAAAGCAATATTTTTGAACTACCCTTGAATGATATCAAATCAAAAGAATCAGTGGCAGAAATTCAAACAAACACAACACTGTCGTGGTATGCTGACTTTGTCAACTACTTAGCGGCCAGAGTACTTCCGCCAGATCTAATTTATCAACAAAAGAAGAAAATATTCCATGATCTTAAACAATATTATTGGGATGAGCCTCTGCTTTTTAAGAGAGGCGCCAATGGTATTTTCCGTCGATGTGTCCCTGAAGATGAAATAGAATACATAATCTCTCATTGTCACTCTGCTCCTTATGGGGGACACGCAAGCACCTTAAAGACTTGTGCTAAGATCTTACAATCTGGCCTTTTCTGGCCTAATCTATGGAAAGATGTCCACATCGCGATATTAAACTGCAACCGGTGCCAATGCACTGGTAACATCTCTAGACACGACGAAATGCCACAAAAGGGTATTTTAGAAGTGGAAGTCTTTGATGAGTGGGGGATTGATTTCATTGGGCCATTCCCATCTTCTTTTGGTAATAAGTATATACTCGTTGTTGTTGACTATGTTTCAAAGTGGATCGAGGCTGTAGCCTCCCCAACAAATGACACACGAGTAGTAATTAAGCTTTTTAAAAATATAATCTTCCCTAGATTTGGTGTGCCTAGACTTGTCATCAGTGACGGAGGCTCCCATTTTATATCAAAGATATTTGAAAAACTTCTGTTGAAGTATGGAGTTCGACACCGTGTAGCAACACCATATCATCCACAAATAAGTGGACAAGTCGAAGTCTCAAACAGAGAAATTAAACAAATATTAGAAAAGACTGTAGCAACCTCTAGGAAAGACTGGGCATCAAAATTACTTGAATCTCTGTGGGCATATAGGACAGCTCATAAGACCACAATAGGAACCACACCTTTTAAGTTAGTTTATGTAAAATCATGTCATCTACCTGTAGAATTAGAGCATAAAGCTTATTGGGCCATCAAGACCCTTAACTTAGATTATACTACCGCAAGTGAGAAAAGAGTCGTAGACATTCACGAACTAGAAGAACTTCGTTTAGACGCATATGAGAATGCTAGAATATATAAAGAAAGAACTAAAAAATGGCATGACAAGCGAATTTCCTATAAAGAGTTTAATGAAGGAGGCATAGTGTTATTATTTAATTCACGCCTTAAAATTTTTCTAGGAAAACTTAGATCTAGGTGGTCCGGTCCTTTTATAATAACTAAAGTCTTTCCAAGTGGAACCGTAGAAATCAAAAACAATTCTAGTCAACCATTTTTAGTAAACGGACAACGCTTAAAACATTATCATTGTGTAGACAATAAGGACTACTTCGCTAGTTTAAAGCTCATAGAGCTGCCAGTTCATTCTGAAAACTGACGTTGTACTAGAACTATGTCAGGCTTAAGATGTTAAAAACAACGCTTGGTGGGAGGCAACCCACGTATTTTATTTAATTTTGCAAATTTTATCCCTTAAATACTTCTTACCTTTTATTGCATTTATTTTTATTTTTATATTTATATTTATTTTCTCTCCTTCATCTCCATTCTGAATGCCATAAGTTATATTCTTTTCACTAACTTTGCAAAAGAAATTGTCTACTTACTTACAGGATAACTTAGTTTAGTTAGTAACTAACTTTCACGATGCAACGAGTAGACTACATGGGCATTGTTTTCAGAGGAAGAGCTCAGAGAAGGAGATTCGAAGTGTTAGCTCAGAGAGATATGGGTCTCACTATTTACTATGATGGACATACTATGGATAGGTTAGGTATCAGGGATAGTGTTATGTATTTATTTAGCCAAATGGGGTGGGAGACTACTGCTTTTCGAAGAAGATTTACTTCCTACCGTCAGCTTACCCTTGAATTTCTAAGCTCCCTGACTCACATCCCTAACCATGGATATGGATTCCATAGCGGGCTGGTCACTTTTAGGATATTTGATAATGACTATAGCTATAACCACAGAGAACTTGCTGAACTTCTAGGATTCCCTAGTGGCCCTTATGTGATTAGTGTAGTCCAAGAAGAATTACTCCTTAACCTTGACCTGAACTATTTTTGGGGTAACATCACTGGAAATTACAACCCTGAACCTTTTGGCACATTTTCTGAGAATATCCACAACCCTGCTATTCGATATTTTCATAAGATTCTAGGCCATACCATATTCAGAAAAGAAGAAAATTATACCTCAGTATCAAAAGATGAACTTTTCCTTTTGTATTGTGCTTCCCAGGGCCGACCTGTAAATGCGGCTACCTTTATGATAGCAAATTTTGTTAGGCTTATTCTGGATGCTCGCGAACCAATCATTATAGGGGGGCTTAGTCACCATGATAGCAAATTCCATAGGGCCGAGACATCCTATGAACAGGCTCAACCCTTTAGGTACCATCCGTCCTTTGAACATTAATTTCTGTTTTAACCGACAAATCGTAGGAAACCTGGGGCCGGATACCTTTGACTACTTAAAGGATAATAAGGTTTTTCTTGATTTCACACTTCTTAACATTGATCGCAAAATGTGTGGGATGAGAAAAACCTCGATTATACTGACAACCCAGGCCCTGCACACATTCCTGAGAATGTTGCTGCTGGCAGGGATGGAACTAACACACAATCACACACTGCACCATCCTCCTCTGAATTTTTTGCAGGTACATCATCTAGACGCAGGCCTAGGTGACGAGAAGAAGAATCACTCGAAACGCTAGATAGCATATATGTTGAGGTGATGAGACAAAACGAATCAAACGCTCTCCGTGACCAACGGTTACAAAGTCTCAAAACTCAGCAAGCTCAAATGATGGCCCAGCAAAACTAAATGTACACCCAACAGTCGGACATGATACAAATCTTATAGAAAATGCAGCGAGGCCAAACTTCGATGGCAGACTTGATATGGGGGATGGCCGGTATGTCCTTTCAAGGAAAAGACCAATATCTAGATCTGGGTTCATCAGACCAGCAAACCAGAAATATCAGGCAACCATGAACTCAAGGAAGAGGCCGCCAGTAGCCCGATTTTCCAGGTTCTCCTTCCTTTTCCACCTTACGTTTTGCATTGTGGACAATGCTCAATTTAAGTGTGGGGGAGGAAGTTTTATCACTTTTATTTAATTGTTTTATCTATTTACTATTTTCCAGGTAGATTTAAATTTTTTATGCTTATTCCATTTCATTAGTACGCTTACTAGTTATGATTCAATAAAATAAATTCATGTATTGTCGAGTCTCTACGCATAGTTTCTGCTATTATTTGGATTCTCCCATCTTTCTTAAGCCATAACAAAAATTTTAATTTTTGGTTTGATACATGACATGGCAGTTTAAAAGCATTAGGCTAAGTTAGAAAGACCTGGGAAAATGTTAATAGTATCGGTACTGTCTTGAAACCCTGAACCCCTTGATTATGCAAATGAATTTGAATACTTATTATGCCAAGACCAACTCTTAAGTAGTTTATATCAGCAGTCAGCATCATCCTAAAGCACAACCTAAGTGATAAGTCGATGCAAATTTGTGTTTGATCTCAAAATCGAAAAACAATATAAAAAATATTCATGAATTTAATGCCAAATGCGAACTAAAGATATGTTCCTTCTAAGTTAGGTGGTCCTTACCCGACCATTTATCCCAACGGATCGGACTCTTGAAATTCAAAATTAAAAGAAAAACAAAGGAAATCCAAAGAAATTTGAGAAATGAGATCGATCAAACACTAACAGGTTTACTCATCATGGATGTGCAGGGATAATGGGCTTAATATGATTGCACTAGAATGAAAGAGAGGTGCGAAAAAGTATAGGTCGAGTTATAATAACATGATTCGGATTTGTTTGCATACGATATGAGTTTTTGAAATTGTGTCACTACGATATCCTTATTGCTGATATTTAGTACCTATCTTTTTTACTGAAGCTTGGCTTGAACGTATGTCTGTTTCACACCCATGCCTAAAGAGTTTTACTTGCTTGAGGACAAGCAAAGGTTCAAGTATGGGGGAGTTTGATAACGCAAAATTATATCGTGTATCTGACTTGACATGCATGAATTTATACTATGTTTTATTTGATTTTCCCCTATTTATGCTTTATATTACTCGTATTTGTTTGTGTTTCTCAGGTACTCGTTTCGAAGTGAAGAATTAGGAAGTGAAGAAAATGAGAAGAAAATAGAAAGGAAAGAAAAGAAAATGAAAAGAAAAATGGGAAGGAAAGAAAATAAATGGGAAGGAAAGAAAAAAGAAAAGAAAAGAAAACGGAAAAGGAAAAGAAAATAAAAAAGGTGGGCCCACCACCCAAATGTGGCTCGAGCCACATTAAAGGTGGCTCCCACCACCAAGAGAGAAAGTGGCGCAAGCCACGTGTGAAAAGGGGGAGGTGGCGTAAGCCACCTATTAGTGAGGAGAAATATTCTCCCACTCCCCCCTATTTTCCAGCTCCACTCGATCACGCTCCCAGACGATTTTCCTGCAAATTCAACCGATTTCTTCTCCTCTTCAACCCAGTATGTATATCAGACAAACCCTCCAAAATGGGGTTCGTAACATTTTCAAAATAGAGAGTATTTTTCTAGTTTTTCATTCGAGCATTAATTTCTGTTATTTTCTTTTCGTACGAGTTTAATTTTTGTACCAAGTTTGAAGAACGGTGACTATTCCTTCAAGCCTGCCATTTACTTGTACCTCCAGTTTAATCTAATTCCAGGTTTTTAATTATTCTGTTTACTTTATTTATCGTATTACAGCATGATTTGTATTGATATTTTGCACTATATTATGATGTTTGATTTTCCCACCGTATCTGTATAGAGTAGTTGATGTCGGTATGTAACAAATCTATCGGAGGGTATTAAATAATAATCGATGTTTTTTTTACAAATTATTTTTTAGGCTCTAGTTTCTTATTTTAATCAATCAACCTTTCTTGCGAGAGAAAAAAGGGGAAACTAAGGTTAAGGTCAAGATAAACGAGAGTTTGAGGTTTTAACCAGATAGCTGAGATTAGGCATTAATTCTAAACACAGCGGAAGCACTTCAGAATTAATTAGGACTTATTTATTTTCAAAAGGTATCTTTAATTCGAATGATACAACGAGAGCGCTCATTTTGATTTAACGATATAGTCTGAATCAATAAATACGAGAGTGTGAGGTAAGGATTTTTAAATAAGTATTTTTCTAATAAAAAATATTTTGGACAACCTGACTTACATTGATTATTTATTAAATTCCCGATGATTGATGCATTGCATATTGACATCCCGTTCTTGATTGTTCTTATTAGAAATTTTAGCATTTTTAGATTTAATTTCATTCGCATTTAAACTTTCCTAAAACGATTAGCCTTAGATTTACATAGTAACATTAGAATACAGTACGTTTGATTTTTAGTCTCTGTGGATCGATAATCTATTAAAACTACGCGACACGACTGTATACTTGTAGTCAGATTAATTTAGACACACTAAACTGTGATCACCCTTGTAGAAGGAACACACACACCTGTACTTTTACTCCAACATCATCCATCTTCCCTCTGAAGATGGCCGACAAAACTCTAGATTACGACACAAACACCATTTTCGGAAGTTTCTCTAGTGGATGTAGTTCCAGATCCTCCCGAAAGAAATACGCAAGGCAGGTGTTCGAAACAAATGTAATATCCCATGGATTTTTCTAAAGTTTCCTATGGACAATATGGGTTAACATAACCTTTTATGAGGAGGAAAACTTTGGCATCAACCCTCACGATGATGACCCCTTGGTCATCATTGTGCAACATGTCAACTAGATATAAAATGCGTCTTGATAGATCCTGGTAGCTTAGCTAACATTCTGTTCTGGGATGCCTTCAAGAAACTTCAATGTGACCCTAATGACATAAAAAAATTTAGTGGTTTATTACAAGGTTATTAGGCGAACATGGACAAATAATGAGCCATGTAACCCTAGAAATTATAGGTGGCGAGGGAGCCGACACCAAAGCGATTGACGTTAGCTACCTTATTGTGGATGCCCTATCTTCATATAGTATCATTCTTTTGAGACAAGATACTAACGCACTGTGAGTAGTTATTTCCACCCTGTACCTGATCTTAAAATACCCGGTTCTTGGCAGAAGGGTAGGTACATCTTGAGGATACCAACGAGCCAATCGAGTAGCCTGAGGGTGACAAGGGAAGAGCTCTCCCTTGTTGATGCCATCCTTCCAAAGTTTAAAATACTGATCTCGAGTGTTGGGACCCCAGAATGGGCACAGAAGTGGAAAGGCTCACACCCACAGAAGATTTGAAGGAAGTCCAAATAGGTCTTCGTGCCTATCAGGATATGAAGATATGCATCCATTGTCCAAGGAGGAGGCAGAACGAGAAATATTATACCAAATTATTAAGAATGTCAATTTGTTTGTTTGGACTCCCTTTGACAAGTCAAGGATAGACACCAAAGTGGTGAATCATTTCCTCATAATACACCCTTCTTCCAAACCACTAGCACAGAGGAAGCAAAAAGTAGGTGATAAGAAAAGGGCCATTGTTATGTTAGGAGATAGGCTTCAACCTATAGGGGGTAAATAGATCACAAATTTAAAATTAAACTTTTGGCAAAAATGGTTTTCAAAAGTTTTATGGCACACCAGAAACAATTGATATCAAATCGTCTAACTGAACCTACTATCGAAAAGCTCGGATATGCGTAACGTTACACAATTGAATGTTAATGAACATAAATTGTTCAACAATGATTAATCATAAACAATTAAATGCTAAGCTACACGTAGAGCTGATTTCCAGTGATAAAAAACCAAATAAAAGCACTATATGCAATTTATCGAACACCTTGTATGCAATCGATAATGTTTGAAAATTTAATTTGTTTTGTTGATGTTAAAGCTAATCACAATTAAAGTGATTATGATTATATCAATAAACCTTAATTCAAAATGTAATCAAAGATTTGATTTTCAAACGAATTGATCAAGACAACAACAAATTCGATAATTTTCAATAATATATATATATATATATATATATATATATATATATATATATATATATATATATATATATATATATATATATATATATATATATATATATATATATATATATATATATATATATATATATATATATATATATATATATATATATATATATATATATATATATATATATATATATATATATATATATATATATATATATATATATATATATATATATATATATATATATATATATATATATATATATATATATATATAGAGAGAGAGAGAGAGAGAGAGAGAGAGAGAGAGAGAGAGAGAGAGAGAGAGAGAGAGAGAGAGAGAGAGAGAGAGAGAGAGAGAGAGAGAGAGAGAGAGAAGGATTTGTTTAGGCAGTTCCCTAATCGGCCTCACTATGGGTACGTCTGTCCTCAATTCAATTTGAATTGAAACACCTGCAATTAACCTTACTTTGCAAACAATGTATATACAAGAGATGAAAAACTCTAACCCTACAAACCCTATGTTTTTTGTTAATTCTACCACCTCCAAAACCCTTGATCAAAGTTTGATCAAGTCACCAAAAATGCTGTTTCAATTTACCAATTCTTGTTATTACCTTACAAGACCTTTTGTCTCATGGTTTTTGCTCGGTCGAATTAATGCCAAGCACGTACTTGTTGAACCCAAGGTTTACGAACGTAATCCATTATCTCACGTTAGTCCCTTGCAAGGAAACCACCTTGTCTCAAGGCCTTCACTCGGTCAAATCCATATTAGTGTAATATTGTCTAAAACCTTTAAATCCTCAATGATCTTGAAGGAAAACACCAACATGGTTTTCTTATTTGAAACACACAAAGAACTCAACCCAATATTCTAGGTACACCAACCTAATTAGATATTGTCTACCTTAATCTAGATGGTCACCCAATCAAAAAATGATTATTTGTAGTTTGATTGCGTGTATGCATAGAAAAGAGGTTGAAGATGATGAGTATCTTTGTAATTCTAGTTTCGTTTAGGTTTTACACTAGAACCTTGATAGAAAAAGATGCATGTATGAGTATATATATATATATATATATATATAT
Organism: Lathyrus sativus; assembly: GCA_963859935.3. Classification (NCBI taxonomy): domain Eukaryota; kingdom Viridiplantae; phylum Streptophyta; class Magnoliopsida; order Fabales; family Fabaceae; genus Lathyrus; species Lathyrus sativus. The sequence goes on along the minus strand of OZ012735.1, from coordinate 619,867,408 downwards.
ATATATATATATATATATATATATATATATATATATATATATATATATATATATATATATATATATATATATATATATATATATATATATATATATATATATATATATATATATATATATATATATATATATATATATATATATATATATATATATATATATATATATATATATATATATATATATATATATATATATATATATATATATATATATATATATATATATATATATATATATATATATATATATATATATATATATATATATATATATATATATGAGAGATATGAGGCAAACAAAATGCAAATGGATGGAGGAAAAATTAAAATTTTGAAAATGAGCATTGTGTGTGTCGACCTACTAAAGTAGTAGGTCGACCTGTGAAGGTCTTAGGTCGGCATGTAGAGGTCTTGTGTCAGCCTAAGTTGGCCAGCCTATAGACAGTGGCTACAACATTTAATGTTGATGTGTGAAGGTCTACCTGAGCAGTTTATGTGTCGACCTTAACTGAAGAAAAAGATTCTATAGTTTGTCCTATACGAGTGTGTGTCGGTTTATCCTGTAACGTTATCATAAAAACTTGTTTTTCAATGCATTTTTTCACAAAAACCTTGTTTTCAATGCATGTATGATGTATGATCCTTTTATAAACCATTTTAATATTTCCTAAGGTTAGGATGCACAACTAAAATCAGAGGATACCATCCAATATACACTAACGCTACACTATCCTAGTTTTGACATCATTCAAAATACCTATCTTATGGAAAGTAGCACTCACACGTTGATAAAGAGGTAGGAAAACTATAAGACATATGATTCATCATAGAAAAAAATACCCCACCTGATTGGCTAACATGGTTTTAATACATAAGGCTAATAACGAGGGTGCATGTGTGTGGACTTCACCGATCTGAACTCCACCTATCCTAAAGACCCTTACTCATTGTCAGACATCAATCGCCTCATCAATGGCTCTTTAGGCTACCACATGTTGAGCTTCATGAAGTCATACTAAGGGTACAACTAGATTCAGATGGACTTTTTGGATGCACCCAAAATAACCTTGTTATCCCTTTGATTGGCTTATTTTTGTAGGATACTTATTAAGCTAGATGTCTTGGTATATTGTATGACATCCTGTCCCATACATTGTTCATACTGCTTAGTGAAGCTAGCGGAATTATACCTGAGTGAATTGCACACTCAAAGATACAACAGAGTCGCTACTGAACTTTGTTTAGTCCCAAAGGACAGAGAAAATATCCGTAAAACCCAAGGGAAGAGAAACGGGTAAGGGGGTCAGTTATGCGAAAGGAAGGTACTAACACCTCAAAAACCCGTCGTACCCGACGGGAACTATTTTGCTTGCTTCTAGGCTTGGATGGGTTATCTATGTAAAGGTTTCTAGCTAAAAAGGGAAAGAAAAGACAGAAAGAAAGAAAGAAAGAAGGTGCTCGTGAAGGATTAGGTCCCTCATGCCTACGTATCCTCATAGTGCAATGAGTAATTCAGAGCTCCGTAGTTCATGGAACCAGGAAAGAGAGGAGAAGGTGGAAGAAGGTAGCTCGCCAAGATTTCATAATCTCGTGCCTACATATCCTCATAGTGCAATAAGAAATTCAGAGCCTACATAGTTTGGGGAACTAGGATAGAGAAAGAAAAGGAAACGAAGACGGTGCCAAAACCAAAAGCGAAAGGAGATAGCAAGACCCTACTAGGGATGCAAAAGGAATGATGTCAAAAGCAAGAAAGACATGCAAAGGAAAACTCTGCTGAGGAATGCAGAAGAGAAGTGATAGCTCCACTGGGAGGAAAAAAAAGAATAGCATTGGAGCCAAGAGAATAAAGGGACAAAAATCGAGGTAAAGGTAAGATTCACAGGGGACTCGGTGCATTAACTAGAAAGCAGTGATTAACTGAAAAAAGATAAGGGCAAGACTTTGTGGGGGAAAAAAAGGTTGGTGTCAACAGACGGATTGTGATGAATCAGAATGAGAGTATTAAACCAAGGGAAGGTGTTTGACTCTCTGGGAGACTTGGTGAGTTTATTGATAAACAATGGTCAGCCGAAAAGAGAGAGCAATTGGTTTTAACCGATAGACAGTGATCAACCAAAAGGACGGGTGTGAAACCAAGCGAAGGTTGTGGCCCAAAGTGTTGCACCCCAAAATTTGCCCTCACTTCATCTTAACCCTAATTGGCTTACGCTTCACAATCATATGCATATTTCATTAGGTCATACACTTATAAGCATCCATTTGCATAAGGTCCTAAAGGCATGGGATTAGGGTTTCCTGTCGGGTTGAAGTTTCTATTTCATTGAGGTTTAATTCGACTAGTTTTTCATGGATTATGGAACTAGGGTTTTTAATATATCATCATCATGAACACCTTCTTATGGTTTATCAAGATATAAGGTCATTCTCTTCAGCATTTTTATGAGGACTCGGGACGTCCACTTACATAGTATACATCTCAAGGAGAGTTAGGAATTTCTTATCCATCGTTAAAATTTTTGAACATACACCAATTAAAGATCATGAGAATAAGGGTTCATGTCAAGGATGTCATGTTACACTTCAAGTCTCATCTTAAGGGCATTATCAGACAGTACTGGCACACTAGTGCTATTTCAATTGCTCGTTTTATTTTTTTTGTTTATGACACAAGTTATTTAAGAATGGAACCAAGATGGTTATATTTGAATCCCATTTAACCTATGTTATCAAATCATGGTTAAAAGACGCATCTAAATGGATTACTTAATTTCAAGTCACGATTCGCATGGTTCTATGTCACATCTCAAGTGTTGTTCAATCTACACCATTTCCAAGTTATCTTTAAGATTTTTTCAAGTGATTCAATCCTGGGTGAGCCGTCCAATATGTGATCGTCCATGCTCGAAGGGTGAGCTATGCTTATTTTGAATTATGAACAATATGTTTTCAAGCCATAGTTTAGTTGGTTCAAAGTATGTGATGTCAAATGAGCAACTTGTAACACGGAGGTCAGATCATTTTGTTATAAACACTAGTCTATTTCAAAGTTTTGTTTCAAATTGTGTGTTTTGGCTAATCGGTTCTTACAACCAGAATACCATTGACTGGATATGCCAACTCCATCATCTCAAATTAGTTTCATCCTACCAGAATACCGAACCCGTTAGCATGAAAATATCAATAAACCTCTAGCACTATATTTCAAACTATTGTGCCTCAATATTAACCAAAATTCATTCAAAAGCTTACAAGTTACATCCAATTTTAAAGTACTACAAGATTCAAAAGTCAAGGTCACAAATATTACAAGAATTCCATTACATGAAGATTCCACATGTTACAAAGTTCCAAAGAACACAAAGGCTAAGAACTGTTGATCTAAAGGTTTTCTTCATACGTTGAGGATACAACATAATTAGCAAAAAGAAAAATGTATAGGAATTTGGTTTTATTGCCAATGAAGCTTCTAGAAGAAAGCTCGTCACTTTTAATGCCTAAGGTGTGGATACAAACTCCCCAACATAATTTGGTATGAACTTCAATCATCCCCTATTCCTGGAACGACTATTGGTACGCTTCACTCAAGCCACCCTCCCGTCTGTTTTGCTGGCATGACATTGGCATGTTTCTTCTTGTGCATACTGCTGCCAAAATAAAAAACAACAAATAATTACCCATAAGCAAGTTACCAATAAAAACATATACTATTATCAATGCATCCTATGAAATAAGTCTTGGAAAAGGGAACAACCTGTTCCAGCGCACCCTTTCGCGGTACACGTTTCCTACTCTAGTTGCATCGCTGCAGGTTTGATAGAGAGGTTTCAGACTCTCTCTTGGCCGTCCGTTATTGCCTTGATTCATTCAAGCCTCCCGCCAATCGCTATGATGGATTCCTTCACCAAGGCGGCTATAATCGTTAGCGGTCCTTTTGACGGAAAATTAATGAACCACTTGCCTAGAGTACTTGCATAAAGTAATAATAATCAGGAACCATTAAAAACGGTTTCAGGTCATAAGCCTTTTGCATTGTGTATGAAAACAAGAAACATCATTCAAATCACCTTGTTCAAGAATGGAGACTCGTCGCAATACTTCATGATCAACTGATGCTGAAGGCTCAAAGGTGCTCTCGCCAGACCAGGGCATTGAGCCAATAACTGAATTGTCACAACTTCAATGGTAGTATCTTATATCCGGTTTCATTAAGAAATGTTCTCAATCCTCGCCTACCATCACCACCTTGCATAGAATCCAACCCTGCTGCTTTGAAGATTCGCCGAGACATCGCCATAATTGATGCACTTTATGGCAGGTGCTTTCAGCCACACTTAAAGTTCCTGCAGAGAGATCAAGGAAATCAGTTGTAGACAATTTGAATACATGGCAGGATGAGACTTGCATTAAGGTATTCATGATCAAAGGAATATTGATCACTTGCAAGACATGTTAGGTGTAACACCCTTTTCTACCCCACGAATATTATGGCAAAATAATATAATTTATCAGAGTAAAATTTTAAACATCATAAAAATCACCTCAAAGGGTGTACATTTCTCAATAAATTCAAATCAAGGTCAATGCTTTGTAAGCAACGAGTTTTCTCAAAATTACTCATAAGGCAAAAAATCCAAAGTTTTCCTTTTACCGCAAGGAAATCAACATAACAAAAACTCAATAAAATAGTTTAACTCAAGGACCCCAACCCAATGTTACACTATCAGAGCAAGACCCTCTAATTCAACCACAATGGTCAACGACCTAAAAACTTCAAAAGTCCTTGACGACATCCACGGCTAAACCTGGTCATCTGCACGTTACCCACGTGGAGGCAGCATTCAAACAGGCAGGACGATTAAAACGATTCATAATAATCAATATATGAATCAATATATAAAACAACGTCATTTTCATATTCAACACCATCATAAGCATCAAGGAACATCAAAGGTCACAACATTATAAATTACACCAAATTGTCACATAAATGCAAATGCAACAAGACTCATGCATGTGGTACCAATCATCACAGCTCGATGGACACTGGGCCATCAACTCTCCATAGATTCCCATCAATAGGATCGATTCTATACAAGAATTAGAGCACATCAAAATACCTCACATCCGCACAATAGGACTGAAGCAAAAGAAATCATGGTCCTGAACCGAAGTCCGGATGCACATGAATGCATGATGCACGCGTCAATATCATCCTCATAATAATCTCATTAGGTGCATCATAATTCATCAAAATAATCATAAGAATCAGGTCATCATAGAATCATCAAAACTCATGGAATCAACATCATAAATCATCACAATTCCTCATGGGAATTCATCATGCAATCATGTATTAATCACATATAAATCACAGTTATACTCATGGTAATTCATCATACATTCATTTAATCACATAGGAATCATAGTTATACTCATAGTAATTCATCATACATTCATTTAATCACATAGGAATCACAGTTACACTCATGGTAATTCACCTAGAAAATCACGACATCAAAGCATCAAGACATCACTGAACCAGAACATAATTTAATTTCCAAGCATATTAGATATAACAATTTTGGGAAACCAATTCTCTTATCTATACCATGTTATATCCCTGTTCATTAGCTTTCCAATGCTTCGTAAAAACCCAAACTCTTAGAAAATTACAACCCATTCAACACTGTAATTATCTCAAGTAAATTTACAATTTTAACACAAATAAACCATCTAATCATTATTTTAAGATTATGCCTAAAACCTTTAAAATTAAGGGATATAGGTTCAATCCCGTATCATATGTATGCCTCTAATTCCCATAATTTCCTTACAGCTACACCACAGTCATTAGAGTACTCACTATGTAATTACCCTATAGGGCTAAAACCTCAACAACAAATTTTAGCTACGAAGGCCTAATTTCCTTTACTCTCAAATCAACCTCAAACCTATCAGACCATCAGTTCAAATCCCTATATGGTTAAAACCTCAATAATAGATTTTGGCCATGAAGGCCTACTTTCCCTCAAACCCAAATTGATCTCAAACCTATTAGACCATCAGTTCAAACCCCTATACGGTTAAAACCTAAATAATATATTTTGGCCATGAAGGCCTAATTTCCTTTATATCAAATCAGCCTCAAACCCTTTAAATCCTTAAATCAGCTTTAAATACATTGAATCACATATTGAAAACAATGAAGGAATAGTCCCCATACCTTAATTTCCGACTCTAAGCCTTTCATCTTGATTCTTAGAAACCTCGCGAAACTTTTGCCTAAATTTTCTTCCTTAGAGCTCTGGTCTCTATTTCTTCCCTTTTCACGGTCTAACAAGAATGAATCCTAATTTCCTCAAAATTCATTTTTGTTAAACCTAACTATTGTGCTTTTCTAATATTACCCTCACTAACTCCTCCTTAATTGTCCAATTTGCCCTTAGTTAACTTATATTTATTTAAATTAATAATAATACTAATATATTCATATTATATACTATTATTTAAATAAAGAACCTAAAATCTATAATTCTCAATATTTCACACCAACCACCGAAAATCACCAAAAATACGAATATTTATATTTAAATAAATATTCCAATGAATTTGGGGTGTTACAATTCTCCCCCACTTAAAAGAATTTTCGCCCTCGAAAATTACCTCAAGGAAACAGAGTCGGATACAACTCCCTCATCTAATCCTCACGCTTCCAAGTCCAACTTTATCCAGCTGGTCCTCCCAAAACTACCTTTACCAAGGAAATCTCTTTACCTTGCAGTTGCTTCACTTCTCTTTTATTAATCCATACTGGCAATGCCTCAACAGTCAAATTATCTCTCACTTGTACATCATCCATCTGAATCACATGTGACGGATCTAGAATGTACTTCCTCAACTGAGACACATGAAACACATCATGTAAATTCGCAAGAGACGGTGGTCAAGCAGTCCGACATGCTACTTTTCCCACGTTTCCGCTGCGCCACTCTGATACGGACCAACAAGACGCGGTGTGAGCTTTCTGGACTTCAAAGCTCGGCCAACACCAATTACCGATGTAACTCTAAAAAACATGTGATCTCCTTCATGGAACTCAAGTGCTTTCCTTCTCTTATCATGGTAAATCTTTTGACGACTCTGTGACACTTTCATCTTTTCTTGGATCATCTTGATCTTTTCAGTCGTCTCTTGCACAATCTCAGGTCCGAGTACAACACTCTCGCCTGATTCATACCAACATAAAGAAGTCCTACATCTCCTACTATACAATGCCTCATATGGTGTCACTCTGATACTAGAATGCTAACTGTTGTTATAGGTAAACTCAATCAACGAAAAATGACTATCTCATGATCCACCTTGATTCAATACACAAGCTCTCAACAAATCCTCTAAAGACTAGATAGTTCTCTCTGTTTTTCCATCCATCTGCGGATGATAGGCAGAACTCAACCTCAGCTTAGTATCCAAAGTTGTCTCCAAACTCTCCCAGAACCTCGATGTGAATCTCGGATCTCTATCAGACACAATACTTGAAGGAATACCATGCATTTTCACAATCTCATAAATATACAATTGGGCCAGCTTCTACAACGAATAAATGATCTTTATCAGTATGAAATAAGCCGATTTGGTCAATCTATTGACAATCACCTAAATTGAATCATATCCCTTCAACGTCTTCGGTAGACCTGTCACAAAATCCATAGAAATGCTATCCCATTTCCACTCTGGAATATTCAACGGTTGCATCAGACCCAACGGTCTTTGATGTTTAATCTTCAACTTCTGACAAGTCTAACCAACATACACAAACTCAGCCACTTCTTTCTTCATCCCTGGCCACCAAAACAACTTCCTCAAATCCTGGTACCTCTTCGTAGCACCAATATGGATACTCAATCTACTTCGATATCCTTCCTCAAGAATACTCTTTTTCAACTCAACAATATCTAGAACACAAAATCTATCATGACATCTCATGATACCATTTTCGTTAATTCGAAAGTCAGCTCTTCGACTTTGATCCATCAAATTCAACCGATCTACCAACTCAAATCAGATTTCTGACCTCCTCGAATCTCATCAAGAATACCACTAGTAAGCTTCAACATACCAATCTTAACTCCATATAAAGACTCTTTACAAACCAAACTCATATCACGAAATTGCTCAATTAGTTCTAACTCTCTTACCATCATCATCGGTATATGCAAAGATTTCCAAATCAATGCATCAGCTACCATGTTTGCTTTACCCGAATGGTAATTCAAACTAAAACCATAATCCTTCAGAAGTCCCAATCATCTCTTCTGCCTTGCATTCAATTCTTTCTGATTAAAGAAATACTTCAAACTCTTCTGATCACTAAACACCTCAAATCTCGAACCAAACAAATAATGCCTCCAAAGCTTCGACACAAACACAATAACAACCAACTCTAAATCATGTGTCAGATAATTCCTCTTATTCACTTTAAGTTATCTTGAAGCATAAGCTAAAACTTGTTAATGTTTCATTTGCACACCTCCCAATCCCATCAATGAAGCATCACAATATACAACAACTATTCTGCCAGATTCGGCGAAATCAAAACATGAGCTGCTGTCAGCCTCCTCAAAAGCTCTTGAATATTCTTCACACTTTGCATCCAAAACAAAAGCTTGAACCTTCCTAGTCCAATGCGCCAATGGCAAAGGTAACTTGGAAAAATCCTTCAATGAATTTTCGATAATAATCAGCCAGCCCAAGAATACTTCTAATCTCAAAAATAGGTTTTAGAGCTTCCCATTGCGATACAACTTCAACCTTCGACATATCAACCGCAATAACTCTACTCGAGATCACATGACCAAGGAAACTCACTTCCTTCAACCAAAACTCACACTTTGACAATTTTGTATACAACTGCTTCTCTTTCGACATTGATAAGACAATTTTTTAGATGCTCAGCATGATCCTCTTTACTCTTCGAATATATCAAAATAACATCAATGAACACAACCACAAACTTGTCCAAATAAGGATGGAAAATCTTGTTTGTGTACTCCATAAATACACATGGTGCATTAGTCACATCAAATGGCATCACGAAATACTCATAATGTCCATACCTTATTTTAAAAGTTGTCTTCGGAATATCATCAGGCTTCACACGAATCTGATGATACCCAGATCTCAAATCTATCTTACTGAACACACTTGCAATAACCAACTGATCCATCAAATAATCAATCCTTGGAAGTGGACACTTATTCTTGATAGTCACCTTGTTCAATTGTCTATAATCCATACAAAGCCTCACAGAACCTTCTTTCTTCTTAATCAACAAAACTGGTGCACCCCACGGTGACACACTCGAACGAATGAATCTCTTCTCAAGCAAATCTTCAAGTTGACTCTTCAACTCTTTCAATCCCAATGCAGACATATGATATGGAGCCATCGATATCGGACTAGTTCTAAAAACTAAGTCGATCGCAAACTCCACTTCACGTTCCCGCGGTAAATCACTTATCTCATTAGGAAAAACTTCCGAACAATCACAAATAATTGGCACACCACCAACTTTCCCACTTTATTAATACTCAAAGTTTCTATCAAAATAAACGTCTCAACACCATCCTGCACCGACTCACCAAAATAATCTGTAAGCACTTAACTTAACTCAAAACAATTCACTGCACACGCCATCTGAGCTTGCAAGACACGTCTATCCCATCCAACATGACTCCGTCTACTATCAACAAGAGAGTAAGGGTGATCAGTTCCTCAATTTGTCAATAGACAGACATAAATCATCTTTACCAAACTATAAGAGCGTTCATCGACACACTGAGCCACCACTCCACACTTGAAGCATCCTGGAGAAGCACAAGCTTCTCCCCCACTTGTTTCATTCCCACTTCTGCTGACAAAGGTTAGAAAACAAATGTGTATCGATAGTGTTTTCACATACATGTCGCATACTAGGGAACAATTAACATTAGACAACTTGGTCGGACGAACCGACCTGCTCTGATACTACTAATGTAACACCCTTTTCTACCCCACGAATATTATGGCAAAATAATAGAATTTATCAGAGTAAAATTTTAAACACCATAAAAATTACCTCAAAGGGCGTACATTTCTCAATAAATTCAAATCAAGGTCAATGCTCCGTAAGCAACGGGTTTTCCCAAAATTACTTTAAAGTGCTCAAATGGCAGCGGAATTCAAAAAGGCAAAAATCCAAAGTTTTCCTTTTACCGCAAGGAAATAAACATAACAAAAACTCAATAAAATAGTTTAACTCAAGGACCCCAACCCGATGTTACACTATCAGAGCAAGACCCTCTAAGTCAACCACAATGGCCAACGACCCAAAAACTTCAAAATTTCTCGACGACATCCACGACTAAACCTGGTCATCTACACGTTACCCACGTGGAGGCAACATTCAAACAGGCAGGGTGAGTAAAATGATTCATAATAATCAATATAAGAATCAATATATAAAATAATGTCATTTTCATATTCAACATCATCATAATCATCAAGGAACATCAAATGTCACAACATTATAAGTTACACCAAATTGTCACATAAATGCAAATGCAACAAGACTCATGCATGTGGTACCAATCATCACAACTCGATAGAAACTAGGCCATCAACTTTCCATAGATCCCCATCAATAGGATCGATTCTATACAATAACCAGAGCATATCAAAATACCTCACATCCGCATAATGGGACTGAAGTCAAAGAAATCAAGGTCCTGAACCGAAGTCCGGATGCACATGAATGCATGATGCACACGTCAATATCATCCACATAATAATCTCATTAGGTGCATCATCATTCATCAAAATAATCATAAGAATCACATCATCATAGAATCATCAAAACTCATGGAATCAACATCACAAATCATCATAGTTCCTCATGGAAATTCATAATGCAATCATGTATTAATCACATATAAATCACATCTATACTCATGGTAATTCATTATACATTCATTTAATCACATAGGAATCATAGTTATACTCATGGTAATTCATCATACATTCATTTAATCACATAGGAATCACAGTTACACTCATGGTAATTCACCTAGAAAATCACAACATCAAAGCATCAAGACATCACTGAACCATAACATAATTAACTTCCCAAACATATTAGATATAAAAATATTGGTAAAACAATTCTCTTATCTATACCATGTTATAGCCCTGTTCATTAGCTTTCCAACGCTTTAAACAGGGACCAAAATGGACTTACGAATCAAAAGTTACGTCCAAAACGATTTCGACCGAAAACATGAACAATCGTGAAGGACATCATGCAAAATTTTCTACGTTTTTCACCGTTGGAGGGCTTCCGGACCTCCGATTTCGATTTTGTAAAAACCCAAACTCTCAGAAAATTACAGCCCATTCAACACTGTAATTATCTCAAGTAAATTTACAATTTTAACACAATTAAATCATCTAATCATTGTTTTAAGATTATGCCTAAAACCTTTAAAATTAAGGGATATAGGTTCAATCCCGTATCATACTTACGCCTCTAATTCCCATAATTTCCTTACAACTACACCATGATCATTAGGGTACTCACTATCTAATTACCCTACAGGGTTAAAACCTCAACAACAGATTTTGGCCACGAAGGCCTAATTTTCTTTACTCTCAAATCAACCTCAAACCTATCGGCCATGAATGTCTACTTTCCCTCAAGCCCAAATCGACCTCAAACCTATCAGACCATTGGTTCAAACCCCTATACGGTTAAAACCTCAATAATATATTTTGGCCATGAAGGTCTAATTTCCTTTATCTCAAATCAGTCTCAAACTCTTTAAACCCTTAAATCAGCTTTAAATACATTGAATCACATATTGAAAACAATGAAGGAAATACTCTCCATACCTTAATTACTGACTCTAAGCATTTCTCCTTAATTTTTGGAAACCTCGCGAAGCTTTTTCCTCAATTCTTTTACATTGAATCACATATTGAAAACAATGAAGGAAATACTCTCCATACCTTAATTACCGACTCTAAGCATTTCTTCTTAATTCTTGGAAACCTCGCGAAGCTTTTGCCTCAATCCTCTTCCTCATAGTATTTCTTAACAAGAATGAGTTCTAATTCCCTCAAAATTCTTTTTTGTTAAACCTAACTTTGGGCCTATAAATTGGATTTTTCCAATATTGCTCTCATTAACTCCTCCTTAATTGTCCAATTCTCATGTCGATGGCCTCTTCAATTTCGTAGATACATGCTTCGTATTCAGCCATATTGTTGGCGCATTTAAAGCATAATCTGGCGGTGAAGGAAAGATGAAAACCTGTCGGAGAGATGAGGATAACACCAATTCCACAACCTTTAGCATTGGCGGCACCATCAAACACGAGCGTCTATCGCGCCCCTGGTTCGGGTCCTATATCAGGGTTTAGAGTTTCATAATCTCTAAAGAACAAAACATCCTTATCGAGAAAGTCAAACTTCATTTATTGATAACCCTCGACATGTTGATGAGCAAGGTAGTCGGACAAAATGCTCCCTTTTATTGCTTTCTGGGTAACATGTTGGATGTCATACTCAATTAACAATATTTTCCACTGAGTAATTCGTCCAGAGACAACAGGCTTCTCGAAAATGTACTTTACCGGATCCATTTTGGATATCAATAAAGTAGTATGGCAAATCATATATTTTCTTAGGCGTCGAGCAGCCTAAACTAAAGCATAACAAGTTTTCTCCAATAGTGAGTATTTGGTATCACAATTAGTGAACTTCTTGCTTAGATAGTAAATTGCATGTTCTTTTCTGCCAGTGTCATTATGCTGACCCAATAAAAATCCCATAGATTCATCAAGAACAATGAGATACTTGATTGAAGGCCTACCAGAAACCAGAGGTACTAAGATCGGTGGTTCTTGCAAATATTTTTTTATTTTGTCAAAACCTTCTTGACAATCATTGTTCCATTCAACCGGTTGATTTTTTTCTTAGCAATTTGAATATAGGTTCACAGGTAGCCGTCAGATGAGAAATGAATCTGGATATGCAATTAAGTCGGCCCAAAAAAGCCACAAACTTCTTTTTTTATTTTGCGAGGCGGTATGTTCTGAATCACTCGAACCTTGTCAGGATCAACTTCAATGCCCTTCTGACTCACAATAAAGCCCAACAATTTACCAGATCGAACTCCAAAAGTGCACTTTGCAGGATTCAAACACAGTATGAACTTTCGGAGTTTGCCAAACAGTTTCCTTAGATGGCCCAAATGATCACCTTCAATTCTGGATTTGGCAATCATATCGTCTACGTAAACCTCAATCTCTTTATGGATCATATCATGAAAGAAGGTTGTCATGGTATGTTGCTCCGACGTTTTTCAAACCAAATGGCATGACTTTGTAGAAATATGTACCCTAAGGTGTGATGAAAGTAGTCTTCTCCATATCAGCTGGGGACATCTTGATCTGATTATACCCTAAGAAACCGTCTATGAATGAAAAGACATAGAAATGCATAGTATTGTCTACTAAGACTTTAATATGTGGCAGAGGAAAATCATCTTTCGGGCTTACTTTATTGAGATCTCGATAATCCACACACATTCTGACCTTCCCATCTTTCTTCAGAACCGAGACAATGTTAGCAATCCATTCAGGATATTTGGAAGTGGCTAGGAACCCAACGTCAAACTGTTTCTTTACCTTTTCTCTGATTTTAAGTGCCATGTCAGGTCTGGTCCTTCTGAGTTTCTTCTTGATAGGAGGACATTGGGGTTTGAGCGGCAAGTGATGTTCAACAATGTTGGTATCCAACCCAGGCATATCTTGATAAGACCAGGAAAAATATGAACATACTCTTTCAATAACTTGACCAACTCAGAGTGTACATGCTTAGCGAGGGATGCTTCAACCTTGACTTCCTTTCTGACATCATCAATACCAAGATTGATAACTTCCACGGGCTCTTTGTGTGGCTGAATCTCTTTCAGCTCGTGCTTAAGTAGCCTTGTTAGTTCAGCCGGCAACTCACAATCTTCCTTACCATCTTCTTCAACTTGGTTAATTAGAATCCAATAATTACAATGGATGTTTTCTATGTTACTATCAATGCATTTATTTGTTCTGCATGTTTATGAATATGTTTAGAATGAGCTATTTTGAAAAGTGAAAAACAAAAGAAACTTTTGTCATTTGTTATTTGTTATTTGTGAAAAAGTAAAATAAAGAAAGGCAAGAGAGCATCATTTGAATGCAAAAAGAATTTTATTTATTGATCACATAATATTTCAAAAACGTGAGGCCCTTACAAGCTACCCATTTGTCTCGGGTGAGAACGAGGGATAAAGAAAGCAAAATGAATTACATGTTTATAGGAAAAACCAGGGGAACCACTGTAGATGTCCAATTGTTGAGCTTGAAAATTAGGTGGACACTTGCATACAAAGCTTGCACTTTGGTTGCTAGGACTAGCATCATCAATGGCTTCCACGATATCACTCTTCTAGAAACCAGCGTTATTGAACTTGATCAAGTTGAACTTCTGTTGACCGCATGAGCCAGCTTATTGATCGGGACAATAACCTAATCCAAAGCGATCATGCTTCCTTACCACACTCAAGATCTGCCCCCAGCCAGGCAAGGCACTTTTCTCGATGGTCTCTTTAGCACTCTTGACAGATGACATGGTCATCTTTGGTGATCTACTTTGATTAACAAAAGCAGAGCTGACATCTTCGAATTCAAGACATTGCAACAGCACCTCAGCTATGCCTTCATCAGTCTCGACATATCGAAAGGATGATAACTCGCTTACTAGCAAATCTTCTACACCACAAACAATGACCATTTAATCGTCAAATATGAATTTTAGCTTCTGATGCAATGTGGAAGTAACTGCCCTTGCGACATAAATTCAGGGTCGACCTAATAAGAAACTATATGCAGGATTGATATCCATCACTTGGAAATTAATGGTAAACAAATGCGGCCCGCTCTTGATGGGTAGATCCACTTCGTTAATAACTTGCCTTCGAGAACTGTCAAAAGCTCTGATGATTAAAGCGATCGGCCCCATCTCTCTCCCTTCTACCAGTAGTTGACTCAATATGCCCTTAGGCACCATGTTGAGAGAAGAACTGGTATCCACATGAATACGAGATAGAAAAAAGTCCTACAAGCTACTAATATGTGCAAGGCTCTATTATGAGCAGTTCCTTCAGGAGGCAGCTCTGACTCGTTGAAACCCAAATATTGACTTGCAGTTATATTTGCGATCATGTCATCAAACTGTTCTACATGAATATCATGCATTACATTATCAGTGTTCAAAACTTTTAATAAAGCTGACATGTGCACCAGCGAGCTCATGAGTAAAGACAAGATTGAAATCCTTGAAGGAGTTTGCCCTAGCTGATCCACAATCTTAAAATCGCTCTTCTTGATCATCTATTACCTCTTTTGTTTTTGTAGTATCCATAGGCGGAGTATCTGGCACTGATGTAGCGGTTGATGCCCCTTTTTGCATAACAGGGGTTGCTGAAGCAGACTTCTCCTTGGGAGGAACAATAGTTGGAACTTGTACTGGCTTAGATGTGACCTTTGGAGAAAACACTCGTCCGCTACGAGCCATCCTTCTAGTAGCAGTTACGTTCACAATTTCAGATTCTGAAAACTGAGTTTCTGGACCCCTAGAAAGCATGGTGGAACCATACTTCCAAGGAACCTCTTTTGAATTCTGATACGAGAACGATTTTGGTGCACAAACAGTGATATGCTGTATTTTCTTCTTAGGAGCTTTAGTGGGAACCTTCCTATATATGATCATGAACGACTCGATGGTATCTACCTCTTCCATAGACTTGGCTCTGGAAAACTGAACCACACACTGGTTTATTAAGATCTGAATGCAACCCTTCAACCTTCGGCACTGATTGGGATTATCATCATAGATCTAGCACTTTCCATGAAGACCTTTCAATAATCTTTGCTCTTCCAACTTCTTGATCACTACAGTCATCGAAGTTTTCACTTCGTCAACATCTCTGATCAATTCAACCCTTTGATCATCCTCAATCATATTAACCCTAGGTCCACCATAAGTAGGCAAAGGATTAGTTTGTAAATTAGGACACTCTTCAGCAAATGTCAGCAGTTTTTGGTCAATAAGCTCTTGAACCTTAGCCTAGAGAACAATGTAGTCTTCTGTAGCATGTCCTATGTACCCAAAATGATAATCACATGATGCATTTGGATTTTGCTTCAGACCATAAGGAGGAATTGCAGGCGCGATCTCCTTGGGAACAATTTCCCCTTGATGAATCAGATAAGGAAACAACTCTCTATACGACACAAGAGTTTTGTCAAAATTCAAACGCTTGTGGTTGTTCTCATTGTTTTTGTTTTGTCTATTATGATATTGTTGATTTTTGTTTTTTTGTTGAGATTATTAACATTGCAGTTGTTGTTGATTTTGAGAATTCTAAACTCGTGGTTGCATGATATTGATATGGCGGTTGTTGATACTGGGCAGCAGCGACATAAGGATAAGGATAATATGGCATGGGAGCCATGGGAACCTGATACTGAGGAGAGGCTTTTTCCATCACAACATTCACTTCACCTTTTCTCTTCTTCGAATAACTGCTCTGAGGTTTCTTGGTTGGTTGTTGACCAACGTTACCGACAATCCTACAGATTTTCAGCCCGTTCTCAATTCTTTCACCAATAGCCATAATATCAGCAAAGTTTGACGAAGAACTGCCCACCATTTTCTCATAATACAGCCCTTGCAAAATTCCCATAAATATATCAACCAACTCAATGTCAGAAAGAGCAGGTCGCACACGAGAGGCCATTTCGTACCACCTTTGCGCGTATTCCTTGAAAGTTTTAGTTGTATGTTGAGCCTGATTCTGTAATTGCAATCTGGTAGGAGCTAAATAGAGATTATACTTGTATTATTTCAAGAATGCTTCTTACATGTCCCTCCATGAGCGAATCTTGCTACGCTTTAATCCCATATACAAATCCAAAGAAGCTCCAGACAAGCTATCTTGGAAGCAATGAACCAACAGTTCATCATTATCAATGTAGGATGACATATTTCTGCAATACATGGTCACATGACTGCGAGGACAACTCAACCCTTTGTACCTTGGCAGTTTGGAATCTTGAATTTTTGTGGTACCATAACATTAGGAACCAAACACAAGTCTTTGGCTTCTACACCAAAAGCATAATAACCTTCAATCGCCCTGATTCTTTCATCCAGTAATTTACAGTCAGTAGGTCAGTTACGATCAGCAGGTCTGGCAAGAGTCTATGGATTTGGAAGTTGTGATGTAGCTAGAGCAGGTATCCAAGGAGAAACAAATTGAGACGGATACACTAACCCAGAATTTACCATCTGACCAACATTTTGGCTCATTTGAAAACCACATGGATAACCAGTAGGAGGTACCACAACAACATAGGATTCCACAGGGTAGGGCATTCCAGCATGAACATTTTGAACAACAGTCTGAGTAGGTTGAGAGAAAACCGAAACACGAATAGGAGGACCCCTATACACATGCTCTTCTTCATCAAGAGTTTTAATGTCAGTCGGTACAAGAGTTTGGCGAATCTGCGCCTGAAGAATTTCATGATCATCCTGGTTCACCAAAGGAGGTGGAAGCAGAGTAGGCATTCCCAAGGGTAAGCAGCAGAATTCCCATTAGGCATGGGTACAACAAAAGGTTGACACGAAACAAAGGCACTACCACTGGCAATCTGAGGAGTGAAATTCAGATGCATTCCACACGGAAAGGCAACATACATTCTATTCGGACCAGGTCGAGCACTTGGTAGGTTGACAGTAGGTTAAACAATAGTCACAATAGGCGCTTCAACAGCAACAGGAGAAGAAGTGACAACAGGAGGAGAAATCATCACAGGAGTGACAACCATTGCATTAGTGACGGTTGTAACAATAGAAGTAGCAGTCGCGGCGTCCTTCTGAGCACGAAGGAACTCCATGATAACATGCATGTTGGTCTGGAACGGATCCATCCGACCTTGGAACTGGGCTAAGGTTTCCTTATAGGTAGCATTCTCTTGTTTAATATCAGCCATGATCTTGGATTTGCTTGAGCGAGTGAAATAGCGATGCTGAGTCGTTGTCTTTCTACAAGGCAGAAACGGACAATGTAAGCATTTGGTTTTCGAATGAAGGGCATAGATATACGTGCATGATGGAATGTGATTCATGCAAAAATAAGTTTTAATGCATATGCAAAACTGCGTGGACATGATGAAATGATATGCAAGAAACCAGCACAGTCTGAATAATCTGGATGATCTGCATATAACTCTGCTCAAACATGGTAAGAGAGTAAATGGTATGAAGAGTCTTGGTTTCCTGCAGAAAAACCCAATATCCCCTTTACAGGTGTAATCTCTTCTTGAACAAGGGTTCTTGATGATCCTCATCTTCTCAGGCACTCAAGTCGAGTAGTAATAATAGGTTCACCATTTCTGGTTTGGCATTATCACCCCTCAAAGAGGACTCCACTGATTTCCAATGATCAATCTCCAGAGTCATAATTTCTGTAAGTCGACATCCTATCATCTATACCAGACGCGCATGATATAATATCTCCAAAGAAAACCTCGTCTGAATGTGGATTTCGTGTCAACTGAACATGGACAGACGCCACATAAGGCACACTACTCTCCACTCTAGTCCTGTGTGAATGCTCAAGCATGGGTAGTAGGCTTATCTCTCAAGTAACAACCCATCCTAACAACAGTAGAAATAGTAGATATCCAGAGCATGCGGCATATGAATACTTAAAGCAGTAAAGAAATGCAGTAAATAACATAAAGATAAAGCAAGTAAAGCATAAAGATAAACACCCAAGCAAACAAAGAAAGCAAACAAAATTAGGTGAGACCCCAACTTGCAAGAGCAAGTACTCCCCATCAGAGTTGCCAGTTGAAGCTAGTGGAATTATACCTGAGTGAATCGCACATTCAAAGATACAACAGAGTCGGCCCTAAACTTTATTTATTCCTAAAGAACAGGTAAAATATCTATAAAACCCAAAGGAAGAGAAATGGGTAAGGGGGTCGGTTATGCGAAAAGAAGGTACTAGCACCTCACGCATCTGTCGTACCCGACGAGAACCATTTTGCTTGCTTCTTGGATGGATTATCTATGTAAATGCTTCTAGCTAAAAAGGGAAAGAAAAGAGAGAAAGAAAGAAGGTGTTCGCGGAAGATTAAAGCCCTCATGCCTCCGTAGTTCATGGAACTAGGAAAGAGAGGAGAAGGTGGAAGAAGGTGGCTCGCCACGATTTCTGAATCTCATTCCTACGTATCCTCATAGTGTAATGAGGAATTCAGAGCCTATGTAGTTCGGGGAACTAAGACAGAGAAAGAAAAGGAAACAAAGGCGGTGTTAAAACCAAAAGCGAAAGGAGATAACAAGACCCTTCTGGGGATGCAAAAGGAATGGTGTTGAAAATAGGGAAAAAAGGCAAAGGAAAACTCTGTTGAGGAATGCAGAAGAGAAGTGATAGATCATATGGGGAGAAAACAAAAGAATGGCGTCGAAGTTAAGAGAATAAAGGGACAATAATCAAGGTAAAGGTAAGATTCACTGGGTACTCGGTGCATTAACTGGAAGGCAGTGAATAACCGAAGAAAGATAAGGGCAAGACTCTATGAGGAAACAAAAGGTTGGTGTCAACAGATGGACTGTGATGAACCAGAATGAGAGTATTGAACCAAGGGGAGGTGTTTGACTCTCTGGGAGACTCGTTGGGTTAATTGATAAACAATGGTCAACCAAAAAGAGAAAGGAATTGGTTTTAACCAACAAATGGTGATCAACCAAAAGGACGAGTGTGAAACCAAGCGAAGGTTGTACCCAAAGGACGATACACTGACTGAAAAGGCAGTACTTGATCAAAGGAAAAAGTATTTGAACCAAAAAAATGCTACTAACCCAAAGGTGCGAGTATTTGAACCAAAGAGAGGTTATCAACTGCAGGGGATTCCGTGTTTTAACAGACAGACTATGGTTAACCGAAAAGAATGAGTGATTAACCAAGAGAAGGTGATCAACTCAAGCAAAACTCAATACATCAATAGATGGATTATGGTTAACTGAGAAAAGGGTGATTAACCAAGAGAAGGTGATTAACCCAAGGAAGATTGGTTCTAACAGGCAGACTGTAATTAACCAAAGGACGAATGATTAACCAAGAGAAGGTGATTAACCTAAAAGAATAATGTGCGACTTTGATGGGGAAGAAAATAATTGGTCTTAACCAAAGAATGGTTAATTAACCAAGAGGAAATGAGTGATTATAAATCTTTAGGGGAATCAAAGAATATTGATTGGCCACAAGAAGGAGGAGCGTTGGATCGAAAGGAGGAAGTTAAATCCAGAGAAAAATGATTAGGGTGCAAGTGATAAAGGATTGACTCGACGGGGAAATGGAAGACACCACAGCTCGGGAATAGAGGTGACTTATTCTAGGTGTAAGGACCAGACACCCTTTCCCAGAAACAGTCAGAACGAGGGTAAAAAACATTCCATCCTCATTCTTTCTCTAGTACCTAAAGTATAGTGCGGAAGACGAAACCAACAAAGAAACAACACAAGTTATAAAGTGCTCCAATGCATTGTAGATCTTCGACTCAGCAGGGGATAAAGAGAATAACACTCTAAAAGATCCTAAAGAGAAGAAAGAGGGAAGATTAACTAACCAAAATAAGATTTCAATCAATTAATCAAAAGGGAGTGCACAAGCCAACAATCTTTCAAGCGAGTCGGAAGATCGTCAAAGCGGGTGTGCAAATTATTGATTATACTAAATTAAGTTCATTCAATGAAGAACGAACTTAATGCAATCAAGAAGAAATTGCAAGGCAGCAACAAACATCAATTAACATGCATCACTAATCATGTTATCATGTGGACAAAAGAGTGCAAGAATGATCATGATCATACAATGTCCAAATTGCAAAGAATCACATAATTGATAAATCGAGCATCAAAGTTTGCATACACGCTTCAAACAGAAGTTAAACAACTCATAAAACATCCACAAATATCAAGCATACCAAGCCATGGAAGTTAAATGAGGAAAGAATATGAAACAAGCTTGAAAAAGCACAAAAATGGCATTCTGTTCAGTGTTAATCGGTTAACCATTTGCTAGTGCAAAATGGTTAATTGATTAACCTATGAAAAACAAAAGACTTTTGCTAAAAATAAAGGTGTTAATCGATTAACCATTATGCACTAGCAAATGGTTAATCCATTAACCTTGTAGCAGTGACAGAAAATTGGTTTTTCAAAAGCACTTTTAGCAGTTTACCAATTATGCAATCACTCACATGTTAGGGCAAACAATTGTGCATTAAAATCAAGTTTAAAATCATCAATTAAGCATCAATTGAATCAATTAACTCATCAAGATTAAGAATCAAACAATTGCATAATCAATTCGCACACAAAAAATTATCAAATCTACATTACGAACAATACGGAAAAGATTGAAAATAGTAAACTGAGGAAGAAATTTCAACCTACAATGAGGAGGATTGCCTTGGTGATTGTTGTAAGTGAATTTTGATGAGAATAATCAAAGAAAGCCAAAAAAACTGAACCTGCAAACGAATTGTAGCGAAACCGAGCAAAATGCGATGAAATCTCCAAATATGAATTTGCACCGAAGAAATCCAAGTAGAAATGCAAGATAATGGAGGTTAAGCTCAAGAAAAAAGCACTTTCGATGTGAAATTCGCTACTCTTTAATGGTGGAAGTTGAGCTCTAGTGCAGTTTAGGAAGAAGATGAAGATAAACGTGAGAAAAAGTTGCAGAAACTTTAGAGAGAATATGAGAGAGAAAAGTGAAAATTGAGAGAATTATGAAAATGGTTGAAGCCCCCTTGCAAAAAAGTGAAGGCTTATTTATATAGAACTAGCTTAGGAGTGGCTAGGTTTGGAGTTTGCTTTGGAACTAGGTTTGGAGTTAGTTGCACTTAACTCACTGACTCGGAAGTTGACTATGTTAGTTAGTTTGTTAACTCGGTGGAGCAATCCCAATGTATGTCCAAATCCAATGGTTCACATACTTGCAAATGAAGTTATATGGTGGTCTTGATTGAAAATGATGTATTTTAGTAAATGCAAATAGATTCTTGAAGTGTTTAGAATATTCTATATGTCACTAGAACCAAGTGAACCCCAAAAAATAAAGGAAAAACTGTTGTCATAAAAATGCAGCAGAATCTACCAAAATACAAGGGTTAATCGATTAACCATTTTTCACTAGTAAATGATTAATCGATTAACCAAGTCAAAACTTGCCCAATTTGCTTGAAAAAAGGTGTTATGACCACAATTCTGATTTTTGACCTTTTGTTTTGATGAATAGACATAAAAACCCTTTTTTTCTTCTTGTGTTGATGATATGATGTCTTCATGAGGATATGATTAATCGGGCTCGGAAAACCTGAATACTCCTGCAACAAAGACCACAGAGAAAAAGTTCTAATGAGTATGTGTCGCAACTATGAAAAAACAACTGGCAGAAACAAACAGAAGAGTCACCACCGAATATTATTTATCCCAAAGAAAGGAAAGGAAATGATCAAAGAAAACCTTAAAGGAAGGAGAAGACAAGGTCATCGCAACCAAATATTGGGTTCGGGAGTCGGTTATGCAAGGGGAAGGTATGAGTACCCCTCATGTCCGTTGTACTCAACGAGATCCACGATTGTTGTCTAATCAAAGAGTAATTTATCTAAAGCTACTGCTAAACAGATACGGGAAAGGGAAAAGAAAAAGGAGACTCGATAGGACATCGCAGACCTATGCCTATGTATTCCCTCGTGCAATGGGAAAGTCAGAGTCAACGTAGTTTGGAAAACTACAGGTGATGGGGGAAGGTTGCTCGCCAAGACATCACCATCTTGTGCCTACGTATCCTCATCTGGTATGAGAAATCAGAGCAAACGTGGTTCCGATCACAAATTATTAAGTGTTTTTTATGAGCGATGCTAAGCTCGTTGTTGCACCCTAAAATTTGACCAACCGATTCTCCTATCTGACTCGTGGTTTAATTTCATATTCGCAAATCAGACGCGTGATATTTGTGCACAAACAGAGGATATCAGAGTTTACAGCCTGGTTCTCGTCTATCAGATATGGCAGATCCAGTCCAGATCACCAGGGTTTTATTTTTGGGGAATTGTGCGCTCCTCGGTGATTTTTAGCTTGCATAGCGATTTTGGGATATTCTGATGCCCGGGGTTCTCTGTTCGATTCGATCTGGTCTCGTGCACTCTTTTATGGGGGTCATTTGTATTTGTCTGCATTTTTAGGGTTTAATAGACTTTTGTGGATTTTTAATAGGCTTTATAGATTTTTCTGGAATTTAAATAGGGGTTTTTGTATTTTTTTTAATAGTTTAATTCTCTTTTTAGAATTTTATAGAATTTTTAAATAGATTTTTTAGAATATAAATAAGATTTTAAATAGTTTTATCATTTTTTAGAATATGATAGATTTTTAAATAGATTTAATAGTTTTAGATAATATAGAAAATATTATAGTTTTTTCTTTTATGTTAATAGAAATTTTTAATAGTTTTTTAATAGGAAAAAATATCTTTTAATAGATTTTTCTTAGTTTTAACTAGATTTACTAGTTTTAAATAATATTAGAGATTAAATAGGATTTTATTAGTTGTAGTTTAATAGAGGTTTAAATAGAGTTAATTAGAGTTTTAATCATTTTTAGGCTTAATTAGGATAATTAGGATTTAAATCTTTTGTGTAGAATTTAATTGAGTTTGTTAGATTTTATTAGGATAGTTAATTGTCTTTTAGATTTGATTAGTTAGGTTAATTAGCTAATTAGTCTAATAAGGATTTAATTAGAGATAATCAGATTTAACTTTTTTTAATTCAGTTTTTTTTTTACAGTTTTGTCCAGATTTTCGTGGGCCAGAGTACAGTCTTTTGGAGGCCCAGCATGCTATCAGTCCAAATTCGTTTTTGTGCAGGTTTTTGGCCAAAAAATGCCACTTGTCCAAGTATAAAGGGCGCCACATGTTGCACTCTGGGGGTCCCAGCACCAACTCAGAATTCACCCTCTCACTGCCACGCGTTTTTCCACTCACTGCACTCTGCCACACGTGTCGTCCCCCAGTCTCTCCCTTTCACCACTTGTCATCACCACACGCGTCACCGGAGACGCCCTTGACCGGCATGCAAAGCCGGTGACCACCTCACCGCCGACCATTCTAACCGTCTCCGGCCACCGTCTTCTTCGCCGGAAACCCCCAAATACCAGAAATCTCCAGAAATCCATTTTTCCCTCCGATCGTCTCCGATCCCCTCCGTCCATCATTCATCTTCACCTCGCCGGAGAAATCTACAGTCGCCGGAAACTTCAACCACTTCCCCAGAATCTTCATACGATTTTCCAGAAAACCAGCAAGGATTCATCGTTCTTCATACAGTTTTCCAGAACATCATCAACATTCATCGTTCATCTGGAAATTCAAGAACACCACCAGACCTTCATCATTCTCCATCAGTAAATCCAGAAACCACTCAAACCTTCATCGCTCTTCAATCTTTCCCCAGAACATCATCATTTCTCATCAGCAATCATCAAGAACTTCCTGGATTCCCCAGAATCTTCATCAACCAACTCAAGGAAGCCTTCAAGATTCTCAGCGCTCGCGTTCGTCACCTTCAACCTTCCCTCCGTGCCTTCGTCTTCTCCAAAGTTCCTCAACCGTGCGTCAAGAATCAGCGCGCCTCCAAGATTTTCGTCTTCCTCAGTCTTTTTCCCAGAGAGATCATCGTGCCTTCGAGAAGCTTCAGGAACTTCATCGTGTCAACTTCATCGTCTCAGGTTAGTTCACTTTTCACCCTTTCCATTATTGGGAGATTGATCTGAGTGAGGTTATGTTGAGAGGATTTGGAAAGGCTTCAGAAAATTGTTTGAGGTGAGGAAGATGGAGGTGAGCGGCTAGGTTAGAGAGATGAACAGTGATCTGAGGGGGAAGGGTATTCAGGTTTTGTTGTTAGGGTTAATTGGACTAGGGTTAGGGTTTGGGTTTAGGCCCAAACGTATGTTGCTGATGCACTCCCAATTTACTCAATCCCCCCCCCCCTGGCGTGTGAGAGACAGAGTGATGTTGATTTGGGCCTTAGGCCCTAATGCTATCCACACCCCCCTGGGCGTAAGCCCAATGAAAGCCAACATGGAAAGCCTGCTGACTGCACCCCCCCTGCGTTTTTTTCTTTTATTTTCATTAATGATTTTCTGACTCATTGGGCCCTGCGCCCCAGTGCTTTTCGCACCCTCCCGTTGCTTGGGCCCAGCCAGAATGAACTTAGAATCATTGCTGTTATCACCCCCCTCCAATCTTATTTCAATTTTGTTTTTTTCAATTTCTTTTATTTTCTTGCATATTGAAAAACTCATAATAAAATAGAAAATCAATGTTTTTTAATTCTTCTTCTTGCTATAGGTCAATCATAATGTCTAGAAAATCATATAAAAATAAAAATGCCATTTTATTTTCGTTTACTATTTCTGATATATTTTCCATTTAATTGACTTCTTTTAATATTTTTTAGTGCATGCATATTATTAGAAAATTCATAAAAAATAGTAGGTTTAATCAAATAATTCCGTTCTTTTTTCTGTAGACTCGTAATTCAATGTAGAATTTTATAGTGCACAAACATTAGCTTAATCATGCATTTTCATTTTAATTGCATTTTTTGTATTGTTTGGATATTGAATAATTGGTTTGTGGGTATGTCTGCTTTGTTGATTTTGGTTCTTTCATCTGGTAATGAGTTTTGTTCTGATTTTTTAGTATGTTGTCCTAGAGCCATGTAGGTTTCCCATAGATTTTTGATAGATTTTTGTAGGGTATTCTGCTATTGTTTTAGTCTGAGCTAGGAAATAGGAGAAGTCTTGATGGCTTCTGACTTTGAAGTTCAACTGTGGTTGAACTTCAGAGATAGTTTCCTGAGGTTTGGTGGCCTGTGAGTTCTTCTTGAAGATGGGAGCTGATTGAGGTCCTGTTGGAGCTTGCAAGGATGCATTGGATTGAAGCTTAGTCTAGGAGCGTGTTATCTGTTTGTGAGGTTCGAGATCCTGAAGTTTGAAGGGAGTTTATGGTACTTTCCTGAGGAAGGAACTATGAATGACTTTCATTCTTTCTTCTCACCTCTTTCTTAAGTATCCAATGATGTCGGAGCCAACTTGTGAGTTTAATTTCTCCTGAGGAGGAATGTAAACTGATCACAGTTGTTGAGCCACATAGGATACGATTCCTAAGTGTCAGTCTCCTAGTACTTTCCTGAGGAAGGTCCTATGGGTCTATTCACTTAGTTCCATTAGTTTATCTAGGATTTATCAAGTATCCAGTGATGTTGGAGCCAACTTGTGAGTTTAATTTCTCCTGAGGAGGAATGTAAACTGATCACAGTTGTTGAGCCACATAGGATACGATTCCTAAGTGTCAGTCTCCTAGTACTTTCCTGAGGAAGGTCCTATGGGTCTGTTCACTTAGTTCCCTTAGTGCATATAGGTTTTCTCAAGTATCCAGTGATGCCGGAGCCTTCATGTGAGTTTAATTTCTCCTGAGGAGGAATGTAAACTGATCACAGTTGTCGAGCCGCATAGGATATGACTCCTGAGTGGTAACCTCCTGGTACTTTCCTGAGGAAGGCACTATGAGCTTGTCTGCTTAGCTCCCTTTCTCTGGTAAGCTTGTTCTGAAGCTTGGAGACTGGGATTGATTCCCCTTGCTTAGGGTTCTGATTAGAGTTTTTTCTTAGATATTTGCTTAAGGTATTGCATAGGGTTTTGTTTAGAGATAGATTACGAGTTTGTTTCAGGTTTGTTAGGGGCCTTGCCCAGGAGTAGTTTCTTGTTTTGTAGATAGAGGCTTGTCAGGTTAGCTAGCCTTCTCTTCGTATTGTTTGACTTGTGTGATGTTATGTTGCATTAGACTTAGGTGTTCATCTAGATAGTTCTGAGTTAGGTGCATCTTAGAAGTAGACTTTGTGTGCATGAGAAGTTGAGGTGGTCCTCCTTCTGCTTGCTTGTTATTGAGTGGCTTTGCTTGTTGGTATTTGGTAGAGCTGAGCTCCCTTGCCTCTGTGGTTTGCGGCCTTTGCGCCTTGTTTGTTTAGTTGTTGCATTCATGCATATTTTCAGTATTCCTTTACTTTGTAGTTAATTCTTGTTTGCCGTTTAATCCTGTTGCCATGATCCCTTAGGAGCTCTGACTTCTCCGCTGCGGAGTCGTTATGATAGACATTAGGATGGTCAACCAGGCGTGATATCAGTAGGTAGATTCCCCTTTTCCAGCTATAGTTTTAGGGTGTCTTTTCCCCTTTCCTTTCAGTAGGAGCTTTTGAGTAGCTTGATCCGTAGTTAGCTGAACTACAGCTGCTCTGATTCTTCGTACCAGACGAGGATATGTAGGCATAGGATGCGATATCCTAGCGAGCACACTAACAACTAACCTTTGTTCTCTCGCGGCTGTGCGATCGAGACTTTCCCGCTGACGACTAATTGTTACCCCTTTTCCGAGTGCATTTGAGACCAGATCGTAGTTGTAGGTTCCCGAGCCTTAGAGATCAGTTTGTTTTCTCACTACTGTGTGAGAGCGCCCAGTTTACCCGTAGTTAGTCGAACTACGTTTGCTCTGATCTTCCATGCCGTGTGGAAGTACGTAGGCACAGGACGCGATGTCCTGGCGAGCAACCTTTCCCCCGTTTAGACGTAGGTAGTCGAACTACGTTGACTCTGACTTTCCCATTGCACGAGGGAATACGTAGGCCCAGAACACCGTATGTTCTGTCGAGTCTTGTCCTTTTCTTTTTCTTTTCAGACCGACCATTAGCGTAGATAGATAACACACCCTTTTCCTTATAAACACCAAGCGTGGATCCCGTCGAGTACGACGGACGTGAGGGGTGCTAATACCTTCCCCTTGCGTAACCGACTCCCGAACCCAGGTTTTGGTTGCGATGACCATACCTTTTCCCGTCTTTTGCGAGGTTTACTTCGAGCGTTTCCTTTCCCGCTCTGAGGGATAAATAACGCACGGTGGCGACTCTCCTGTCAAGCCGGCGCCGATTTTCGCAGTAGCGACAGCTGGCGACTCTGCTGGGGATTTATAGCATCTAGGGACTTTTCCCATCCCTTATGCTGGGACCGTTTCCCATCCCCTACGCGAGTCAATCCTAACGCTTGGGTGTTTATTTGTTGGGTGTTGTGCATATTGTGTTTTACTTTTCTGCACCTTACTTTTCTGTACCTTTACCTTTCCGCATTTATTTTCCAGCATTATATTATTGTGATTATTGCTGTGGGCAAGGGAGGTTACTGTGAGTGAGAAGCCGGACCTGGGCTTGAGTATGCACCTAGATATAGTTGTGGAGAGTAGTAGACGAACCTGTCTGCTGAGCAGGCACAGTTCCCTACGAAATCTGCGCTCAGACGAGATTCTCGCAGAGGTGCTCCTTTCCGGTCCTGAGGATCTGAGGGGAGTCCAGACGTGGGGATTGTCGACTCTGGGGACCGATCATTTGGGAGTCAGCTAAGTGAGGCCTCTTCATGACTTGATGATGCCACTCCTTCTGGGAATCGTATCGTCGTTCATGAAAGTCTGTGACGCTGACGACCGCATAGGATGCCGTACCTTTATCTGTGGATTAGGTCTATCCTACCTGTGAGAGGGATGGGGTTATTGCAGGAAAACTGGCCTTCAGAAACCATGATTCAGTACCTTTATCAGATGGTGTTCTTGATTCATCTCCAGGTGTGTTGTCTGGGTCAGATGGGTTTCTTATCTGAGGTTGATGCTATTATCAGATGGTTTTCTCGTCAGATACAGAGGTTCAGATGGTTTTCTTACCAGGGGATTGATATTTTGAGTATCAGACGATAGTTAGTGTCCTGAAGTTCTGGTGACTGTGGTGGTCTTCTGTTCATGATCACAGAGATATTCCTCTTCAGGCTACAGCATAGCCCCCGTGTTCGCAGATTGCATTATTTATCATATTGCATCATTGCATTACCATCTGCATTCAACTAACGTGTGTGTATTGCAGGTACATATTTTCCCCTTCCAGTTCTGGTGTCTGTTCCCTAGCAAGACATGGAAACCCTGAAGAGAATATTGCCCTACAAGTTTCCGTCTCCGGATATCAGTTTGCTGCTAGAATTGATTGCTATTGCTAAGAAGAGGGTAATGGGTGACTTCAGAAAGAGATATGGGAGGATTCTGACCTACGTTTATCAGCCATCTGCCTATGAGACCAGCGGCATCTATACTCTGTTACAGTTCTATGATGCGGAGCTCAGGTGCTTCGTATTTCCCGACTTTGTTTTGGCTCCTACCCTGGAGGAGTATTCTGCACTTCTGGATATACCGATCCGCGAGCAGATGCCTTTCTATCGTACGGACGCTGAGCCTAAGCTGGCTGAGCTTTCTGCCATCCTGTGCTTGAAAGAGTCTGAGCTGTCTGGGAAGATGATCAGAAGAGGAGACGTATGGGGATTTCCGTTGGATGTCTTGGTAGAGAAGGCTCGGGAATATGCCCAGAAGGGTAGCTGGGGTGTTTTTGACGTCATCCTTGCTGTATGTGTTTATGGCATCGTGTTGTTCCCGAACATTCCTGATTTTGTTGACTCAGATGCCTTCTATATTTTGGCTGCGAAGAACCCAGTTCCTACTTTGCTGGGAGATACCCACCATTCTACCCACTACCAGAATGAAAAGCGGTGAGGAAGGAATGTGTCGTGCTGTGTACCCCTCCTGTGTAGGTGGTTCACCAGTCATATGCCTAAGTCAGGCCCTTTTGTCACCTCTATCGATTCTCTAGGATGGCCCGAACGCTTAATGGGATTGACTGCTGAGAACGTGGTATGGGTCAACGAAGAGGTATTCGGAGTTGAGGTTATACTCAGGTGCGAAGGATTCCCGAATGTTCCTTTAGTGGGAAGGAAGGGGTGTGTCAACTACAACCCTTCCTTATTGATCAGGCAATTTGGGTACGTACCTCAGGGAGCGCCAAAACCCGAGGAGATACAGGAATCTCTGTATCTCACTGGGGCAATAGGGAAAGAGATGTTGACCAAGCTCGAGAAGGCATGGAAGAACTTGCACAAGAGAGGGAGGCCTTCAGGTAGCAGAGGGGATACTCGAGTTCCTGGCCCATATGTGGAATGGATTCGTGAGCGAGCCACGAAATTCCTTATGCCCTATCCAGCGGTTCAGCCATTGCATCCTTCTCCGGTGGAGGAGCCTACCACTGTGGATATGCAGGTATTCAAGCAGCTGATGGCGGAGAAAGAGGAGCTAGCAAGGGCTAAAGAGGCTTTAGAGCAGGAGAATGCCCAGCTTCGGCATGAAAAGATTGAAACAGGATACTTTTCCAAGCAACAGGCCGAAACTCTGAAACATCTGAAGACCACGCTATTGGAATTGACTGAAACCAAGAAGTGTCTGGAGTTAGATGTCGACTCAGTTAGCAGTGTACTGGCTACTAAGAAGCAAGAGCTGGAAAGGGCCTACACGAAGCTGGCTAAGTTCAGAGAGCACTGGGATCTCACTATGACCAAGCGCAAAGAGCGGGAAGAAGAGCTGAAGACGCAGGTAACTCAGTTAGAAGAACAGGTCAAAGTGAAGACTGAAGAGCTTGAAGAAGAAGCCTGCCGCCGATACGAGGCCGAGCGCAAGCTGACAGATGCCATGAAGAATTTGGAAGATTTCCAGCATAGAGCAGATGCCAAGAGACCCAAACCTGGGGGCGGTGCCAATGATAAGGCTTGGGAAGACTTTGTCAGAGACATCCAGGGAACGGTCAGGAAGAGGGATCAGCTAATAGAAGGTTTGATTCATCGACCGGATCATGCAGAGACGAAGAAGATGGTCGAGAACTTCCGCAACCGTACCCGTGCTTGATTTTTTTTCTTGTATTCTGTTGTGTTGAGATCACCACCAGGCATGTTGGCTGGGATCCTTCTTTATCACATCAGCTGTATGGAGCATAGTTATGTAACCTCTTGACAAGATTGTTATTCTAATGAATATATGAGGGTTTTTCTAAATATTGTCTTTATGGTTTATCTCGTCTTGATACCACTAACACTGGAATTGGAGGGGAAATATCTCCAATGCACACATGCACGTTAGCATTTTTGTATTCCTGTTTGCATAAATCATATTGCATAGCATTTAGCAGGCCAAAGCACTTATCCAGCCTTTGTTTTCACCAGAGGGTGATTCTCGGGGATTGTTTGAGGCAAGAGTGGAGTGTTGAAGACGACCAGGGGGCTCAAGCAGATTTGAGCAGAATCAAGCAGTGTAGTCAGTTACAGGTAATCGATAGCTATGTCTGAAGGCAATTTCCAGGCTCCTAACGCCTTGACAAGGTTTACTATGGCGTCCAACCATCAGTATGATTCTATGGAAGGCTTCCCGCAAGCGAACAATCTTACTGCAGACCAAGTTATACAGCCTACGGATGAGAACCGAGGTCGGCATGAGCAGTTTGTTGCCCGAAATGAACGTTATCCTCCTGCTAACAACCAAGGTGTTGCTTTCCCGGTGATGAATTACCGGAGAGATATTCCAATGGCCAGGATGGTAGATCCAAGAGCTCATGAGCAGGATAGAAGACTCCGAGCATTGGAAGAAGGTATAAAAGCCTTAGAAGCGAAAGATGCCGTTAACCTGGATGCTGTAGCCATGTGTTTGGTTCCTGACCTGGTGTTGCCGTAAAAGTTCAAAGTGCCGAAATTTGAGAAGTACACGGGAGAAAGCTGTCCGAAGCTGCATTTGATGATGTTCTGTCGAAGGATGACTTCATTTGTGCGAAATGACCAATTGATGATCCATTGCTTCCAGTATAGCCTGACTGGGGCATCCTTAAGGTGGTATGTGCAATTAAAGAGTAATCAGATTCGATCGTGGGTGGATTTAGCCAGAGCTTTCATGAAGCAGTACGATTACAACCTGGATTTGACTCCTAGTCTCGTAGATCTGCAAGAATTATCTCAGGCGGAGAATGAATCATTCAGAGGGTATTTGCGAAGATGGAAAGAATTGGTTGCTAGTGTTCAGCCACCGCTTCCGGAAAGAGAATTGGTTGACATCTTCTTGAGTACTCTGAAAGGCCATTATTTTGACAAGTTGTTCAGTTGCACAAACTTCGTGGGCCTGATGAGACTGGGAGAGATTGTTGAGAGAGGACTCAGGAGTGGAAAGTTTCGAGGTGTTCCTTACGTCCCAGTTGATAAGATTGAGTCAGTTGTCAGTTCTCAAGAAGAGTGGGAAGGAGATGACGCCACCTCAGAATCTCTAGCATCTCAGGATCAGTTTTCAGACACTTCAAGTCAACGGTCATCTTACCGCCGATCGCGTCAGCACGCCCCACGAAGACCAAGGAAACCTGAAAGGCAGTTTACTCAGCTACCAGTGTCGTACAGTCAGTTGTTGCCAGATCTGGTCAAAAGCGGATTGATAGTGCCGAAAGAGACTAAGCCGGTGATTCCACCGTATCCTCCAGGTTTTGACGCCAGCGCCCGCTGTGAGTACCATGTTGGGGCACAGGGGCATTCAACAAATGATTGTAAGGT
This sequence comes from Lathyrus sativus, assembly GCA_963859935.3. Lineage (NCBI taxonomy): Eukaryota > Viridiplantae > Streptophyta > Magnoliopsida > Fabales > Fabaceae > Lathyrus > Lathyrus sativus. The sequence goes on along the minus strand of OZ012735.1, from coordinate 619,834,694 downwards.
GCTTAGAAGCCGGGTTCAAGATCTGTTAGACTCTAGCCGTATTTGCATCACGCCTCAGGGTTTTGTTCAGATTAATGATTTTCCATCATCCAGTTGTGTGGGTTCGTCAGTTAATGTCATGGAAGACTCCACAGGAAGTGTGTGCTCTGAAGATTGTCAATCAGAGAGTTCAGTTGTGTGGGAGAAGTTTCTAGAGGTTTTTGCGCCGGGTGTCGCATCTGTTTTCTCTGCTTAATCCGTTTAGCTTTTGTGCACTAGTGTCTGCCGACCACCACCAGGATTGTTGGCTGGGGTCATTGTATTCATACTCATTTGTGCTTACGTGCTGCTTTTGTTGGTTATACATGTGTGGGAGATGTTTGTCTGTGTGCTGATAGCTTGAGTTTCTCTTTGTCTCATTATTAATATGTGTTTGCTTTCTGCGTTGCATTATTGCTTTAACAGGTACATCAGAACCGTGGGTCTTATTTCTTCGTCGTCCAGTTTGTTGCAGGAATTCCTTCAGAGATATGGAACAGAATCAGTTTGAATTGATTGAAGTCCAAAGCCAGCTGGGGCAGATGATGAGAGACATGCAAGAGATGCGTCTGGAGCAGAAGATTCTCAAAGAGGAGAACAGTCAGCTGAAGACCCAAATGAGCTTGATCATGGAGGTTGTCAAGAACGTGCTTAGGAAAGAGGACGATCAACTATTCGAAGCCGCAATGAAGAAGCTCGCGCCACCTGTGCCTGTGGAACCTGAGCAGCAGCAACAGAAGATACATCCAGCTCCACGGAGGATCCAGGAAGGGAAGCTAAAGAGAATATTTGAGGAGCCGCCTATGACATATGCTGAGCTCTTGCAGGCCTTATTGAGGTTTAATCTGGTTGAGAAGAGAACGTTGGAACCACCCACGAGAGTGCTTCCTCATGGGTACGATGCCAGCAAGCAATGTGAATTTCATTCTGGGGCATTCGGACACGACATCGAGGGTTGTCATGCTTTCAAGCACAATGTCCAAGACCTGATTGACTCGCACGATATTGAATTCACGCCGAGCGGCGTAGCTGTGCGTATTGCTCCCGTCTTAGTCGATGCTAAGATGACAGATGTTTCTAAAGCTGCAGTGGGTCAGAAGCGTATCCTGGACTCCATGGTGTCAGAATCTCCAGGCCCACAACTGTTGCCTATTCCTGGGGCAGATCTGAGAAAGAAAATGGCTAAGCATAACGAGGGCGTTAATCAATACATTGAAGGTCAAGAAACCGATGTTGCATTTGATACGAAGGGTGTTCAAGAGTCAACCCGATACCAGTAGCCGCAGCCTCAGCAGCAGAACCAGCAGGGGTATAAAAGATATCAGAATCGGGGTCCTCTGGCAAGCCGTCATTTGGAAACTCCACCTATGCCATATGCACAGCTTTTGCAAACGTTGCTTCAGCTCCAATTGGTTCATAAGAGGACAATGGCTCCCTTAACGGGGGCACCACCACCGGGGTATGATGCCAATGCTACTTGTGAGTTCCACACTGGGGCACCAGGCCATACGGTTGAGAATTGTAAAGCTTTTAAGCACAAAGTGCAGGATCTACTTGATAGTGCAGCAATCAGCTTCGGGCAGAAAGGTCCCCAAATCATCTGAATGAAGGAGGAAGGGCTCTATAATTTGGTTGGGTCGGTGAAAGCGGATCAGGACAGCATCGAATCGTCTCTAATAAAGATAGCTGGTTCAGCAGCAGGACAGATGTGAAAGCCCGGTTCTCGGATGCTAGCATATTTTCTTTGTTTTAGCTTGTCATTTCTTTACATTTGTAGTTGCTTTCCTGTTTGAATTTGTAATCTTGTTTGTAAAACTTGTTGTTTTCATTCAATTGATGATAATGAAATAAATATGCATGTTTTGATTAAATCCATTCGTGTTCACTAACTGTTTTTACAAATGTCCAACGCTTGGTTAAGAAGAATTTGGGGAGGATGACGAAAATGAACGACATGCAACTGCCGATATTGTATGCTTTTTGAGATAAAACCTGTTGATGATGTACAAGCATTGTTTCAAATCCCTAAACACCGGAGATATAAGGAAGATAATCCCTTGTTAACCCCTTTGAGCCTTGTAGTAGGAGTTTCTTTCTGTGAATGAAAAACCCTCAATCTTAACCTGGGGCAGGGTAGGTGTTAGCTAATTTGACCGAGCGTCCAAATTGCAAAAGGAGTGTCCGTTCGAGGATCAATCACGTCCCTAGAGGTCGTGCCTAAAAAACCATAAGGGTTCAACCCAGAGTGGGGCAGTCATGTCATTCCCCAAAGAGTCAGACAACCAGTGTCACACGACTTGTTCAAAAGAAAAAACGAAGAAAAAAAAAGAGAATCAAAAGCCCGCTAAGTCAAGAAAACTTCAAAACAAATGACTTAGGCAAAAATGAGGGCATCCCGCTGGACTTAAAGAAATCAAAAGAAACTCAAAAGGAGTCAGTCCAGGCAAAAGTTAGGGATATGAAAAGAAAAAGATGAAAAGGATCAAAAGAAAAAATCCTCGATGGAAATACGAGTCGTGTGACCTCAAGTGTCAAAGACGAAAGAGTGAGTGGCTGTCACTCCCAACGATCATAATTTCTCGAACTATCACTCCTATCTTTCAGCCTCCGAGAGGTGAGCGCTAAGGTCGAATTAGCTGAACGTAGGATGGGAGAACATCAAGGAGAATGGGTGGGTTAAAATAAACTTTGAGCCTTTATCCTTTCTTTCAAAACCGTGAACCTGACCGCGTTACAACCTCCAAAAGTCCTAATTGAAGCAGGTTGTTTCGAAAGCATACTCCGGTAAAGGTCGCGTCGATTCTGACTCTTAAAAGGGTTCCTCTTACCATGTTGGTACTAATGTTGATAAATGTTTTGTGCATTATATGCCATAAACTGTTTTTCCTTTTCCCAGTGAACAGATTGGATGTCAAAGCTGTCGTATGTGTTGCATTAATACATCTTTTACGCAGAACAACTTGTTTTACTTGCGAGTAAGCGCTTGACAGCAGAAAAGCTTCCTACGATGGAAAGTATGGTCAAGATAGAATGCAGAACGCCCGAATGTTCCGAGAGCAGGGGCAAGCTATTACCGTAATCCCCAGTCAAGTCAGCTTTTCGAAGTCAATTATCCTGGGGCAATCAGGTTGAGATTCAGGTAAATGTGTTGCCGTCAGGAGGTACTACCTGGAATCAGCCAATCAGGGGCAAGGTCAGTGCAGTCAGGGGCCGACCATCTTAAGCACGCAGAAGTTATTCGAGGAGCATTCGATGTGAAGTATCTTTCCGAAGTTCAGAATATTGGGGCATGTCATATCAGACCATCAGAACAGATTTGCAGATTTCCTTTCGAGGACTATCCCCACGAAGATCCCATAGGCTGGGGCATATCAAAGGCGAAGGGATTGTTCTTCTCCGTATCAGCAGGGCCATTCAGAGTTATTCGAGCAGATGCAGTCGATTTTCGAGAGCGAGACGAATGCGGGAAGTCATGTCACTATCCATTGACTCCTCCACTAAAAGGCTGCGTGTTCAGACAGAGTGTTTTCCAGCGTCAGTTGTACTTGACCCATCACAGGTAGCCTAAAAGCATAGATCCGTGTTAGCGATCACTGTGAGGCCCATCCATGTCGGCACATCAGGTTCCAAATCCAATCTTCGGCAGTACGCAGGAGGGTTCCGTCTGTTTTTCTCCAGCTAAGTCCAATTCGTCGTCGGTACAGGTGAGCTATCCCTAGAGGAGTCTAATCACATTCGGCACGTTTGCTATTTCACAGCGGAGTTATATTCCCCAGCAGGGTATTACTTCGTCGAGGTGTTCGGTTAAGTCCCCAATACCCCCAGCGGAGTTGATTTCACTCTCCCAGCATTTATTTTGCTGGGATAATCCTGTGATATCCAGTTTATCCCCAGCAGAGTTGGCTTCGTCTTCAGCATTTATGTTGCTGAAGTGGTTTTCTGTACCCAGCTCTCTCCGGCAGCTCGAGCCTGCATTAGCATATTGCATGCATCATCATATTTGCATCATACCTGCATGACATTTTCAAAATGCGTAGCATTTCCATCCTGAATGGAACATTACGCTGTAGAAAGATAAAGCATATGCATATGCATACGAAGCATAAGTCAGGTTTTCTACCAGCCTCATATGGCGCGTGAATTACTCTGTGATCAGTTCAGGGGCATTTATCCAGCAGCAGTGCTCAGATGATTCAGCAGATTATTTGTATCTCAGATCAGACAACAATTATGCTTTGATCAAGCAGTCATCTGATATCAACAGACTTTTCTTCCCGTCAATTCATATTGACGATGTGTTCCTTCGATAAGTGGATTTCTTCGTCTATCATTAGACGTCTTGAGTACGAATGTGGTTTTCTTTCCGTCTATCCTTAGACGATGTGAAGTTGCGGGTGATCGCAGTAGGGTTTCAAGAAGGGGTTTCCCCAGGATATGCTTCTCTTTCCGTCTATCAGTAGACGATGTGAAGTTTCGGGCGATTTTCAATGGGGTTCGAGATGGGGTTTCTCTAGCAAGTGGCTTTTCTTTCCGTCTATCAGTAGACGATGTGAAGTTTCAGGTGATTTTTCAGCGGGTTTTCTTATTGCCCGATCATACGTATGATGAGGTGTTTCCCCAGCGAGTCTTCTCCGGCTATCTTTGATTGTTGGGGGGTTTCAAAACGATATTTAGGATAGTGGCCTTATTTCTGTGTATTGGATGAGATGACGTTTCAAGAGGGACTTTTCTGACCGTCAATCCTTATTGATGTCGAGGCTCTTCGAAGAATGTTCAGTTTTCGTGATTGTCGATTCTGATTGACGACATGGTTCTTTAAAGGTGGTTTTCTTCCCGTCGGTCCATACTGATGATGTGGCCCCTTCAAGGATGTTGATCTTTCCATCAATTCCCGTAGACAGAAGGATTCTGAAATTCGAGGGATGATGTTGAATTGCGTAATGGTGTCTTTCCGTCTATCTTTAGACGATGTGAGTATGGAGATTATTTCTTCCCGTCTACCCTTAGACGATGTGAATATTGATTTGTTCATCGATCAGGATGATTCCGTCTACCCGTAGACGATGTGAATTTGGAGATTATGTTGTCTTTCCGTCTATCCTTAGACGATGTGAGTATTCGATCAGGATGATTCCGTCTACCCGTAGACGATGTGAGTATGAAGATTATTTCTTCCCGTCTATCCTTAGACGATGTGAATTGATTTGTTTCATCAATCAGGATGATCCCGTCTATCCTTAGACGATGAGAATATTGATTTGTTTCATCAATCAGGATGATCCCGTCTATCCTTAGACGATGTGAATTGATTTGTTCATCAATCAGGATGATTCCGTCTACCCTTAGACGATGTGAGTTTGGAGATTATTTCTTCCCGTATATCCTTAGACGATGTGAATTGATTTGTTCATCAATCAGGATGATTCCGTCTACCCTTAGACGATGTGAGCATGGAGATTAATGGGGTCTTCCCGTCCATCTTTGGACGATGTGAGTATATTTCTCCTCCTGCCTATCAGTAGGCAATGTGAAAGGATCAGGTGTTCTGTTGCAACCCTAGGGTTTGTTATATGGGGTATCACAAGCAACGGGTATTCAAATCAGGAGTTCTTTATCAGATGATTGATCAGTTTGGTGCCGTAATGACTGGACTCGGTTTTCAGGACTTCATTCCCCAAGCAGCTTGCAGTATATGCTCGCGGTTGGCAAATTTTCGGGTCTTATTTGTATTCAACCGTCTCGTACCTCCGAATGTTTGAAGGCTGAGCGCTCTTCAAACCCTTCAGGTCCAAGTCGCTTGAATAGGGGCAGCTGTTGCACCCTAAAATTTGACCAACCGATTCTCCTATCTGACTCGTGGTTTAATTTCATATTCGCAAATCAGACGCGTGATATTTGTGCACAAACAGAGGATATCAGAGTTTACAGCCTGGTTCTCGTCTATCAGATATGGCAGATCCAGTCCAGATCACCAGGGTTTTATTTTAGGGGAATTGTGCGCTCCTCGGTGATTTTTAGCTTGCATAGCGATTTTGGGATATTCTGATGCCCGGGGTTCTCTGTTCGATTCGATCTGGTCTCGTGCGCTCTTTTATGGGGGTCATTTGTATTTGTCTGCATTTTTAGGGTTTAATAGACTTTTGTGGATTTTTAATAGGCTTTATAGATTTTTCTGGAATTTAAATAGGGGTTTTTGTATTTTTTTTAATAGTTTAATTCTCTTTTTAGAATTTTATAGAATTTTTAAATAGATTTTTTAGAATATAAATAAGATTTTAAATAGTTTTATCATTTTTTAGAATATGATAGATTTTTAAATAGATTTAATAGTTTTAGATAATATAGAAAATATTATAGTTTTTTCTTTTATGTTAATAGAAATTTTTAATAGTTTTTTAATAGGAAAAAATATCTTTTAATAGATTTTTCTTAGTTTTAACTAGATTTACTAGTTTTAAATAATATTAGAGATTAAATAGGATTTTATTAGTTGTAGTTTAATAGAGGTTTAAATAGAGTTAATTAGAGTTTTAATCATTTTTAGGCTTAATTAGGATAATTAGGATTTAAATCTTTTGTGTAGAATTTAATTGAGTTTGTTAGATTTTATTAGGATAGTTAATTGTCTTTTAGATTTGATTAGTTAGGTTAATTAGCTAATTAGTCTAATAAGGATTTAATTAGAGATAATCAGATTTAACTTTTTTTAATTCAGTTTTTTTTTTACAGTTTTGTCCAGATTTTCGTGGGCCAGAGTACAGTCTTTTGGAGGCCCAGCATGCTATCAGTCCAAATTCGTTTTTGTGCAGGTTTTTGGCCAAAAAATGCCACTTGTCCAAGTATAAAGGGCGCCACATGTTGCACTCTGGGGGTCCCAGCACCAACTCAGAATTCACCCTCTCACTGCCACGCGTTTTTCCACTCACTGCACTCTGCCACACGTGTCGTCCCCCAGTCTCTCCCTTTCACCACTTGTCATCACCACACGCGTCACCGGAGACGCCCTTGACCGGCATGCAAATCCGGTGACCACCTCACCGCCGGCCATTCTAACCGTCTCCGGCCACCGTCTTCTTCGCCGGAAACCCCCAAATACCAGAAATCCATTTTTCCCTCCGATCGTCTCCGATCCCCTCCGTCCATCATTCATCTTCACCTCGCCGGAGAAATCTACAGTCGCCGGAAACTTCAACCACTTCCCCAGAATCTTCATACGATTTTCCAGAAAACCAGCAAGGATTCATCGTTCTTCATACAGTTTTCCAGAACATCATCAACATTCATCGTTCATCTGGAAATTCAAGAACACCACCAGACCTTCATCATTCTCCATCAGTAAATCCAGAAACCACTCAAACCTTCATCGCTCTTCAATCTTTCCCCAGAACATCATCATTTCTCATCAGCAATCATCAAGAACTTCCTGGATTCCCCAGAATCTTCATCAACCAACTCAAGGAAGCCTTCAAGATTCTCAGCGCTCGCGTTCGTCACCTTCAACCTTCCCTCTGTGCCTTCGTCTTCTCCAAAGTTCCTCAACCGTGCGTCAAGAATCAGTGCGCCTCCAAGATTTTCGTCTTCCTCAGTCTTTTTCCCAGAGAGATCATCGTGCCTTCGAGAAGCTTCAGGAACTTCATCGTGTCAACTTCATCGTCTCAGGTTAGTTCACTTTTCACCCTTTCCATTAACGTCCATTCATTGCTATGGTTAGGGTTCTTTCGTTTCAAGGTTGAGGTTTAGCGTTAATCATTATTGGGAGATTGATCTGAGTGAGGTTATGTTGAGAGGATTTGGAAAGGCTTCAGAAAATTGTTTGAGGTGAGGAAGATGGAGGTGAGCGGCTAGGTTAGAGAGATGAACAGTGATCTGAGGGGGAAGGGTATTCAGGTTTTGTTGTTAGGGTTAATTGGACTAGGGTTAGGGTTTGGGTTTAGGCCCAAACGTATGTTGCTGATGCACTCCCAATTTACTCAATCCCCCCCCCCTGGCGTGTGAGAGACAGAGTGATGTTGATTTGGGCCTTAGGCCCTAATGCTATCCACACCCCCCTGGGCGTAAGCCCAATGAAAGCCAACATGGAAAGCCTGCTGACTGCACCCCCCCTGCGTTTTTTTCTTTTATTTTCATTAATGATTTTCTGACTCATTGGGCCCTGCGCCCCAGTGCTTTTCGCACCCTCCCGTTGCTTGGGCCCAGCCAGAATGAACTTAGAATCATTGCTGTTATCACCCCCCTCCAATCTTATTTCAATTTTGTTTTTTTCAATTTCTTTTATTTTCTTGCATATTGAAAAACTCATAATAAAATAGAAAATCAATGTTTTTTAATTCTTCTTCTTGCTATAGGTCAATCATAATGTCTAGAAAATCATATAAAAATAAAAATGCCATTTTATTTTCGTTTACTATTTTTGATATATTTTCCATTTAATTGACTTCTTTTAATATTTTTTAGTGCATGCATATTATTAGAAAATTCATAAAAAATAGTAGGTTTAATCAAATAATTCCGTTCTTTTTTCTGTAGACTCGTAATTCAATGTAGAATTTTATAGTGCACAAACATTAGCTTAATCATGCATTTTCATTTTAATTGCATTTTTTGTATTGTTTGGATATTGAATAATTGGTTTGTGGGTATGTCTGCTTTGTTGATTTTGGTTCTTTCATCTGGTAATGAGTTTTGTTCTGATTTTTTAGTATGTTGTCCTAGAGCCATGTAGGTTTCCCATAGATTTTTGATAGATTTTTGTAGGGTATTCTGCTATTGTTTTAGTCTGAGCTGGGAAATAGGAGAAGTCTTGATGGCTTCTGACTTTGAAGTTCAACTGTGGTTGAACTTCAGAGATAGTTTCCTGAGGTTTGGTGGCCTGTGAGTTCTTCTTGAAGATGGGAGCTGATTGAGGTCCTGTTGGAGCTTGCAAGGATGCATTGGATTGAAGCTTAGTCTAGGAGCGTGTTATCTGTTTGTGAGGTTCGAGATCCTGAAGTTTGAAGGGAGTTTATGGTACTTTCCTGAGGAAGGCACTATGAATGACTTTCATTCTTTCTTCTCACCTCTTTCTTAAGTATCCAATGATGTCGGAGCCAACTTGTGAGTTTAATTTCTCCTGAGGAGGAATGTAAACTGATCACAGTTGTTGAGCCACATAGGATACGATTCCTAAGTGTCAGTCTCCTAGTACTTTCCTGAGGAAGGTCCTATGGGTCTATTCACTTAGTTCCATTAGTTTATCTAGGATTTCTCAAGTATCCAGTGATGTTGGAGCCAACTTGTGAGTTTAATTTCTCCTGAGGAGGAATGTAAACTGATCACAGTTGTTGAGCCACATAGGATACGATTCCTAAGTGTCAGTCTCCTAGTACTTTCCTGAGGAAGGTCCTATGGGTCTGTTCACTTAGTTCCCTTAGTGCATATAGGTTTTCTCAAGTATCCAGTGATGCCGGAGCCTTCATGTGAGTTTAATTTCTCCTGAGGAGGAATGTAAACTGATCACAGTTGTCGAGCCGCATAGGATATGACTCCTGAGTGGTAACCTCCTGGTACTTTCCTGAGGAAGGCACTATGAGCTTGTCTGCTTAGCTCCCTTTCTCTGGTAAGCTTGTTCTGAAGCTTGGAGACTGGGATTGATTCCCCTTGCTTAGGGTTCTGATTAGAGTTTTTGCTTAGATCTTTGCTTAAGGTATTGCATAGGGTTTTGTTTAGAGATAGATTACGAGTTTGTTTCAGGTTTGTTAGGGGCCTTGCCCAGGAGTAGTTTCTTGTTTTGTAGATAGAGGCTTGTCAAGTTAGCTAGCCTTCTCTTCGTATTGTTTGACTTGTGTGATGTTATGTTGCATTAGACTTAGGTGTTCATCTAGATAGTTCTGAGTTAGGTGCATCTTAGAAGTAGACTTTGTGTGCATGAGAAGTTGAGGTGGTCCTCCTTCTGCTTGCTTGTTATTGAGTGGCTTTGCTTGTTGGTATTTGGTAGAGCTGAGCTCCCTTGCCTCTGTGGTTTGCGGCCTTTGCACCTTGTTTGTTTAGTTGTTGCATTCATGCATATTTTCAGTATTCCTTTACTTTGTAGTTAATTCTTGTTTGCCGTTTAATCCTGTTGCCATGATCCCTTAGGAGCCCTGACTTCTCCGCTGCGGAGTCGTTATGATAGACATTAGGATGGTCAACCAGGCGTGATATCAGTAGGTAGATTCCCCTTTTCCAGCTATAGTTTTAGGGTGTCTTTTCCCCTTTCCTTTCAGTAGGAGCTTTTGAGTAGCTTGATCCGTAGTTAGCTGAACTACAGCTGCTCTGATTCTTCGTACCAGACGAGGATATGTAGGCATAGGATGCGATATCCTAGCGAGCACACTAACAACTAACCTTTGTTCTCTCGCGGCTGTGCGATCGAGACTTTCCCGCTGACGACTAATTGTTACCCCTTTTCTGAGTGCATTTGAGACCAGATCGTAGTTGTAGGTTCCCGAGCCTTAGAGATCAGTTTGTTTTCTCACTGCTGTGTGAGAGCGCCCAGTTTACCCGTAGTTAGTCGAACTACGTTTGCTCTGATCTTCCATGCCGTGTGGAAGTACGTAGGCACAGGACGCGATGTCCTGGCGAGCAACCTTTCCCCCGTTTAGACGTAGGTAGTCGAACTACGTTGACTCTGACTTTCCCATTGCACGAGGGAATACGTAGGCCCAGAACACCGTATGTTCTGTCGAGTCTTGTCCTTTTCTTTTTCTTTTCAGACCGACCATTAGCGTAGATAGATAACACACCCTTTTCCTTATAAACACCAAGCGTGGATCCCGTCGAGTACGACGGACGTGAGGGGTGCTAATACCTTCCCCTTGCGTAACCGACTCCCGAACCCAGGTTTTGGTTGCGATGACCATACCTTTTCCCGTCTTTTGCGAGGTTTACTTCGAGCGTTTCCTTTCCCGCTCTGAGGGATAAATAACGCACGGTGGCGACTCTCCTGTCAAGCCGGCGCCGATTTTCACAGTAGCGACACTCGCGTTTCAGCAGTTAGGGTCGATCCCTGTTTGCGATAGAACAGAAATAGCATGCTCTTTTCTAAAAATGAGTTTGAAACAACAATCCCTAAGGATAAAAAGGTTTAAAGTTTGTTTGTGAGTTTTTTTAGAGAAGTGAATTGACTAATTTGATATTCACGTTGCACTAAAGACTATGATAAAGGAACGAATGCGTCATATATCGCCCCCAGACGGGAAGTACACTAAACACTCTAGAGAAGTAAGAAGAACCCCCTCACTCATCATTCCACATATGCATTTACTATGAGATAAAAGGAAAGTCTACCTAATGTTATCATACAAATGATGGACCTTAAGTTGAGGTCAAAGAAGGACTATCCTAATTGTTATCATGCAAAAGATTTAAAGTCTAATGTCTATCCTACTCCCAACTTAATCATAAATTAAGTGGAACTAGGAGTCCTAAGGGATCATGTGAACAAGTACAAGTAAACACCATAAAAATCAATCAAAAACGAAAACAAGCTCAAGACTTAAACAAGTCTCAAGAAAAGAAAAAGAAGAAAGAGGAATGCAAGATGAAGAATAAGATGCAACATTATGAACATACATGGAAGTTCAAAATCAAGAGGCATCAAGCAAACATAAATCATTGATCACACATGGTAAACATCCACAACATGTCAAAGCAACAAGAATGGGCACACATGCCAAACCAAACCCAAAGATAGGAAGTCAAAGCAAATTGGAAAAACAAGGTGTCCACACACACACACACAAATGACTTAAAGTCTAAAAAGAAGTAATGTCAACCACCAAATAAAGAGATATGAAGTCAAATGAGGTGAGAAACAAGGTAGGGAAGTAGCATATCATATCATGTTAAACTCATAAATGGCTAAGCACTCTTCAACAATGAACTCAAAACGTACAAGCCAAACATGGTTCAAATAATGAGATTAGGTAAAAAAAAACAAGATGGGAAGTAGCATGAACAAGAACATCAATCTGTCGCTACCGTGAAAATAAGGTCCCGGCAAAACAGAAGAGTCGCCACCTTTCGTTATTTATCCCACACAAAGGGAAATGAAACGATCGGAAAAACCTGACGAAAAGGTATAAGACAAGGTCATCGCAACCATGTCTGGGTTCGGGAGTCGGTTACGCAAGGGGAAGGTATTAGCACCCCTCACGTCCGTTGTATTCAACGGGATCCACGCTTGTTGTGTTTATCTGACGGGTTAGTTTAACTATCTACCTATCAAGGCTGGTCTGAAAAGAAAAGAAAATGACTCGGCAAAGCATCGCGCTTTATGCCTACATATTCTCATCAGAGAACGAGAAATCAAAGTCAACGTAGTTCGGCTAACTACGGGTGATGGGGAAGGTGGCTCGCCAATACGTCAGTATTGTACCTACGTACTCTCGTCTGGTACGAGAGATTAGATCTTACATAGTTCGGGATAATACGGATTACGGGGGTTCATATTCATTTGTTCTTCTGAGTAGGGTTAACAAACAGTTCCAGTAGTTTGGTGTATGCAGCTTGCTCGTCAGAGACTCGTGCGTTACCGTTTGCGGTAGAACTGGGAGTTAACGACACTCTTTTCTTCAGAAAAGTTTTCCTTGAATTATGGGCCCACGGGGCAAAAAAAAAGGTTTGAAGTTTGTTTTCTGTCTTTTACGGAAGAAGTGTCTTTTATGGATGTTTGCAACTAATATCGCACTATAGACTATGACTTAGAAGTGAATGCGTCGCATGTCACCCTAAGGGTGCCAGGCTAAACATCCTGACTGTTGAAGAGTGACCCTTCAACAATCATTTCCTAAGTAGCTTAAGGCTCGTAACGTACGATATCAATTAACCTTTATTACTGTATTTTGATTTGTTTGAAGAGAGAAGAGAGAGGGCACGACTAAGGGGAAACTATCAAGTCCTAACAGTTGTCATGCCAAGGATTCATCCTATGGTTGAGGTTTGAAACAGGGAACTCCTAGATGCTATCATGCATAGGTTTCAGCCTAAAGTTCTAATCATCACTTCCTTATCAAAGGAAGTGAGAATCCTAGGGGATCATGTCAATGGGAAACAGACAACAGATAAAGCATCAGTTAAACATAAGTAAAACAGATAAACAGTAAAGATGCACATGCAATGCAGCAATACAAGCAGAGGGAGACTCACTCAACCTCTAGAGCAATCAAGCAAAAACAACACAACACACAGGCAAGGGAGACAAACTCAACCTTCAGCCAACAAGCAAAGCCAAACAGTAACAGGGAAGTAGAGGGAGACAGACTCCACCTCTTATGCAAACAAGCAAAGGGAGGCAAGCTCAACCTTTCCATGCACTTAGGCCTAGTATGAACTACATGAAAGCCTATTCTAATGCAACACACCAAATAAACAGTCACACAAATACATCCAAACAACAAGAACAGCAGAGCAGCACAACAACACTCCAGCAGCAAAGCAGCCCAACAGTCTGTCTTCTAGTCCAAGTTATCCATCAAGAGAAAAGGGAATAAGAACTTCATCTTCAAGCTTCAACTTGCTCCCCCAAGAGAGGATGTTAATCAACACAAAGATCATTGCATGACAAGGGGAAGCATGATGGAAACCAAGGGAATCCATCATGGCACTCAACCACTCATCTAAGATTGGTATCCTCAAAGGTTTTACCTTTTGTGGTAGGCCTTTAGTCCTTACTAAGGAGGGACTAGGCTCCCACAAGGAACCTTGCATCATTGGATAGGAAATGGAATGCAAATCAAAGCAAACCACATTTATGAAAAAGGAAGGAACTCCTAAAGCTCTAAAAAACTCTAATTCTACAAGCTCTAAAAGAAACTTTCTAAAGGGAACTAATACACCAAATCAAACCTTAATATTCAATCTACAAAGGCATCAACATGTCTACTAAACCATTAGAAAAGGTTAGGAAACTTATCATGAACTAAAGGTCACTTTTGAACTTCATCTATAGGAAGTACTATTCTAGAAGCAACCTAAACACAACCTAGATGTAAAATCTAACTAAAATAGTAAATCAACTCCTAAAAATCTATACAAATTTATAAGGGATCCTAAAGGTATTGGGAACCTATGGTCAAAAATCCAGAGTTTAAATCAATGTTTAAGGGCACTAGGGAAATTCTAACCAAAAGGTGTCAAATGAAGGTTCAAGTGGGGAAGGCTCTAAAAACCTAGTTCAAAACTAATCTTAGAATCATCTAAAAATCACCACAAAAATTATATAACATCATCAACATATCTATAACCATCCAGCCAAATATCAACATCAATTTCTAAAGCATGAATTGGGAATAAAATCAGCAAACAACAAGTCATTTTATGCATTTTTATTCAATTATCAAAAATAAAAAAATGGACATTAAATGGAAAACAACAGCAAAATAAAATCCAAAGGCATGGAAAAATCAGAAATTCAGCAAGGATCAACCACATATTTTTCGCATAATTTTCTGATTATTAAAACTAATTAAAAATGAATTAAACAAAATAATAGCAATTAAAGAAAATAGAAAAATCAATTAGAGAAATAAAAGAAACTCAGAAAATAATAGAGCCACATGATCTGTTGACCAGTCCAATGATCTGGAGGCCATGCGCGTGCCAGCTCATTTAATGAAGCTGTGCGTTTTGGTTCAGGGGGAATGTGTGTTTCAATTGACTGCAGTCCATGGTACGTTCTAATCAGGTCCATTCAATGAAAAAGTATTCTGATCCTACGCTTCAGATCATGCCAGCTCACCAACCCCTAATTAGACTAAACCTTGTCCATCAGATGCTAAGACTAAGTCAGCTAAATTAATCAGATCCAACAGTTTCCAATCATCGTCTTCATTTGAAACTGAACAAAGAGGGAAACCATTCATGGTGGCCGGAGAAGAGCTCCACCGTCTTCTCCGGCGAGAGCAATCATGCTCTGGAATCAACTTCAAGCAAACTCAAAGAAAAATACATGGATCCACTCGTCTCTTCTCACTGATCATCAAGATCTACTTCATTTCTATTAATTCTTCATGAATCTTGAAACACGATGCTCAACAGAAAATTCCTCAATTCCAAAAATGTCACGAAACTCCAAATTGATTACATAGAAATCTTCCTCACCTCTCAAGGATCAAAAATCACCATCTAATTCACCTTAATTCTCAAGCATCAGCCATGTACAAGTCTCAACAGAATTCGCATCTCATTATGAATCATCACTAATCTCCACAATTATGATCCTAAAACGATCTATGTCATCACTACAACATAACCACATGCCAAATTCATGCTAAAACAACCTAGAACTAGAGCAATTTTGAAGAATGCAAACCTGGAAAAAAGCTTGCAATTGAGGTAGTTGTAGTGTGATTCTTGACTTCAAATGCTGCAGAAACCTTCAAGGATGATCACTGATGCTAACTGAATCCTCAATTCTTCTTGAAACTCTCTGAATTGCAAAAACTGATTTTGAGTTTGAAGTTCCAATCTCTAACTGCCACAACTGAATTCTTCACCAATTTCTTCCAAAAAATCATCTGAACACGATCCCGGACTAAAATAGAATGTATTTGGATCCTAACATGGTCCAATCATGGCCCAATTTGCTTGATCCAAAATTCAATTTTCTTTAAAGTGTAACTATGGTAACTCGTGCATTCTGGCTCAGTTTCATCTCACTCTTTGCTTCAATAACTTGCACAATACTCCTTGAATGTGAATGGATCAGTTTAAGTGCTTGATTTCTTCTTATGGTCAAGATTGGTTATGTTACTTCCATTCTAAGTAATCCAAATAAAGTCCATGAATTAAGCCTCAAATCAGAAATGTGACATTACCAATCCTCTCCAAATGCCATTTCCAATCAAAATATGCACACACTTGTGAAGTTTGGCACAAGAAGGAATAAAAATGGAATTTTCACTTTTTATGCCTTTTAATTATCCTTTTTTCAAATTTCCTTCATACACTTCCATATTCAATCCATATCAATGGATGCTTGGGTCATGGTTGGATTAAAAAACACCATTTTGAACAACTTTCAAGTTGATCAAAAGTTCATTTGAGGAGCCTAAATTGATGAAATTGGCCCATAACCAAATATGACCTGTAATTCCAAATTCCCAAAATACCCTTATCTTATAAAGCTTGTAACTTGAGTTCTACAAATCCAATCATGGACTTCTAGTACTTTCTAGAAAGCTAAGAAGATGAGGAACAACATTCATGTTGACCAAAAGTTCATAGAAATCATCCTTCTAGGGAAACAATGTCATGCAAGTTGGTTGACTTTCAAGCTCCAATTTCACATTCCACTGATGACCAATAACTTGTCTGGCTCATAACTTGAGTTCTATAAACCCTATCAAGGACTTCTAGTACTCAAATTAAAGCTAAGATCATGCCCTACAACAATCATGTTAGGGTAAAGGTGAGATGAAAATCACATCTTGAGTTAAGTGGTCTTGAAGATAGACACTAAACCAGGGGATTTTACACTGTCAAGCATATCAATGCTAGCTTAGCAACTCCTCACACTCTTGATCCATGATAAGTTGACCTTGGAATAATCCCTAGGACATCTCAACACATCAATCCATGATCACATGGCCTTGGAATTAGATCGCAACCTTCTTCAAATCATCAGTTATTCTAGGGTTGCCCAGATGAAACCCTAGTTGTACCAATCTTGGGTATATCTTCACATCCTTTGCATAATGACCTGTCTAGGCTTCAAGATGATTTTCAATACTTCTCATGAGCTCTCTCAAGGCTCTAGGTCCAACTTCATGGCTTCAGAATCATCTGAATACTTCCCACAACTCTCAAGTTAGGAGATGTACACACTTGGCTTCAACCACTCTTCCTGAGGATCTTTGGCTTCTCTAGTGAGGATGTCAACCCTTGAACACTTGGATAACCCTCTTAGATAGCTTTATTGCCTTGTGTAGCCCTTGATTGGTAGTCATACCTCTTGATCTCCTGCACACATGTCAATGAAATGCAGATGATAATGCTAAAATGAATGCATTGAAACACAAGCTAGGTAAAGAAAAGTTTGGCAAATTTTGGGGTGCAACAGCTGCCCCTATTCAAACGGCTTGGACCTGACTGGGTGAGGAGCGAACGACTCTCAGACAATCAAGGTAAAAGACGGTTGAATACCAACAAACCCGGAAATTTGCCAACTGCACAAGTACATGGTACTCTGATGGGTACAAATCTTCGGGAATTGAAATGATAGTTGCACGACAACTAGCTGGAGAAATACTGATCTGTTGTATCTGATATCACCGCGTCCTCAAATCATAAAGGGGTAACCAATTACACTATAACTAGTGAAGGGTTTAATCTCAAACCTCAGTCAGGATGATCATCTACGTCCTCAAGTCATCAAGGGATCGTCGGTTACACGGTAACTGGTGATTTGCCAACCGCACAGGTAAACGATACTCTGATTGGTAGGAAGATCTTTGAAATCGGAAACGACAGTTGCACGACAACTTGCCAGGGAATCGGTTACACGGTAACCGGAAATTTGCCAACCGCACAAGTAAACGATACTCTTCTCGGTAGGACAATCTTTGAAGTCTGAAATGGTAGTTGCATGACAACTGGCCCAAATCCCCGTCAGGATGATCATCAGATTTCACTGCAGCTTCTTCCTCAAGTCATCAAGGGATCACTAGTTACACGGTAACTAGCGATACATAGCTGATATTGCCGTCAAGCATTCTGCGGCACGACAGCAGAAGAATTCCTCGGGACTCATCAAGTCATTAGGAACTTTTGACAATCTCTATAATTATGCAGTCGGGCATTCAAAGAAATTCTCGGGTGTTAGCCGAACTTCGTAAGCACGTCGGAAGTAGAATCGTTAATCAATCACGGACCAATAAGGATCCCTAAGCTTCTTTTGCCGTCAGGCACTCTGCGTCAGCTGAGAGAACTGCTTCAACATCGCGGTCGGACTTCATCAGTAAGTCTTCAAGGGAAATTTCAACCTCTCTGTTCAAAGCCTGCTGGGGATGACACATCTCCACTGGGGATTCTGGAGAACTATCAAGTAACTCTGCTTGGGGATTCAGGAATCATCCTGAATGAATAAACTTTGCTGAGGAATTCAAGAATCATCATGAACAAATGAATTCGTTGGGGACTTCAAGAATCATCTTGAACAAACAACTCTTCTGAGGGACTCAAGAATCATCCTGAGCAAACAACTTTGGCGACTTCACTGGGGATTTTAAGAATCATCTTAAGCAAACAACTTTGCTGAGGAATTCAAGAATCATCTTGAGCAAACCATTTTGCGGAGGAACACCTGCAAAACAAGAACGGTAACGACCTAACTCATGTTTCATATGCATGTGTTTGACAATGGAGTAATGCTCCACACGGTGGAAATGCTACGCGTTTAGGGTAAATGCTATGTAATCATGCAAAATGCTACGACCCCATCAGCAAAATAAATGCCGAAGGGAAAATCCTCTTGTCAAGGAGAAAGAGCCACTCTGGCGGGGAAGAGGAATCATCCTGCTGTGGAGAAGAAATCACACCAATCCCAATTGGACTCAACCTGGGGAAATGAACTTCAGGCGACCTTCTACAGGGGAATACAGTTCTACGAGAACCTGCACTCGTTCAACTAGGTATACGAACCACAAACTGCTGAGAAAAACGATGTCAATCGCAGAAATGAACTGCACGACCTTCGCAGCTAGAATCTTCCTGGAGACACGAACTCCGATGGGGAAGTATAACATCAGCTATTCAACATTCTCTACTGGGGAAAACTAATCCTGGCCTGAATGGCTTCCAAGGACTCGGCTCTCTTGGGGAACTGCAAACTCGGCTGAGGATAGGCAACCAGACGCTGGAATCACTCATACCTGCCGGGGAGAATACAACTCTGTGGGGAATTTCAATTCTGCCAGAGACTTCAGTCTGAACTATCGAGAGCTGAACACTTGCGAATAGTCTTCTACGAGAAAACTGCATATCGACCCAGTGTTGGGAACGAATATACACCTCTGCGTATCACTCAGCTGGGGAAATGATGATCCTGCCCAGGATGCATCTGGTTAGGGAGAATCTATCTCTGCTTAGGAAGACATATCAATGCTCACAGTCCCATGCTCAGACTCCGTGGGGAAACACTGTTGAACTCGCTGGGGAAGAAGGAATCATCCTGCTTGGAAAACATCTGGCATACCGCCTGGAGGGTGACGTCCCTGCAACAACATGAACAAACAGACAAGATACCCTTCTCAAAGGGACCTATCAAGGTTATCATCCTGTGACAATGTTCAGGTAATTCAATGTTTCAACAATTATCAGCCTAGGCCAGCAAGTTTATGTATGCACATTTTATCAAAACATCGGGCGTTCTTTTTCGCAAATAAAACAGGTAAAAACTAAACAAACAAACAGAAATGCTGAATAGTATATGTTTATTGATAATGAGCCCCTGAATGGGCAAAATGTTTTACAACAAATGCAAACTCCTGAAATGAGGAAGCTGCGCAAGCATAATAACATAAATATACATCAGTATGTTGGCAATGTGGCATAGACGAACACCATGAGTTGATCTCTCTATGACCCACTCGACTTCGATACTTCTCCGACGCTTCAGCTTCAGAAGAGATTGATTCGGATAAACGGCCCTCAGGTCTTCCCAAACCACTAAACAATGAGAGTCCACACGTGGAACGCAATCATTTGCTTTTCTAATCCCTAACTTTTGCCTGAATCGCCCCTTCGGGTTTTCGATTCACTGGGATATCCTTTTTTGCCAAAGCCGCCCTCTCAGGTTTTCGGCTTTGCGGGTGTACATTTTTCGTTTATATCCCTATTTTTTGCCCGAACCTCTTTTCCTTTTTTATGGTTCGCCGGGATGCCCCGTTTTTGCCTGGATATTCTTTTTTCTTTCCAGCGGGTCATTTTTAAGCAAAGTATTTTTTAACTGCGTCCGCGTTCACAGGGGATGCAAAATCTTCGCCATCCATCGTGGATAACAACAAGGCTCCTCCCGAAAAGACCTTGCTGACGACATACAAACCTTCATAATTAGGATTCCACTTGCCCCTGTGATCGGAATGTGGTGGAAGAATCTTCTTCAGGACGAGATCACTCGTCTTAAAGCTTCTAGGACGCACCTTCTTATTGTAAGCTTTCTTCATTCGACTCTGGTACAGACGACCATATGCAATCGATGCTAATCTCTTCTCATCCATCAGGCTGAGCTGGTTCAATCGGTTCTGAATCCATTCTGCCTCATCGAGTTTCAAGTCAACCAAGACTCGCAAAGAAGGAATCTCAACTTCCAACGGTAGGACAACCTCCATACCGTACACTAGTGAAAAAGGAGTTGCACCAGTTGATGTGCATACTGTCGTATGATAATCGTGCAATGTGAATGGAAACATCTCATGCCAATCTTTGTAGGTCAAAACCATCTTTTGTACTATCTTTTTAATGTTCTTGTTGGCCGCTTCAACCGCACCATTCATCTTCGGTCGGTAAGGTGATGAGTTGTGATGTTCAATCTTGAAGCTCTGGCATAACTCCTTCATCATCTTATTATTCAGATTCAAACCATTGTCAGTAAATGATTCGCTCGGGAACCCCGTATCGACAGATGATGTCCTTCTTTATGAATCTGGCTACCACTTGCTTGGTCACATTAGCGTACGAGGCTGCCTCCACTCACTTGGTGAAGTATTCGATAGCTACCAAAATGAAACGGTGACCGTTAGATTCAGTGGGCTCGATCTTGCATATCATATCAATGCCCCCACATGGAGAACGACCACGGGGATGACATGACATTCAACGGGCACGGCGGCACATGAATTTTATCAGCATAAATCTGGCATTTATGACATCTCTTCGCGAATTTGAAGCAATCCGACTCCATCGTCAGCCAGTAATATCCTGCTCGTAGGATCTTTCTCGTTATCGCATGTCCGCCGGCGTGCGTACCAAACGTGCCTTCATGGACCTCCTCCATAAGCAAACTCGCTTCTTTTTCGTCCACACATCTGGGTAGCACGAGATCATGATTTCTCTTATACATAACTCCATCAGGATTGAGATAGAAATTTCCAGACAGCCTCCTCAGGGTCTTCTTATCCTGGGTTGACGCTCTAGTAGGATACTCCTTAGTCATAAGGAAAGTCTGGATATCATGGAACCATGGCTTGCCATAGGAGGCTTCCTCAATTGCGAAAACGAATGTCGGTATATCAAGACGGAAAATGACAATTCTTGGGGCTTCATTCCAAAAATTGACTTTGTACATCGAAGCCAATGTGGCTAAGGCATCAGCCATCTGATTTTCAGCTCTGGGCACATGATAGAGTTCCACCCGATCAAAGAACGAAAGCAGCCTTCTGGCATAATTCATGTACGGAACCAAATTCGACTGACGAGTCTCCTACTCCCCTTTAATTTGGTTAACAACAAGTGTCGAGTCACCATATACATCTAGGTTTTTGATTCTCAAGTCAATGGCTTCTTCCAAACCCATGATGCATGCTTCATATTCTGCTTCGTTATTGGTGACTGGAAAAGTCAATCTGGCAGTGAACGGGATGTGGGATCCCTGGGGAGTCTTGATGATTGCCCCAATACCACTTCCGTATGAATTAACCGCCCCGTCAAATATCAATTTCCATTGGGACTTCCTATCTGCCCCCTCGTCGGGCAACGGTTCATCATAATCTCTCGCTTTGAGAAACATGATATCCTCATCAGGGAATTCAAATTTCATCGGCTGATAATCTTCGATAGGCTGTTCAACAAGGTACTCAGACAATACACTTCCCTTGATGGCCTTCTGGGAAACATACTGAATCTCATACTCTGTCAACACCATTTGCCATCTGGCAATCCTGCCTGAAAGCGCCTGCTTCTCGAATACGTACTTAATCGGATCCATCTTCGAAATTAGCATGGTCGTGTGATTGAGCATATACTGTCGTAAACGTTTGGCAGCCCACGCGAGTGCACAACACGTTTTTCCAGCATTGAGTAACGGGATTCACAATCTGTGAACTTTTTACTCAAGTAATAAATGGCATGCTCCTTTCTGCCAGTCTCGTCGTGCTGACCGAGAATGCAACCCATGCTATTCTCAAGAACTGTCAAGTACATAATTAAGGGTCTTCCGGCCATTGGGGGTATCAAAATCGGAGGTTCCTGCAGATACTGTTTTATCTTATCAACTGCCTTCTAGCAATCCTCATTCTAGATAATCGCCTGATCTTTTTTCAGTAGTTTGAACATCGGTTCACATGTGGCCGTGAGCTGAGATATAAACCTTGCAATGTAGTTTATTCTGCCTAGGAAACCACGAACTTCTTTTTCAGTCTTTGGCGCTGGCATGTCTTGTATGGCTTTTATCTTAGCAGGATCAACCTCAATGCCTTTTTCACTCACAATAAACCCCAGTAGTTTTTCAGACCGTACTTCGAAAGTACACTTGTTAGGATTCAGCCTCAACGTGAACTTCCTAAGCCTCTCAAAAAGCTTCAGCAAATTGACAAGATGTCCCTCCTCTGTTTGGGACTTTGCAATCATGTCATCAACATAGACTTCAATCTCATGGTGAATCATGTCATGAAACAAAGTGACCATCGCTCGCTGGTAAGTGGCCCCTGCGTTCTTCAGACCGAAGGGCATTACCTTGTAGCAGAACGTTCCCCAAGGGGTAATAAACGTGGTTTTCTCCATGTCTTCCGGCGCCATCTTGATTTGGTTATAGCCGGAGAAGCCTTCCATGAACGAAAACACGGAAAATTGAGCTGTATTGTCGACCAACACATCAATATGAGGGAGCGGGAAATCATCTTTAGGGCTCGCCCTATTCAAATCCTGATAATCAATGCACATCCGCACCTTACCGTCCTTCTTCGATACAGGTACTATGTTGGCGACCCACGGAGGGTAAGTAGTGACCGCTAAAAAGCCAGCATCCAGCTGCTTTTGCACTTCTTCTTTGATCTTAACGGCCATATCTGGTCGTGTCCTTCTAAGCTTCTGCTTAACGGGAGGATAATCTTCTCGCAGTGGTAGATGATGGACCACTATGTCAGTGTCGAGCCCGGGCATATCTTCATACGACCAAACAAAGATGTCACTATACTCTCGAAGTATCTCGACCAATCTCTGCTTAACATCGCTCTATAATGCAGCCCATATCCTGACATTTCTAACAAGTTCCTCAAAACCCAGATTAACAATCTCAATCTCTTCCTCGTGAGGCAGAATGACCTTCTCTTCTTGTTTCAACAATCAGGCCAACTCATCGGGAAGGTCTTCATCTTCATCAATCTCTTCTTCAACTTGATATATTGGGCAATCGAAGTCGAAGTGAGTCGTAGAAGGTTCAGAGTCGATGTCATCTGTGATGTGAATCTCTTTGCGCGTCACTTGGATGACATCCTGGACGGACCAGTTGTTGAGGCTCTGGCCTAGTTTGCTCGGCTAAATCCAGGAGTCCAGGTCGCAATCACTATCTTCGTCATCTTCAGACACGGTGTTGACATTCTCAAATATTACCCCACCTTTTGTGAACTGAATCGGCCCTTTGACGCACGACGCACTGCGTGAGGAGGAAGCATCAGTAGAAGGAGAATACCCTAACCCAAACTTATCCTGCTTGTTAGGGATTTCCAGAACTTGCCCCCGCCTGGGGCAGAGCCAGCTTGGACAACAGCTTGAGCTTCCTTGAAGGAAGAGAGAGTCATCTCAGGTTTCTCAATCATCACCGGAGTCACATCTTTGACTTTAACAGCTTCAAACGCCTGGCACAAAGTTTCGTGGATCTCACCATCCACCTCTACATATTTGAAAGATGACAAATGGCTCACCATTATGTCCTCTTCACCACAGAGAGTCACGATGCTGCCTCCCACAACATACTTCAGCTTCTAGTGCAATGTGGAAGTCATTGCACCCGCAGAATGGATCCATGGCCGGCCCAACAGGCAGCTATAGGCTGGCATGATATCCATGATATAGAAAACCGCGTCAAAGGTTTCTGGCCCAACTTGAATGGGTAGAGTTACATCTCCAAAGGCGTGACGCTTAGTTCCATCGAAAGCTTTCACAACGAGAACATTGGGTGTACAAATCAGCCCTCTCGTATCCAACCTCATCAGAGCTTTCTTTGGGAGAACATTCAGAGATGATCCCGTGTCCATCAACACATGGGACATAACCATTCCTCGACATTCTATCGAGATATGCAAGGTGTTATTGTGGTTTCTTCCCTTCGGCGTCAGCTCTAGGTCAGTAAACCCTAATCCGTTCCCAGCATTCACATGAGCAACTACTCCCTCTAACTGATTGACGAAGATCTCTTGCGGTACATACGCTGCATTCAGAACCTTCAGCAGAGCGTTACGATGTGCCTCAGAACACAATAACAGATTCAAAATGGAGATCTTAGACGGCGTTTGATGAAGATGATCAACGATCTTATAATCACTTTTCTTGATCAGTCTCATAAATTCTTCGGCGTCTTTCACAAGCAGGTATTTCTCTACCCCACGGGAGGTTTCCTCAACGACCTTACCCTTTCCTCTGTTAGCTTTCTCAGCTTTGTCAGCTCTGTTAGCCACAATCTCCGGTGGAGCGAACACTCTACCGCTACGTGTTATTTCGCCAGTTCCCACTAGGTTGTCAACAGATTGCCCAGATGGCTCCAAGTCCAATTTATGTCCATTACAGTAGACATCTGCCCCATAGTGCCATGGAACAACATTAGTGCTTTCGAATGGTATAGGCCCAACCTTCATGATGGTGATCATAGGTGGCCTCGATGCAGAAATGGTAATCGTTTTACGAGGGATGGCGATAGTGGCAACCTCATCCTTCTGCTTCAGCATTACTTCCCCTGATCTGTTATCAGCCCTCCGACTAAACTGCAGAATTCCTTCGGTCATCAAACTCTGAATCCCTACTACCAACTGATCACAGCCGTCTGAATGAATCGCACAATCCATACACAACTTTCCACAGCCCGGGAAAATACCTTTCTTCATCAACTTGTCTTTAACGAAACCAAGTGGTGTCTTCAGGTCCTTGACGTCAGTCAATAAATCCGAATCTTCCTCTTCGATGATGGCATTAACCCCATCTCCCCCGTGGTTAGGCATAGGGTTTTTTGTAACATTCAGAACATTATCAGAAAAGTTGATTATCTTGGTGTCAACCATATCTTGTACTTTGTGCTTGAATGCCTTACAGTTATCAATCGAGTGGCCAGGTGCCCCCGAATGAAACTCACATCTCGCATTCGCATTGTAGCCTGGTGGAGGTGTCCCTGTCAAGGGAGCCAGGATTCTCTTCTGAACTAGTTATAACTGAAGCAAAGTATGCAAAAGTTGACCATACGACATAGGTGGGGTCTCAAGATGACGATTTGACAGAAGAGCTTTGTTCTGGTACCTTCGGTACCCTTGCTGGTTCTGTTGTTGCTGCTACTGAGGTTGCTGGACAGCAGGAATAGTAATGCTAGCGACCTGCTGGCGTTGGCCTTTACCTTTTCCCCGAGCATTAGACACTGAGCTTGTCTCACCTTCACGTCTCTTACCACTGTAAGGCTTCTTTCCCCCTCCAGCTGAGGATACATCTACACCCTGAATCTTTCCGAGCTTGATGCCATTCTCTACATGTTCTCCAGTGATGATGAGGTCGGAGAAGCTTCCCGACATACCACTGACCAGTTTCTCGTAATAAACCCCTGGAAGAGTAGCTACAAACATCTCAACAAGTTCTCGTTCAACCATCGGCGGCTGAACTCTCGCTGCCAGTTCACGCCACCTCTGGGCGTACACTTTGAATCCTTCATTGTTCTTCTGAGACAAGTTCTGCAGTTGAACCCGGTTGGGAGCCAGATCGTTGTTATACTGATAATGGCGTACGAATGCTTCCGCAAGGTCTTTCCATGTACGTACACTTGTGGGTTCCAAACCCATATACCATTCCAACGAGGGGCCGGACAGGCTGTCCTGGAAGAAGTGCATCAGCAACTTCTCAACTTTAGAATGTGCGGACATCTTTCAGTAGTACGACCTCAGATGGACACGGGGGCAAGTGGTGCCCTTATACTTCTCAAAGTCGGGTACCTTAAACTTGGGAGGCACCTTGAAGTCTGAGATCAGTGCCAACTTGGTTATGTCAACGCCCAAGGTATTCAAGTTCTCAAAACTTTTCATTTTGTCCTCGAGGGCTTTGAACCTTAAACGGGCTTCAGAGTTCAATTCTCCCTCGGCTCCCTTCATGGAGAACAAGTCCTCTTGACGGTCCTCTTGCCATGGATGATTTCCATTGCCAGCAGCAAACCGAGCAACATCAATACCATACAGATTACCAGCCCCAACGTTCCCCGCATTACCAGTTCCTCCAGTGTTGCCATGGCCTATCCCAGCATTACCATTGGCCTCAAAGTTACCATTTCCGACGCCAGTCATATTCCCATTAGGTCCGATGTTAGTGACAACATTGTTGTTACCACTTCCATTACCTCCAGTCACATGGATGCCACCCTGAGGGGTCTCAACAAGCGGAGGGTTTGGAGTGTTCCCACCATGAAGCACGCCGTTGCTGTCAACCCGTGAGATCAGCGGTTGCACCAGAGTTCTGAGCTGGTCCTGGCCGTTAGCGACCACTTGCATGAGCTCCATGAAGTGGTTCATCCTCTCTCTGAGCTCTTGGATGTCAGTCTGAACTTGTTCCATTACTCTAGCTTGATTCGCTCTGGTCGAGTATCGGTGAATCTGTCTTCGGTCAATCCTGAAATAACCTACATACACAAAGGGTTAGAAAAACAGCAAGGTACCTGTCATGCAAATGATTCGTGCAAATGCAAACGTGTGTCTGTGCCTTAGGGAGATTTCTCCCCCGATTCTAGTGCCAGAGTGCCAGTGCTGATAATAAGAAGTCCGGGTCCAATCATGGAAATAACATCTCGTATATATATAGCCCAACAAGGCAGCATACAATGTCACTGAGTACAAGTAGAATCAGCAGCATGACCTCGACCAACAAGTCTGGTGATGGTCAGCATACAACAATGATCAGAAAATACAAAGGATTACAAAGATAGTCAAGTACGGCCACGGGCGCGAAACTCTTCTAGCAACCCCTTTATTTTGGGATGATCAGGCTGAGTGAGTAACCCTTCGACAAGTAAATCCCTCTGCATAATAGTGTATTGAAGACCTTCAACGGAGTCTTCCCACGCTCCTTTGCCAAAACAGTCTTCTAACCTTCGCTTCTTAGACTCAAAACTCTGCATGCGATCCTTTAGGTTCGCGATAGCCTTGTTCAACATGTCTTCAGTGGCGTACCTACGAGCAGTTTCATCATCAAAATTCTTCTCGCCGGCCTTCAACTGAGCCTTCAGCTTGGAGATCTGTTGCTTCAACTTGTCCTCCCGCTCTTTGTTGCTGGCTATGGTGGCGTTCCACTGCTGGTTGAATTTGGAGATTCTCCGGTATGCGTCATCCAGATTCTGCTTTTTGGTGGCAAGCACATCGTTAACAGCCTTGAAATCCAAACCTAAATGTTCACGCTCAGCCATCTGTTTGGTCAAGTCTGTACCTAGCCGGTTCACTAGCTCTGTCTGTTTTTTGAAGGAATAGACGGCTTCGTTCCTCTCACTTCTAAGTTGAGCCAGTTCTTTTTCCAACTCTTCGTTGGCCTTCTTCAACTCTTCCTTTTCAGCCATTACCTGCTCATACTTCTGTATGTCCACTGTGGTTGGCTTCTCATTCATGAGGGGAGCTGGAGGAGCCACTGAAGGAAACGACATCAAGGACTGTTTTGCTCTATCCCGAACCCAGCTCACATAAGGCTCGTAAGCCTGGTTGTTGCTCTTACCCAACAGTGTCTTTCCTCGTCTGTGGATGTTAGCCCAAGCATGCTCTAGCTTGGCCAGCATGTCACTATCAAGCAACCCGTTGAGGTACAGAGATTCCTGCACCTCCTCATCTTTCGGTGGACCTCTCAAGGCGTACCCGAACTGTCTGACAAGTAAAGAGGGATTGTAGTTAATACATCCTTTTCTTCCGATCAAGGGCACATTAGGAAAACCACTGCAGCTGTAGATGTCTTCAGTACCTAGCATATCTCGATCAAACCAAACGATTCTCTCTGCGGATAAACCCATCAGGCGTTCAGACCATTCAGCTGTGGCTGCATAGGAAACAAAGAGACCCTTCTTGGGCATGTGGCTATCAAACCACCGATATAACAGAGGAGTGCAGCAGGACACTATTTTCCCTCTCCTGTTCTCATTCTTGTAGTGGACAGAATGATACAGGTCACCAAGCAAAGTGGGAACCGGATTCCCTGAGGCAAGCAAGTAGAACGCATCTACGTCTACAAAGTCAGGAAGATTCGGGAACAGCACAATCTCGTATATATACACAGCCAGAATGACATTGAACACGTCCCAACGGCCTTTCTTAGCAAACTTCCGAGCTATTTCCACCATAAACGATATAGGGAAGCCAAACACTTTGCCCCTCTGAGTGAATTCTCTTCTTAACTCAGTTTCCTCCAAATGCAAGATAGCTGCTAGGTCAGCTAACTTAGGCTCGGCGTCAACATGGTGAAAAGGCATTTGATCCTTAACAGGAATGCCTATCAAGTCAGCATACTCCTCCAGAGTAGGGGCCAAAACATAATCGGGAAACAGAAAGCATCTCAGCGGAGCCTCATAAAACTGTAGCAACGTGTACAAACCACTGATCTCGTGGGTGGAGGGCTTACAAACATACTTCAACAATCTCCCATATGTCTGCCTGAAATTTTCCAAAACTGTTTCATCAGCCAGGGTCTTCAAACTCAGGATGGCACTAACATCTGGTGTAGGAAATCTGTATGCAATAGTTCTCTTCAGAGTTTCCATGATGGCAAGGGAAGCAAGATCACTAGAATCAGGGATGAAGTATGCACCTGCAACACAGACACACGTTAATGATATGCCAATGAAAATGCAAATGCTAAATGATGCAAGCAAGAGATCAAGGCTGCTGTTGAGGAGACCAAGGCTCTGTTTCAACATAATCACAACACTATTCTGACCACAAAACCCTGAAGAGGACCATAAATCTGCTCTATCGAGAACAAACACATCTCTGATGATAAGAATCTTCTGATACCAACAATATTGATCCACTGTCAAGAAAACCAGGTTGTCTGAAGGTTAAGGTTTCCTGCAATAACCAGACCCTGCTCACAGGTATGGACCTAACCACGGACAAGGTTCGGCATCCTATGCGTTTCCCAGCATCACAGACTTTTACGAAATGATGATACATTCACCATTTCTGGTTTGGCACCATCACTCCCTGAAGAGGCCTCACTTAGCTGAGTCACAAATGATCGGTTCCCAGAGTCGACAACCCTTAGATCCAACCTCACGTCGAGCCCTAAGGGCCAGAAGAGAAGTCATGAAAGAGAATCTCACCTGAGTGTGGATTTCATGGGGACTGGTGCATGCTAAGCATACATGTCCATCACTAATCTCCACTCTAATGCTAGGTGTATGCTCTCAAGTCTGGGTCTAGCTTCTCACTCATCAGAATGCCCCCTCCCACAACAGCACAGATAATCATATCATACTGAAAATAAAATGCGAAAAGTAAAGTGCGATAAATAAATACAAACCCAACAGATAAACACACAAGCGCTAGGATTGACTCGCATAGGGAACCAGAGTCCCCAGCAGAGTCGCCAGTTGTCGCTACCGCGAAAATAAGGTGCCGGAAAAACAGAAGAGTCGCCACCTTTCGTTATTTATCCCACAGAAAGGTAAAGGAAACAATCGGAAAAACCTGACGAAAAGGTATAAGACAAGGTCATTGCAACCATGTCTGGGTTCGGGAGTCGGTTACGCAAGGGGAAGGTATTAGCGCCCCTCACGTCTGTTGTACTCAACGGGATCCACACTTGTTGTGTTTATCTGACGGGTTAGTTTAACTATCTAACTATCAAGGCTGGTTTGAAAAGAAAAGAAAATGACTCGGCAAAGCATCACGCTTTATGCCTACGTATTCTCATCAGAGAACGAGAAATCAGAGTCAACGTAGTTCGGCTAGCTACGGGTGATGGGGAAGGTGGCTCGCCAATACGTCAGTATTGTGCCTACGTAATCTCGTCTGGTACGAGAGATCAGAGCTTACGTAGTTCAGGATAATACGGATTACGGGGGTTCAGATTCATCTGTTCTTCCGAGTAGGGTTAACAAACAGTTCCAGCAGTTTGGTGTATGCAGCTTGCTCGTCAGAGACTCGTGCGTTACCGTTTGCGGTAGAACTGGGAGTTAACGACACTCTTTTCTTCAGAAAAGTTTTCCTTGAATTATGGGCCCACGGGGCAAAAAAGAAGGTTTGAAATTTGTTTTCTGTCTTTTACGGAAGAAGTGTCTTTTATGGATGTTTGCAACTAATATCGCACTAGAGACTATGACTTAGGAGTGAATGCGTCGCATGTCACCCTAAGGGTGCCAGGCTAAACATCCTGACTGTTGAAGAGTGACCCTTCAACAATCATTTCCTAAGTAGCTTAAGGCTCGTAACGTACGATATCAATTAACCTTTATTATTGTATTTTGATTTGTTTGAAGAGAGAAGAGAGAGGGCACAACTAAGGGGAAACTATCAAGTCCTAACAGTTGTCATGCCAAGGATTCATCCTATGGTTGAGGTTTGAAATAGGGAACTCCTAGATGCTATCATGCATAGGTTTCAGCCTAAAGTTCTAATCATCACTTCCTTATCAAAGGAAGTGATAATCCTAGGGGATCATGTCAATGGGAAACAGACAACAGATAAAGCATCAGCTAAACATCAGTAAAACAGATAAACAGTAAAGATGCACATGCAATGCAGCAATACAAGTAGAGGAAGACTCACTCAACCTCAAGAGCAATCAAGCCAAAACAACACAACACACAGGCAAGGGAGACAAACTCAACCTTCAGCCAACAAGTAAAGCCAAACAGTAACAGGCAAGCAGAGGGAGACAGACTCCACCTCTTATACAAACAAGCAAAGGGAGGCAAGCTCAACCTTTCCATGCACTTAGGCCTAGTATCAACTACATGAAAGCCTATTCTAATGCAACACACCAAATAAACAGTCACACAAATACAACCAAACAACAAGAACAGCAGAGCAGCACAACAACACTCCAGCAGCAAAGCAGCCCAACAGTCTGTCTTCTAGTCCAAGTTATCCATCAAGAGAAAAGGGAATAAGAACTTCATCTTCAAGCTTCAACTTGCTCCCCCAAGAGAGGATGTGAATCAACACAAAGATCATTGCATGACGAGGGGAAGCATGATGGAAACCAAGGGAATCCATCATGGCACTCAACCACTCATCTAAGATTGGTATCCTCAAAGGTTTTACCTTTTGTGGTAGGCCTTTAGTCCTTCCTAAGGAGGTACTAGGCTCCCACAAGGAACCTTGCATCATTGGATAGGAAATGGAATGCAAATCAAAGTAAACCACATTTATGAAAAAGGAAGGAACTCCTAAAGCTCTAAAAAACCCTAATTCTACAAGCTCTAAAACCAACTTTCTAAAAGGAACTAATACACCAAATCAAACCTTAAGATTCAATCTACAAAGGCATCAACATGTCTACTAAACCATCAGAAAAGGTTCGGAAACTTATCATGAACTAAAGGTCACTTTTGAAGTTCATCTATAGGAAGTACTTCTCTAGAAGCAACCTAAACACAACCTAGATGTAAAATCTAACTAAAATAGTAAATCAACTCCTAAAACTCTATACAAATTTCTAAGGGATTCTAAAGGTATTGGAAACCAGTGGTTAAAAATCCAGAGCTTAAATCAATGTTTAAGGGCACTAGGAAAATTCTAAACCAAAAGGTGTCAAATGAAGGTTCAAGTGGGGAAGGCTCTAAAAACCTAGTTCAAAACTAATCTTAGAATCATCTAAAAATCACCACAAAAATTCTATAACATCATCAACATATCTATAACCAGCCAGCCAAAACTCAACATCAAATTCTAAAGCATGAATTGGGAATAAAATCAGCAAACAACAAGTCATTTTATGCATTTTTATTCAATTATCAAAAATAGAAAAATGGACATTAAATGGAAAACAACACCAAAATAAAATCCAAAGGCATGGAAAAATCAGAAATTCAGCAAGGATCAACCACATATTTTTCTCATAATTTTCTAATTATTAAAACTAATTAAAAATGAATTAAACAAAATAATAGCAATTAAAGAAAATAGAAAAATCAATTAGAGAAATAAAAGAAACTCAGAAAATATTAGAGCCACAGGATCTGTTGACCAGTCCAATGATCTAAAGGCCACGCGCGTGCCAGCTCATTTAATGAAGTTGTGCGTTTTGGTTCAAAGGCAATGTGTGTTTCAGTTGACTGCAGTCCATGGTGCGTTCTAATCAGGTCCATTCAATGAAAAAGTATTTTGATCCTACGCTTCAGATCATGCCAGCTCACCAACCCCTAATTAGACTAAACCTTGTTCATCAGATGCTAAGACTAAGTCATCTAAATCAATCAGATCCAACGGTTTCCAGTCATCGTCTTCATTTGAAACTGAACAAAGAGGGAAAACCAGTCATGGTAGCCGGAGAAGAGCTCCACCGTCTTCTCCGGCGAGAGCAATCATGCTCTGCAATCAACTTCAAGCAAACTCAAAGAAAAATACATGGATCCACTCGTTTCTTCTCACTGATCATCAAGATCTACTTCATTTCTATTAATTCTTCATGAATCTTGAAACACGATGCTCAACAGAAAATTCCTCAATTCCAAAAATGTCACGAAACTCCAAATTGATTACATAGAAATCTTCCTCACCTCTCAAGGATCAAAAATCACCATCTAATTCACCTTAATTCTCAAGCATCATCCATGTACAAGTCTCAACAGAATTCTCATCTCATCATGAATCATCACTAATTTCCACAATTATGATCCTAAAACGATCTATGTCATCACTACAACCTAACCACATGCCAAATTCATGCTAAAACAGCCTAGAACTAGAGCAATTTTGAAGAATGAAAACCTGGAAAAAAGCTTGCAATTGAGGTAGTTGCAGTGTGATTCTTGACTTCAAATGCTGCAGAAACCTTCAAGGATGACCACTGATGCTAACTAAATCCTTAATTCTTCTTGAAAGTCTCTGAATTGCAAAAACCGATTTTGAGTTTAAAGCTCCAATCTCTAACTACCACAACTGAATTCTTCACCAATTTCTTCCAAAAAATCATCTGAACACGATCCAGGACTTAAATAGAATGTATTTGGATCCTAACATGGCCCAATTTGCTTGATCCAAAATTCAATTTTCTTCAAAGTGTAACTATGGTAACTCGTGCATTCTTGCTCAGTTTCATCTCACTCTTTGCTTCAATAGCTTGCACAATACTCCTTGAATGTGAATGGATCAGTTTAAGTGCTTGATTTCTTCTTATGGTCAAGATTGGTTATGTTACTTCCATTCTAAGTAATTCAAATAAAGTCCATGAATTAAGCCTCAAATCAAAAATGTGAAATTGCCAATCCTCTCCAAATGCCATTTCCAATCAAAATATGTACAAACTTGTGAAGTTTGGCACAAGAATGAATAAAAATGGAATTTTCACTTTTTATGCCTTTTAATTATCCTTTTTTCAAATTTCCTTCATACACTTCCATATTCAATCCATATCAATGGATACTTGGGTCATGGTTGGACTAAAAAACACAATTTTGAACAACTTTCAAGTTGATCAAAAGTTCATTTGAGGAGCCTAAGTTGATGAAATTGGCCCATAACCAAATATGACCTGTAATTCCAAATTCCCAAAATACCCTTATCTTGTAAAGCTTGTAACTTGAGTTCTACAAATCCAATCATGGACTTGTAGTACTTTCTAGAAAGCTAAGAAGATGAGGAACAACATTCATGTTGACCAAAATTTCATAGGAATCATCCTTCTAGTGCAAAAATGTCATGCAAGTTGGTTGACTTTCAAGCTCTAATTTCACATTCCACTGATGACCTATAACTTGTCTGGCTCATAACTTGAGTTCTATAAACCCTATCAAGGACTTCTAGTACTCAAATTTAAGCTAAGATCATGCCCTAAAACAATCATGTTGGGGTCAAGGTGAGATGAAAATCACATCTTGAGTTAAGTGGTCTTGAAGATAGGCACTAAACTAGGGGATTTTACACTGTCAAGCATAGCAACCCTAGCTTAGCAACTCCTCACACTCTTGATCCATGATAAGTTAACCTTGGAATAATCCCTAGGACATCTCAACACATCAATCCATGATCACATGACCTTGGAATTAGGTCTCAACCTTCTTTAAATCATCAGTTATTCTAGGGTTGCCCAGATGAAACCCTAGTTGTACCAATCTTGGGTATATCTTCACATCCTTTGCACAATGACCTGTCTAGGCTTCAAGATGATTTTCAATACTTCTCATGAGCTCTCTCAAGGCTCTAGGTACAACTTCATGGCTTCAGAATCATCTGAATACTTCCCACAACTCTCAAGTTAGGAGATGTACACACTTGGCTTCAACCACTCTTCCTGAGGATCTTTGGCTTCTCTGGTGAGGATGTCAACCCTTGAACACTTAGATAACCCTCTTAGCTAGCTTTATCGCCTTGTGTAGCCCTTGATTGGTAGTCATACCTCTTGATCTCCTGCACACATGTCAATGAAATGCAGATGATAATGCTAAAATGAATGAAATGAAACACAAGCTAGGTAAAGAAAAGTTGGATAAATTTTGGGGTGCAACACAATCCAAACACCAAGTCATGAATATCAAGAAGAGACACCAAGATTCAAGTTCAAAGCATGTATCAAAATTAGGCAATCATACACCATGATGAAAACAAGTATTCAAGCAATACACAAAGAGAAAGTTGATCGAGTAATACACACCATTAGATAAATGTCAGAAGCATTTTAAAATGATACACATCATATTCAAATCCAAAACATCAACCAAATTCAAGAAGAATCAACCTCAAGTTTATGCACAAAAGGCTAGGCAAACATTGCTCAAGTTATCCATATGAGAAACAAATGATTATGTGAAGTAACTGAGACAAAGTGATCATGCAATGAACCTCTAAATATGAAGGTCATAACCTTAAAAAAGTCAACATAAGAATCATCAAGCATCAATTGGATCATTCAAGAAACATCCTCAAGAAACTAGGTCAAGACATGCACAATGTCATGGTCAAAAAAACATCAACTTGATACATCATCCAAAAATAGAAAAATGATTAAATAAATTCCAATTAAAAGCTTAAACTCAAGGCAAAGTTTTTAAGAATAAGTGATGAAGAGATCCCCAAAAGAAAAGCATGGATGCACCCTCAAAACAAATCAATTAGGCAAGCAAGTTCACTTGTCGAGAAAGAATCTAGGGTCATAAATAACTACATAAAAAACAAAACAAAAAACACCATTCAAGCATCAAACAAACACCCAAGCATTACTCATCTATGTGTCAAAATATGGTGGAAAGGTAGGCTCAAGAAAGCACACAAAAGTCATCAACAACACCAACCCTAATCCAAGGTTAAAATGGTAAACACCCTTCACAAACAAATTAATTAAAAATAGGAAAATTATTTTTAAAAAAATAAAATAAAAATTATAAAAAATAACTCAAGAGGTCACTGGACCAGAAATATATTTTAAAATAATTTTCAAAAGGTTTTAACAATTAAAATAAAATGCAAATAAAAATGAAAATAAAATAAAATAAAATAAAAATGAAATGGGAGAGGGGGTGCAGAAGCAAAAGGCAGAATAACATGATTCATGTGTAAAACGTGTTGGCCTTAAAAAGTAGGGTTTAAATAGCACAAAAGTAACAAAGCCCAATCCTCAACATCAGAAATATAAAAAAACATGCGTGGATAAAAAACTAATCCACATCACCTCCATATGGCGCCCTGTCACAGCCACGTAATAAACACCTCAGCCAGGTCAAAGCAAATCAACACGCACACATCAGACGTCGGAGCCCTAGCTCCGGTC
The DNA here is from genome assembly GCA_963859935.3 of Lathyrus sativus. Classification (NCBI taxonomy): domain Eukaryota; kingdom Viridiplantae; phylum Streptophyta; class Magnoliopsida; order Fabales; family Fabaceae; genus Lathyrus; species Lathyrus sativus. The sequence continues at coordinate 619,798,583 of OZ012735.1, read as the reverse complement.
GCCTTCTCCGGTGACCCTCACCAGAGTTGGCTGCAAACACCATAAAAACTCAAGAGCGAGCACATCATTCCACTCGATTTTTCAAGGAGAACATGAATCCTGCCTCAAAAATAAAAAATAATCACTCTAAAGCTGTGAAAAAAATGAAAATATGATGCACAAATTGAAAGATCAAAAAAATAGAACAAGACCATTCCAAGAATGTTTTACACTAACTCATGGTTCTGAATATACCAAACAAACATCAAAATGAACATTAAACAAAAAGAAACAGGTTGAAGAAAGTTACCTATGTGAAACTCCCTGCAACTTTGAAACTTAATGCGAACCTTCCACTAAACCTTCCTTTTTCTTCTTCTGAGCTTTGAAAATGATGAAAGGAATGAAATATGGTAATGAAAGCTAGAAGGAAAGAAAGTTTCGAATGAGACAAATTTTTTTGAGGGGTGAGAGCTCCTAGGTTTGTGGCTGCTAAAAATGATCTTCTTTTTCTTCCTCTAGGGTTTCTTGAAGTTATATATTGTAGCTGAGGGTGGTTAAAAGCATTTAACTGTGGTTAAAAACCTTGGTTGATGATTTGGCACAAAATTGAAAAAGATAAGCAAGGCACGAGTTATGGCATTTGGTTGGCAATTGGTTGTTATTGTTGGCTCATTGTTCTCCTTGTGAGTGGCTAAGGACATTAAGAATGGAGGGAGTGGAATAACACCCTTGTTATCCAAGTTTCCACTTCTTTCTTATTATGGCAAAATGACTCAAAAGTTGGTGCACATGGTACATGGCTTGTTGGCACTCTTTAGGAAATGTTTTGGTGACACAATATAAGGTTTTGGTGCGTGTGAAAATGCTACAAATCTTGCTACAAGGATTGGTTCAAGACATGCATAAAATGGTGATATGTCATGCATAATGATAATGTTCATGTGGATGCCTTTAAACCAACACAACTCCATGAATAATGCTACATTTCATGAGTTATTTAGCTTGAGAGAAAGTAAAGAGAATGGTGAGCAAGTTTGATGTTCAAAGCTAGTTGAATTGAGTCTTGGAATGATGAGAAAATTTGAGTTGAAAATGTGTCCCAAGGTAACTTCTAAGTTATGAAACTTTTGACATCATTGTCACCTTAACTTTGAAAGCACATAACTTGAAGAGTTTTGATCCAATGGAAGTGATCTTGTAATGGATATAAAGCTTGAACAATGATCTTTAACTTTAATTTCCAAAGGAATTTGATTTGGAGTCAAGAGCTTGATGAAAAATGCCCTGAAAAGTTGTCCCAAAAATCTGCCTAAAACTTGTCCCACTTGACATCTTTGAGACTCTAACTTGGAGACATCATAACTTGAGTTCTACACACCCAATGGAAGATTTCTAGTACTCACAATAAAGCTAGAAGAATGCTCTAAAAATTTCATGTTGGAGGAAAATTCATTTGAAGCTTGGATCACAATGAAAGGTAGGATTGAAAACATGTACCTAAAGCTGAATTTTTATACTTAGAAAAATTTCTCAGTGTTGAAATGACAAAATCTTTATTTTCTCAACTTTAGCTCTCCATATCTATCAAACTGTGAATCTTTTGGACTTGCTTTCTTCTAAAAACGTGTAGATCATGATGTCCTCTTTAATTTAATAACAAGTTTTCTCCCATTGGATCAAGGATGAGAAAGTTACGAATGTTACAAAATGACTAGAATTAGGGCTTTCAACACTTAGAAAATATTTCAACCAAAATCCTAATTCAATCAAACTCCCGATTTTATGTTTCTCCTTGATTCTTCTTGCTCCAAACACATGAGATCACTTGAGAAGACATAACATGCCTTTTATTGACCTTGAAATCCAAGACTTTAACCTTATGGAGCCACAGTTGACTTTTCTTGATCAGATGAAACCCTAACACTCTTTCCATTGATTGAAGCTCTTGTCATGACTTGTGATGATACATAATTCATGTAGAGAACCCGTAAGATGTGTATTAAGCCATAGAACCAAGCATTGCCTAAAAAAATAACCACAAATGTCCTTTGACCAAAACCCCAATCCATTTGTTCACAAGATAAGAGGAGATGATCAATGCTTGTAACTTTGACTCAAATGATTGTGAGACATGCCTTGATAATGAGAGAACCTTGGGGCTTGAGAATACCACAAGGTTGAGAAAAAAACTCTTGCTTGAACTTTAAGAATCATGTTCTTCTTCTTGAGATTCAAACCAAGATACCTTGACCCCCTACTTATAACCAATGATATGCATAAATGATGATGCAAATGAAGTGAAACATAAGCCAAGAGATTGAGAAAAAGGTAAGGCAAATTTTGGGGTGCTACAGCTGCCCCTATTCAAACAACTTGGACCTGAAGGAATGATAGCAACGAATTTCAGACATTCAAGGTACAGGGAGATTGAATACCAAAAGAACCCAGAAATTTGTAAACTGTGGGGATATATAGAGTAAAGTGATTTCCAGCCGAAGGTGGACTTAAAGATAGCGGGTACCAACCAAAAGTTGGGATAGCGCACAGATACAAAATACCAACCAAAAGTTGGGATATCAAAAGATAACAACCAAAAGTTAGATTAAAGGTTACCAACCAAAAGTTGGGATGATCGGAAAGAGTACCAACCAAAAGTTGGGATGAAGCACGAATTACCAACCAAAAGTTAGGATAAAAGGCTACTAACCAAAAGTTAGAATCACCGGAACGCATACCGAAGGCTAACACACAATAAAGATAACCAACCAAAGGTTGGGATGATCAACAAGAAGTACCAACCAAAAGTTGGGATAAAAGGCTACTAACCAAAAGTTAGAATCACCAGAACACCGAACGAAGGCGAACTCATAAATAAGGACTACCAACCAAGAGTTGGGATGATCAACAAGAATTAACAACCAAAAGTTGGGATAAAGCTAGAGACTACCAACCAAAAGTTGGGATACGGCCCACAAAAGATACCAACCAAGAGTTGGGATAACAACGAGGATATAAAGGAAGTAGAATCAACCGACTTACGACTTGAGAAGAAAATTCCACTTGGGGAAAGAGAAGTTGAAACAAACAATTATGTCTGGGAGTACAAGTAAGATGAACTCATCTATCAATGACTTTTTCCGAGGATAGAGTAACACAAAATCTCCTGAGTTATAATGTTATCTGCTGGAGAAACGTTTGGCGACAACGACATCAAACTTGGCTTATGCTTCGAATGTATATGTTTGAATATGGCATAATGCTCCATACGAAATTGAAATGCTACATATTTGGAGGATGCAATGCAAAAATGCAAATTATATACAAAAGAACACTCAATCGGAGAAGTGTTGAAAAGATCAGCAAACAATCTCTGCTAAGGAAGACACACTGAAAGGCCTTCCTGAATATAACCTCTGCTAAAAACTCCCATATGCTGGGAATTGAGAGTAACATTTGCTAGGAGATCGTCCCAAAAACCTGATATAGAAGAATGCCAATGATCATTGGACTTTGAACCTACCGGAGATGTCAACCACCGCTGATTTACCTGTCGAGAGAATCAACACCAAACTCTGCTTGGGGAGAGAAGTCAATGATACTAGCTCTGCCGGGGAACAACACTGAGCTTACCCTAATGTTGGGGAAAAACCTTCAACCTTACCCTGCTGGGGATAAGTGTACACCATTGCTGGTGAAATTACTTCTGATTTGATAACAGGACTCTGTAGGGAAGAAAAAATCTCTGCTATAGGAACAAACAACAAATCTTCTGCTGAACAGCTGCCAAGACCATTTTGTCTAGAATAGTCAACTTTTGAACACTCGTGGTGGAGTACAAATCAAATATGGCTGGGGAACACAACGTTCTGAACTCCTGATAGGGGAGGAGTGATTCACCATACATTGTTGATACTATTAGAACTTCATTGTTGGGGAGAAAAGCTCTATTGGGGAGAGGATCATGTCATCCTGCAAACAAACAATTAACAATAGGATGCTCTAAATGCGAAATGGCTACCTCAGTTACCATTCATGACACCTATCATTCAAGTAAATTCATTGTTTTTAATATGCTTTGTAAAGCCCAATGTTTTCACATGTAATGTTTATAAAAAATATCAGACGTTTTCGCAAACAAAACAGTAAAAGTAAAATCAGAAATGAAAAGCTCTTTGAGTGAAATTAATATTTTATTGATTGAATGGCCTGTAAATAGGCAGGTTATAGTTTGGATGCAATTCATGAAAAGAGGTAATTATGCAAAAAGTAAAAAGAATATACAAATGTCGGCAACGTGGGAACATATATCCACCATGTGTCGATTCAGCTATGACTTGTATGTCTTCAATGTTTACAAATGCTTTGCCTTCTAAAAAGGATTACTGAACTGATTCCTTCCTTTTGGATAACCATGTATCGAGATGAATTCACAAATTGAACGCAGACTGCAGTCGTTTGCTTTCAAATCCTTAACTTTTGCCCGGGTCACTCTTTCGGGTTTTCAATCCACCGGGATATCCATTTTTTCCAAAGTTGCCTTTTCGGGTTTTCAACTTTGCGGGTTTATTCTTTTTTCTTTTGTCCTTAATTTTTTCCTGAACCTTTTTCCTTTTGTGGTTTGCCGGGATGCCCCTTTTTTTCCTGGACTTTTTCTTTTTGTTTTCCAGCGGGTCTCTTTTAAGCAAAGTATTTTTTGACTATGTCTGCATTCACAGGGGATGTAAAGTCTTCGCCATCCATAGTAAATAGTAATAAGGCTCCATCAGAGAAAACCTTTCTTACCATATATGGACCTTCATAGTTTGGAGTCCATTTGCCCATGTGATCTGTCTGAGGAGGAAAGATCCTTTTCAGAACCAAGTCACTTGTTTGGAAGCACCGATGACACACTTTCTGATCAATGGCTTTCTTCACCCTGCTTTGGTACAACCGGCCATATGCAATGGCTGCCAATCTCTTCTCGTCCATAAGATTCAACTGATTCAACCTGGCTTACACCCATTGAGCTTCGTCAAGCTTCACATTAACTAACACTCTCAAAGAGGGAATCTCAACTTCTAATGGTAGGACTACCTCCTTACCATACACTAGTTAGAAAGGGGTTACCCCTGTTGATGTACGCACTAAAGTACGATAATCGTGTAAAGCAAAGGGCAATATTTCGTGCCAATCCTTGTAGGTTACTACCATCTTCTGCATAATCTTCTTAATATTCTTGTTTGCTACCTCAACAACACCATTCATCTTTGGACGGTACATAGAAGAGTTATGGTGTTTGTCGCTACTGCAAAAAAAGAAGGTCGGCAAAGACAGAAGAGTCGCCACCATTCGTTATTTATCCCAAAGAGAGGGAAAGGAAACGATCAGAGAAAACCTACGAAAAGGTAAAAGACAGGTCATCGCAACCAAATCTTGGGTTCGGGAGTCGGTTACGTAAGGGGAAGGTATGAGCACCCCTCACGTCCGTTGTACTCAACGGGATCCACGCTTGTTGTCTATCTAAAAGGGTGTTAATCTATCTAAAGGTTGGCTCACAAGGACAAAAGAAAAGAAAAGAGACTCGATAGAGCATCTCCGCTCTATGCCTACGTATTCCCTCGTGCAATGGGAAACTCATAGTCAACGTAGTTCGGAAAACTACGGGTGAAAATGGGGAAGGTTGCTTGCCAAGAAATCACCGTCTTGTGCCTACGTATCCTCATCTGGCATGAGAAATCAGAGCAAACGTAGTTCGGGCTAACATGACCACAGATTGGTTCAAGTGTTTTAACTGAGTAGGGTTAAACCTTCGTTCTAGCAGTTAGGTGCATTGCTGCTCGACAGGCGTTACTTGTTTGCGGTAGAACCAAGACTTAACACACTCTTTCTGAAAATGATTTTCAATTAATCTCGAAGGACAAAAAGGTTTGATGTTTTTCTTTGTGTGTTTTTTATGAAGAAGTGAATTGAGTTAAGTTTGTAACTCATGTTGCACTAAAGACTATGACTTAAGAGCGAATGCGTCGCATATCGCCCAATGGGCATACGCTAAACACTCTAGACAGTTGAGAGGAGGCCCCCCAACCATCATTTCCAAAATACTTAAGGCTCTTAGCATACAACATCTTAATCATGACATGAATAATCATCAAGGCTCATAGGGTGCATATGGGATCCATAAAAGTCATTTCCTAAAGGAATTAGGTCAAACTAGCTTGTATGAACCTCTTCTAAGATGACTTGACTTGCAAGCTTCATCAAAAATGGAAGAAATGTTCAATAAATTCTAAATAAAATTCAAAAATTAACCAAGTCCAATGGTAAACAGAAACCAAAGTTTCAAAGTCAAACTCAACTCAAGGCATCGCCAAATAAATTGATTAACAAGGGTGCTCCACCTTATTAAGTATCAATTGAGGGTCATGAAAAGTCAACTCAAAGTCAACCATAAAATGATCAAACATGAACCAAATCTACCCTCAATGACCCTTCAATCCATCCTCTAAATGGAGAAGAGGTCTTGATCATAGGGGATTTAAATTGGAGCTTCAAATGTGTAGGAATCATACTAGGGTAAACAAAAAAAACACATCACATTGCAAAATTAAAATAAAATTGCAAAATAAAATAAAATCAGAAAATAAAATTATAGAAAATTAAATAAAGTTTTGGAATAACTAAAAATATTTTTTGGGTAATTTTATGATCATCAAAAGTATTTTTAATAAAACAAAATGAAAACAGAAAAATAAAATAAAATAAAAGAGTGAAATATCAGGGGGGTGAGATAGCAAAAAACTAAATGAACTAAATCACGTGTAAACTGGAAATGGGCTCAGAAACAAAGGGGCGTGAATAGAAGGTTGAGCCCATCTGACCCAGACTCAGTGTTTTAATGAAACACAACATTTCATTAAAATAGGTCATGGTCAAGTTTCCATGCCATCAAAGTCAAACCAATGAGAGCAAGCCAAGCCAACAGGTCAAAGATTCAATGCAGGTGAGTTAGCAACTGTAACACCCCCTTCTATACCCCAAATAAATGCATATAAAACAATTAAGCACATACAAATTATCAGAGTAAAAAGGTTTTATAATAAGGTATAAAAGAAGAATGCCACAATTTCACCAATAAAACACTTTCACATTTTTCTCCATAAGATATGTAACATTTTCAAAATTAAGCGGAAGATCAAATCATTTAATCGTTTTCAAAATATTAATCCACGTACATACAAGTTAATCCAAATTAATACATCATATCAGTTAGATTACACAATCACATCAACTGATACATCGCAATGTATCACAAAAGAATGACTATACTAGTCTAACTACCCGATGTTACATATCAGAGCAGCAGACTCAAAAGAATGAAGAATACTTCACAAAAGAGACTCCAGCATCCTAATCTGCAATGCCTCGTAGAGCATTATAAAACAACAGAAGGGTGAGAAATATAACCATAATAATCAAAGCATAAGATTATATATATATATAGGTAATCAATACAAGTTCCACTCCGTATTTCTCACCACAATTCAATTTCTTAGTCATATATATTTGCCACACATATAATGACAAAACGAATATTTGTAAAGCATTTCCACATCATGCATACTCTCACAATTTCACAATCTCATCATTCACACATAAGCATCTCTTCATGCATATGTCATATATTAATGTGACTCAACAACTCAATGCAACTCATGCAATGCGGTACCGACTCTCGTTATCTTTTTTCGGTTTTTACATTAAACCGGGTCCACTCTTCTAGACCGATAACCCGTTATCTTTTTTCAGTTTTTACATTAAACCGGGTCCACTCTTCTAGACCGATAACCACAAAGGCCCGTCCTCTAAGCCTTCAAACCCACCCTTCTAGGTTTGGGACAAGCCACTAGTTTCCACGAAACTAACAGACATTGCCTCTTGACTAAATGATGCATGTACAATCAACCACAACAAATGCACTTAAGACCGACATCTTAATCTCATGCATTTACATAATTCATCTCTTCAAGAATTACACAATGATTGCACATACAACATATATCACACCATCAAGGTATTCACATCACAATACCATTTATACAATTATAAGTCATGCACACATATCCACAATGTTCTCATGCATACTCATCCCATAATTGTATACCCATTAAGCATTCGCAAGTCCATTAGACAATACACATACATTCATCATTGTATTCACATGTATTTCTATTTATCATAATTAATTCGCATCGCACATCAACTAGGATTCACGCCCGGAGGCTACCCACAGTACACATCATCACAATAGATCATATCTATATCATATCATAGAGGTATTAACCTATGTGAATCAATCAAACAATCACCACATGAGCAACACAACAAAAGAAAAATGCTGTCACATTCGCCTTCATTCGCCTGGCGAACCCTCGCAGCGAACCTTCGCCTGGCGAACTCTCTCAGCGAACACTCGCTAGGCTTCGCCTGGCGAGACTTCCCAGCGAGCCCAAGTCAGTAGCTACTGACTTCATTCGCCACCATTCGCCAGCACCTTCGCTGGGCGAACCTTCGCTATCCAACTTCGCCTGGCGAACTCGCCAGCGAAGTCCACTGGAACTTAAACTTAATTATTCGCCAGCATTCGCTGGGCTTCGCCTGGCGAAGCTTCGCCTTCGCTCGCCTGGCGAGAGCCAGCGAACCTGCGCAGAACAGAACCACACTCTGTCCCTCCTTCACCATTCCACCATCCACCAACTCTTGAACATCCAAATCAGTACAAATAGCATCAATACATGTTACCCGACTATTCTACGGCGTTATTACTCAGTTCCAACCGATTAATCCAACATTTGCCCTAATTGGAAAGTGATGAAAACTCTACCAAAACCCCAACCCAACATACATAACATCATGCAATGATCAAATAGAAACATTTCTCACCCTTACCTCGATTAATAGGAGCTTTGATGTTGGTTCTTGATGATTTTTCCACTTTTCCTCTTCTTCTCCTCTCTTTCTCTTCTTTCTTCTTTCTTTCCTCTTTCTCTCCAAATGTTTTCTCTAATTTCCTTTCTCTTCTTTCTCACTTATATATCCCTTTTATTTTCTTTCCTTCCAATTTCCTTTCAATATTCTATTAATTCCAATTAATAAAAATTAATTCCAATATTAACATAAAATCCCACTAAATCAATTAATTACTACAATTAATTATTTAATGAAGTTTGGGCTGTTACAACCCTCCCCCACTTAGGAATTTTCATCCTCGAAAATGTTACCTGATTCAAACAGTTCTGGATAAGACTCCTTCATCATGGCTCTCAAGCTCCCACGTAACATTTCCACCAGCCGGTCCTCCCCAAGCGACCTTCACTAAAGCAATCTCTTTACCTCAAAGCTGTTTCAATTTCCGATCCTCAATCCGCATAGGTGATGTCTCAACAGTCAGGTTATCTCTCACCTGCACATTGTTGCACCCTAAAATTTACCCAACCTTATTCACTTGGTTTATGTTTCAATATCATTAGCATTTGCATGTAGAGTCATGTACATAGTCTGATCATCTGCATAACATAGCATGACAAGTCATCCAACAGGGGACCAACCATTATTCTCATCTCCAGAGGCCTATCCAGAGGTTATTATCCTAAATCAATCTCATTCAAGAAAGAATTGGAAGGCTGGGAAGTCAGTGGATCAAGCAGTGCATCTACCTCCTATCTGAGGGTATCTGAGGATTAACAAAGAAGTTATGAGCTGTGAATTGAAGGCATGGAGAGTATCTAGACATCATGGGAGACTTAGAAAGTCATTTGGAGAAGGAGACAAGTCATTGATATGATCACAAGAATTGTAGTTGAAGACAGTCAACTAGGGTTTCATCTGGGTCAATCCTAGGTCAACTCTAGGTCAATTGACTGATTGAAAGGCATTAAGGGCTATTGGAGAGATGTGGGGTTCATCATTTGACATGTAGAGAAAGATATAAGGATATGTCAAGAAGAAATCAAGAGAAATCAAGGAGAAGAGGAGTTTCTAAATTAGGGTTTCTGTGTAAAATCCCCTAATTTAGGTCAAATTTCCAAGCAAGATAAGTCAAAATTCAAGCTTCAAATGGATCCTTGGCAAACATGAAACTTGTAGAGGATCTCAATACCTTTATTTTGAGTGGTGGAAGACATCAAGGAGATTTATAGAACTCAAGTTATGGTCCTTGCAAGTTACAGGTCATCTGAGGTATCTGAAATTTTGTCTGTGAAAGGGGCTTGACTTCCAAGAAATTTTTACCCCTCAAGGAGATTTCAAATGAATTTATGGTCAACATAAGAGTTGTTCCTCATTGTCTTAGATTTCTAGAATGGTATAGTATGCCTTCATATGATTTATGGGACTCTACTTATGGTCTTGGCAAGCAAAGGGTATTTTGGTCATCTGGTGATTACAGGTCATTCTTAGCCTATGCCTAAAACTCATACAAGGAAGCTTCAAATGAAAAATTTCACAACATCAAAGTTGCTCAAAATGACATTTTAAGTCAAGAAAAGAAGTCATGGAAGTTTAGAAATGCATAGAATGAGACTTGACCAAAGTTGGTGAAAAATGACCTAAAAAAAGGCATATAAGTTGAAAAAGTTGAAATAAAAAATTGGTTTGAGAGATCTAAAAATCCAATATGGGTCATCCAATATACCAAATTGATTCCCAACATCATTTTAAAGATATTGGTTCAGACACATTTTTGAGTTTAGGCTTAAAAATTGGACTTCCTTTGTAAATTTGTTTCTTGCATCATAAGGCAACTTGGTAAAACTTAACACAAGGCAAGGAAAAGCTTGGTTTTTCATACATACACTCCTAATATCTCATGAAAGGAGATTTTAATACAAGTTTACAAAGGGGCAAGCATGAGATAAGAGATCTTCAACATATCATCAAATGAGAACTTCCTTGAAATTTCCACAACTTTCTAGAATCCTCCAGGAGCAATCTAGAAACTTCTCATTCTGTTAATCATCATCTATATAATGAAATGAAGCCATTTGTGCAAGGGGTTGGTGCATTGAAGGAGAGAAAAGAGATAACTTCATAGTTGCTTCCATTGTAAGAAAGTGCAAGAATCACCATAATCTTCCATTTCTGATCACTTTTTTTCTTCATTCATCATCCATTGAAGTTTGTGAGTGGGAATGAGCATGGAGCAAGGTCCAACAATGGAGGATTGAGGAGTTAGGGTTCACATTGCAAGAAGGCATATCAGAACTGCAGCCAATAATCCAAGCACTTTCCTCCCAGTTTTTTGCAAACAGAAGGATCTTCATCATTTAGAGATCATCCTCGAAGGGTTTCAAGCATTGGATCCACCTGCAACTACCTCTGCCATAGCTGCTAAGCAGGTTAGTGATTTCTTTCATATCTCTACATTTAGATGTTGTTAGGTTAGATCATGGATGTAGGATTGTTAGGGTTAAGAAGATGAACATGTACCCTCACTGTTATGGCCATTAGAGGTAATTTGATTAATGGTGATGAAACTTTGATGATCAAGAACTCCTGAATTAGGGCAAGAGAATGTTAGATCTTTGGCTCAGAATACTCACCATAACCTATAGATCATTCTAGGGTAGTTTGAGCAAGAACTATCATCATGCACATCAGGTGCAAATCAGTGGTACCATGATCTTCCAGCTATCGAGCTCGATTATGCATTGAGATTCAGCAAAATCTAGGGTTAGGATCTTGTAGAGGGTGAAGAGTAGAGCAGTTTTGGTCTTAAGGTCGTGGCATTTGGTTGAGGGAGGAGAGAGAACGAGGGACTTGAAGGTTCATGCATGGAAGAGAATTCTGAAACCCTAATGGCATTTTGGAGAAGACAACTCAAGGGTCGTTAGATCTTTCTCTCTATTTGACTTGTTCATCTAATCCAACGGCTCCAATTTAATTTCAGAAACAGAGGGAAACTTAAGCTGCAACGCAGCGTTTTAATTAATGATGAATCCTGGGCTCAGAAAAATCTTTGATATTCGCACACCCACCATCAGGCCCAATTGGAATTGCACGTGAAAAGTTACTCAGGCACACCCCCACGCGTCTTTCTCTTTTTTGTTGTTTTTATTTCGTTTCTGATTAGTGAATGGGCCTTGCCATAGTGATATCTGCACCCCTGGTTCTTGGCCCAATGGAGAATACAACTGAGCGAGTTGGCTATTCAGACCCCCCTCTCCTTTTATTTCCTATTTTGTTATTTTAATTTCTTTAATATTTTCTCATCTTTTAAAAAATCATAAAAAAATAGGAAAATTGAGATTTTTAACTCCTTCTTTTTGCTATAGGTCCATTATTCTGTCTAAAAAAATATGGAAAAATAAAAATGGCATTTTATTTTGTTTTAATATTTTCATGCATTTTTCTTGTAAATAGCATTTTATTAAGCCTAGTTAGATACTTAAATTTGATGATTTTTGTTCTAATAGATGCTTTAGCATTTTTAATCCATTCTTTTTAGGTTGATTAGTTTAGACATGTATCTTGTACATAAGATTTAGTTCCCATTTTTAGGACTTAGTTTTAGATGATTAGTTTAGGTGAGAACAACATGAACAAAATTAGGGCTTAAGTGATGACTTAGGAGAATTGAATCATTTCCCTTAGGACTTAGAGATTGAATATTTTAGATATGGGACTATAGGGACTATGGGTAGTTATTAGATCCCTTATAAATTATTAGGATTCCCCTACTGCTATTAATATACTGTATTTGTTTGACTGGTGTGGTGTGCCCTCTGGGGATTATTGATTTGTCTGTGTGGGTATTGGGATTGCTTGGGGATTGGGGGAGCTGAAGACTTGTGATGATGAAGCCATTGGAGATCCAGAGACTGAAGTCCAACTTCTAGAGTTGAAGAAGAGATTATTGCTAGCAGCTGTTGAGGATAATAGGGTTTAGGAGCTAGGCAGAGCTCTAGATTAGAAAGCTTGTTTCTCAAACATGGAATGCCTTGTCTGCATCCATCCTTTCTCTATGATTCAAAGTCTCTTTCAAATATCCACCTCCTTCCTTTGGAAGGATCAGTGAATGTATTTGAAAGATAGAACTTTTGAGGGAAAATTATCTGTATAATGTTAACAGTTGATGAACCACCCTTGGTAGGTAATTGACTGTCTAACATTCATTCACTTCATCTGGTTGACTGATATTCCTCTTGGAGATTGAGACTTGAAGAAAAGCCATTGCAGATTGAAGACTGATGATGAAGACCTTGCTGGGAGGCTGTGTAGATGGAGATTGATGCTTGCTGAAGCTTGGAGGGGACTTGAAGTCAGATGTTGATGCAGAGCTGCCGTGGCTGTTTATTTTTGCTGTATTTCATTTCTGATGTATTGATTGGTTTTCTGGACTGTATTGTTTGCTGTTTAACCTGTTAGGTTGGAAGTGAATCCTGTTCACTTTTGCCTATTGTTTTCTAGGTTCGAGGTTGAGTGGGACTCCCTTGCCTCGCTTGTATTGCTGCATCCATGCATTTTACTACTGTATATATCTGCTATTGTTTCTGTTTCCGTCTATTCCCTTAGGATCTCTGTTTCTCTCTGTGCAAGAGAGGAACATGATAGACACTAGGTCTTAACCCATGCATGATAACATTAGGTTAGTTTGATCCCCTTTGCAACAGTAGGTTAGAGTTCTGTCTCTTCTTTCTCAAAACAAACAGAAAAATACAATAAAATTTCAAACACAATAAAAGACACTTCTTCCGTAAAAGAACGTGAACTCATCAAAACGTCATTTTTGTCCGCTTGGACTGTTAATCCGAAAAAACCTTTTTCAGAAGGAATAAAATCAATCAAGACAAGCCTGTGTCTTCCGTGGCCCGAACTACGTTTGCTCTGATCTTTCATGATGTATGAAAGTACGTAGGCATAGGGTGCGATATCCTAGCGAGCAACCTTCCCCTCCTTTCCCGTAGGTAGGCGAACTACGTTGACTCTGATTTCTCGTTCCAGACGGAAATACGTAGGCATAAAGTGCGATACTTTGCCGAGTCATTTTCTTTTCTTTTCTTTTTTAACCCCTGACCTGTAGTTTAGGTAGAATAACAATCCATACCCGAAAACAAGCGTGGATCCCGTCGAGTACGACGGACGTGAGGGGTGCTAATACCTTCCCCTTGCGTAACCGACTCCCGAATCCAGGTTTTGGTTGCGACGACCATACCTTTCCCGTGTTGTGCGAGGTTTACTCTGAGCGTTTCCTTTCCCTTCCGTGGGATAAATAACGCGCGGTGGCGACTCTTCTGTTCAGTCGGCGCCGATTTTCGCAGTAGCGACAGCTGGCGACTCTGCTAGAGATCCAACGTCCCCTGGCTGCTAAGGACTGCGATAGTTCTTATGCATTTGGGATCCAACGTCCCTTAAGAGAGTCAATCCTAACGCTTGTTTTCCCGTCGAGGATTTTGTATGGATTTATATTTCTGACCTTTATTTTCAGCATTATATATTGATTATTATTGCGGTATTGGGGTGTGATGGGTGGTTCTATGATTGAGAGATAAGCCGGACCTGGGCTTGAGTGCACCTAGAATTAGAGTAGAAAGTAGTGGGCGCGTGCCGGCTTTGCTTGCATTAGTGTCTCATGAAATCTACACTCGGACGAGGTTCTTCTGGTTGGCTTCTTTTTCTACCCTTTGGGTCGAAGGGGTTGTTGGTCAGCTGAATTGTCGACTCCGGGAACCGATCATTTGGAAGTTGGCTAAGTGAGGCCTCTTCAGGATTTGATGATGCCACTCCTTCTAGGAATCTTATCATCAACCCTGAAAGTCTGTGACGCCGACGACCGCATAGGATGCCATACCTTTGTCAGTTACTAGGACATCCACCTGTGAGAGGGTTTGGGGTTATACAGGTAACTAAACTTTCAGATACCGGTTATTTCTTGATCAGAGATCCTGGGTATTTATGGAGAGTTCTGAGGTCTGTCAGAGACCAGTTGGAGAGTTCTGAGGTCTGTCAGAGACCAGTTGGAGAGTTCTGAGGTCTGTTAGAGACCAGTTGGAGATATGATTTGAGGTCTACCAGAGACCAGTTGAAGGTCTGTCAGAGACCAGTGTTGGAGCCTTGTTTTAGGTCTATCTGAGACCAGGGTTTGAGGACTTCTAAAGAGTCTGTTTGAGACCTCCTGATATGGTTCAGGCTATTCAGCTACGACATTTGGTCCCTGTTGCATGTTACTTGCATTGCATTGTTTGCATACTCATTATCATTGCATCCCATTAACGTGTGTCTGTGCTGCAGGTGCATTTGCATATCCTCCGATTCTAGTGCCCAGACTTCTGAGTATTAATTATGGCTGGTTTGAGGAAAACAGTTGCGTATAAGCTGCCGACACCTGATATTACTCCTTTGCTCGGTCTGATATCTCTTGCTGATGAGGAGGTTAGGAGAAGCTTCAGAATGAGTCATGGGAGATTACTGAGATTAGTTTGCAAGCCCACTACTGATGAGATGAACGGGCTGTACACCTTGATGCAGTTCTATGACCCCGCATTGAGATGTTTTACGTTTGCTGACTTCATTCTAGGGCCTACCATTGAGGAGTACGTGGAGTTTACTGAGCTACCAGTGCAGAACAAGGTTCCCTTTATTCACTCTGCTGCTGAGCCCAAGTTGGAGGACTTAGCCAAGGCCTTGCATATGGATGCTGCAGAACTGTTAGTGACTTCTTGGCTTGGGGTTTCAGGTTTCTCTCTTGATTTCCTGGTTGGCAAAGCTCAGGAATATGCCAAGAACGGGTGTTGGGTGGTTTTTAACGCTATTTTGGCTCTATGCATTTATGGGATCGTGTTGTTCCCTAACTTGCCCAATTTCGTAGACTTGGACGCTTTCCACCTGTCTGCTGCCGGCAATCCAGTGCCAACGTTGATCGGAGACTTCTACCACTCCTTGCACTACAAGAATGAAAACAGAAGGGGAAAGGTTGTTTACTGCTGCGCGCCTTTGTTGAATATGTGGTTCAAGAGTCATCTTCCCATGAAGGGATCTTTTGTGGAGAGTGCAACCACCGCTAGCTGGTCAGAACGCCTGATGAGGCTTTCTTCCGAAGACGTTGAGTGGTTTGATCGAGACCTGCTAGGGGCTGAGCTTATATTCAGTTGTTCTGGGTACCCTAATGTCCCGCTGATAGGAAGAAAAGGGTGTATCAACTACAACCCATCCTTTTTGGTCCGTCAGTTCGGATATGCGCTGAAGAACCCACCAAAGGAGGAAGAAGTACAGGAATCTCTGTACTTCACTGGAGACTTGAAGGGGGAGTTACTAGCCAAGCTGCAGCATGCCTGGACGCGTATTAACCGAAGAGGGAAGCCGTTTTTAGGGAAGAATGACTGTCAGGCTTACGCACCTTACAGAGTTTGGATCCAGGAGAGAGCAAGTCAGTTGCGGATGCCGTTTCCAGATGCACCAGCCCTTGTTCCTATTCCGGTAGCAGAGCCAATTACTGTTTCTAGGGAGGCCTACGAGCAAGTTGTGAAAGAAAAAGAAGCCTTGATGAAGATCAACGAAGGGTTAGAGCAGGAGTTAGCCCAGATACGCAGCGAGAAAAACAAGGCCGTGCATGCTTTCCAACAGCAGATTGAGCTAATGAACAGATTAGGGGCTGAGTTGACTGAGGAGAGGAAGAAGCGCGAACGTCTGGGGCAAGAGTTCAGAAGCTCCCATGACATGCTTGAATCCAAAAAGAAAGCACTTGACATCGCTCACCGAGAGATCTCTTCTTGCAATAAGACTTGGAATGCCACGCTCACCAACAATAAGAAGAGGGAAGATAAGTTGAAGCAGCAAATCTCCGACCTCGAAGAGCAGTTGAAGTCCAGCATCAAGAAGTGGGAAGAAGAAGTGATGACCAGGTATAGCCTCCAGAATGCACTGAACAAGGCCATCAAAGGCAGGGATGAAGCTGTGTCTCAGAAGTGTAAACTAGAGGATCGCTTCGGAGAAGGGGCATGGGAGGAAACTGCTGAAGACGTGCGACGTGTTCTCAAGAGAAGAAACCAACTTGTTGAAGGGCTGCTTGCTCGACCAAGTCATTCGGAGACCAAGAAGTTGCTAGAAGAGTACCAGACTTATGGGAGTGTTTGATCATTTCATGTATTAGTTTGTATGCTTTATTTGCATAAGTGCTGACCATCACCAGGATTGTTGGTTGAGGTCATGCCTTCTTATTGTACTCTCAGTGACATTGTATTCTTGGCTCATTGGTTCTCTGCAATATATGAGGTTTTCTGTGATTCGACTCCGATCTTTGTATAGCTAGCACTGTCATTGCACCGGCACCTTCTCACTAGAATCGGGGAACGAATTTCCCTAATGCACAGACACACACATTGCATTGCATTCATATTCATATTGCACTACAGGTAATCATTGGATGGTGTCTTATTTCCTGCTCTGTACCAGGTATTTTCAGGATTGCATATCAGCACCCGCACCGCTATTCCACTCGCACCAACTGTCGAAGAATCATGGATCAAATGCAGGACGAGATGCAAGATGTGCGCGAGAAGCTCGCTCTCTTTATGAAGACCATGGAAGCTATTGCAAAAGGTCAGGAGAATTTGCAAGCCATGGTGCAGCCTCTGTTGGTCAGAAACGCCGGTCACGGTAATGAGGATCATCAGTCTGTGCGAGTCGATACTGTTCAGGGAGATGACACTCCCACGCCAGTGGCTCCGCCTGTAGTCAATATACCTGCTGCTAATGTCAACAACGCTACCGCTGCTGGGAACGGTAACGTCGGAGTTGGGAACGAAACTGCTGTCCATAACGTTGGGCTTGGTGATATCAAATTGGGTGATAATATGGGAGGCAACGGCTTCGGCAATGCTGGATTCGGGTTCAACGATCAGGGATTCGATAATGCTGGGAAATATGGTTTCAATGCTCAAGGCTTTGGGCAAGACGGTTATGGTATGGCCAATCAGGGTTACGGAGGTTTCGGAAACGGAAACGGCGCTGGGTTAATGGCTTTTGGGCCTGCTGGAGTGGCCCAGGGGTACGGCAACAGAGGGCGAGGCCCAGTGATGAATCAGATCAGGGCTGGCCGCAATAATGGATATGATGGGTATGGAGCTGGGAATGGTATGTGGCAAGAAGATCAGCAGGAGGACGCTTTCTCCGGCGGAGGTTTCGAAGGGCCGATGGATGACTCCCAGAAGATCAGAATGCTAGAAGAGCAGATGAGGGGGGTCCTGAACCAAAGTGCTGTGGGCTTAGACATGTCAACAATGGGCCTGGTACCTGGCTTGAGGGTGCCAATCAAATTCAAAGCTCCTACGTTTGACAAGTATAAAGGGGACACCTGTCCGAAAGTGCACGTGAGGGCTTATTACAGAAAGATGTCTGCATACTCAACTGATGAGAGAATGCTAATGCATTTCTTTCAAGATAGTCTGTCGGGCCCTTCCCTAGAGTGGTACATGGGGTTGGAGCCAACCAATATAAAGACATGGAAGCAACTAGCAGAGGCATTTGTAGCTCACTACAAGTATAACAGCGACTTGGCGCCCAATCGGGTCCAATTGCAAGGGCTATCTCAGAAGAAGGATGAGAGCTTTAAAGAGTACGCGTAAAGATGGCGCGACATGGCTGCTAGGGTCCGTCCTCCTTTAGAAGACAAGGAAATGAATGACATGTTCGTCGGCACATTCACAGGCATGTTTCATGACAAGTTGTTTCATACATCTCTGGCCAATTTCTCAGACTTAATTCTGATGGGAGAAAAGATTGAACGTAACATTAAGCAAGGAAAATTCCAGGCTGAGGAATCAACCGCATCTGGCAGTAATAGGAAGGCTTTTGGTGGCCGCCGTCAGGGCGAGGCAAGCGCAGTGTTTGGCGGCCGAGGCAGAGGTCGGAACCAATATCATCAGCCGCAGCAGGTGGCGAGTGTTACTATTCCATATCAGCAACCAACATTGCAACAACAACCATTTCAACAACAACAACCGTTTCAGCAGCAGCCAATGCAACAACAACAGCAGCAGCAGCAGCAGCCACAACAGGGGGCACAGCAGGCTCAGCGAAGATTCCCGGGTGGTAAACCAAGGAGAGTATTCGAGAAGCCTCCCTCAACCTATGCAGATTTGTTGCAGACGCTGTTGGGTCTGAATTTGGTAGAGAAGAGAACTCTGGCACCGATAACGGGAACTCCTCCGTATGGTTATGATGCAAGCAGGCACTATGAGTTTCATTCTGGGGCTCCGGGCCACGATATAGAGGGTTGCCATGCTTTTAAGCACGTTGTGCAGGATCTTTTGGACAATAAGACTATCAATTTCGGAACGGCAGGTCCGAATATAGTGCAGAAACCCATGCCTAATCATGGGGCGAACGCCATTCTGACTGAGGAAGGGTTGAATCTGATTATGAATGTTGATGATTTAAAGACGCCGATGAGCGAGATAAAAAGCAGATTGTTACAAGGGGGTGTCTATCCAGGATGTGACGAGTATTGCTTAGAATGCTGGACCTTGGCTAGGGGGTGTGATGATTTGAAGAAAGGCATTCAGGCTTTAATTAATGACGGCATATTGCAGTTTGACCGAGCAGCAATCAAAGAGCCCGCGGGGGCAGTAGCAGATAATCAGAGTGATGTGGCCACTGTAACGATTCCTCGAAAGACAATCACTATAGCAGCACCGGCTCAGCGACCACCAATCACCATAACTAAGGCCGAACCAATCCCGTACGAGAGCACCAAAGCGGTCCCATGGTCATATGGGTTGGAAGTGTATTGTGACGGAATAAAAATTGATGTTAATAAGCAACCAGCCGAGACTGTAGAGAATGTGGTCGGTTCAGGAGGCATGACAAGGAGTGGTAGGATCTTCATATCGCCTGAGGTGGAGGCCGAAAGACTGGAAAAGGGGAAGGGAAAGATGGTTGAGAATGCCCCCGTGCAAGAAAGCGACAAAGCATCGGCATCGAAAGACGTAGAAGAGTTCATGCGCTTGATTCGAAAAAGTGATTATAAGATTGTGGAGCATCTGCAGCAGACACCGTCAAAGATATCCATCTTGTCGTTGCTCTTATGTTCTGAAGCTCACAGAAATGCTTTGTTGAAAGTCCTGGATACTTCCTTCGTACCCCAAGACGTCTCCGTGAATCAGCTGGAAGGAGTGTTGGCACATGTAAATGCAGGCCACAACTTGGGCTTTACCGATTTCGATTTGACCCCGAAAGGGAGAGATCATAATATGGCGCTGCACATATCTGTCGAGTGTAGAGGATCAGTAATGTCGCACGTATTGGTTGATACCGGCTCGTCCTTAAATGTGCTGCCCAAGAAAGCGATGATGAAGTTGGATGTCAGAGGAATCTTGTGCACGCCCAGTGACTTGGTGGTTAGGGCGTTTGATGGCACGCGAAGAACAGTCTTTGGATCAATAACATTGCCTCTACAGGTGGGGTCGGAGGTGTTTGCTACTGAATTCTATATCATGGATATACAGCCCGCATATAGCTGCCTGCTCGGAAGACCCTGGATTCATGGGGCTGGGGCAGTCACGTCTACCCTGCATCAGAAGTTGAAATATATGGTCGGAGACAGCGTAGTCACCGTATGCGGAGAAGAAGACATCCTGGTCAGCCATCTGTCGTCATTTAAATATGTGAAGGTCGACGGAGAGATCCACGAAACGCCCTGCCAGGCGTTTGAAGGGGTGCGCATCAAGGACAAAGGTCCCGGGCCGAGCAAAGCGTCGGAGATAGCCGTCTCGTCGTATAAAGAAGCTCAAGCTCTGATGGAGGCAGGAGAAGCAAAGGGCTGGGGCAAAGTGCTGGATATTCCTGTGAAGATGGACCGGTTCGGGCTGGGATACCAACCGTCGTCGTCAGCACCTGCTACGGGGGCACCCCGTTTCAGAGGGCCAATAACCATATCTGCTAGTGGAGTATGTCATGAAACCGTCAATGCTGCTTCGGAGTCTGACGAAGGAGACAGTGACTGTGATATGGATGCCTGGATTCAGTCAAGCACGCCAGGACAGGGACTGTGCAACTGGTCTATTCAGGAGCTTGTTCCTGTGACTCTTAAACAGTAATGCTTTGTTTTATTAATTGTTGAATAATCTGATGTCTTGCCCGGGGCATCGTGATTTGCTTAGGGCTGTGCTGTTATGAACATTGCGTGTTAATCATTAAATAAATGGCATTTTTTTTCATGTGCAAATATTGTAATCTCTGTCTTTCTTGTTTTGTATTTTTCAATAAAATGGCAACGTGGTTATTCGCTCTATACGCATTTTGAAGCATTTAACCATTCTCTTTGCAGGATAACATTTTCAGATGACATCCTTGAACCACCTATGACTCGTCCCGACTTTGAGCTCCCGGTATTTCAGGCCGAAGAGGAGATTGTCGAAGATAGCGACGTTCCTGAAGAACTGTCTTGGTTGGTGAAGCAAGAAGAAAGAGCCATTCTGCCTCACGAAGAGGTCATCGAAATTATCAACTTGGGGTCGGAAGGGGTTGAGAAGAATATTCGTATCGGAGCCGCACTGCAGAGCGATATCAAGCGAAGACTGGTTGAAATGCTCAGAGAGTATAGTGATGTATTCGCCTGGTCGTATGAAGATATGCCAGGGCTCGATACAGATATGGTTGTACACCGTCTGCCACTGAAAGAGGAATGCCCGCCGGTCAAACAAAAGCTTCGCAGAACTCGACCAGATATGGCAGTGAAGATCAAAGAGGAAGTTCAAAAACAGTGGGATGCTGGTTTCCTGGCTGTGACAAAATACCCCTCATGGGTTGCTAACATCGTACCAGTGCCAAAGAAAGATGGCAAGGTTCGAATGTGCGTGGATTATAGAGATTTGAATAAAGCAAGCCCAAAGGATGATTTTCCACTTCCTCATATCGACGTGCTAGTTAATAATACTGCTCAATACTCCGTATTCTCCTTCATGGATGGCTTCTCAGGCTATAATCAAATTAAAATGGCGCCAGAGGATATGGAGAAGACTACTTTCATAACGCCTTGGGGAACATTTTGTTACAAAGTGATGCCCTTTGGTTTGAAAAATGTTGGGGCAACGTATCAGCGTGTGATGACGACTCTTTTCCATGATATGATGCATAAAGAGATCGAAGTTTATGTTGACGATATGATTGCCAAATCCCAGACAGAGGAAGAGCATCTAGTGAATCTACTGAAGTTATTTAAGAGGCTTAGGAAGTTCAGGCTAAGACTGAACCCTAACAAATGCACCTTCGGGGTGAGATCGGGTAAACTGCTGGGGTTTATCGTAAGCGAAAGAGGAATAGAGGTCGATCCTGCTAAAATAAAAGCGATTCAAGAAATGCCGACGCCTAAAACAGAGAAAGAGGCGCGCGGGTTTTTAGGGAGGTTGAACTACATCGCTCGGTTCATATCTCATCTAACGGCCACGTGTGAACCATTATTCAAGTTATTGAAGAAAGATCAAGCTGTAACGTGGAACGAAAATTGTCAAAAGGCGTTCGACAAAATAAAGCAGTATTTGCAGGAGCCTCCTATTTTGATACCCCCAGTGGCAGGGAGACCCTTGATTATGTATTTGACAGTTCTTGAGGGAAGCATGGGTTGTGTTCTCGATCAACACGACGAGACAGGAAGAAAAGAGCATGCAATTTATTACTTGAGTAAGAAATTTACAGATTGTGAATCTCGATACTCAATGTTGGAGAAAACTTGTTGCGCGCTAGCCTGGGCCGCCAAGCGTTTGAGGCAATACATGCTGAATCATACAACCATGCTCATCTCGAAGATGGATCCTATCAAATATGTATTCGAAAAGCAGGCGTTGTCAGGGAGAATTGCCCGTTGGCAGATGGTCTTGACTGAGTACGACATCCAATACGTCTCACAAAAGGCTATAAAGGGGAGTGTGTTGTCGGAGTACTTGGCTGAGCAGCCTATTGAAGATTACCAATCGATGAGGTTTGATTTTCCTGACGAGGATATCATGTACCTAAAGATGAAAGATTGTGAAGAGCCGTTGCCAGACGAAGGACCAGAGTTGGGTTCCAAATGGAAGATGATATTTGACGGAGCTGTGAACGCTTACGGTAGCGGAATAGGGGCAATCATCACTACGCCGCACGGGTTGCACATCCCGTTTACTGCCCGATTGACCTTTGCAGTTACCAATAATGAAGCCGAATACGAAGCTTGTATCATGGGGCTGGAAGAAGCCATTGATTTGCGAATCAAAAATCTGGACGTATACGGAGACTCAGCTCTGGTGGTGAATCAGATAAAAGGGGAATGGGAGACACGTCAGCCCAATTTGATACATTACATGAATTATGCAAGGAGATTGTTGCCTTTCTTCGACAAAGTTGAATTGCATCACGTACCGCGGGCAGAGAATCAAATGGCTGACGCCCTCGCCACTTTGTCTTCCATGTACAAAGTCAACTTCTGGAATGAGGCTCCCCGAATCATTATCTCTCGGCTTGACAGACCAGCCTTCGTATTTGCTATTGATGAGACATCCGATGATAAACCGTGGTATTTCGATATCCTTAATTTTCTGAAGAACAAAGAGCATCCGGCTGGGGCATCCAGTCAAGATCAGAAGACTCTCAGGAGATTAGCGAGTAATTTCTATTTGAATCTGGATGGTGTCTTGTACAGAAGAAACCACGACTTGGTGCTGTTGCGTTGCGTAGACGAAAGAGAGGCAAAGCTACTCATGGAGGAAATACACGAAGGTACCTTTGGTACGCATGCTGGTGGGCATGCTATGACGAAAAAGCTGCTGCGGGCCGGTTATTTTTGGCTGACTATGGAAACTGATTGTTTCAAGTTTGTGAGGAAGTGCCACAAGTGCCAAATTTATGCTGATAAGATCCATGTGCCTCCGAGTCCTCTGAATGTGATGTCATCGCCATGGCCATTCTCAATGTGGGGAATCGATATGATTGGAAAGATCGAGCCGACAACTTCTAACGGGCACCGGTTCATTCTAGTAGCAATCGATTATTTCACCAAGTGGGTGGAAGCGGCGTCTTACGCAAACGTAACTAAGCAGGTGGTGGCCAGATTCATCAAGAGAGATATCATTTTCCGATATGGGATCCCCGAGCGGATAATCACGGACAATGGTTCAAACCTGAACAACAAAATGATGAAGGAGCTCTGTCAGAATTTCAAGATCGAACACCACAACTCCTCCCCTTACCGACCCAAGATGAATGGCGCTGTCGAGGCGGCCAATAAGAATATCAAGAAGATCGT
The DNA here is from genome assembly GCA_963859935.3 of Lathyrus sativus. Classification (NCBI taxonomy): domain Eukaryota; kingdom Viridiplantae; phylum Streptophyta; class Magnoliopsida; order Fabales; family Fabaceae; genus Lathyrus; species Lathyrus sativus. The sequence goes on along the minus strand of OZ012735.1, from coordinate 619,774,351 downwards.
TCAGAAAATGGTGGTGACCTATAAGGATTGGCATGAGATGCTACCTTTCGCTTTGCACGGTTATCGTACGACGGTACGCACATCAACCGGGGCAACCCCATTCTCGTTAGTATACGGAATGGAAGCGGTATTACCATTGGAAGTTGAGATCCCATCTCTGAGGGTATTGCGAGACGTTCAGCTAGACGAGGCAGAATGGGTGAAAGACAGGTTGAACCAACTGAGTTTGATGGATGAGAAGAGGTTAGCTTCTCTAGAATACGGTCGTTTGTACCAGAGCCGAATGAAGAAAGCATATGACAAGAAGATACATTCGTGAAGCTTTCAGACGGGCGACCTTGTACTGAAAAGGATTCTCCCGCCGCAGGCAGATCACAGGGGCAAGTGGACCCCCAACTACGAAGGGCCATACGTTGTCAGGAAAGTCTTTTCAGGAGGAGCTTTATTGTTGTCTACTATGGACGGTGAAGACTTTACGCCACCTATGAATTCGGACGCAGTTAAAAATTACTTTGCTTAAAATTGACCCGCTGGACAGAAAAAAGAGAGTCCAGGCAAAAATGGGGCATCCTGGCAAACCAAAAACAGAATGAAAGGTTCGGGCAAAAGTTAGGGATAAAATTGAAAAATGTACACCCGCGAAGTTGAAAACCTACACTGGGCGGCTTCGGCAAAAAAGGGTATCCCGGTGAACTGAAAACCCGTAAAGGGCAGTTCACGCAAAAGTTAGGGATTTGAAAAGCAAATGACTGCGGTCCGAATTTGGTATTACCGTGAGCATCAGCGCGGGAGAATACGCTCGAGGGGTCGATTATCAGATACAATCTTTTCGGAAGTGTGGATACCGGGAAAGCACCAGAGTCGGACGAGTCATGGGAGGATCAGTTCGTGGTGTTCGTCTGCATCCCGTTGCCGACATGTGTACAAATCTAATTTGTCAATATATTTATACTTCTTGTGCATACTTGTATATTTGCTTTGCGTAGCTTCCTCTTTTCAGGAGTTACATCCCGTGTACAAAAACTCCGCCCATTCAAGGGCCCAATCAATAAAATATGTTATTCAGTACTTGATGCTGGTTCTTTACTGTTTTGTGCATGATAAAGCGCCTAAGTTTATTGAAACTAGCATGTGTATAACATCACTGGCCCTTGCCGACAATTGCTAAAACTTTGAATTAACTGAAAATAACGTCACTAACCTGAATAGAGGTAGTTGCATAGGCGTGTCTTGTCTTGTCTGTGTTGTTGCAGGTTTCAGAGCCGTACGAGGAAGACGATCAAAAGATTGCAGTAACGAAGGACTCGACCCCCGCGCAGGTCATGCATGCGCTTCCTGAAGAAGGATCGAATTCCCCAGCTAGCCGTAGCTTATCCAAAGGACATGCTCCAGCAAAGTCGTTTATCCTTAGCAGAGTTTGACGATTCAAATATTGAAAGCTGTATTCAGGCAGTTTACCTTTCCCCGCAGGGTCATCTACTCTCCCCTAGCGGAGTCAGTTGATTTTCCCCAAGAGAATCATCCCATCGGCGTTCTCTTTTCAGCAAGTGTTTTCATTCCTCCCAGTGGAACTCGAAGATTAAGACTCTCCCCGGCAGAGTTGGTGGTGTGCCCTGGCATTTATTTTGCCAGAACACCGTGTGATGTCCGTTCACTCTCCAGCAGAAGTTCAATCATACCAGGCGCATCTGCTATTCTCCAGCGGAGTTATATTCCTCAGCAGGGTGTTACTTCGATGAGGTGTTTGGTTTAAGTTCCCAATTTCCCAGCTGAGTCGACTTCACTCTTCCAGCATTTATTTTGCTGGAATAATTCTGTAGCATCAGGCTATCCCCAGCGGAGTTGGCATTGTCTTCAGCATTTATTTTGCTGAAGCAGTTCCTATATCCCAGCAGTTCGAGTCTGCATTTGCATATAGTGTCATACTTGCATCCACCAAATAAAGGCGTGGCGTTCCCATGTCGAATGGAGCATTGCATCGTTGTCAGACATACGCATTTTTGAAACATAAACTAGGTGGGCTAACCATTTGCTTCAAGTATTGTTTCTCTTGCAGGTAGAGAGAGCTCTTGCTCAGGTGAATCACCAAGTATTCGAGGTCTTGATGTGAGACATTCAATGAAGTGTTAGCTTTGGCATTACTCCCCACAGAGTTATCGTGATGAAGTTCTCTTATTCTCCGAGCAGAATTATTTGTGAATTTCTCGTGTTTTCCCCGCCAGAATCAGTAGACAAAATCTCTCCTCAGTTCCAAGCGGAGTTATTTGTCATCAGCAGGTTCATGAATCAGAATTTCAGAGAATGCCGCCGGTTATCAGAACAGGCATCCAGTAGTTTGGCTTCCAAATATCCCCGGTAGAGTCCGCCTCAAAATCGCTGTCACGTCAGTGCTAAGAAGTTTGCGGTTTGAGACCAATGGAGGAATGAGTCCTAACATGGACAATGTTATTGACAAGTTCTTCGTGCTAGAAAAGTGGGAGTCCTAACGTGGACAGTTTTATTTCCCTGGGCTGATAGGAGGTGCTAGTCCTAACGCGGACGAGTTCGTTTTTTCAGATATGTTGGAATACGGAGTCCTAACGTGGACATTTCTTCCAGTTTGACGGTATGTGTTAGTCCTAACGTGGATGGACTTGATTTCTTGGTATTGATCGAAGGTGGAGTCCTGACGTGGACAAAGTTGGTTACTCTTCGTGTTGGTGCCTGACATGGACAATTTATTTCCAGCAGATAGCTTTATTCGTAATGGTGAAATGTGCGTCCTGACGTGGACAAGTTGGTAGTTCCTTGTGATGACAAGACACGCAAGTCCTGACGTGGACAAACCTTGTTTCCCCAGCAAGTCGAAGACGCGCAAGTCCTGACGTGGACAAGTCTCACTTCCCAATGGGTCAGAGGTGCATGAGTTCTGACGAGGACAAGTTCTATTTCCTCAGCGAGTCAAGAGGCGAGTCCTAACGTGGACAAATCAAGACGAAACGTGAGTCCTGACGTGGACAGGTTTCTTCCTTACGTGGAAATGAAGAGGTGATTCCTTACGTGGAAAGATTGAGTCCTTACGTGGACATATCAGATTTATTCCTTACGTGGAAAGATAGCATTCCTGACGTGGAAAGATTGATTCCTTACGTGGAAATGATGAGTTTGTTCCTTACGTGGAAAGATTGAGTCCTTACGTGGACATATCAAGTTAGAGACCTGACGTGGACAAATCAGAAAGATTGCATTCCTTACGTGGAAAGATTGGAGTCCTGACGTGGACAAACTAAGATGAAATTGTATTCCTTACGTGGAAAGATTAGAGTCCTTACGGGGACAGATTGAGAAGGTATTCCTTACGTGGAAAGAAGATTGATTCCTTACGTGGAAAGAAAGATTGATTCCTTACGTGGAAGAACGATGTCTTCCTGACGCGGAAAGTTGAGTCCTGACATGGACAGGTTCATAAAAGAAGGTGGTTTCCTTACGTGGAAGGATGTTATTCACAAGATGAAAAAAGATGTATTCCTTACGTGGAAGAGTTTAGTCCTGACGTGGACAGATCTATACGAAGTCTTAGCCCTAACGTGGACAGTGTTATTCCTAACGGGGAACGGTTATTCCTAACGTGGAAGAGTTTATTCCTAACGTGGACGATTCATTGAAATGCGGACGAATTATCCCCAGCGAAGTTGCCGAGATTTTCTGGAGTCCTGACATGGACAGATTTTAGTTGAAATTTCTCCGTGTTAATGGCAGATGGAGTCCTAACGTGGACAAACAAAATTTTATCTCTGGTATGATAGAATCTTTTTTCAGAACGATGAAAATAATCCCCAACACGGTCGCTACGAGATCAGTAGGTTGCTGTAAACAGTCAGATCCAGGCAGTGGATGTCGTTCCCCCAAGCAGTGGCGCAGTTTATTTCTGTAGTTGGCAAATTTCCGGGTTCCTAGTATTCAACCGTCTCGTACCTCGAATGTTTTAAGGTCGTTCGCTCTTCACCCAATCGGGTCCAAGTCGCTTGAATAGGGGCAGCTGTTGCACCCTAAAATTTACCCAACCTTATTCACTTGGTTTATGTTTCAATATCATTAGCATTTGCATGTAGAGTCATGTACATAGTCTGATCATCTGCATAACATAGCATGGCAAGTCATCCAACAGGGGACCAACCATTATTCTCATCTCCAGAGGCCTATCCATAGGTTATTATCCTAAATCAATCTCATTCAAGAAAGAATTGGAAGGCTGGGAAGTCAGTGGATCAAGCAGTGCATCTAGCTCCTATCTGAGGGTATCTAAGGATTAACAAAGAAGTTATGAGCTGTGAATTGAAGGCATGGAGAGTATCTAGACATCATGGGAGACTTAGAAAGTCATTTGGAGAAGGAGACAAGTCATTGATATGATCACAAGAATTACAGTTGAAGACAGTCAACTAGGGTTTCATCTGGGTCAATCCTAGGTCAACTCTAGGTCAATTGACTGATTGAAAGGCATTAAGGGCTATTGGAGAGATGTGGGGTTCATCATTTGACATGTAGAGAAAGATATAAGGATATGTCAAGAAGAAATCAAGAGAAATCAAGGAGAAGAGGAGTTTCTAAATTAGGGTTTCTGTGTAAAATCCCCTAATTTAGGTCAAATTTCCAAGCAAGATAAGTCAAAATGAAAGCTTCAAATGGATCCTTGGCCAACATGAAACTTGTAGAGGATCTCAATACCTTTAATTTGAGTGGTGGAATACATCAAGGAGATTTATAGAACTCAAGTTATGGTCCTTGCAAGTTACAGGTCATCTGAGGTATCTGAAATTTTGTCTGTGAAAGGGACTTGACTTCCAAGCAATTTTTACCCCTCAAGGAGATTTCAAATGAATTTCTGGTCAACATAAGAGTTGTTCCTCATTGTCTTAGATTTCTAGAATGGTATAGTGTGCCTTCATATGATTTATGGGACTCTACTTATGGTCTTGGCAAGCAAAGGGTATTTTGGTCATCTGGTGATTACAGGTCATTCTTAGCCTATGCCTAAAACTCATACAAGGAAGCTTCAAATGAAAAATTTCACAACATCAAAGTTGCTCAAAATGACATTTTAAGTCAAGAAAATAAGTAATGGAAGTTTGGAAATGCATAGAATGAGACTTGACCAAAGTTGGTGAAAAATGACCTAAAAAAAGGCATATAAGTTGAAAAAGTTGAAATAAAAAATTGGTTTGAGAGATATACAAATCCAATATGGGTCATCCAATATACCAAATTGATTCCCAACATCATTTTAAAGACATTGGTTCAGCCACATTTTTGAGTTTAGGCTTAAAAATTGGACTTCCTTTGTAAATTTGTTTCTTGCATCATAAGGCAACTTGGTAAAACTTAACACAAGGCAAGGAAAAGCTTGGTTTTTCATACATACACTCCTAATATCTCATGAAAGGAGATTTTAATACAAGTTTACAAAGGGGCAAGCATGAGATAAGAGATCTTCAACATATCATCAAATGAGAACTTCCTTGAAATTTCCACAACTTTCTAGAATCCTCTAGGAGCAATCTAGAAACTTCTCATTCTGTTAATCATCATCTATATAATGAAATGAAGCCATTTGTGCAAGGGGTTGGTGCATTGAAGGAGAGAAAAGAGAGAACTTCATAGTTGCTTCCATTGTAAGAAAGTGCAAGAATCACCATAATCTTCCATTTCTGATCACTTTTTTTCTTCATTCATCATCCATTGAAGTTTGTAAGTGGGAATGAGCATGGAGCAAGGTCCAACAATGGAGGATTGAGGAGTTAGGGTTCACATTGCAAGAAGGCATATCAGAACTGCAGCCAATAATCCAAGCACTTTCCTCCCAATTTTTTGCAAACAGAAGGATCTTCATCATTTAGAGATCATCCTCGAAGGGTTTCAAGCATTGGATCCACCTGCAACTACCTCTGCCATAGCTGCTAAGCAGGTTAGTGATTTCTTTCATATCTCTACATTTAGATGCTGTTAGGTTAGATCATGGATGTAGGATTGTTAGGGTTAAGAAGATGAACATGTACCCTCACTGTTATGGCCATTAGAGGTAATTTGATTAATGGTGATGAAACTTTGATGATCAAGAACTCCTGAATTAGGGCAAGAGAATGTTAGATCTTTGGCTCAGAATACTCACCATAACCTATAGATCATTCTAGGGTAGTTTGAGCAAGAACTATCATCATGCACATCAGGTGCAAATTAGTGGTACCATGATCTTCCAGCTATCGAGCTCGATTATGCATTGAGATTCAGCAAAATCTAGGGTTAGGATCTTGTAGAGGGTGAAGAGTAGAGCAGTTTTGGTCTTAAGGTCGTGGCATTTGGTTGAGGGAGGAGAGAGAACGAGGGACTTGAAGGTTCATGCATGGAAGAGAATTCTGAAACCCTAATGGCATTTTGGAGAAGACAACTCAAGGGCCGTTAGATCTTTCTCTCTATTTGACTTGTTCATCTAATCCAACGGCTCCAATTTAATTTCAGAAACGGAGGGAAACTTAAGCTGCAACGCAGCATTTTAATTAATGATGAATCCTGGGCTCAGAAAAATCTTTGATATTCGCACACCCACCATCAGGCCCAATTGGAATTGCACGTGAAAAGTTACTCAGGCACACCCCCACGCGTCTTTCTCTTTTTTGTTGTTTTTATTTCGTTTCTGATTAGTGAATGGGCCTTGCCATAGTGATATCTGCACCCCTGGTTCTTGGCCCAATGGAGAATACAACTGAGCGAGTTGGCTATTCAGACCCCCCTCTCCTTTTATTTCCTATTTTGTTATTTTAATTTCTTTAATATTTTCTCATCTTTAAAAAAATCATAAAAAATAGGAAAATTGAGATTTTTAACTCCTTCTTTTTGCTATAGGTCCATTATTCTGTCTAGAAAAATATGGAAAAATAAAAATGGCATTTTATTTTGTTTTAATATTTTTCATGCATTTTTCTTGTAAATAGCATTTTATTAAGCCTAGTTAGATACTTAAATTTGATGATTTTTGTTCTAATAGATGCTTTAGCATTTTTAATCCATTCTTTTTAGGTTGATTAGTTTAGACATGTATCTTGTACATAAGATTTAGTTCCCATTTTTAGGACTTAGTTTTAGGTGATTAGTTTAGGTGAGAACAACATGAACATAATTAGGGCTTAAGTGATGACTTAGGAGAATTGAATCATTTCCCTTAGGACTTAGAGATTGAATATTTTAGATATGGGACTATAGGGACTATGGGTAGTTATTAGATCCCTTAGAAATTATTAGGATTCCCCTACTGCTATTAATATACTGTATTTGTTTGACTGGTGTGGTGTGCCCTCTGGGGATTATTGATTTGTCTGTGTGGGTATTGGGATTGCTTGGGGATTGGGGGAGCTAAAGACTTGTGATGATGAAGCCATTGGAGATCCAGAGACTGAAGTCCAACTTCTAGAGTTGAAGAAGAGATTATTGCTAGCAGCTGTTGAGGATAATAGGGTTTAGGAGCTAGGCAGAGCTCTAGATTAGAAAGCTTGTTTCTCAAACATGGAATGCCTTGTCTGCATCCATCCTTTCTCTATGATTCAAAGTCTCTTTCAAATATCCACCTCCTTCCTTTGGAAGGATCAGTGAATGTATTTGAAAGATAGAACTTTTGAGGGAAAATTATCTGTATAATGTTAACAGTTGATGAACCACCCTTGGTAGGTAATTGACTGTCTAACATTCATTCACTTCATCTGGTTGACTGATATTCCTCTTGGAGATTGAGACTTGAAGAAAAACCATTGCAGATTGAAGACTGATGATGAAGACCTTGCTGGGAGGCTGTGTAGATGGAGATTGATGCTTGCTGAAGCTTGGAGGGGACTTGAAGTCAGATGTTGATGCAGAGCTGCTGTGGCTGTTTATTTTTGCTGTATTTCATTTTTGATGTATTGATTGGTTTTCTGGACTGTATTGTTTGTTGTTTAACCTGTTGGGTTGGAAGTGAATCCTGTTCACTTTTGCCTATTGTTTTCTAGGTTCGAGGTTGAGTGGGACTCCCTTGCCTCGCTTGTATTGCTGCATCCATGCATTTTACTGCTTTACTGTATATATCTGCTATTGTTTCTGTTTCCGTCTATTCCCTTAGGATCTCTGTTTCTCTCTGTGCAAGAGAGGAACATGATAGACACTAGGTCTTAACCCATGCATGATAACATTAGGTTAGTTTGATCCCCTTCGCAACAGTAGGTTAAAGTTCTGTCTCTTTCTCAAAACAAACAGAAAAATACAATAAAATTTCAAACACAATAAAAGACACTTCTTCCGTAAAAGAACGTGAACTCATCAAAACGTCATTTTTGTCCGCTTGGACTGTTAATCCGAAAAAACCTTTTTCAGAAGGAATAAAATCAATCAAGACAAGCATGTGTCTTCCGTGGCCCGAACTACGTTTGCTCTGATCTTTCATGATGTATGAAAGTACGTAGGCATAGGGTGCGATATCCTAGCGAGCAACCTTCCCCTCCTTTCCCGTAGGTAGGCGAACTACGTTGACTCTGATTTCTCGTTCCAGACGGGAATACGTAGGCATAAAGTGCGATACTTTGCCGAGTCATTTTCTTTTCTTTTCTTTTTTAACCCCTGACCTGTAGTTTAGGTAGAATAACAATCCATACCCGAAAACAAGCGTGGATCCCGTCGAGTACGACGGACGTGAGGGGTGCTAATACCTTCCCCTTGCGTAACCGACTCCCGAATCCAGGTTTTGGTTGCGACGACCATACCTTTCCCGTGTTGTGCGAGGTTTACTCTGAGCGTTTCCTTTCTCTTCAGTGGGATAAATAACGCGCGGTGGCGACTCTTCTGTTCAGCCGGCGCCGATTTTCGCAGTAGCGACACACATCATCTATTTGGATTACATGAGACGGATCCGCAATGTATTTCCTCAACTGAGATACATGGAATACGTCGTGAAAATTAGCAAGCGACGGTGGTAAAGCCACACGATAGGCCACTTCTCCTATCCTTTGCAAAATCTGATAAGGACCAATGAAACGCGGCGACAACTTGCGCGACTTCAGTGCCCTACCAACACCTGTCATCGGAATGACTCGAAGAAACACATGATCTCCCTCTTGAAATTCAAGTGCCTTCCTCCTCTTGTCATAATAACTCTTCTGACGACTCTGAGTAATTCTCATCTTCTCTTGAATCATCTTGATCTTATCAGTAGTCTGTTGAACTAACTCGGGTCCAACAACAGAACTCTCTCCGGACTCGAACCAACACAATGGTGTCCTACACCGCCTACCATACAACGCCTCAAATGGTGCCATACCAATACTCGAATGGAAGCTGTTGTTGTAGGTAAACTCAATCAAAGGCAAGTAGCTATCCTAAGCTCCTCCTTTTTCCAATACACAAGCTCTCAAAAGATCTTCAAGCGACTGAATCGTCCTCTCCGTTTGACCATCAGTCTGAGGATGATACGCTGAACTCAAACGCAACTAAGTACCCAAAACACTCTGCAGGCTCTCCCAAAATCTCGAAGTAAACCGCGGATCTCTATCCGAAACAATACTTAACGGAATACCATGCAGACACACAATCCTCTCAATATACAACTTAGCCAACCTCTCCAAAGGGTAATCCATACGCATAGGAATAAAGTGAGCAGATTTAGTCAACCTATCCACGATAACCCAAATAGCCTCAAAATTACTCGGCGTCCTCGGCAAACCCGATACAAAATCCATGGAGATACTATCCCATTTCCACTCAGGAATAAACAACGGCTTCATCAAACCCGATGGCTTCTGATGCTCAATCTTTGACTTCTGGCAAGTCAAACAAGAATATACAAATTCCGCGATATCCTTCTTCATACTAGGCCACCAAAATACTTTCCTCAAATCCTGATACATCTTAGTAGCACCCGGATGAATACTCAATCCGCTACGATGTCCTTCCTCAAGGATGCTCTTCTTAAGCTCAACCATGTTCGGAACACAAACTCGATCCCGACATCTCATAATACCATTCTCATCAATCCGAAAATCACCACCTTGGCCTTGGTTGATTAAAGTCAACCGATCAGCTAAGCTCAAATCCGATTTCTGTCCTTCTCGAATTTCATCCAAAATACCACTTGTAAGCTTTAACATACCCAACTTAAATCCAAAAAAAGTTCTCTCACATACCAAACTCAAATCTCAAAATTGCTCGACCAATTCTAACTCTTTCACCATCAACGCCGACATATGCAATGATTTCCGACTCAATGCATCCGCTACTACATTCGCTTTACCCGGATGGTAGTTCAAGCCATCTTCTTTGTCTCGCATTCAATTCCTTTTGATCAAAAAGATATCTCAAACTCTTGTGGTCACTAAACACCTCAAATCTTGCGCCAAATAAATAATGCCTCCAGAGTTTCAACACGAACACAACGGCGGCCAACTCTAAGTCATGCGTCGGATAATTCTTCTCATGCACTTTGAGTTGCCTCGAAGCATAAGCTACAACTTGGTTATTCTGCATCAACACACCTCCTAAACCCATCAAAGAAGCATCACAATACACAACGAATGGTTCTTCTGGATTTGGCAGAATCAAAACAGGAGCTGTCGTCAACCTTCGCTTAAGTTCTTGAAAACTCGCTTCACACTTGGCGTCCCAAACAAAGGCTTGACCTTTCCTAGTCAACTGTGTCAACGGCAACGATAACTTAGCAAATCCTTCAATAAACTTCCGATAATAACCGGCTAAACCAAGAAAACTTCTGATCTCAAAAACTGACTTCGGAGTCTCCCATTGTGACACCGCTTCAACCTTCGACGGATCGACCGCAATACCACTACTAGAAATCACATGACCAAGGAAACTAACTTCCTTCAACCAAAATTCGCACTTAGAAAGCTTCGCGAACAACTGCTTCTCTCTCAGCACAGATAACACAATCTTCAGATGCTCGGCATGCTCTCCTTCGCTCTTCGAATAAACCAAGATGTTGTCGATAAACACCACCACACACTTATCCAAATAAGGATGGAAAATCCTATTCATGTACTCCATAAATACACCTGGTGCATTAGTCACACCAAATGGCATCACGGAATACTCATAGTGTCCATACCTCGTCCGAAAGGCCGTCTTCTGAATATCCTCAGCTTTCACACGGATCTGATGATACCCAGATCTCAAATCAATCTTGCTGAACACGCTTGCACCAACCAACTGATCCATCAGATCATCAATCCTCGGAAGTGGATACTTATTCTTAATAGTCACCTTGTTCAACTGTCTATAATCCACACAGAGCCTCATAGAACCCTCTTTCTTCTTAACCAACAACACCGGTGCACCCCACGGTGACACGCTCGGACGAATAAACCTCTTTTCAAGCAAATCCTCAAGTTGACTCTTCAACTCTTTTAACTCCGAGGCCGACATACGATATGGAGCCATCGATATCGGACTAGTTCCAGGAATCAAATCTATCGAAAACTCCACTTCTCGCTCCGACGGTAAATCCTTTATCTCTTCAGGGAATACTTCCGGAAAATCTCTAACAATGGGCAAAGCATCAATCTCTTCACTTTCACTAGTCCTCAAAGTTGCCATAAGCATAAATACCTTAGCCCCATCTTGTACCGATTCCTTCACTTATTTCCTCGTCATAAACAATTCCCTTTCAACATCCGAGTCGGGAAAAATAACCGTTTTGTCAAAACAGTTAATATACACACGATTGAATTTTAACCAATTCATTCCAAGAATGACATCCAGTTGATCTAAATGAAGACACACTAAATAAATCCCAAAATCTCTACCGAAAATACTCAACGGGCAATTCAAGCAAACATAGGTGTAGTTACCGAACCCATAGCAGGAGTATCAATAATCATACCGCCACCAATCACAGACAACTCAAGATTCAACCTTCTAACACAATCCAAAGAAATAAAAGAATGCGTAGCTCCGGTATCAATTATAGCGATCAAAGGTGTACCATTAATGAAGCACGTACCTCAGATCAATCGATCGTCGCTAGCAGTCTTAGATCCAGATAGAGCGAACACTTTCCCGCTCCCTTAATTCTTCTTCGGCTTATCGCACTTGGTACTGATGTGCCCTCGCTCACCACAGTTATAGCAAGTAACACCCGCACCGCTTCTACACTCTAGAGCCTTGTGGCCTGGCTTGCCACACTTAAAACACTTCTGTTCAACACTTTTGCACTCCGGAGCACGATGCCCCGCTTCACCACAATTGTAACACCTAACCGGGGTAGAAACTCCCCCACTTGGCTTCTTGCCAAAACCAACCTTTTGTTTCCCCTTATCGGCAGGAGTTACGTAAGGTTTTCCTCTGAATTGTCCTTTTCCTTTCTTATCACTTAGGCTCTTGTAGTGGCTAGACCTAGCCCTACTGTCTTCGTCATAAATTCTGCTCTTGTTAACCAACTCAGAAAACCGTCTGATTTCCTGGTACCCAATAGCTTGTCTAATCTCGGGTCTCAAACCGTTCACAAACTTGAGGCACTTAGACCTCTCAGCATTACCAGTATTATAGTGAGGACAAAATTTGATCAACTCCTCAAATTTCGCCGCATACTCAGCAACCGTCGAATTACCTTGCTTCAACTCAAGAAATTCGATCTCTTTCTTCCCCCGCACATCCTCTGGAAAATACTTCTCTAGAAAGGTTTCTCTAAACAAATCCCACGTAATCACAATATCATCTTCCTCAAATCTTTGGCGAGTATTACCCCACCAATCTTCAGCTTCTTCTTCGAGCATATGAGTCCCAAACTGCACCTTCTGTGCATCCGAGCAATTCATAACTCGAAAAATCTTTTCCACAGCTTTCAACCAAATTTGTGCCTTGTCCGGTTCATGAGTTCCCTTGAAGACCGGAGGGTTATTCTTTTGGAATTTCCCCAAAGCACGGAATCCATCATCAGCATGATTCCTCACATTCACATTGGCCGGAGGATTCTGCCCAATTGCCCCCGCCAATCTCGTCAATGCCTCCGCAATCGCTTCGTCGTTCCTTCCCGCAACCATCTTACTAATTCCAGCAACAGAACCACGTAAGAACAACCAATATTGATAATGCAACACACGCATATCAATAACACACAGGAAAAAAAACACTCTAACAACTTGGCCGGACGGACCGACCTGCTCTGATACCACTATTGTAACACCCCCTTCTATACCCCAAATAAATGCATATAAAACAATTAAGCACATACAAATTATCAGAGTAAAAAGGTTTTATAATAAGGTATAAAAGAAGAATGCCACAATTTCACCAATAAAACACTTTCACATTTTTCTCCATAAGATATGTAACATTTTCAAAATTAAGCGGAAGATCAAATCATTTAATCGTTTTCAAAATATTAATCCACGTACACACAAGTTAATCTAAATTAATACATCATATCAGTTAGATTACACAATACATCAACTGATACATCGCAATGTATCACAAAAGAATGACTATACTAGTCTAACTACCCGGTGTTACATATCAGAGTAGCAGACTCAAAATAATGAAGAATACTTCACAAAAGAGACTCCAGCATCCTAATCTGCAATGCCTCGTAGAGCATTATAAAACAGCAGAAGGGTGAGAAATATAACCATAATAATCAAAGCATAAGATTATATATATATAGGTAATCAATACAAGTTCCACTCCATATTTCTCACCACAATTCAATTTCTTAGTCATATATATTTGCCACACATATAATGACAACACGAATATTTGTAAAGCATTTCCACATCATGCATACTCTTACAATTTCACAATCTCATCATTCACACATAAGCATCTCTTCATGCATATGTCATATATTAATGTGACTCAACAACTTAATGCAACTCATGCAATGCGGTACCGACTCTCGTTATCTTTTTTCGGTTTTTACATTAAACCGGGTCCACTCTTCTAGACCGATAACCCGTTATCTTTTTTAGGTTTTTACATTAAACTGGGTCCACTCTTCTAGACCGATAACCATAAAGGCCCGTCCTCTAAGCCTTCAAACCCACCCTTCTAGGTTTGGGACAAGCCACTAGTTTCCACGAAACTAACAGACATTGCCTCTTGACTAAATGATGCATGTACAATCAACCACAACAAATGCACTTAAGACCGACATCTTAATCTCATGCATTTACATAATTCATCTCTTCAAGAATTACACAATGATTGCACATACAACATATATCACACCATCAAGGTATTCACATCACAATACCATTTATACAATTATAAGTCATGCACACATATCCACAATGTTCTCATGCATACTCATCCCATAATTGTATACCCATTAAGCATTCGCAAGTCCATTAGACAATACACATACATTCATCATTGTATTCACATGTATTTCTATTTATCATAATTAATACGCATCGCACATCAACTAGGATTCACGCCCGGAGGCTACCCACAGTACACATCATCACAATAGATCATATCTATATCATATCATAGAGGTATTAACCTATGTGAATCAATCAAACAATCACCACATGAGCAACACAGCAAAAGAAAAATGCTGTCACATTCGCCTTCATTCGCCTGGAGAACCCTCGCAGCGAACCTTCGCCTGGCCTTCGCCTGGAGAACTCTCTCAGCGAACACTCGCTAGGCTTCGCCTGGCGAGACTTCCCAGCGAGCCCAAGTCAGTAGCTACTGACTTCATTCGCCACCATTCGCCAGCACCTTCGCTGGGCGAACCTTCGCTATCCAATTTCGCCTGGCGAACTCGCCAGTGAAGTCCACTGGAACTTAAACTTAATTATTCGCCAGCATTCGCTGGGCTTCGCCTGGCGAAGCTTCGCCTTCGCTAGCCTGGCGAGAGCCAGCGAACCTGCGCAGAACAGAACCACACTCTGTCCCTCCTTCACCATTCCACCATCCACCAACTCTTGAACATCCAAATCAGTACAAATAGCATCAATACATGTTACCCGACTATTCTACGGCGTTATTACTCAGTTCCAACTGATTAAATCATCAATCTACCGATTAATCCAACATTTGCCCTAATTGGAAAGTGATGAAAACTCTACCAAAACCCCAACCCAACATACATAACATCATGCAATGATCAAACAGAAACATTTCTCACCCTTACCTCGATTAATCGAAGCTTTGATGTTGGTTCTTGATGATTTTTCCACTTTTCCTCTTCTTCTCCTCTCTTTCTCTTCTTTCTTCTTTCTTTCCTCTTTCTCTCCAAATGTTTTCTATAATTTCCTTTCTCTTCTTTCTCACTTATATATCCCTTTTATTTTCTTTCCTTCCAATTTCCTTTCAATTCTCTATTAATTCCAATTAATAAAAATTAATTCCAATATTAACATAAAATCCCACTAAATCAATTAATTACTACAATTAATTATTTAATGAAATTTGGGCTGTTACAGCTACCAACGGGAAAATGACTGGGACGCCGGAGCTAGTGCTCCGGTTGTCTTCTCCGGTCAGCTCGCCGGAGACCAGTCACTAGAACTCAACAAACATGAACAAAATTAGTATGGTTCAAAATTTGAAGTTGCAAGGATCTCAAATCTACTAATGGATCATGAAAAAGGTCCATGAACAAAGAGAATCGAAGACATGAAAATTTGAATGCACATTCTGAAATCACCACATACGCGCCATTAAAGGATTCAAACATTGACTATGAAGCATATGACTTCAGATGCACACCAGCATGACCCTAATTGATGCCTAAAATGAGAGGAAAAAGGAAAGGAAACTTACTGAACGGAGCAACTCCGTTGGTTCTTCAGAGGCACACAAACTCCACTTGCTTGCTTCCAACTCACTCCTTATGCTTTGAGGAAGAAAGTGCAAGCTCCAATTGAGGCTGATTTGTAGAGAAAAGGGTGATTCGGAAGTGAAAAGTGTTGAGAAATTTTTTGAGCTATCCTCTCTCCTTTCATGCCAGCAATCTCTTCTGAGGCATTAGGGCAAAGTCTGAGCTTAAATATCATGGGTGTTTACACTCCATGCAGGCCCATGTTGGCTGTTTAGAGTGATTTCAAATTTTTCTCTCCAAACTTCCACTTATGAGCATGTCCATGGGTTGCTTCACACACACCTCCTTTAGTCAGCAATAAACACACTTAAGGGTGTAGTAATGAAAGAAAATGATTTTGGTCTTGTAACAATTCTATACCCCCAATTTAAAACCATAACTCTTTTAGTAAGAAGTTTGAAAATGTGTCATGTAAATGGTTTTCTTGTTGGTCCATTTGTGTTAAAATTCTTTATGATCATGGATTGGTGTAAAATGTCTCAAAACAAGTAGCAAATATGATTTATAATGTACAATGTTCATACCATGACCAAAAATCAAGATTTCACCTTAAAAGTCTCCCACATGGCCATGTAATTCAACAATCCTCATGAGTTTTGAGTTCAATGATGGAGATAATACTCTTAGGCATAAGTTTCATGTTGGTTGGAATTGCATTTGAGGTCCATAAATTCATGAAATTGATCATTGAAACAAATGACCTATAATGAAATTTTCCCAAAATACCCTTGCCTTGTGAGGTCCATAACTTGAGATGCACAAATGATATTAAGGACTTCTAGGACTTTTTGGAAATCTAAGACCATGAAGAACAACTTTCATGTTCACTTTAAGTTGAGGAGAAACTTGATTCTAGGTCAAAAATGCCTTGGAAGTGAGTTAACTTTTAGTTGACCAAAAATAACTTCATCTGAGACCCCTAACTTGTTAGCATCATAACTTGAGATGTACAAACTCAATGGGTGAGTTCTTGTACTCAAAATAAATCTTGGAACATGCCCTATAAGTTTCATGTTTGCATGAGAAAGAGATTGTGCTTGTATCATAGGTGAAAATGTCCTTGAGGTTGGGCACTAAAGAAGGGGATTTTGCATTGAGATCATCTGAAACTCTAATTTAGTAACCTCTTGCACTCTTGATTCCTCTTGATTTGATCTTATCATGGCATCATAGATGCTTTAAGGTGACCTCTCATGGCCTCGATGACTTGGAACCAAATTGTAAACTCCCTCAAGTCCACAGTTAACCTTGATTTGACCAGATGAAACCCTAGTTCCATGTACTTTGCCCATGCCCTTTGAAGATGAATTGAATGACCATGCAAACTCCACAATGATCTCTAAGATGCTCAATGAACTTTTAAACCATGCCTCGACCAAAGATAAGGCCTCATGAACCTCTACTGACCCCCTGATGGTCTTCAAAATGAGAGATAGAACCCACACACCAAACTCTCCTTTCAAGGAGCTTTGATAACTTCATGGTGATGAGAAATGCCTTTGCTTGAACTTGAGACCAAGGAAACTCTTCTCTTGAATGGCACAAGACAACTCTTGATCCCCTGATAAATACAATGCTATGCAAATGCAAAATGCTAAAATGAAAGTGAAACTTAAGCCAAGTTAAAAGAAAAGAGTTGGTCAAATTTTGGGGTACAACAATGTTCAATCTTAAAAATATGGCACAGTTCCTTCATCATCTTGTTATTTAAGTTTGAACCATTATCAATAATAATTCACTCTGGGATTCCATAACGATAGATGATGTCCTTCTTTATGAACCAAATAACTACCTGTTTCATGAAATTAGCAAACGAGACTGCTTCCACCCACTTAGTAAAGTAATCAATGGCAACCAGAATGAAGAGATGTCCATTAGAAGCAGTCAGTTTAATCTTTCCGATCATATCAATGTCCCACATAGCAAAGGGCCAAGGAGATGTCAATACGTTCAGAGGCGGTGGCACATGCATCTTATCAGCGTAAACTTGACATTTATGGCACTTTCTGGCGTATTTGAAATAATCAGATTCCATAATCCTCCAATAATACCCAGCCCTCAAAAATATTTCTGGCCATTGCATGTCCACTGACATGAGTATCAAAGGAACCCTCGTGAACTCCCTCCATCAATAGGCTTGCTTCATGTTCATCAACACAATGCAACAAGACCATGTCGAAGTTTCTTCTGTACAACACATCATCCTTGTTTAGATAGAAATTACCCACAAGCCTCTTGAAAGTCTTCTTATCCTTGCTAGATGCCCCAGATGGGTACTTCTGATTCTTGAGAAAGTGCTTGATATCATGATACCATGGCTTGCCATCTGATGCCTTTTCAACTACAAACACAAAGGCATGTCTGTCCATACGCATTATGGTAATAGTCTGAGCTTCATTCTAGAAATTCACTTTGTACATTGACGCTAACATGGCCAACACATTTGCCATTTGATTCTCATCCCTAGGCACATGATAGAACTCAACTCTGTCAAAGAAGGGTAGCAGTCTTCTGGCATAATTCTTGTATGGCACCAAGTTTTCCTGACGAGTTTCCCATTCTCATTTAATATGATTAACAACCAGCGCTGAATCGCCATATACATCAGGATTCTTGATCCTCAGATCAATCGCCTCTTCCAAACCCATAATGCACGCTTCATATTCTTCTTCATTATTAGTGCAAGAGAACTTCAATCGGGCAGTGAACGGTATGTGAGAACCGTGAGGGGTTGAAATTATTTCCCCGATTCGTTGCTATATGAGTTGACAACACCGTCAAAAACAAAACTCCACTGAGATCAAATCTTAGGGCCCTCATCAGGCAAAGGTTCATCACAATATTTTATCTTCAGAAACATGATGTCTTCATCCGGAAACTCAAACTTCATTGGCTGATAGTCTTCAATTGGTTGTTCAGTAAGATATTCTGACAGAACACTTCATTTGATGGCTTTTTGGGAAACATACTGGATATCATATTCTGTCAGAACCATTTTCCATTGGGAAATCCTTCCGGAGAGTGACTGCTTCTCAAACACATATTTAATTAGATCCATCTTCGATATCAATAAGGTTGTGTGGTTTAACATGTACTATCTCAAATGCTTAGCTGCCTGTAATACCCCAAATTTTGCCCTAAGATTTGTCGTCGCATTTCATTGCATTTTTATTGCATTTAATCAATTACTAACAAATTTGTGTAGTCGTTTGACTTTTTGCAGGTAAATATCATATGGCATGCATTTTTTTTCTAAAAAGTAAAAATGGCATAATTGGCAAGAGGACATGTGTAAGGAGTTGTGAGTGTGAGAGGTTGAGAGTTCGAATCTCACCTTTGTCACTTTTTGTTTTTTATTATTTTTACTCTAAATTTTTCTATCTTTCATTAAAAAATAACAAAAATAGTTTTTTATTATTATTTAATTATTATTTTCGTATTTTAATTAAATCATTTTTTAAAATATTATTTTTTTCACTTTTTTCTAAATTATTCATAAAAATATCCAAAAAATCATAAAATAAAAAAATATTGAAAAAAATTTTGTTCTTTTTATAATATTTTTTATTTTAGGAATCAATAGGATTATTAGTTTTTATTTTAAGTTTATTTTAATTATTTTAAATTATTTAAATTTTATTTTTTTTTCTTAACTAATTATTTAGTTTGGGCTTTAAAATGGGCTTTAGGGACATTATTGACAATTTGGTGTTAACCCTAATTTGTTCCCTATATATACATGTGTTGCTTTGTTGAAAAAGAGGTCAGAAGGTTTTCTTCAGAAAAGAGGAGAGAGAAAGGGAGAAACAAAGGAGATCCCCAGAGAAGAAAGACGGTCGTTCCCACAACTCGTCAGAAGGATTGAAGCTCTCCAGTGTTCCCTTATTCAAACCTTTTTCACATTTACCGAAGCAAACCTCCGCTTCGTAGGTTAAATTACTAAACCTTTTGCCTTTTCATGTTTATGTGCATATTTTGACATGTTAATGTGTTTAGGTCCGTTAAATTACTAAACCTTTTGCTTTTTCATGTTTATGTGCATATTTTGTCATGTTAATCTCCATGTGTGTTTAGGTCCCTAGATTTTAATATCAAAACCCTTTTTTAACAAAACCTTTTTTTAAAATCAAAACCCTTTTTTTATTTATTATTAAAACCTTTTTTTTAGTGAGACCTTTTTTTTAAAAACTGAAAAGCCTTTTTGTTCCCAAGAAGAAAAAAAAAACCTTTTTGTTCCCAAAAACCTTTTCCAAAAAAACTGAAAAGCATTTTCCCAAAAAACTGAAAAGCGCCTTTTTTTGGGATGAAAAGTCTTTTTTGTTCTAAAAAAAACTGAAAAGACTTTTCCCCCAAAAACTTTTTTTTATAATTTAAACTTAATTTTTTTTATAATTTTAACTTAAAAATTTTTTATTAAAAAATTAAAACTTTTTTTTATAATTAAAATATTAAAAAAATTAAAACCTTTTTTTTATAATTAAAATATTAAAAAATTAAAACCTTTTTTTTATAATTAAAATATTAAAAAATTAAAACTTTTTCGTAAGGAACTCCTGATGTTTGATGTTTGTCGTGTCATTTTATGTACCCTTTTATTACTTTTTTTTCTTTTGGCATTTCATGTGCATGCTCGAGGTTGAGATGTGCTTGTGGTGGCCACAGCCCCACACTATTTTCCTCCCTCACTTCATTCTAAGTGTCATTACATATTTTCATATTTTTCATGTTTTCAGAAATGTTTCTTTGTTTCTTTATACCCTCTGCCTTTATTACTTTTTTTATTTCTGTACCTTAATTATTCCTCCATATAATGATTTGTCATATTTTCACATTTTTTTACAGTTTTATCCTTCCGAAGGATAAGGTCCAGCCTTTTGGCCGCCGAGTCAATAGCCTTACCCCTTTAATGGATCAAACCCTGTTTAGCCTAGGTGTCCCGCCGCAGGCCAAATTACAATTTTACCCCTAGCATTAGGTCAAAGAGCCGCCGCACTCATTTTAGGGTTTCCCGCCGCTGAATCCCTAACCTAACCCTAATGCACTTAACAATTTATAACATAGAGATCGGAGTTTAAGACTCCATGTAAGCGTGTCCTTAAGATGCGTTTATTCCCCTTGAGACCTTGACCACAGTCAAGAAGTCTCTAACCTCCCTTTTGAGGGGAACTACAGTTACTCTGATTCCATTCCCGTAAGGATATGTAGGCACAAGATGCGATGTCTTGCCGAGTAAACTTAGAATTAACCCCTAGGTCTTTTTTAATTTTCAATCCTTTGTATATACCCTAAAGCAAAATAATTAATGAAATAAATAAAAAAATAAACAAAAGGTTCCCGTAGAGTACTACGGAAGTTTAGGGTGCTAATACCTTCCTTAATCTTAACCAACCCCCGAACCTTAGATCTCTACCCTTTAGGTTTTTCCTTTCTTTAACCTTTCCTTCGGATAAATCAAAGACCGGTTGTAAATGAATTAAGATTCAAGTTAATCAATAGCTTGACATCCAAATTTCACCGCAACAGAAAATGGCGACTTCATTGGGGACTCCTAACTATTGAGGGTTATCCCTATTTTGTTTATTTTTCTTTATATATTTGTTTTATTATATATTTTGCTCACTTGTATGTATATATTGGGGTACCTTACTTGGAGTTACTGTGTTGTGAGATAAGTCCTACACCCGGACTTGAGCGACCTTATGATAGGATGGCTGATATATTCGACGAGGCTTATAGGGAGTGAGTCCCGACTAAGTTGACTCGAGAATCACCGCTCAGTTGAGACACTTTCGAAAATGGTTCGGTTGATCGAGTGTAATCATGAAAACTTTTACCATTGTCGATTGGAGTCTGTGATACTGGGAACCGTAGTACCTTTACACCATCTTGGCCTTATATAGGATGTAGTGCGGGAACTATGTGGGAGTAGTCCTACAATGGTTGCTACGCGATGCTACACTTAAAAGAGGTTCTCTTGAGAATATTATTGACCCTCGAGTCAGTCGGGAAGTCGATAATATCCGAAAGATGGACTGATGACTTTGGGCACTGATTTAGAACCCTTGTTCTGCAGGTACAATCAACCTATAGTACATACCTCTTTGGGAAGGGTAGACCTTGACTCCATTCATTGTTCCTCTAACTTAGGACCTTTTGTTTGCTTATGTGTATTTGTGCTTCGCATCCATAAAGCATCATATCATTTCTAGTTTCAAGGAATTCAGCAGTCCTTTGCAAATTCGAAAAGCCTTACATTTTAAAGTCTAAAATTTTTTCCAACTTTCTTAAAAAGCAATATTCGCAATCGACCGTTGAAATTCTTGAAACCATTGCATGGCATTAGCATCACATTTTTGCATTGCATTTATCCCCCAGTTTCTCCTTCTTGGTCCTATCGTCTTCTAGTGTACCTTTGAGTCGTCAAGTTGATTCCTCGACACAGATATCAGACCAGAAACGGAACAGGAGTCACTTTGATCCTATTCTCATGACTTACACAGAGCTATATCCTGACTTAGTCCGGCAAGGACTGATTACTACAAAGGCTTTACCACCTCCTCTTAATCCTCCAGTTGGATTTAGGGCTGATCTCCATTGTGCTTCCCATGAGGGTTCCCCAGGCCATGACTTAGAGCATTGTTTTGCATTGAAGGATAGAGTATGTGAATTGGTTAGAACTGGAATACTTGATTTTACAGATAGTCGTCCGAGCGTCCAGACAGATCCCTTGCCAACACATCAGAATTGAAGCTTTGTCATTGGGCCTTTTTTTTCTCGTTGTTTGCATTTTCCTTATTTTGTTTAAGTTGTTTGCTTTCAATTATGTTTGTACTTTCATTAATGAAATAAGCATTGCGACTTTTGATTCAATTCATTTCCGTCCATTTATTTGCATCTTTATGCTTTATTTTTCAAATGTTTACTTCTTGTCCAAAATTTTGATATGCTAAGATCGGAGGGAGGATGACGAAAATGTTATACCCATAATTGTTGTCAGTATGCTTTCAATTAAACCTTGTTGACGATGTAAGGCATTGTTTCAATTCCCAAACACTAGAGAAATAAGGAAGTTAATCCCTCGTCACCCCCTTCGGGCCTAGAAGTTGGAGTTTCTTTCGTTACAAAAAAACCCACAATTTTAACCTTGGGATGGGTAGTTCTCAGTTAACTTGGTTGTGTGTTCATACGATACACCTTTCATTAACAAATTTTCCTTCGCACACGTCAAACAAGTGTCGAAGATGTTTTCTAATCAAAAGGTCGATGATGGTTCACCGTAATCATTAAAATCAAACAGTCACTTTCCTTCACACAAAAAAATAATATAAGAAAAGCAAAAGAAGCCCGCTAAGTCAAAACCTATGAAGGAGACTTAGGCAAAACTGGGGCATCCCGCTGACTGTAAACTCTAAAATAAACAGTTTAGGCAAAATTTAGGGATAATACAAAGAGATTTTTAAATCCTTATCTTGAAAATCCTCAATGTCAAAACAATCAAATGTTATAGGGGAGTAGTGGCTGCCTTTTCATAGGTGCCTTTGACTTCTGAATCATCACTGCTACGATCAATGAAATCCCTAACTTATGGGAACCTGAATGCATAGTATGAGTTAACTGAGCATAGGACTGAAGATCATCACGTAGATTGGGTGGGTACAAATAAATTTTGAGCCTTTATCTTTTGTTTCATAAACCGTGAACCAGGCCACATTACAACCCTCAAAAGACCTAACTGAAACAGAGTTATTTTGAAAGTATACTACAACAAGGTTGCGTAACCTGACTCCAAAAGATCCTTGCGAATCATTTATTTTGGCAATACACTTTTATTTTAAACTTTGAGCGTCTTGAACCGTTGTGTTCTGACTAACGACTCATGTATTTTCCATCTTTCAAAAATAATTTTGATTTCAAAAGTCGCATGAACTTTGCATTACCATGTTTGTATGAATATTTTTGTTTGCAAACTGGCTTTCCTCTAAGGAATTTTCAAACAATGAGAAACTTGGTCAAGTGATCTTATCAGGGGCAAGTTCCTTTTACATCCTGTCAAAGAATCAGTTCAAGATTTGTTCAAGGCAATATCTTCTCAGATTTGGTTTATCCAGAGAATTGTTCAAGACCCAGACTAGGGCAAGCCCTCCGAGGATACAGCAAAACAGTCGATTCCACGAATCAGACAGCTGAGGCAATTATCAGTTCATTTGACCTGGGGCAGTTTACTTGCATAATCCTTAAGCAGTTATTCATCATTCCTACAGTGACTATCAACTTGATACAGTTTAACAGAATGACAGTGATCTCCGTGTTGAGGAATCAGTCCTCCAGTTTTGTCATCTCACCGAAAGAGTCGAGCCTTGTCGTCGACGTCTGCATTTGCATTTGATCATATGTCATAGCATAATTCCTATACATGTGCATATCTTGGGTGCTTTATTCCCCATTTACATTTCTATCTTGGGTGCTTTATTCCCCATTTACCTCTCTATCTTGGGTGCTTTACTCCCCATTTACATTTTTATCTTGGGTGCTTTACTCCCCATTTACATTTTTATCTTGGGTGCTTTACTCCCCATTTACATTTTTATCTTGGGTGCTTTACTCCCCATTTACATTTCTATCCTGGGTGCTTTACTCCCCACTTACATGTCTATCTTGGGTGCTTTACTCCCCACTTACCTTCTATCCTTGGGTGTTTTATCCCTCATATACCTTTATCCCGGGTGTTTTATTCCCCGTTTACCAGATATTCCTGGGTTTACCTAACATCATGGTGTTTTACCCCCATTTGCTTTTTTTTCTCCCTGAGGTCGTGTTTTACTCGCGTCTTACCTTGTGGGCAAAATTTATTTACTTGGCATCATGGGTGTTTTATCCCCATTTGCGTTTTTCTCCTGAGCTCGTGTTTTACCCGCGTCTTACCTTGCAGACAATTTCTAATTTACTTGGCACCTATCAACAATTTTGTGTCGTGTCTACCCGACGTTCTTCCAGATATGACATGTCTTCTTCCCTAGTGCAATTCCTCGATGGGTCGTCCCCTGTGACGTTGTTTCGTCTGTATCCGTGCATTTGTCATTTTCATCATACGCATCATATCAGATTCATATCATATTTAGCATTATAGTTCGTTTTGTTTTGTCCATATCATTGCATAGCACTGCGTCTAAAGGCAAAATTTTCGGTTATCTGTATTTAAATCCCTCCACCACGATTTCTCGAGTCTCCGTTGCTCGAATCACCCGGTGAAGTTATTTAAATAGGGGCAACTGTAATACCCCAAATTTTGCCCTAAGATTTGTCGTCGCATTTCATTGCATTTTTATTGCATTTAATCAATTACTAACAAATTTGTGTAGTCGTTTGACTTTTTGCAGGTAAATATCATATGGCATGCATTTTTTTTCTAAAAAGTAAAAATGGCATAATTGGCAAGAGGACATGTGTAAGGAGTTGTGAGTATGAGAGGTTGAGAGTTCGAATCTCACCTTTGTCACTTTTTGTTTTTTATTATTTTTACTCTAAATTTTTCTATCTTTCATTAAAAAATAACAAAAATAGTTTTTTATTATTATTTAATTATTATTTTCGTATTTTAATTAAATCATTTTTTAAAATATTATTTTTTTCACTTTTTTCTAAATTATTCATAAAAATATCCAAAAAATCATAAAATAAAAAAATATTGAAACAAATTTTGTTCTTTTTATAATATTTTTGATTTTAGGAATCAATAGGATTATTAGTTTTTATTTTAAGTTTATTTTAATTATTTTAAATTATTTAAATTTTATTTTTTTTTCTTAACTAATTATTTAGTTTGGGCTTTAAAATGGGCTTTAGGGACATTATTGACAATTTGGTGTTAACCCTAATTTGTTCCCTATATATACATGTGTTGCTTTGTTGAAAAAGAGGTCAGAAGGTTTTCTTCAGAAAAGAGGAGAGAGAAAGGGAGAAACAAAGGAGATCCCCAGATAAGAAAGACGGTCGTTCCCACAACTCGTCAGAAGGATTGAAGCTCTCCAGTGTTCCCTTATTCAAACCTTTTTCACATTTACCGAAGCAAACCTCCGCTTCGTAGGTTAAATTACTAAACCTTTTGCCTTTTCATGTTTATGTGCATATTTTGACATGTTAATGTGTTTAGGTCCGTTAAATTACTAAACCTTTTGCTTTTTCATGTTTATGTGCATATTTTGTCATGTTAATCTCCATGTGTGTTTAGGTCCCTAGATTTTAATATCAAAACCCTTTTTTAACAAAACCTTTTTTTAAAATCAAAACCCTTTTTTTATTTATTATTAAAACCTTTTTTTTAGTGAGACCTTTTTTTTAAAAACTGAAAAGCCTTTTTGTTCCCAAGAAGAAAAAAAAAACCTTTTTGTTCCCAAAAACCTTTTCCAAAAAAACTGAAAAGCATTTTCCCAAAAAACTGAAAAGCGCCTTTTTTTGGGATGAAAAGTCTTTTTTGTTCTAAAAAAAACTGAAAAGACTTTTCCCCCAAAAACTTTTTTTTATAATTTAAACTTAATTTTTTTTATAATTTTAACTTAAAAATTTTTTATTAAAAAATTAAAACTTTTTTTTATAATTAAAATATTAAAAAAATTAAAACCTTTTTTTTATAATTAAAATATTAAAAAATTAAAACCTTTTTTTTATAATTAAAATATTAAAAAATTAAAACTTTTTCGTAAGGAACTCCTGATGTTTGATGTTTGTCGTGTCATTTTATGTACCCTTTTATTACTTTTTTTTCTTTTGGCATTTCATGTGCATGCTCGAGGTTGAGATGTGCTTGTGGTGGCCACAGCCCCACACTATTTTCCTCCCTCACTTCATTCTAAGTGTCATTACATATTTTCATATTTTTCATGTTTTCAGAAATGTTTCTTTGTTTCTTTATACCCTCTGCCTTTATTACTTTTTTTATTTCTGTACCTTAATTATTCCTCCATATAATGATTTGTCATATTTTCACATTTTTTTACAGTTTTATCCTTCCGAAGGATAAGGTCCAGCCTTTTGGCCGCCGAGTCAATAGCCTTACCCCTTTAATGGATCAAACCCTGTTTAGCCTAGGTGTCCCGCCGCAGGCCAAATTACAATTTTACCCCTAGCATTAGGTCAAAGAGCCGCCGCACTCATTTTAGGGTTTCCCGCCGCGGAATCCCTAACCTAACCCTAATGCACTTAACAATTTATAACATAGAGATCGGAGTTTAAGACTCCATGTAAGTGTGTCCTTAAGATGCGTTTATTCCCCTTGAGACCTTGACCACAGTCAAGAAGTCTCTAACCTCCCTTTTGAGGGGAACTACAGTTACTCTGATTTCATTCCCGTAAGGATATGTAGGCACAAGATGCGATGTCTTGCCGAGTAAACTTAGAATTAACCCCTAGGTCTTTTTTAATTTTCAATCCTTTGTATATACCCTAAAGCAAAATAATTAATGAAATAAATAAAAAAAATAAACAAAAGGTTCCCGTAGAGTACTACGGAAGTTTAGGGTGCTAATACCTTCCCTAATCTTAACCAACCCCCGAACCTTAGATCTCTACCCTTTAGGTTTTTCCTTTCTTTAACCTTTCCTTCGGATAAATCAAAGACCGGTTGTAAATGAATTAAGATTCAAGTTAATCAATAGCTTGACATCCAAATTTCACCGCAACACTGCCCAAGCAAATGCACAACATCTTTTTCCAACATTGAGTATCTCGACTCACAATCAGTGAACTTCTTACTCATGTAGTAAATAGCGTGCTCTTTCCTACCTGTCTCGTCGTGTTGACCGAGCACACACCCCATTAAATTCTCAAGAACTGTTAGATACATGATCAAAGGTCTCCCTGCTACTGGAGGCATGAGTATCGGAGGTTCCTGCAAATACTCTTTTATTTTCTCTAAAGCTTTCTGACAATTTTCGTTCCACCTGACCGCTTGATTGTTTTTTAATAGTTTGAATATAGGATCGCAAGTGGCTGTAAGGTGAGAGATGAACCTTGCAATGTAGTTTAGTCTCCCTAAGAAACCACAAACCTCTTTTTCCGTCCTCGGCTCAGGCATTTCTTGTATAGGGTTTATTTTGGCAGGATCTACCTCAATACACCTTTCACTGACAATGAAACCTATCAGCTTTCCAGATCTGACCCCAAAGGTGCACTTATTAGGATTCAACCTCAACTTGAATTTCCTCAACCTTTCAAATAGCTTCAGAAGATTTGTTAGATGTCCTTCCTCCGTTTGTGACTTCACAATCATGTCATCAACATAGACTTCAATCTCTTGATGAATCGTATCATGAAAGAGAGTCACCATCACCCACTGATAGGTTGCCCCAACATTTTTCAACCCAAAGGGCATCACCTTATAACAAAGGATCCCCCACGGTGTTACGAAAGTAGTTTTCTCCATGCCCTCTGGGGCCATTTTGATTTGGTTAATAAATGTAAGAAACAACAAATGAAAAGCAGGGATCAAAATATTTGAATGCGAAAAAAGTCCTTGATTTATGATGATAGTGCCAAAAAAACAAAGAGGCCCTACAAATGGGTCACTCCCTCTTGGGTAGAACGTATGACATAATAAAAAACAAATCTTTAAAGCAATTACAAACATCGTAAAGAAATAACATTTTTTGAAATACTGATAAACATCTCATTTCATTGAATATTGGAAAGAGCTACACTTGGAAGTACAAGTTACATAAGATCAAAATTCAATAAGAAAAATCTAGGTCCTAAGGATTATAAGGAGCATTTGATGATTATTCGAGCTGATACTTCCTTCAGAGTCTCTTAATCTCTCTCTCATAGTTGTCCTTCAAGGCGATCTTCTCTAACATGAGTTGATCTACAACACCTTTCCAAGCACCAGAAGTAAGAGGATGTGATGATGAAGTAGTAGAGGAAAATAAATCTTCTCCATGTCTCTTCAAAACGCATCGTCCAAGCAACTCAATCAAGTCATCTTTCTCCTTTATTTTCTTTTGCAACTCCGTATTCTCCTTGTCAGAAGCATGAAACTTACTTTCCCATATCTCTTTCTCTTGCTTCATCTTGGCTAAAGCATCTTAAAGAGTCTTCACATCATCAGAAGAAACAAGGAGTAGCGTAGTGACCATTGTAATCATGGGTTTCTCAAAAGGATAAGGCATTTTGAGCTATTTAGTTCTCTTCTCCACCCAAAGCATATAAGGTTCCAAGGCAATGCAAACTTGTCTTCCAAGTTCTCCTTTACCCATCCTATGAATCTTAGTCCAAGCATGAGCCATTCTTCTCCTTAAACCAAGAGAATCATCCCCTACTTGGAAAAACAAACCTTCTAATAGAATATTTTTATGCTTATCCTTCAACATATAACTAAGCTGACGGCAAGCTAAACTCGAGTTATAGTTAATTCCACCTTGTGTTCCAAGAAGAGGAACATTGGAGAATTCCCCACAACTATCAATAAGCTAGACATTCTCATAAACAAAAGAAGACCAAGTAATGTCAACATGAGTAAGGGACATGATCCTCTGAGACCACCTTAAACAATTCGTGTTCTCCCTAAAAGTAGATGATTATGGCAAAGTGAAAAATAAATCACTTGTACATAAGAGGTGCGCAACAAACAATGGTACCGTTCCCCTTAGAAGTCCTACTATGGATGGATAAATAGGTGTCACCAAGTAAAGTCAGAACAGGGTTCCCAATCAAGAAAATCATAATAGCGTTAACATCCACAAAGTTGTCAATATTTGGGAATAAGAATAGTCCGTAGATAAGCAAAGCAAATATAGCCTCAAATTCCAATGTGCTACCAGGATTAGCAAATAAAGTGGATTTCCCAATCAAGAACTTAGAAGTCAAACCCTTGATGTCTCCCTTAACCATTAGATTAGCATCTATATCAGATTTCACCAAATGGGTGGCTGCAGCAACATCTTGGGGCTTAAAAACTTCCTCCAAACTAGTATAAGGAACCTTATCAGAAACTGGTATACCCAACAGATAAGCATACTCCTCCAAGGTTAGCATGAGTTGATAGTCAGGAAAAGTAAAGCATCGGTAGACAGGATCATATAATTTCACAAGGGTGTTAAGAATTATGTCTTAAATGTTGGTAGAAAGAACAAATAGAAGTCTCCTATTACGAGATCTAAAGCCTGCACGATCAATTACCAAGGACACTAGTTTTCTCAAATCTGTAAGATCGGAGCTCGGAAACTGTACTTCTGAGTGTTTCTCCTTCCAATGTCCTTAATCACAATATTTGTGATGTTTGCAAAGGAAAATCTTTGAAATCCTTAAAAACTAACTGAAACAAAATGACCATGAATGGATGAGTGCAAGATGCAACACCCACAAACAAGATCACACAAAGTACACAAGTTCAAAGGTTCGACATGAGCATGAGCCCAAAGGTAAGAACCAATCCACAATGGTATGTACTAAGGTTATATCAGCACCTGTAGAATAAGGTTTTAAACAGTTCCCAGTGTCATAATTCCATCTTTTGGATATTATTGGCTTAAACAACTACTTGTTAGCCAACAATATTCTCAAGAGAAACTCGTCTGAGTGTGGTATCGTGTAATAACTAATTAAAGCCTACACCTGAATAGCCATCACACCACATCCTAATAAGGCCAAGACGGGTTAAAGGGTTCTAACGTCGTCAGCTTCTCAGGCTCCCAGGTTGGAAAAAGTAATGCCAAATACGACTACTCGTAAGAAATCAGTAATCCTAAAGGAGCCTTCATCGGATTTCTCGTCAAACTTACCGAGATTGTCTTTTTCATTGTTCAAGACAAAGCATTTACACCCGAATATGTGGAAGAACGATATGTTTGGTTTTCTTCCTTTGAAAAGTTCATAGGGGGTTTTCTTGAGAATTGGTCTGATGTTCACACGATTACTTATAAAACACGTCGTGCTTACCGCATCTGTCCAAAAATATTTAGGAAGGTTTGAATCACTGAGCATTGTTCTTGCAAGTTCTACCAACGACCGATTCTTTCTTTCTACGACACCATTTTGCTGTGGAGTTCTTGGTGCAGAGAAATTGTGTGAGATTCCATTTTCCTCGCAGAATTCTTCAAATAAAGCGTTATGGAATTCTCCACCATGGTCACTTCTAATGGAGACAATTGAAAGTGACTTCTATTCTGAATCTGTTTTGCGTACTTCTTGAATGCCTTGAAAGCTTCACTTTTTGGCACTAAGAAGAACGTCCATATATATATCTAGAGAAGTCATCAACAATTACTAATGCATAAACATTACCTCCAAAACTTTTTGTTCTTGATGGTCCGAAGAGATCCATGTGTAACAACTGCAGTGGCCTAGTTGTGGACACCACATTCTTGGATATGAAAGTTGATTTGGTCTGTTTCCCTTTTTGGCATGCGCCACACAATCTATCTTTGATGAATTTGATCTTTGGAAGACCAACAACTAAGTCATGTTTGATCAATTTGTTCAAATGCTCCATATGAATGTGAGCAAAACTTTTATGCCATAACCAAGAGTCGTTGTTGTTCGCCATAAGACACTTAACCTTCAAATATATGTTATCAAGGGAAATCATAAAAATATTATTAATTCTATTACCTTTTAATATTACCTCAGAAGTGACTTCATTTTCTATCAAACATTCATCTTTAGTGAAGTTGATTCTGAAACCTTTGTCACAAAGCTGACTAATGCTAAGTAGGTTATGCTTTAGGCCTTCTACATAAAGGACATCTTCTATGGTTGTAAAAGGTGGTGCACCAATGCTGCCTACGCCAAGGATCTTTCCTTTGTTGTTATCACCATAGGTTACAAATCATTTGGCCTTAAGCGTTAGATATGAAAATTTGGTAATGTCACCCGTTATATGCCTTGAACACTCACTATCAAGATACCACTGATATGAGGAGGTCTTCAAGTATACCTACAAAACAAGATTAAGTTTCATTAGGTACCCAAATTGCCTTGGGTCCTTCATAGTTAGTGCCTTTCTTGACCCACACATAATGCCCCTTTACAACACTAAAGTTTCTAACATAACAGGCATTAGGTGTATGGCCTTTGATACCACAATAGAAATAGGTGGGCTCAAAATTACTCTTGTATCTAGAAGGATAAGGTTTTTTCTTATTAACAACCTTCTTCTTGGGGTATTGATGAACCACTTTAGGCTTGACCACTTTCTCTTTTGGAGTTTGTTCACTAGCTTTAACAAAGATGGTTTTGTTGGAACTTGGTTTAGAAAATTTTGAGTAACCAAGTCCACTTTTATCATTTGAGAATTTTTGTTGGCTAAGAACAGCCTCTAGTCCAATTTGTCCTTTTTCATACCTTTCAAGAACTCTTTTTAATTGGACAATTTGAAAGGAAAGTGACTCACACTTTGTGCATGCAAAATTCTATTTTTGATCACTAATCAATTTCTGTTTTTCATTTTTGAAATTATTTTCCATTATTTCAATCTTTTCTTCTAGAGTTGAAATTTGATTCTTTTGTGATGAAATAGTTTTGTACAAAATTTTGCATTCACTCAGAAGTTCATCGATTGCCCCTTGAGCATCATCATCATAAATTAAAAAATTATTACTAACCTTGTCGTCTTCATCATCAGAATGATGTGAGGCCATTAGTGCTAGATTTGCGCTTTGATCACTATCTGATTCTGATGAAGAGCTTATCTCGTTATCCTCCCATGCTATATATGCTTTATTTTTCTTGAACCCTTTTTTGCTTTTAGAGGCATCGCTCTTAGAGAGTTTAGGACAGTTTGGTTTGATGTGTCCTTGTTTTCCATATTCATAGCATTTGACATCTTGTGTGGATGTTGACGCCTCCTTCTCTTTGTTCTTTGAAAACTTCTTTCTTTTCATATAGTCAAAATTTCCAATATTATTTTTACAGTCAAAATATTTTCCTAACCTTTTTACAAGAAGCATGAAGTTTTCGTCTTCAATCGGATCATCTGCTTTTTCTACTTCTTTGGAATCAGCCTTTAATGCGATGCTTTTAGATTTCTTCTCTTGATTATCATGTTTCTCCAATTGCCCAAGTTTTGTTTCGTATTCTTGAAGTTTTCCGAACAATGTGG
This sequence comes from Lathyrus sativus, assembly GCA_963859935.3. Lineage (NCBI taxonomy): Eukaryota > Viridiplantae > Streptophyta > Magnoliopsida > Fabales > Fabaceae > Lathyrus > Lathyrus sativus. The sequence goes on along the minus strand of OZ012735.1, from coordinate 619,741,430 downwards.
CGGATGTCATTGTGGATAGGCTTTTCTTTTCAGAAATTGTTGTCACCTTGGGCTACCATTCTCTGGACAGATATCTAAGCACTTTAATATTTAATTCATCATTAGTTAGTGTCTTACCAAGTGCTATAAGATGATTTGTCAAGTGCACGAATCTTTTCTGCAAATCAAGAATTGACTCTCCTGGCTGCATTAGGAATAACTCGTATTCTTGACTCAACGTGTTCAACCTTGATCTTTTAACTTCAATGGTTCCCTCATGTGTTTCCACTAAAGTGTCCCAGATTTCCTTTGCTGATGTACATGTTGAGATGCGAAAGAATTTGTCCATGCTTAGTGCACTTTGTAGAAGATTGATTGCCTTTTTGTCATAGAGAACCTTTTTCTTATCATCGTCATCCCATGAGGCTTTGGGCTTTGTTGATCCAACACCGTTAACGACCGTTGTAGGAATGAAAGGACCATTTTGGATAGCATCCCATATTTCATCTCCTTGTGCTTCTAGGTGAGCCTTCATACGAATTTTCCAAAAATCAAAGTATTCACCACAAAACAATGGAGGCTTGTTGCTACTACCACCGTCTTTGAATACACCTTAGTTATTTGCGGAAGCTATACTGGATCAAATAGGAATAGGTTACCTAAACCTGCTCTGATACCAATTGAAAAGTTGATCATCTTTGCCTTCTTTTGTCAAGTGATTTGTCTTCATCAAAACATACGTTGATCTCTGAGAATCTTGATTTCACATTCTCCCCCTTTTTGATGATGACAAAGCATTCTTCTTTTGTTGCAATGTTCTTTCCGGCAAGTTTTTTCTCCCCCTCAATTTGTGAAGTTGACAAGTTTTTCTCCCCCTCAATATGTGAAGTTGAGAAGTTCTGAATTTGTATTGAGGTTCAAAATAGTCTTGTATTTGTACCTTAAGGATTAAAGAAAGACAACAAGCAAGAAAAGAGGGTAACATCCTTCTCCCCCTTTTGACATTATCAAAAAGAAGGGAAAGATGGATTAAGGCAAAAATAATATATATAGATGATAGGTATAGATAATAATTTGAAAATAAAATACCAACTTAGTCATAAATTCAAAGTGCGGATAGGAAACAGTACAAAGAAACTAGAAAGTACAGAATTCAAACAACATAAATGACTTTAAAGAAACATAAAAAAACATAGTAATAATTCATGACAAATCCATGTTGGGGTCAAAGGTTTGTTGGGTTGGAAATGTTGACTGGAGAGGTGATTGACGAGTTAGAGGGACAGCTGGGTTTGAAGGATCATAGGGCGGAATGTATAAGTGAGATTACAGATAGGAGAATTGTTGATTGACGGCCTCTTGGAAGTTGTTGATCCGAGTGTTTGTTGACTCTTGAATAGCATTGTATTGGTCATTGATGGAGGTGTTGAGATTTCCAAACTGTTGAGTCATATAATCCATTAATTGTTGGTTACTCGGGCCATGTTCAGAACGAGGAGGAATATCATCATCATCGTCATTCTCTTGCTCATCATTTTCAGCCATTCCTTCACCAAGGTAAACAATGGTTTTTGTTTCCGGGTCATATTTGACACCCGTCTGAGAGTCCACATTTTTTATTGAGATTTTGTTGATATTGGAGTCCATGAGACACTTATCAAACCCTTCAAAATCTACTTCAAAATATTCCAAAATCTTTGTGATGAACCATGCATATGGCAGAAACTTTGATTTTTCGTTGATTCCACGCTGTTGCACCCTAAAATTTGACCAACCGATTCTCCTATCTGACGCGTGGTTTAATTTCATATTCGCAGCTCAGACAGATGATTTTTGTGCAAACAGGGGATATCAGAGTTTACAGCTTGATTTTCGTCTATCAGATATGGCAGACCCAGTCCAGATTATCGGGGTTTTATTTTCGGGAAATTGTGCGCTCCTCGGTGATTTTTCAGTGATTTTGAGGATATTCTGATGCCCGGGGATCTCCGTTCGATTCGATCTGGTCTCGTGCGCTTTTATGGGGGTCATTTGCATTCATCTGCATTTTTAGGATTTTTATAGACTTTTTGTGAATTTTTAACAGGCTTTACAGATTTTTCTGGAATTTAAATAGGTTTTTGAATATTTTAATAGTATAATTCTCTTTTTTAGAATTTTATAGAATATTTTAGATGGATTTTAATCATTTGTAGAATTTTAAATAAGATTTTAAATAGTTTTATCATTTTAGAATAATATAGTTTTTTATTACTAATAGATAATAATAGTTTAGAATTTTTCTATAGATTTTAAATAGATTTTAATGTTTTTAGATAATATAGAAAATAATATAGTTTTTCTTTTATTAATAGATATTAAATAATATTAGATTTTTAATAGAAAATTAGATTGATTTAGAGTTAATTAGATCTTAACTAGATTTTTTAGACTTAATTAGGATAATTAGAGTTTTAATCACTTTTTCGAAGTTAATTAGGTTAATTGTTGTTTTCAGATTTAATTAGGATTATTAGTGTTAATTAGACATTAATCCAATTTGAGTTAATTGTTTTTATTCAGTTTGTTTTACAGTTTTATTCATTTTTCGAAATGGGCCCAGAATGTGTTCTGTTGGCGGCCCAATTCTTCACTAGTCTCAGCAGCGAAGCCCAGCAAAAAGTCCAAAAAAATGGTCCAAGTCTGTCCAGCAAATTCTCAGAGTTTCCAGAATATTCTAGAGAATTCCAGCAAACTGCAGTGGTATAAAAGCGCCACGTGTTGGCCATGCAAGGGACCCACGCATTCCCACTCAGATCTCCCAAAATCACGCCACGCGTTCACTCTGACTCTCTCCCCTAAGACACGTGTAGCCCATGCAAACCCTTCCCTGAGACACCTGCCTTCCTCTCATCCTCGCCGGAGCCCCCCACCGGCGGCCATGCATCAGCCGTAGCCCCCACCGCCGGCCACCGCCAACAGACTCCGGCCACCGGAATCTGCAAACACCAGGAAATCACCAGATTATCTTCTTCTTCCTCCGATCGTCCCTCCGTCACCTTCATCATCGTCGCCGGAATCATCAAACCTTCAAGCAACATTTCTCCAGAAATCACCTTGAACCTTCATACCTTCATCCAAGATTTTTCCAGAAACACAACAAGCTCCATCAATTTCTCCAGAAACTCTTTGTTCTTCATCAATTTTTTTTCCAGAACGATATCAATCTTCATCAGTTTTTTTAGAACAACATTCATTCCTTCTCAAGCAATATCTCCAGAAATCATCCTAAGGCGTTCATCCTTCTTAAGCATATTTCCAGAAATCATCCTCAGACGTTCAATCTCCAAGCAACATTTCCAGAACCTCCAATCGCGTTCAAGCTTCCAGGAGATTCTCAAATTTCTTCGCTCAGAACTTCATCATAGCATCAACAACTCTCTTCAACAACGCGCGCCTGATACATAGTAGATCTTCAAAGATCCCTGTTTCCGCTCGCATTAATCCAGGTATGCCTTTCTGAAACTCCTTACATGTTCTTCTTTAGAGTGTGTTGCGTTCAAGGATCCATGGAGTAGTTAGGGTTTTTTAGGAAGTGATTTGGTGCGTGGTTGTATGATACTGGGATTCGAGAATGAGCTTGATAATGTGTTTGATGGTGGGATTGAGATTTTCTTGAGAGAGATACGAGGGTTTCAGAAGGTTGTGTGAGATGAATTGCAGAGATAGATTGAGGGAGACGATGGAACGGCGTTAGGGCTAGGGTGAGAGTGAACAGTACCAGAGGATTGTGAGGAGATTAGGTTTTGTTTGTTAGGGTTTGTATTGGGTTAGGGTTTGGACGCTGGGCTTAGGCCCAAGCATAGTTTCTGATGCATACACCCCAAATTGCTCAATTTCCCCCCCCCTAGCGTGTGGAGTCTGGGTATAGAACTTGGGCCTTAGGCCCCAATCGCTGTTAACACCCCCCTGGGCGTAGCCCATAATGGAAATCAACTGAAAAATTACTCACAGCACCCCCAGGCGTTCCTTTTTCTTTTTCTGAATTTACTAATTGTTTGAGGAGATTGGGCCCTGCGCCCTATGGCTTTTGGCACCCCCAATCAGGGCCCAATGAATAATAACTCATAAGATCATTGCTGTTTGGACCCCCAGCTTTATTCCATGTTATTTCTTTTATTTTTTTCTTTTATATTTTTCTTTGCATATTAAATACTTCATAGAAAAATGTAAATAATTGTTTTTTTTAACAATTCCTTTTTCTACCATTACCTCATAATTCCTAGAAAATTAAATAAAAATAAAAAAAAATCATTTTATTTTTTGTTTGTTATTTTTGTGCATATTTTCCATTAATTGATTTCTTTTTTAATATTTTCAATGCATGCATATCATTAGAAAATTCATAAAAAATGGTAGATTTAGTCAAATAATTCCGTTCTTTTTTCTGTAGACTCGTGATTCAGTGTAGAATTTTATAGTACAAAAATATTAGCTTAATCATGCATTTTCATTTTAATTGCATTTTTTCATTGTTATTAATGTTGAATAACTGGTCTGTGGATATGTCTGTGTTGCTGATTTTAGTTCTTTCATCTGGTGTTGAATTTGATTCTGATTTTTTCAGTATGCTGTCATAGAGCCATGTAGGTCTCCCATTAGATTTTTGTTGGATTTTTGTAGGATGTCCTGATAGAATTTGTCTGAGCCTGAAGTTAGGAGAAGTCTTGATGACTTCTGACTTTGGAGTTCAACTGTGGTTGAACTTCAGAGATAGTCCCTTGTGGTTTATTGGCCTGTGGTTTCTTCTTGAAGGTGGGAGCTGATTGAAGTCCTGTTGGAGCTTGCAGAGGAGCAGTGGATTGAGGCTTAGTCTAGGAGCTTGTTGTCTGTTTGTGAGGTTCGAGATCCTGAAGTTTGAAGGGAGTTTATGGTACTTTCCTGAGGAAGGCACTATGAATGACTTTCATCCTTCCTTCTCACCTCTTTCTTAAGTATCCAATGATGTCGGAGCCGACTTGTGAGTTTAATTTCTCCTGAGGAGGAATATAAACTGATCACATGTTGTTGAGCCACATGGGATACGATTCCTAAGTGGAAGTCCCCTAGTACTTTCCTGAGGAAGGTCCTATGGGTCTATTCACTTAGTTCCACTAGTTTACCTAGGATTTCTTAAGTATCCAGTGATGTTGGAGCCAACTTGTGAGTTTAATTTCTCCTGAGGAGGAATGTAAACTGATCACAGTTGTTGAGCCACGTAGGATACGATTCCTAAGTGTCAGCCTCCTAGTACTTTCCTGAGGAAGGTCCTATGAGTCTGCTCACTTAGTTCCCCTAGTGCATATAGGTTTCTCAAGTATCCAGTGACGCCGGAGCCTTCATGTGAGTTTAATTTCTCCTGAGGAGGAATGTAAACTGATCACAGTTGTCGAGCCGCATAGGATACGATTCCTGAGTAGTAACCTCCTGGTACTTTCCTGAGGAAAGCACTATGAGCTTGTCTGCTTAGCTCCCTTTTCTCTGGTAAGCTTATTCTGAAGCTTGGAGAATGGGATTGATTCCTCTTGCCTAGGAGTTTTGTTTAGATCTTTGCTTAGGGTGTTGCATAGAGCTTTGTTTAGGAGATGTATTAGGAGATTGTTTCAGGTTTGTTTGAGGCCCTGCTCAGGGCTAGTCTCTTTGTGTTGTTTGACTTGTGTGATGTTATGTTGCATTAGACTTAGGTGTTCATCTAGATAGTTCTGAATAGGTGCATCTTAGAAGTAGACTGTGTGTGCATAAGAAGTTGAGGTGGTCCTCCTTCTGCTTGTTTGTTATTGCGTGGCTTTGCTTGTTGGTATTCGGTAGAGCTGAGCTCCCTTGCCTTTGTGGTTTGCGGCCTTTGTGCCTTGTGTGTCTAGTTGTTGCATTCATGCATATTTTCAGTATTTCTTTACGTTGCAGTTTCTTGTTTGTGGTTTAATCCCGTTGCCATGATCCCTTAGGAGCTCTGACTTCTCCGCTGCGGAGTTGTTATGATAGACATTAGGATGGTCAGCCAGGTGTGATAGCAGTAGGTAGATTCCCCTGTTTCTCAGCTATAGTTCTAGGGTTTCCCTTTCCTTTCTGTAGGAGCTTTTTGAGTAGCTTGACCCGTAGTTAGCTGAACTACAGCTGCTCTGATTCTTCGTTCCAGACGAAGATATGTAGGCATAGGATGCGATATCCTAGCGAGCACACTAACAACTAACATTTGCTCTCTCGCGGCTGTGCGATCGAGACTTTCCCGCTGACGACTAATTGTTATCCCTTTCTCTTGCCTGAGCGCATTTAAGACCAGATCGTATTTGTAGGTTCCCGAGCCTTTAGGACCAGTTTGTTTTCTCATTGCTGTGTGAGAGCCCTGTTTACCCGTAGTTAGCCGAACTACGTTTGCTCTGATCTTTCATTCCAGATGAAAGTACGTAGGCACAGGACGCGATGTCCTGGCGAGCAACCTTTCCCCCGTTTAGACGTAGGAAGTCGAACTACGTTGACTCTGACTTTCCCATTGCACGAGGGAATACGTAGGCCCAGAACACCGTATGTTCTGTCGAGTCCTGTCCTTTTATTTTCTTTTCAGACCAGCCATTAGCGTAGATAGATAATACACCCTTTTACCTATAAACACCAAGCATGGATCCCATCGAGTACGATGGATGTGAGGGGTGCTAATACCTTCCCCTTGCGTAACCGACTCCCGAATCCAGGTTTTGGTTGCGATGACCATACCTTTTCCCGTCTTTGCGAGGTTTACTTCGAGCGTTTCCTTTCCCGCTCTGAGGGATAAATAACGCACGGTGGCGACTCTCCTGTCAAGCCGGCGCCGATTTTCGTAGTAGCGACAGCTGGCGACTCTGCTGGGGACTTATAGCATCTAGGGACTTTTCCCATCCCTTATGCTGGGACCGTTTCCCATCCCCTACGCGAGTCAATCCTAGCGCTTGGGTGTTTATTTGTTGGGTGTTGTACATATTGTGTTTTACTTTTCTGCACTTTACTATTCTGTACCTTTACCTTTCGCATTTATTTTCCAGCATTATATTATCATGATTATTGCTGTGGGCAAAGGGAGGTTACTGTGAGTGAAAAGCCGGACCTGGGCTTGAGTACACACCTAGATATAGTTGTGGAGAAGTAGTAGACGAACCTGTCTGCTGAGCAGGCACAGTTCCCTACGAAAATCTGCGCTCAGACGAGATTCTTGCAGAGGTGCTCCTTTCCGGTCCTGAGGATCTGAGGGGAGTCCAGACGTGAGAGTTGTCGACTCTGGGGACCGATCAATTGGAAGTCAGCTAAGTGAGGCCTCTTCATGACTTGATGATGCCACTCCTTCTGGGAATCGTATCGTCACTCATGAAAGTCTGTGATGCTGATAACCGCATAGGATGCCGTACCTTTGTCCGTGGATTAGGCCTATCCTACCTGTGAGAGGGACTGGGTTATTGCAGGAAAACTGGCCTTCAGAAACCATGATTCAGTACTTTTATCAGATGGTGTTCTTGATTCATCTCCAGGTGTGTTGTCTGGGTCAGATGGGTTTCTTATCTGAGGTTGAGGTTATTATCAGATGGTATTCTCGTCAGATACAGAGGTTCAGATGGTTTTCTTACCAGGGGATTGATATTTTGAGTATCAGATGGTAGTTAATGTCCTGAGATTCTGGTGACCGTGTTGGTTTTCTGTTCTTGATCACAGAGATATTCCTCTTCAGGCTACAGCATAGCCCCTCTGTTCGCAGATTGCATTATTTATCATATTGCATCATTGCATTACCATCTGCATTCAACTAACGTGTGTGTATTGCAGGTACATATTTTCCCTTCCAGTTCTGGTGTTTGTTCCTAGCAAGACATGGAAAACCTGAAGAGAGTATTGCCCTATAAGTTTCCGTCGCCGAATATCAGTCTATTGTTAGAGTTGATTGCTACTGCTAAGAAGAGAGGAATGGGTGACTTCAGAAAGAGATATGGGAGGATTCTGACCTACGTTTATCAGCCATCTGCCTACGAGACCAGCGGCATCTATACTCTGTTACAGTTTTACGACGCGGAGCTCAGGTGTTTTGTATTTCCCGACTTCGTTTTGGCTCCTACCCTGGAGGAGTATTCAGCACTTCTGGATATACCGATCCGTGAGCAGATGCCTTTTTATCGTACGGACGCTGAGCCCAAGCCGGCTGAGCTTTCTGCCATCCTGTGCTTGAAAGAGTCTGAGCTGTCTGGGAAGATGATCAGAAGAGGAGACGTATGGGGATTTCCGTTGGATGTCTTAGTGGATAAGGCTCGAGAATATGCCCAGAAGGGTAGCTGGAATGTTTTTGACGTTATCCTTGCTGTATGTGTGTATGGCATCGTGTTGTTCCCGAACATTCCTGATTTTGTTGATTCAGATGCCTTCTATATTTTGGCTGCGGGAAACCCAGTTCCCACTTTACTGGGAGATATCCACCATTCAACTCATTATCAGAATGAAAAGCGACGAGGAAGGAATGTGTCCTGCTGTGTACCTCTCCTGTGCAGGTGGTTCACCAGTCATATGCCTAAGTCAGGCCCGTTTGCCACCTCTATCAATTCTCTAGGATGGCCCGAGCGCTTAATGGGATTGACTGCTGAGAACGTGGTATGGACCAATAAAGAGGTATTTGGAGCTGAAGTCATACTCAAAGGCGAAGGATTCCCGAATGTTCCGTTAATAGGAAGGAAAGGTTGTGTCAACTATAACCCGTCCTTATTAATCAAGCAATTTGGGTACATACCTCAAGGAGCGCCAAAGCCCGAGGAGATACAGGAATCTCTGTATCTCACTGGGGCAATAGGGAAAGAGATGCTGACCAAACTTGAGAAAGCCTGGAAAAACTTGCACAAGAGAGGGAAGCTTTCAGGTAACAGAGGGGATACCCGAGGCCCTAGCCCATATGAAGAATGGATTCGTGAGCGAGCAGTGAAGTTCCTTATGCCGTATCCAGCAGTTCAGCCATTGCATCCTCCTCCGGTAGAGGAGCCTACCACTGTGGACATTCAGGTTTACAAACAGCTGATGGCGGAGAAAGAAGAGCTAGCAAGGGCTAAAGAGGCTTTAGAGCAGGAGAATGCCCAGCTTCGGCATGAAAAGATTGAAACAGGGTATATTTCTAAGCAACAGGCTGAAACTCTGAAACATCTGAAGACTACGCTATTGGAATTGACTGAAACCAAGAAGCGTCTGGAGTTAGATGTCGACTCCGTTAGTAGTGTGTTGGCCACCAAGAAGCAAGAGCTGGACAGGGCCTACACAAAGCTAGCCAAATTCAGAGAACACTGGGATCGCAGTATGACCAAGCGCAGGGAGCGAGAAGAAGAGCTGAAGACACAGATTGCTCAGTTAGAAGAACAGGTCAAGGTGAAGAACGAAGAGCTTGAAGAAGAAGCCTGTCGCCGATACGAGGCCGAGCGTAAGCTGATAGATGCCATGAAGAATTTGGAAGATTTCCAGCATAGAGCAGATGCCAAGAGACCCAAACCAGGGGATGGTGCTAATGATAAGGCTTGGGAAGACTTTGTCAGAGACATCCAGGGGACGGTCAGAAAGAGGGATCGACTGATAGAAGGTTTGATTAATCAACCAGATCATGCAGAGACAAAGAAGATGGTCGAGGACTTCCGCAACCGTACCCGTATTTGATTTCTCTTGTATTCTGTATGTTGAGATCACCACCAGGCATGTTGGCTGGGATCCTCCGTATCATATCAGCTGTATGGAGCATAGTTATGTAACTTCTTGACAAGACTGTTATTCTAATCAATATATGAGGGTTTTTCCAAATATTGTCTCTATGGTTTATCTCGTCTTGCTACCACTGACACTGGAAATGGAGGGGAAATATCTCCAATGCACACATGCACGTTAGCATTTTTGTATTTCTGTTTGCATAAATCATACTGCATAGCATTTAGCAGGTCAGAGCACTTATCCAGCCTTTGTTTTCACCAGACGGTGATTCTCGGGGAATTGTTTGAGGCGAGAGTGGAGTGTTGAAGACGACCAAGGGGCTGAAGCAAATTTGAGCAGAATCAAGCAGCATAATCAGTTACCGGTAATTGGTAGCTATGTCTGAAGGCAATTTCCAGGCTCCTAACACTTTGGCAGGGTTTGCCACGGCACCCAACCATCAGTATGATTCTATGGAGGACTTCCCGCAAGCGAACAATCTTACTGCAGCCCAAGTTGTGCAGCCAACTGTTGAGAACAGAGATCGGCATGAGCAGTTTGTTGCCCAAAATGAACGTTATTCTCCTGTTAACAATCAATGTGTTGCTTTCCCCGCAATGAATTACCGGAGAGATATTCCAATGACCGGGGTGGTAGATCCAAGAAGAGTCCGAGTGTTGGAAGAGCAAATGAAAGTCTTGGAAGCGAAAGATGCCGTTAACCTGGATGCTGTAGCCATGTGCTTGGTCCCTGACCTCGTGTTGCCGTACAAGTTCAAAGTGCCGGAATTTGAAAAATACACAGGAGATAGCTGTCCGAAGTTGCATTTGATGATGTTCTGTCGAAGGATGACTTCGTTTGTGCGAAACGACAAATTGATGATCCATTGCTTTCAGTATAGCCTGACTGGGGCATCGTTGAGATGGTATGTGCAATTAGAGAGTAATCAGATTTGATCATGGGTGGATTTAGCCAGAGCTTTCATAAAGCAGTACGATTACAACTTGGATTTGACTCCTAGTCTCGTAGATCTGCAAGAATTGTCTTAGGCGGAGAATGAATCATTCAGAGCATATTTGCGAAGATGGAAGGAATTGGCTGCCAGTGTTCAACCACTGCTTCCGGAAAGAGAACTGGTTGACATCTTCTTGGGTACTCTGAAAGGCCATTATTTTGACAAATTGTTCAGTTGCACAAGCTTTGTGGGCCTGATGAGGCTGGGAGAGATTGTTGAGCGAGGGCTCAGGAGTGGAAAGTTTCGAGGTGTTCCTTACGTCCCAGTCAATAAGATTGAGTCAGTTGTCAGTTCTCAAGAAGAGTGGGAAGGAGATGACGCTACCTCAGAATCTCTAGCATCTCAGGATCAGTTTTCAGACACTTCAAGTCAACGATCATCCTATCGCCGATCGCGTCAGCATGCTCCACGAAGACCAAGGAAGCCTGAAAGGCAGTTCACTCAGCTACCAGTGTCGTACAGACAGTTGTTGCCAGACCTGGTCAGAAGTGGATTGATAGTACCGAAGGAGACTAAGCCGGTGATTCCACCGTATCCTCCAGGTTTTGATGCCAGCGCCCGCTGTGAGTACCATGTTGGGGCACAGGGGCATTCAACAAATGATTGCAAGGTGCTTAGAAGTCAGATTCAGGATCTGTTAGACTCTAGCCGTATTTGCATCACGCCTCAGGGTTGTGTTCAGATTAATGATTTTCCATCTTCCAGTTGTGGGGGTTCGTCAGTTAATATCATGGAAGACTCCGCAGGAAGTGTGTGCTCCGAAGATTGTCAATCGGAGAGTTCAGTAGAATATGGGGGAAGTTTCTAGAGGTTTCTGTGCCGGGTGTCGCATCTGTTTCCCTGCCTAACCCGTTTAGCTTTTGTGCATCAGTATTTGTCGACCACCACCAGGATTGTTGGCTGGGGTCGTTATGTTCGTACTTATTTGTGCTTACCTGCTGATTTTGTTGGTTGTACATATGTGGGAGATGTTCATCTGTTTGCTTATAGCTTGAGTTTCTCTTTGTCTCGTTGTGAATATGTGTTTGTTTGCTGCGCTGCATCATCATTTAGCAGGTATATCAGAACCGTGGGCCTTATTTCCTCATCCTCCAGTTTGTTGCAGGAACTCCTTCAGAGATATGGAACAGAATCAGTGTGAATTGATCGAAGTCCGAAGCCAGCTGGGGCAGATGATGAGAGACATGCAAGAGATGCGTCTAGAGCAGAAGATTCTCAAAGAGGAGAACAGTCAGCTGAAGACCCAAGTGAGCTTGATCATGGAAGTAGTCAAGAATGTGCTTAGGAAAGAGGACGATCAGCTATTTGAAGCCGCAATGAAGAAGCTCGCGCCACCTGTGCATGTGGAACCTGAGCAGCAGCAACAGAGGATACATCCGGCTCAGCGGAAGATCCAGGAAGGAAAGCCAAGGAGAATATTTGAGGCACCACCTATGACCTATGCTGAGCTCTTGCAGATCTTATTGAGGTTTAATCTGGTTGAGAAGAGAACATTGACACAACCAACGAAAGCGTTTCCTCAAGGGTACGATGCCAATAAACAATGTGAGTTTCATTCTGGGGCATTCGGACACGACATCGAGGGTTGTCATGCTTTCAAGCACAATGTTCAAGACCTGATTGACTCGCACGATATTGAATTCACGCCGAGCGGCGTAGCAGTGCACATTGCTCCTGTCTCGATCGATGCTAAGATGACAGATGTTTCTAAAGCTGCAGTGGGTCAGAAGCGTATCCTGGACTCCATGGTGTCAGAATCTCCAGGCCCACAACTGTTGCCTATTCCTGGGGCAGATCTAAGAAAGAAAATGGTTAAGCATAAGGAGAGCGTTAATCAGTACATTGAAGATCAAGAAACCAATGTTGCATTTGATACAAAGGGTGTTCAAGGGTCAACCCGATACCAGCAGCAGCAGCCTCAGCAGGGGGCACAGCAGGCTCAACGAAGATTCCAGGGTGGCAAGCCGAGAAGAGTGTTTGAGAAGCCTCCCTCAACCTATGCCGATTTGTTGCAGACATTGTTGAGATTGAATCTGGTAGAGGCAAGAACTCTGGCGCCAATAACGGGAACTCCCCCGTTTGGTTATGACGCAAGCAAGCACTGTGAGTTTCATTCTGGAGCCCCGGGTCACGATATAGAAGGTTGCCATGCTTTTAAGCACCAAGTGCAGGATCTGCTTGATAGTGCAGCAATCAGCTTCGGGCCAAGAAGTCCCCAAATCATCTGAACGAAGAAGGAAGGGCTCTATAATTTGGTTGGGTCGTGGAAAGCAGATCAAGACAGCATCGAATTGCCTCTAATAAAGATAGCTGGTTCAGCAGCAGGGCAGATGTGAAAGCCCGGTTCTCGGAAGCTAGCATATTTTCTTTGTTTTAGCTTGTCATTTCTTTGCATTTGTAGTTGCTTTCCTGTTTGAATTTGTAAACTTGTTTGTAAAACTTGTTGTTTTCATTTCAAATTGATGATAATGAAATAAATATGCATGGCTTTGATTAAATCCAGTCGTGTTCGCTAATTGTTTTTACAAATGTCCAACGCTTGGTTAAGAAGAATTTGGGGAGGATGACGAAAATGACCGACATGCAACTACCGATATTGTATGCTTTTGAAATAAGACCTGCTGATGATGTACAGGCATTGTTTCAAACCCCTAAACACCGGAGATATAAGGAAGATAATCCCTTGTCAACCCCTTTGAGCCTTGTAGTAGGAGTTTCTTTCTGAAAACGAAAAAACCTCAATTTTAACCTGGGGCAGGGTAGGTGTTAGCTAATTTGACCGAGCGTCCAAATTACAAGAGGAGTGTCTGTTCGAGGATCGATCACATCCCTAGAGGTCGTACCTAAAAGACCACAATGGTTCAATCAAGAGTGGGACAGCCACATCATTCCCAAAGAGTCAAACAACCAGTGTCACGCGACTTGTTCGAAAGAAAAAACGAAAAAAAGAAATCAAAAGCCCGCTAAGTCAAGGAAACTTCAAAACAAATGACTTAGGCAAAAATGAGGGCATCCCGCTGGACTTAAAAAAATCAAAAGAAGCTCAAAAGGAGTCAGTCCAGGCAAAAGTTAGGGATATGAAAAGAAAAGATGAAAAGGATCAAAAGAAAAATCCTCGAAGGAAATACGAGTCGTGTGACCTCAAATGTCAAAGACGAAAGGTGAGTGGCTGTCATTCCCAACAATCATAATTTCTCGAACTATCACTCCTATCTTTCAGCCCCCGAGAGGTGAGCGCTAAGGTCAAATTAGCTGAACGTAGGATGAGAGAACATCAAGGAGAACGGGTGGGTTTAAAATAAACTTTGAGCCTTTATCCTTTCTTTCAAAACCATGAACCTGACCACGTTACAACCTTCAAAAGTCCTAATTGAAGCAGGTTGTTTCGAAAGCACACTCCGGTAAAGGTCGCGTCGATTCTGACTCCTAAAAAGGTTCCTCTTACCATGTTGATACCGATGCTGATAAATGTTTTGTGCATTATATGCCATAAACTGTTTTTCTTTTTCCCAGTGAACAGATTGGATGTCAAAGCTGTCATATGTGTTGCAATTAATACATCTTTTATGCATAACAACTTGTTTTACTTGCGAGTAAGCGCTGGACAGCAGGAAAGCTTCCTACAATGGAAAGAATGGTCAAGATAGAATGCAGAACGCCCGAATGTTCCGAGAGCAGGGGCAAGCTTTATTGTGATCCCCAGTCAGATCAGCTTTTCGAAGTCAGTTATTCTGGGGCAATCAGGTTGAGATTCGGTGAATGCGTCGTAGTCATGAGGTACTACTCTGAATCAGATAATCGGGGCTAGGTCATTGCAGTCAGGGGGCAGACCATTTTAAGCACACAAAGGTTGTACGAGAAGCAGGTAAGGTGAAGTATCTCTCAGAAGTTCAGAACGCTGAGGCATGTTATATCAGACCATCAAGGAACAGATTTGCAGATTTCCTTTCAAGGGTTGTCCCCACAGATGTCCTGTAAGCTGGGGCATATCAGAAGCAAAAGGATTGTTGTTCTCCGTACCTACAGGGTCATTCAGGGTTATTCGAGCAGATGCAGTCGATTTTCGAGAGCGAGATGATTGCGGGAAGTCGTGTCACTATCCCTTGACTCTTCAAGGCTGTGTATTCAGAAAGAATGTTTTCCAACGTCAGTTGTATCTGACCCAGTAAGATAAGCTTAAGGGCTCAAATCCAAGATTACGATTGCTGTGAAGCCCATCCGCGTTGGCGCATCAATTTCCAGATCCAAGCTTCATCAGCACGTGGAGGACTCCCTCCATTTTCTCCAGCAAAATCCAAATTGTCATTGGCATGGATAAGCTATTCCCAGAGAAGTCTAATCATATTCAGCACATCTGCTATTTCACAGCGGAATTATATTCTCCAGCAGGGTATTACTTCGTCGAGGTGTTCGGTTGAGTTCCCAATATCCCCACCAGAGTTGATTTCACTCTCCTAGCATTTATTTTGCTAGGACGATTCAGTGATATCCGGGTTATCCCCAGCAGAGTTGGCCTCGCCTTCAGCATTTATTTTGCTGAAGTGGTTCTATACCTAGCTTTCTCCGGCAGCTTGAGCCTGCTAGCATATTGCATGCATCGTCATATTTGCATCATACTTGCATATCATGGTCAAAATGCGTAGCATTTCTATCCAGAATGGAGCATTACGCTGCAGAAAGATTAAAGCATTTGCATATGCATACAAAGCATAAGTCAGGTTTTCTATCAGCCTCATATGGCGCGTGAATTACTCTGTGATCAGTTCAGGGACATTTATCCAGCAGCAGTATTCAAACGATTCAGCGGATTATTTGTATCAGATCTTATGATAGTTGTACTTTGATCAAGCAGTCATCCGATATCGACAGACTTTTCCTCCCGTCAATTCATATTGACGATGTGTTCCTCCAATAAATGGATTTCTCCGTCTAGCATTAGACGTCTGGAGTACGAATGTGGCTTTCTTTCCGTCTATCCATAGACGATGTGAAGTTGCGGGTGGTCGCAGTAGGGATGCCAGAAGAGGTTTCCCCAGGATGTGCTTTTCTTACCGTCTATCAGTAGACGATGTGAAGTTTTGATGGATTCTCAATAGAGTTCAAAATAGAGTTTCTAGCAAGTGGCTTTCCTTTCCGTCTATCAGTAGACGATGTGAAGTTTTTGTTACTGTTCAGCGGTTTTCTTATTGTCAGATCATACATATGATGAGGTGTTTCCCCAGCGAGTCTTCTCCGGCTATCCTTAGTTGTTGAGGGATTTCAAAATGATTTTGAATGTTGGTTCTCTTCCTGGTTATTGGATATGATGACGTTTAAGAGGGACTTTTCTGACCATCAATCCTTATTGATGTCGAGGCTCTTCGAAGAATGTTCAGTTTGCGTGATCGTTGATTCTTATCGACGACGTGGTTCTTTAAGAGGTGGTTTTCTTCCCGTCAGTCCATACTGACGATGTGGCCCCTTCAAAGATATTGATCTTTCCATCAATTCCCGTAGACAGAAGAATTCTGAAATTCAAAGGATGGTGTTGAATTGCGTTATGGTGTCTTTCCGTCTACTCTTAGACGATGTGAATATGGAGATTATGGTGACTTTCCGTCTACCCTTAGACGATGTGCATATGGAGATTTGTGAATTTCTTTCCGTCTATCAGTAGACGATGTGAATACAGAGATTATGAATGTCTTTCCGTCTATCCTTAGACGATGTGAGTTGTTTTGTTTCATCAATCAGGATGTTCCCGTCTACTCTTAGACGATGAAAATATAGATTTGTTCATCAATCAGGATGATGCCGTCTACCCTTAGACGATGTGAGTATGGAGATTACGGTCTTTCCGTCTATCCTTAGACGATGTGTGTATGGAGATTAAGAATTTGATCCCGTCTACTCTTAGACGATGAAAATATAGATTTGTTTCATCAATCAGGATGTTCCCGTCTACTCTTAGACGATGAAAATATAGATTTGTTCATCAGTCAGGATGATCCCGTCTATCCTTAGACGATGTGAGTTGTTTTGTTTCATCAATCAGGATGTTCCCGTCTACTCTTAGACGATGAAAATATAGATTTGTTCATCAATCAGGATGATGCCGTCTACCCTTAGACGATGTGAGTATGGAGATTACGGTCTTTCCGTCTATCCTTAGACGATGTGAATTTGGAGAATTATTTCTTGCCGTCTACTCTTAGACGATGTGAATATGGAGATTAATGAATGCCTTTCCGTCTACTCTTAGACGATGTGAGTTGATTTGTTCATTGATCAGGATGATCCCGTCTACTCTTAGACGATGTGAATTTGGAGATTATTCCTTCCCGTCTATCCTTAGACGATGTGAATTGGGAGATTATGTTGTCTTTCCGTCTATCATTAGACGAGGTGAGTATTCAATCAAGGTGTCTTCCCGTCCATCTTTGGACGATGTGGGTATATTTCTCTTCCTGCCTACCAGTAGGCAATGTGAAAGAATCAGGTATTTTGATGCAGCCCTCAGGTTTAGTTATATGGGGTATCACAAGCAACGGGTATTCAAATCAGGAGTTCTTTATCAGATGATTAATCAATTGGTGCCATAATGACTGGACTCGGTTTTCTGGACTTTATTCTCCAAGCAGTTGACAGTATATGCTCGCGGTTGGCAAATTTTCGGGTTTCATTTGTATTCAACCGTCTCGTACCTCTGAATGTTTGAAGGCTGAGCGCTCTTCAAACCCTTCAGGTCCAAGTCGCTTGAATAGGGGCAGCTGTTGCACCCTAAAATTTGACCAACCGATTCTCCTATCTGACGCGTGGTTTAATTTCATATTCGCAGCTCAGACAGATGATTTTTGTGCAAACAGGGGATATCAGAGTTTACAGCTTGATTTTCGTCTATCAGATATGGCAGACCCAGTCCAGATTATCGGGGTTTTATTTTCGGGAAATTGTGCGCTCCTCGGTGATTTTTCAGTGATTTTGAGGATATTCTGATGCCCGGGGATCTCCGTTCGATTCGATCTGGTCTCGTGCGCTTTTATGGGGGTCATTTGCATTCATCTGCATTTTTAGGATTTTTATAGACTTTTTGTGAATTTTTAACAGGCTTTACAGATTTTTCTGGAATTTAAATAGGTTTTTGAATATTTTAATAGTATAATTCTCTTTTTAGAATTTTATAGAATATTTTAGATGGATTTTAATCATTTGTAGAATTTTAAATAAGATTTTAAATAGTTTTATCATTTTAGAATAATATAGTTTTTTTATTACTAATAGATAATAATAGTTTAGAATTTTTCTATAGATTTTAAATAGATTTTAATGTTTTTAGATAATATAGAAAATAATATAGTTTTTCTTTTATTAATAGATATTAAATAATATTAGATTTTTAATAGAAAATTAGATTGATTTAGAGTTAATTAGATCTTAACTAGATTTTTTAGACTTAATTAGGATAATTAGAGTTTTAATCACTTTTTCGAAGTTAATTAGGTTAATTGTTGTTTTCAGATTTAATTAGGATTATTAGTGTTAATTAGACATTAATCCAATTTGAGTTAATTGTTTTTATTCAGTTTGTTTTACAGTTTTATTCATTTTTCGAAATGGGCCCAGAATGTGTTCTGTTGGCGGCCCAATTCTTCACTAGTCTCAGCAGCGAAGCCCAGCAAAAAGTCCAAAAAAATGGTCCAAGTCTGTCCAGCAAATTCTCAGAGTTTCCAGAATATTCTAGAGAATTCCAGCAAACTGCAGTGGTATAAAAGCGCCACGTGTTGGCCATGCAAGGGACCCACGCATTCCCACTCAGATCTCCCAAAATCACGCCACGCGTTCACTCTGACTCTCTCCCCTAAGACACGTGTAGCCCATGCAAACCCTTCCCTGAGACACCTGCCTTCCTCTCATCCTCGCCGGAGCCCCCCACCGGCGGCCATGCATCAGCCGTAGCCCCCACCGCCGGCCACCGCCAACAGACTCCGGCCACCGGAATCTGCAAACACCAGGAAATCACCAGATTATCTTCTTCTTCCTCCGATCGTCCCTCCGTCACCTTCATCATCGTCGCCGGAATCATCAAACCTTCAAGCAACATTTCTCCAGAAATCACCTTGAACCTTCATACCTTCATCCAAGATTTTTCCAGAAACACAACAAGCTCCATCAATTTCTCCAGAAACTCTTTGTTCTTCATCAATTTTTTTTCCAGAACGATATCAATCTTCATCAGTTTTTTTAGAACAACATTCATTCCTTCTCAAGCAATATCTCCAGAAATCATCCTAAGGCGTTCATCCTTCTTAAGCATATTTCCAGAAATCATCCTCAGACGTTCAATCTCCAAGCAACATTTCCAGAACCTCCAATCGCGTTCAAGCTTCCAGGAGATTCTCAAATTTCTTCGCTCAGAACTTCATCATAGCATCAACAACTCTCTTCAACAACGCGCGCCTGATACATAGTAGATCTTCAAAGATCCCTGTTTCCGCTTGCATTAATCCAGGTATGCCTTTCTGAAACTCCTTACATGTTCTTCTTTAGAGTGTGTTGCGTTCAAGGATCCATGGAGTAGTTAGGGTTTTTTAGGAAGTGATTTGGTGCGTGGTTGTATGATACTGGGATTCGAGAATGAGCTTGATAATGTGTTTGATGGTGGGATTGAGATTTTCTTGAGAGAGATACGAGGGTTTCAGAAGGTTGTGTGAGATGAATTGCAGAGATAGATTGAGGGAGACGATGGAACGGCGTTAGGGCTAGGGTGAGAGTGAACAGTACCAGAGGATTGTGAGGAGATTAGGTTTTGTTTGTTAGGGTTTGTATTGGGTTAGGGTTTGGACGCTGGGCTTAGGCCCAAGCATAGTTTCTGATGCATACACCCCAAATTGCTCAATTTCCCCCCCCTAGCGTGTGGAGTCTGGGTATAGAACTTGGGCCTTAGGCCCCAATCGCTGTTAACACCCCCCTGGGCGTAGCCCATAATGGAAATCAACTGAAAAATTACTCACAGCACCCCCAGGCGTTCCTTTTTCTTTTTCTGAATTTACTAATTGTTTGAGGAGATTGGGCCCTGCGCCCTATGGCTTTTGGCACCCCCAATCAGGGCCCAATGAATAATAACTCATAAGATCATTGCTGTTTGGACCCCCAGCTTTATTCCATGTTATTTCTTTTATTTTTTTCTTTTATATTTTTCTTTGCATATTAAATACTTCATAGAAAAATGTAAATAATTGTTTTTTTTAACAATTCCTTTTTCTACCATTACCTCATAATTCCTAGAAAATTAAATAAAAATAAAAAAAAATCATTTTATTTTTTGTTTGTTATTTTTGTGCATATTTTCCATTAATTGATTTCTTTTTTAATATTTTCAATGCATGCATATCATTAGAAAATTCATAAAAAATGGTAGATTTAGTCAAATAATTCCGTTCTTTTTTCTGTAGACTCGTGATTCAGTTTAGAATTTTATAGTACAAAAATATTAGCTTAATCATGCATTTTCATTTTAATTGCATTTTTTCATTGTTATTAATGTTGAATAACTGGTCTGTGGATATGTCTGTGTTGCTGATTTTAGTTCTTTCATCTGGTGTTGAATTTGATTCTGATTTTTTCAGTATGCTGTCATAGAGCCATGTAGGTCTCCCATTAGATTTTTGTTGGATTTTTGTAGGATGTCCTGATAGAATTTGTCTGAGCCTGAAGTTAGGAGAAGTCTTGATGACTTCTGACTTTGGAGTTCAACTGTGGTTGAACTTCAGAGATAGTCCCTTGTGGTTTATTGGCCTGTGGTTTCTTCTTGAAGGTGGGAGCTGATTGAAGTCCTGTTGGAGCTTGCAGAGGAGCAGTGGATTGAGGCTTAGTCTAGGAGCTTGTTGTCTGTTTGTGAGGTTCGAGATCCTGAAGTTTGAAGGGAGTTTATGGTACTTTCCTGAGGAAGGCACTATGAATGACTTTCATCCTTCCTTCTCACCTCTTTCTTAAGTATCCAATGATGTCGGAGCCGACTTGTGAGTTTAATTTCTCCTGAGGAGGAATATAAACTGATCACATGTTGTTGAGCCACATGGGATACGATTCCTAAGTGGAAGTCCCCTAGTACTTTCCTGAGGAAGGTCCTATGGGTCTATTCACTTAGTTCCACTAGTTTACCTAGGATTTCTTAAGTATCCAGTGATGTTGGAGCCAACTTGTGAGTTTAATTTCTCCTGAGGAGGAATGTAAACTGATCACAGTTGTTGAGCCACGTAGGATACGATTCCTAAGTGTCAGCCTCCTAGTACTTTCCTGAGGAAGGTCCTATGAGTCTGCTCACTTAGTTCCCCTAGTGCATATAGGTTTCTCAAGTATCCAGTGACGCCGGAGCCTTCATGTGAGTTTAATTTCTCCTGAGGAGGAATGTAAACTGATCACAGTTGTCGAGCCGCATAGGATACGATTCCTGAGTAGTAACCTCCTGGTACTTTCCTGAGGAAAGCACTATGAGCTTGTCTGCTTAGCTCCCTTTTCTCTGGTAAGCTTATTCTGAAGCTTGGAGAATGGGATTGATTCCTCTTGCCTAGGAGTTTTGTTTAGATCTTTGCTTAGGGTGTTTCATAGAGCTTTGTTTAGGAGATGTATTAGGAGATTGTTTCAGGTTTGTTTGAGGCCCTGCTCAGGGCTAGTCTCTTTGTGTTGTTTGACTTGTGTGATGTTATGTTGCATTAGACTTAGGTGTTCATCTAGATAGTTCTGAATAGGTGCATCTTAGAAGTAGACTGTGTGTGCATAAGAAGTTGAGGTGGTCCTCCTTCTGCTTGTTTGTTATTGCGTGGCTTTGCTTGTTGGTATTCGGTAGAGCTGAGCTCCCTTGCCTTTGTGGTTTGCGGCCTTTGTGCCTTGTGTGTCTAGTTGTTGCATTCATGCATATTTTCAGTATTTCTTTACGTTGCAGTTTCTTGTTTGTGGTTTAATCCCGTTGCCATGATCCCTTAGGAGCTCTGACTTCTCCGCTGCGGAGTTGTTATGATAGACATTAGGATGGTCAGCCAGGTGTGATAGCAGTAGGTAGATTCCCCTGTTTCTCAGCTATAGTTCTAGGGTTTCCCTTTCCTTTCTGTAGGAGCTTTTTGAGTAGCTTGACCCGTAGTTAGCTGAACTACAGCTGCTCTGATTCTTCGTTCCAGACGAAGATATGTAGGCATAGGATGCGATATCCTAGCGAGCACACTAACAACTAACATTTGCTCTCTCGCGGCTGTGCGATCGAGACTTTCCCGCTGACGACTAATTGTTATCCCTTTCTCTTGCCTGAGCGCATTTAAGACCAGATCGTATTTGTAGGTTCCCGAGCCTTTAGGACCAGTTTGTTTTCTCATTGCTGTGTGAGAGCCCTGTTTACCCGTAGTTAGCCGAACTACGTTTGCTCTGATCTTTCATTCCAGATGAAAGTACGTAGGCACAGGACGCGATGTCCTGGCGAGCAACCTTTCCCCCGTTTAGACGTAGGAAGTCGAACTACGTTGACTCTGACTTTCCCATTGCACGAGGGAATACGTAGGCCCAGAACACCGTATGTTCTGTCGAGTCCTGTCCTTTTATTTTCTTTTCAGACCAGCCATTAGCGTAGATAGATAATACACCCTTTTACCTATAAACACCAAGCGTGGATCCCATCGAGTACGATGGATGTGAGGGGTGCTAATACCTTCCCCTTGCGTAACCGACTCCCGAATCCAGGTTTTGGTTGCGATGACCATACCTTTTCCCGTCTTTGCGAGGTTTACTTCGAGCGTTTCCTTTCCCGCTCTGAGGGATAAATAACGCACGGTGGCGACTCTCCTGTCAAGCCGGCGCCGATTTTCGCAGTAGCGACACACGCATGTGAACCAAGATTAAATACGCCCAGTTTAGTTCAATGCCATTCTTAATCGAGTATAAGATCGGCATCTCTAAGTCCGTCACAATACAATGGTTTCCAGCCCTTGGAAACATTATGTAAACCATAAAATAGTGAAACAACCGATCATTGATGTTGAAAATACCTGCAGACCATGCGGTTCTAAAGGGTTCCAAGACACCTAAGGATCTGACACGTTTTGCATGAAATTCTGCTTCAGTCATTCGACCAAGACTCCAATAGAATTGTCTTTTGTTGTATGCTTCCCAAGCGAAGTCTTCATCATAAAGTTTCCCACCGGAGGTTGGAATCTCCAAAATCCGTCCAACTGCCTTTGAGTGAAGTGGGATTCTTTTTCCTCTGACATATGTTACAAGTTTGCCTTCCTCCATTTGTAAATTGTTATAGAATAATCGTACCAAATCTGAATAGTATGGTCCGGATGAGGAAATCAATGGTTCCAAACCACATGCAGTCAAAGATTCTTGAAAAGAAAAACATTTTTTAAGGAATGATGAGAGAATACCATACTTTGGTGTTTGCACAACCTTCTTATGAAATTACTTAGTGAACCTTTCCCTTTGTTCATCGTTCAAGTGTTGAAGAACAAGTGGAGTCTCTGAAGATGAAGAGGCTGGACCTTTGCCTTTGCTTTGTGCTGAAATCTTCCTCTTTGAGTGTGAAGCCATGGGAAAATGATGAAGGGATTGAGAGTTAGGGTTTTGGGAGTTTTGAATTTTTGGGAGAGATGGTTAAGTTAGGTTATGAGAAGTTGAGTTTTATAATGGTTGAGAGAAGAGAGAGACTTTAATGTGGGATATGAGTAGTTGAAGGTATTGATGATTAAGACTTTAGGAATATGAGAATTAATGGTCAAAGTCTTGAGACTAGGACTAAGTAGTAAAGGCTAGTCATAGGTAGGTCAAAAGTATAATGATAGGGTAGTTGGAAAGTTTAAGAGTTCGTGGATCTATTAAATAGAAAGAGAAAAAACAGTTTTACAGTAGGTGCAATCGATTGGCACAGTGGTGCAATCGATTGCTCTACAAAACAGAAACGAAGTTGGACAAAAATCATAGGGTGCAATCGATTGCTTGCTTCAAAAATTAAAAAAATTTATAAAACTTACAGTGAGCAATCGATTGACACGGAGGTGCAATCGATTGTATGTAGTGAAATTTGAGAAAAAAAACATCATAGATGAAGTTCTTTCAGAATTCCAAGTTCCCTTCGTATTTTGAAGAAGGATTCCTTTGCCAAAGGCTTCGTGAATATATCGGCAAGATGATTATGAGTATCTATAAATGTTATCTCGATATCTCTTTGAATTACATGATCTCGCAGAAAATGATGTCGTATGTCGATGTGCTTGGTTCTTGAATGCATGACTTGATTCTTTGTTATGTTGATTGCATTTTTTGTTATAGAGAACCTTTTTCTTATCATCGTCATCCCATGAGGCTTTGGGATTTGTTGATCCAACACCGTTAACGACCGTTGTAGGAATGAAATGACCATTTTGGACAGCATCCCATATTTCATCTCCTTGTGCTTCTAGGTGAGCCTTCATACGAATTTTCCAGAAATCAAAGTATTCTCCACAAAACAGTGGAGACTTGTTGCTACTACCACCGTCTTTGAATACACCTTTGTTATTTGCGGAAGCCATACTGGATCAAATAGGAACAGGTTACCTAAACCTGCTCTGATACCTATTGAAAAGTTGATCATCTTTGCCTTCTTTTGTCAAGTGATTTGTCTTCATCAAAACATATGTTGATCTATGAGAATCTTGATTTCACATGCATTATTAAGAATATTCTAAATAATGAGTTGTTAAATCACTTCATTTAAAATGACTTTGGTTGTCTTGTAAGTGATTTTCACTCCAAGTAATTAATCTCATGGTAGCCTCCTGTATATTTTTATATGGCATTCATTGAGATGCTTCCAAGCTCTCATTTTGTGTTTTGCTTTTGTGCTTTTTTAAATCTTCGATTTCGTTACATGTGGCCTAATTTTTTTTTTCAAATTATCTAAAAAGATTATGGTCTATTCACCCCCTTATAGACATTGTTGTTTCCATATTCTCAACCAACAATATACCTACTAACGCCTCTAAGTCCCCCTGCCCTTGCAGGAGGAACACAAACACCTGTACTTTTTTACCAATATAGTTTTTCATAGCATATTCTCTATACATCATCCTAACTCCTCCACCACTTTAATAACGTGCAAAACACCATCCATCATAATGTGCAAAACCTCATTAATGTCCGTCATATTGTACGAAGAGACCATAATATGAGCAAAGTAAAAATGAATTTTATCACCAATTAAGGATCCATCTTCTGAAGTTGTCTGCAAGAAGAACCAATAAGATTAAAAAATACCATGTTCCTGTTGGAGTAAGCTCTAATAGCCAGTCATTATTAACTGTATATGCTTTTGTATCATGAATTTGATATATATTGTTTGATTTTATATATATATATATATATATATATATATATATATATATATATATATATATATATATATATATATATATATATATATATATATATACATATACACACACACACACACACACACACACACACACACACACACACACACACACACACACACACACACAATTGTATATGACATAATAAAGTCCTTAGAATAATTAGTCTATTAATAATCTATTAAGTGTGACTTAATCATGAGAGCTCATTAAACATAAGGACGTTATTCTTAAAGTATCCGTAGTCAAGTTTTACTATCAAATAGGACAAAAATAAAGCATATAAACTATTATGTGAGTGGACTGATGACTGTATCTCACAAGTCATGGATATGAGATATCAAGTCTTCATGTAGGTATAAATATTAGGAGTAATATTTATACTGGATTGACCCACCATGAGAATACTTCATAGTTTGTTATGTAAGTGTCATAAGTTATTCTCATAGTAATAGTGATGTACTCCACCCTTCGACCTGAAACCACTATGAGCCCTAGATATGGAGTCGAGTTCTTTATTGTCAATCAAACGTTGTCCGTAACAGGATGACCATAAATGTGGTTTATGGGTACTTTACAAATCATGCTGAGGGACAAGAGTGACCTAGATGGGATTTGCCTCTCCTACATATACGAGACTAATATTTGTGGACCCCTTAGTAGAGTATGACTATAAAATGCATGGTCGTGCTCAAACGAGAATGTCGTGTGATCTGACATAACCTTTATGTGATGATGACCATATGTATAATTACCTTTTTGTCCTTATATCTATATTGAACATAAGACATAGAATGTGTCACCCTTGTATAGTCTAATATTTTATTCCTTTATCCTGAAGTATACTTGATAACAACAGATAAGTCGATATGAGATATTGGACTTATTTGTTGTTATCAAGTATACTTCAGGATAAAGGAATAAAATATTGGACTATACAAGGGTGGCACATTCTATGTCTTGTGTTCAATATAGATATAAGGACAAAAAGGTAATTATACATATGATCATCATCACATTAAGGTTATGTCAGATCACACAACATTCTCGTTACTTGGGTAGCAGTGATGTGTCGCTAAATATCGCTCACTGTTTATAATATAAATAGATAATTTAATATTATTGTCAATGTTACGAGAACCTATAGGGTCACACATAGAGTACTAATAATGGAATTGACGATTAAATTAAATAATATTTAATTTAATTATGTGTTAATAGTATTTAAGTTTTTTATTACATTAGCACATATATAATTTATTTGATTAAATTTGATTTTATTAAATAAATGAGAATTGATAGTTGATTAAATTAAATATGATTTAATTTAATTAATATTTTATTTTATTAATTAAAAGAGTTTTATTAAATATAAATAATATCTATTTAATTAAAATAGTTTTAATTAAATAAGATTGGACTTATTTTGGAAAAGCCTAAAAATAAGAGCATTAAGGTTTTAGTAGGTCTCTATAACTAGAGGAGTTATTTCCCCTACCAATCCAAATTGTTAATTTTCTCATAACTAGAGACAGCTAGCACTGCGTTCCACTTTGTACTTGCGTGGACTATGTAGAGACGTTGGTATCTTCTACCATTTGTGATCAAAGATAAAGTACACTTCAAGAGGTAATTCTTGAATCCTTATTTTGGTCAGTTTGATTTGTGATTAATGATTTAATCAAGATCCGTTTATTGAAATTATTCCGCTAAGAAGATCAAAAAGTTTGAAAATCCCCTTTTAAATCCCAACAGTTCCATACATGCAACGAAACACTAAATAGCCACAAGCAAACACCTCTATCTCGATTTGCAACTGAAATATTCCTAGGTTCATATTCTAAAAAAAGAAGCTAACAAATTTGGGCGCATCATTAAAAACTTCAATCACCCCATCTTTCCAATGTTGTATAAAAATACCTTAGCTCCACCCATCACCCAAAACAAACATTATTCAACACTTTTGATAACTTCCCCACATCATAGACATTGTTGAATCTCACAAAGCCAAACACATGACCTCGTTCGTTTCAATTACGAGAGACATACACACCCTCTAATATACCAGATACCTCGAAACCCTTATAAAGCTTAACATGTGAAATATGTTGTGGAAAATCATTAAAGTAGAATGAGATTGTGGACTCATGTACAAAACTTGTTGGCTATGAAACAAATATCCTAGACAAGCCCTATACACACAAACCCATCCTCCCGTGTTCATACCTACTCCTCTGAAAATTAAACCATGCAAACGTGAAACATTACACATGACATAAAATATTATAAAAATGCTCTTAAAACAACTCATTATGTCATGGCATCTTGAAATTGCCCAAGCCCATTAATGGTTTACCCTTCTACATTATAATTGGTTATGATATGACAAAATTATAGTATCTTGTAACTTATAAGAAATTAGTAAATTAATCTACTTTTAAGAATAAAAACAAATGGCCGACCTAAAGGTGAGGGCTCTAAAACAAGAGCTTTAAGCCTAACCCAAATATAATTGTCAGCTTACAAATTAAAAGTCTCTCTTTTATTTTAAAAATTAAATGAAGGTTTCTTTTTAAAGTCTAAAATAAAAAATAGTGCTAGCACTATTAGAAAAATAACTATTTGCGTCGACATAGTAAGACACTAAAAGTTAAAAAAACTGACACAAACAAGACTTTTGCATCGATGTCGGGCATTGGATAAAACCTCCAAAGCTATAATATAGCGTCCGTTGGAAGGAAGTCGTGGCTATCTAGCCTTGGCTAAGCTAAATCTAAACAGACGTTAGTAGAGGTTGATGCTATTATATTTAAATATTAAAAGTCAACAAAGTATGGTAGCATGGACCAAACCTACGATAAAGTCAATTTTTAAAAGTCAACAAAATAGTGTAGTGTTGGCCGCAAACACTAAGTTCAATCAAGTGATGTCAATAAAAACGCATAGCATTGGTTATTCTAACACTAAAGTCAATTCATAAACGATAATAAAATTGTGTAACATCGGATTATCCGACACTAAAGTCAATTTAAGAAAAGTTAGCAAATTTGAGTGATGATGCTTATGGGTGCATATCAACATCTCCAATCTATGGTGGTTTGTCTGAACTAAATGGATATGAGGTTACAACCAAACTAATTAAACTATCGTTGTGTAGTGGCTGGTGAGTCAATGCAAGAGTTTTGACAATCAAAAGGTTATGAGCTTGAACCTTGATAGGACCAAAACTTCTATATTTTAATGGTGTTGGTTTACGACGCTAAAAGAGGAGGGTAAAATGCATCTTTTTAATGGTGTGGAGAGAGAAAAATAGGAAGATTATTCCCATGGCAATCTAGTCATGTAAATTTTAATTATTATTTTTTAATTTAATAATTATCTAAAGTACATTCTTTGTATTCTTTTCTAAAACACTCTTTCATATAATTTCTATTAAGTTGTTTAGTGGCTATACTCGTACATCTTAAAGTCCTATAAACTATTATATAATATTTTATTTTTTTGACATAAAATGGTCCTGTATAATTGTAAATATTTACTCATAAACACTACGTGGTATAACCACATAAAAATAACAAATTTATGATTACATGTACAAATTATGAGGTGTTTCTAATTAGTAGCACACACATAATAACATATGACCACAAGTAAAAATTACGAGGTGTTTCATATTAATAGAAAGTGTATGTACAATTTGTGTTATATAAATATTTTCTCACATTTAACACTTTGTATTTGATTTTCTTTTTTTACACATTCTTTTTCAAAAAAATACTACAAATATCTTATATTTTATCTTAATTATTTCACTTCTTTTATTATTATTATTATTATTTTTATTTTATTTTTATTATTATTATTATTATTATTATTATTATTATTATTATTTGTATGCTAAAACTAAAAAAATATTGATATAGATTAGAAAATAGGGAGTTTTTTTAAACTTTGTTTCTTATTTATATTTTTTCTCTCTAACTATGTAAAAAGTTTTGAAAAAAATGATGGTTTGAATTAGAGCTTATCCATTTGTTAGACAAATAGTCCAATAATTAATTCACAAGTTGATGTTCATATAGCCTATATAAACACTTAAAGTAATTGCAATAAGAAAGATGTTTGACTCGCTTCATCAACATGTTCAGATTTGCTTCTCAACTCTTGTATTTTTTTTCTTCTTGTTTTTGCTATCCTATGTTATTCAGCTCTTATTAATACATCGGGAAGAGAAAATAACAGAGAGAGTTGGGAAGTAAGTTGACAATTACTTTAATTGTTTACATAAGTTACATGAATATTAAATTGTGAGTTGGTTATTGGGATATTTTTCTGATGAATGAGTTAAGTCTTAGAATTTTATTTTCACAATTGTTATTAATGAGTAACAATTAAAAAATTTAATAAAAATAATTAATTATTAATTAATTTTGTAAAATTAATAAATAATAAATTATTTTATTCAATAATGTCATATCATTAATAATATTTTTTTTAATCATCAACATGTCACGTATACAAAATTGGAGGATCAACAAAATTCTAAAAAATGTAAATTTAAAGATTAAAAAATTGATTTTTAAAATGGAGATCAAAAGTTAAAAATCATTAAAAGGAGATAAAAAGTAAATATAAGTCAAAGATATGTATAGCTAAAATTACAAATAGTTAGAGTTTGTTGAAAATAATTTATTTTTAAGAAGACCAAACAATGAGGATTTTTTTTGGAAGAATGTGACCATTAAATTGAAAAAACTGTCAATATTCAAATAATATTTTTTGATCATTAAAAAAAATTTGCGTCTTAATCCAACTCAGCCATCTTAACCATGGTCTAAAATAATTAAGTGTAATAAATTAAAATAATAATAATAATAATTGTAACTTTTAATTTATTTTGATTGCAAAATTAATATTTTATTAGTTTGTTTATTTATTATTTATAAAATATAAGTGCGTTTAATAACAAATGAAAGATTAATGAAAATGCATCATCTAAAAGGAGGATTTTGCTTGGATTAAAATCAACATGTCTATCACTCAACATCTAAGTGGAAAATTTCAACATCTTAAGCACTATGGGGAATAGGAGAATTATATCTCAACTATGGAAATGACTCATGTCTAAACTTTATGAAAAGTTTTAAAAGAAAAAGTGCACAAAGGCACAAAAAGTTTGAATGAGGTGAAGTCTTTTTTATATCATTTTTGAAATTGGTCAAAAGTATGATTAACATTGATTGAAATTTATTAAAGAAAACAAAGTTTGGAAATCACTTGAAAAAGTCAAGGTTTTATTGCGAAAGTGGTTTTAAGTTTGAAAACAAGAAAGTTTTTTAAAAAGGGAGAAGATTTTGAAAAATTAAGAAGGGGATGAGATGAAGTGATTACCCTAGAAAGCAAAATAAAAGCTATAGATAAGAAGGATGTAACCAAATTGTAGCACACTTCATAGTTAGCGAAATAAGAATTCCATCCAATTTGAAGCATAAGCTAATAAGAAACCCAAATAAAGGCAAAGATCCATAATACTCCAAGCAAAAGGAAAGAGACCTAATTCTAAATCCAAGGGTCCAAGAATAACCCAAGAGGTCCAAGGTCTAAGTCCAATGCAAAGGATAGTAAACATACTCCACCATTAAAAGAACAAGTTTTTTTTAGAAGTTTAAGCCTTTATTAATGTTTTTGGTCTAAATGGACAAAAGAAAAAGAACATAAACATAAACAAAAGGTCCAAGTGGACAAAGGAAAAATGGCAGAAGCATAAACAATAATATTATAAGAGATGATAATAATGGAGCATAAAAATAAAAGAGAGATAGAGAGCAAGAAGGAAACATAAACAAAATTAGCACAATGATATTGTTAGTGAGTTAGTGATTAGTTGTTAGAACAAATGATCAACGAGGGTTAAATCATGCACTTAGCCAAAGTTAATGAAAACTCATTAGAAGATTGATAATATCAAAGCCTCCTAACAACAAGTTTCATAGGTAATGGACCTAAGACAAATAATCAACCATACTTGGACTTTCAAATATAAGGTTGAGCCACGGATGATCATTTCCGATTACGGGACAATTTAGCATTATGTTAAGCAATCTTAATCGGGTTTATATAGAAACCACGACTATCTGAGACCGTTCAATAACAATGTTAGCGCTAATGCATGCTATAGAAGTGATATGTAGATCACTATCTGAAAGTAATATCGCACGAAAAGAAAATAGGTAACAATCTCATCTTCATCAAGAACTTGAAATAAGTTCAAACGATATCGAAGATTTTCATCGATCAAAATAAAAAAGAAGAGGAAAGGGGATGCCAAATTGAACTACAATTTCAAGATCATTGCATATTTAAGTTCATCCACTCATCTTGGTGGATTAAAGCACTAAATATGTCATTAACTCAAAGCACCTAAAATGAATTGAACACTTCACTTTGAAGATAACTTTGAATTAGTGAATGTTTATCCAACTTCATCTACACCTTAATCCAATGCATTTAAAGAGAAAAAAGACCTTTAAAAGTGTATTCCAAAAGAAAAAATCAAAAGAGAATGGAAGAAGAAGAGGAAAGAACCAAAACAGTCCCAAAAACAAGCAACGAATATACCACTGGTTAATCGGTTAACCATTTTCCAGTGCAGATGTGTTAATCGATTAACACTGCTAAGACAACAATTTTTTTGAAAAATTAAGCATCCATGATCCAACCATTTCTTCAAACACCTCATGATCATGAATGAGAATTAGCATAAAGTTTTAAGTGAAACAACAAAAAATATCACCAATAAAACATAATTTGCAAGATCCAAAGATCAAGCAACAAGAATCAACAACAGATCACATTGTAAAGAGTGGATCAAGAACAACAATGGTGGAATGAGGGTTTACCACTTCAAAGCTGAAATTGATTCAAACAAATTCAAGAACCACACTCCAAAGCCTTGATCTACTAAAATTGATGATGAAAAAGCGAGTGGATGAAGGTTTAGCTAAAAGATTAGTAAGTTCTAATGATGAACTTACTAACTTTCAAAGGAAGAAAGAGCTTTGGTGAATTTGGTAGTTTGAGAAAATTAAGAGTCAAGAAGGAATTTGACAAGGTGATTTTGGATATCAAAAGTTTGTGAAATGAAAGAAATGAGGCCTCTATTTATAGGACTTAGGCTTGAAATATATGGTGGATTGGAGTTCGGTTTGGAAACAAAATTAGGCTTGGAATTTGAATTTGGAGGCAAAATCAAAATCAAATTGTGATTAATAAAGGTGTATGGTGGGAATCAATTATGATGAGGTAGGGGAATAAAAATGAAGTGATCTAGAATATTCTCATGATATAACATTTGAATTTGATGTCAAAAATGCTGCAGAATTTGAATTTGTTGCATTTTCACAAAAAAAACCATTTGCATGTGCAAATGTGCTAATCGACTAACACAGTGAAAATTGTGAAAATTTTCCTTTTGATGTGCTGTCTTGATTTTGGATCGAGTTTTATGACTTGAATTGAAGTCACGAACCAAACCCATAACTCTTGTCCTCCCTGCCACTGCAATAAGGCATCCTGAACAACAAACGAGGTGTTAAGTTTCGATTCAGAACACGGTCAAACAGGAGAATCTGAAATTAACCCAAAATCAACATGTCCCACTTGAGAAGGAAAGTTATCAATTACGGCCAAACACATCCAAGCATATCGAGGCAAAAACGGAAAGTAATTTAAACAAATTCTAACATGTCTCGGACAGTTTCAAACCAAAAAGGAAAGGATTTATTAGCATGTTTTGTTTAGACACCTATAAAAGAAGAAGAAGTCAAGGTGAAAAAAGGACTCAGAACCCAGCCATTGGTCACGATACAAGATTCACAATTCACAGATATCAAAAATCCACAAATAGTAAATCAAAATCCCAGATAAAACCCTAAACTACTAGAATCGAAAATTAGAAGAGTGAGAACTTATCTTTTCCCCCCAACGCAAGATCGCTCTCACCATCGCCGGGATCCTCTTTCGTAAGCCGCTCACCGTGAAATCATTTCACCATCACCGGCGAAACCATCTACCACCGATTCGCCATCCAAACCCTTCATTTCTGTTGCCGCCATCGCCACCACCCCCAAGCGGCCATTGATCTAAAAAGTCCTTCGAGCCACCACCGGTTTCCCTTTTTCGTTAAACTTTCTGTTTGATTTTGTTTTAGCTTTACGTTGAGTTTTGTTTGTTCCCAGGGTTTGAACAGGAATCGCGAAAAGAAGGGAGGACGACGAGAAGAGGAAAGAAATGGAGAAAGACAAATGGAGAAGACAAAGAGAGTGAGATCGAGAGAGAAGATAGATGCGACAAGGGAGAACGCGATGGAGGCGGAAGGGTGTCAAACGGCGCTGAGAGGCGATCGAGGGAATTGGGGGGCCAATTTAGGAAATTAGGGTTTACTGTTTTTGTTTGTTTTGCTGTATCTTAATGTAACACAATCAGATGTACACACACTCACAGATACACGGTAAACCCTCACTTTGCACCCACACGATCATTATCAGATCACAATCATACGTCTCAAATCGCACCTCACCATACACCCTCGTAAGCCTACTGCACCCAATCACCTGCGCCCCACTATCTAAACCCCTCTTAACCTTCTTAAACCATTAATTAGCCCACTAACTGTTGATTAACCCTAGTTAATCTCACTTAACCAATCTAATAATCACTTTAATTTTTAATCAATTTTAATTAATATAATAATCATTCAATTTATACCATTAATATTTAATTTAATTAATTAACCAATAATCAATCTTTAATCAACCGTTTTTTTATTATTAAAAAAATCTTTTTTAAATTAACCATTTTAATTAATTTGTTTTTTCTTTAACTCTTTAACTTAATTTATCTAATAATTTTATTATCCACTTTCTATTTAAATTAGCCATCAATCTTAATAACCCTTTTATAATATCTACTCATTTTCTTAATAAAAAAATCTCTACTTCATCTAATCTAACTTTTATTTATTTAAAATCTATTTAATAATGATAACTAAAAAAAAAACTCTTTTATGAAAAACCTTTTAATTTAATTCAACCTTTTATAATAACAATTTTTATTTAAGGATAAACCTTTTCACATTTAAATTAATTTTATAATAAAAATAAAACCTCTTAGATATTTAGACCTTTTTAAAACCACTCCTTAAAATGTAATTAACCGTCTAATTTTTACTAGAACACATAGCTAATATAATTAATACCAGTTTTTTTTTATATAAAATCAATCTCATCAAAATAAAACAATTTCACTTAAAATCAAATACAATTTCTTCCCCCACAATCAACCCCGATTAAAATCAATCAACAGCGTAAAATATAACCTAATCGTGCACACTCACATTCACGACACTTGCACCTACACCTTAGCGCTTTCATGCGTGTGTATGGTTTATCTTCCGCAATTTATCTTCTGTAATTTAATATTATTGCATTTACCTTATCGCATTGCATTCCGTCCAAAGGAAAAACCTACACATGATTCAACAATTGTGTGTAGTGCATTCACATTTGCATCATCCTCCCCACATGATCCTTGATCCCATTCAAGTTGATCTTTAAGATAGATCCTACCCCATAGGAAGGACCCTTATCTCTATAACTTAGACAAAACACAATCAACAAAACAATTCAAAACAACAAATATTCAAACACATTAGAGAAAGATGTCAAATCATTTTAAGCGAGATATAATCTCCACCCCATATCAATACAATCAATTCGTAGGAACTTTGCCTTAAGAGAGATAAAGGCGTACTCGTCAAACAATTCGAGTACTTGAGCCCTTTTCTTAAGACGATACAAAGACTATTTTCCTACAACTTGTGACGGTTAAATCTCCCTTAAAATGATAATGCATCTTGTCTCCTAAAGTCAATCAATCAACCACCCTAAACCCGTAGGAACTTTAACCACAGTCAAAGAACTCCTCAAACCCTTTAGGGGAACTACAGATACTCTGATTCCACTCCCGTAAGGATATGTAGGCATAAGATGCGATATCTTATCGAGTATACTTAAAAATAAACCACTGGGGTCCTTTAAACATTAAGCAGATAAACACATAGTAATAAACAACATAAAATAAGAGGTTCCTGTAGAGTACTACAGAAACTTAGGATGCTAGTACCTTCCCTAAGTTTAACCAACCCCTGAACCTATAACTCTCTAGCTTGCATTTGCATTGCATTGCGGGAATTTCGATCTTTATCCCTTCATTTGGACAAATCAAAGTTCGGTTGCAAATTGAATTAAAGATTCAAACTAATCAATAGTTTGGTATCCAAATTTCACCGCGACAGATTGCACTTTTTATCATAGAGAACCTTTTTCTTCTCATCGTCATCCCATGAGGCTTTGGGATTTGTTGATCCAACACTGTTAACGACCGTTGTAGGAATGAAATGACCATTTTGGACAGCATCCCATATTTCATCTCCTTGTGCTTCTAGGTGAGCCTTCATACGAATTTTCCAGAAATCAAAGTATTCACCACAAAACAGTGGAGACTTGTTGCTACTACCACCGTCTTTGAATACACCATTGTTATTTGCGGAAGCCATACTGGATCAAATAGGAACAGGTTACCTAAACCTGCTCTGATACCAATTGAAAAGTTGATCATCTTTGCCTTCTTTTGTCAAGTGATTTGTCTTCATCAAAACATATGTTGATCTCTGAGAATCTTGATTTCACATGCATTATTAAGAATATTCTAAATAATGAGTTGTTAAATCACTTCATTTAAAACGACTTTGGTTGTCTTGTAAGTGATTTTCACTCCAAGTAATTAATCTCATGGTAGCCTCATGTATATTTTTATATGGCATTCATTGAGATGCTTCCAAGCTCTCATTTTGTGTTTTGCTTTTGTGCTTTTTTAAATCTTCGATTTCATTACATGTGGCCTAATTTTTTTTTTCAAATTATCTAAAAAGATTCCGGTCTATTCAACCCCCTTATAGACATTGTTGTTTCCATATTCTCAACCAACAATATACCTACTAACGCCTCTAAGTCCCCCTGCCCTTGCAGGAGGAACACAAACACCTGTACTTTTTTACCAATATAGTTTTTCATAGCATATTCTCTATACATCATCCTAACTCCTCCACCACTTTAATAACGTGCAAAACACCATCCATCATAATGTGCAAAACCTCATTAATGTCCGTCATGTTGTACGAAGAGACCAAAATATGAGCAAAGTAAAAATGATTTTTATCACCAATTAAGGATCCATCTTCCGAAGTTGTCTGCAAGAAGAACCAATAAGATTAAAAAATACCATGTTCCTGTTGGAGTAAGCCCTAATTAATAGCCAGTCATTATTGACTGTATATGCTTTTGTATCATGAATTTGATATATATTGTTTGATTATATATATATATATATATATATATATATATATATATATATATATATATATATATATATATATATATATATATATATATATATATATATATATATATATATATATATATATATATATATATATATATATATATATATATATATATATATATATATATATATATATATATATATATAATACACACACACGCACACACACACACACACACACACACACTTGTATATGACATAATAAAGTTCTTAGAATAATTAGTCTATTAATAATCTATTAAGTGTGACTTAATCATGAGAGCTCAATAAACATAATGACGTTATTCTTAAAGTATTCGTATTCAAGTTTTACTATCAAATAGGACAACAATAAAGCATATAAACTATTATGTGAGTGGACTGATGACTGTATCTCACAAGTCATGGATATGAGATATCAAGTCTTCATGTAGGTATAAATATTAGGAGTAATATTTATACTGGATTGACCCACCATGAGAATACTTCATAGTTTGTTATGTAAGTGTCATAAGTTATTCTCATAGTAATAGTGATGTACTCCACCCTTCGACCTGAAACCACTATGAACCCTAGATATGGAGTCGAGTTCTTTATTGTCAATCAAACGTTGTCCGTAACAGGATGACCATAAAGGTGGTTTTTGGGTACTTTACAAATCATGCTGAGGGACATGAGTGACCTAGATGGGATTTGCCTCTCCTACATATACGAGACTAATATTTGTGGACCCCTTGGTAGAGTATGACTATAAAATGCATGGTCGTGCTCAAATAAGTCGATATGAGATATTGGACTTATTTGTTGTTATCAAGTATATTTCAGGATAAAGGAATAAAATATTAGACTATACAAGGGTGACACATTCTATGCCTTGTGTTCAATATAGATATAAGGACAAAAAGGTAATTATACATATGATCATCATCACATAAAGGTTATGTCAGATCACACGACATTCTCGTTACTTGGGTAGCAGTGATGTGTCGCTAAATATCGCTTATTGTTTATAATATAAATAGATAATTTAATATTATTGTCAATGTTACGAGAACCTATAGGGTCACACATAGAATACTAGTAATGATGGAATTGACGATTAAATCAAATAATATTTAATTTAATTATGTGTTAATAGTATTTAAGTTTTTTATTACATTAGCACATATATAATTTATTTGATTAAATTTGATTTTATTAAATAAATGAGAATTGATAGTTGATTAAATTAAATATGATTTAATTTAATTAATATTTTATTTTATTAATTAAAAGAGTTTTATTAAATATAAATAATATCTATTTAATTAAAATAGTTTTAATTAAATAAGATTGGACTTATTTTGGAAAAGCCTAAAATAAGAGCATTAAGGTTTTAGTAGGTCTCTATAAATAGAGGAGTTATTTCCCCTACCAATCCAAATTGTTAATTTTCTCAGAACTAGAGACAGCTAGCACTGCGTTCCACTTTGTACTTGCGTGGACTATGTAGAGACGCTGGTATCTTCTACCATTTGTGATCAAAGATAAAGTACACTTCAAGAGGTAATTATTAAATCCTTATTTTGGTCAGTTTGATTTGTGATTAATAATTTAATCAAGATCCGTTTATTGAGATTATTCCGCTAAGAAGATCAAAAAGTTTGAAAATCCCCTTTTAAATCCCAACAGTTCCATACATGCAATGAAACACTAAATAGCCACAAGCAAACACCTCTATCTCGATTTGCAACTGAAATATTGCTAGGTTCATAAGAAGCTAAAAAATTTTGGCGCATCATTAAAAACTTCAATCACCCCATATTTCGAAATTTTTTTTAAACTAGCAATGTAATAAGTTTTATTTACCAAATAAATCACACTTTCAAAAATATTACCAAAATGGCAATGTTTTAAAATGCGTTAACGTGCGTTCGCCAAACCAATTGGTGAAATAGGCCAAATTGGGCTTGAACCAATTCGCCAAACCAATTGGCGACAGGGTGTTTTTGTGGGCATTCGCCACACCAATTGGCGAATTGGTTATATTTTTAGGGTTTCCGTTTTCATTCTTTTTTGATTTTAATTATTATTATTATTAACCATAAAATATATAAATTTATAATCTAATTAATATTAATATAATTAATATTAATTTATAATATAATTTATAATGTCATTTATAATATTAAAAAAATTAAGTTTAAAAGGTTAAATTATTTTATGAAATTATAAATTTAAAATAAATTGGTTTGCTTGCTAAATGGCCCAGCTTGGGTTTTAAACTTCCCTTATATATTTTTGGGGTGGCATTCATCAATAGATGTATAGCCACCCCAGTGGTAATCTATAAATACGAGCTCAAACACATGTTTGTTTTCACAACATTATTTCTTAAAACTATAACCAATTCACCAATTGGTTTGGTTGGCGAACGCACGCATTTTGAAACATTGTCATTTTAGTAATAATTTTAAAAGTGTGATTTATTTCGTAAATAAAACTTATTACATTGCTAGTTTAAAAAAAAATTCCCATATTTCCAATGTTGTATAAAAATACCTTAGCTCCACCCATCATAACTACTTGAATATTAAAGATTCCGACTTCAACAAAATGTTGTTATAATAATGACACTATTTCACAATAAAAAACCATCACAAACACTCTCTGCTTTGCCCATCTCACATCCTTCTCATGGGCTTTGAATGATAAAATACACCTTTCCTCTACCACCTTTGCTTTCTCTCTCCAACTGACCTCCTTCACCCCATCATCGACTACCGGTTTCTTATCTATTGTTATGTCTCCCCTATTCCTCTCTATATATCGCCTTCTCAGACACTCATACATCATCTTTCACCTTTTTTTAAAATAATCTTCATCTCCTTCATCCTACTGCCATTCTCACCCTCCCTTTAAGCTTATCTTATTTTCTCCTTCTGGTCTCACCTCCCTCACCATAACCTCCATATCCTTTTGAGCTCCTCGCTTATCTCCAAACTAATCAAAACAAGCAACATTCGCCCGCACACGATACTACCCAAAACAAACATTTTTCAACACTTTTGATAACTCCCCGCATCATAGACATTGTTGAATCTCACAAAACCAAACACATGACCTCGTTCGTTTCAATTAAGAGAGACATACAGACCCTCTAATATACTGCATACCTCAAAACCCTTATAAAGCTCAACATGTGAAATTTGCTATGGGAAATCATTAAAGTAGAATGAGATTGTGGACTCATGTACAAAACTTGTTGGCTATGCAACAAATATCCTAGACAAGCCCTATATACACAAACCCATCCTCTCGTGTTCATACCTACTCCTCTAAAAGTTAAACCATGCAAACGTGAAACATTACACATGACATAAAATATTATAAAAATGCTCTTAAAACAACTCATTATGTCATGGCATCTTGAAATTGTCCAAGCTCATTAATGATTTACCCTTCTAAATTATAATAGGTTATGATATGACAAAATTATAGTATGTTGTAACTTATAAGAAATTAGTAAATTAATCTACTTTTAAGAATAAAAACAAATGGCCGACCTAAAGGTGAGGGCTCTAAAACAAGAGCTTTAAGCCTAACCCAAATATAATTGTCAGCTTACAAATTAAAAGTCTCTCTTTTATTTTAAAAATTAAATGAAGGTTTCTTTTTAAAGTCTAAAATAAAAAATAGTGCTAGCACTATTAGAAAAATAACTATTTGCGTCAACATAGTAAGACACTAAAAGTTAAAAAAACCGACACAAACAAGACTTTTGCATCGATGTCGGGTATTGGATAAAACCTCCAAATCTATAATATAGCGTCGGTTGGAAGGAAGTCGTGGCTATCTAGCCTTGGCTAAGCTAAATCTAAACAGACGTTAGTAGAGGTTGATGCTATTATATTTAAATATTAAAAGTCAACAAAGTATGGTAGCATGGGCCAAACCAATGCTAAAGTCAATTTTTAAAAGTCAATAAAATAGTGTAGTGTCGGCCGCAGACAATAAACTCAATCAAGTGATGTCAATAAAAACACATAGCATTGGTCATTCTGACGCTAAAGTCAAATTAATAAACGATAACAAAATTGTGTAACATCGGACTATTGGACGCTAAAGTCAATTCATAAACGATAATAAAATTGTGTAACATCGGACTATCCGACACTAAAGTCAATTTTGGAAAAGTTAGCAAATTTGAGTGATGATGCTTATGTGTGCATATCAACATCTCCAATTTATGGAGGTTTGTCTGAACTAAATGGATATGAGGTTACAACCA
This sequence comes from Lathyrus sativus, assembly GCA_963859935.3. NCBI lineage: Eukaryota > Viridiplantae > Streptophyta > Magnoliopsida > Fabales > Fabaceae > Lathyrus > Lathyrus sativus. The sequence continues at coordinate 619,700,665 of OZ012735.1, read as the reverse complement.
AACTAATTAAACTATCGTTGTGTAGTGGCTAGCGAGTCAACGCAAGAGTTTTGACAATCAAATGAGCTTGAACCTTGATAGGACCAAAACTTCTGCATTTTAATATGTACATATCCAAATCTTATTTTTACAACACCAACAAAAAAACTAATATAGAGAATGTAGTGTCGGTTAAGTTGATTCTAATTAATTGAATATATACTATATAAAGATGATAAAAATATGTAAACTCGGCTAGCCCGATTCTAAATAAACAAAATTAATAATAATAATAATAATAATAATAATAATAATAATAATAATAATAATAATAATAATAATAATAATAATAATAGTAATAAGTGTGTTATTATAGAGAATTGGTTAGGCCAATCCTAATGATATTTTTGTTATATATTAAAACAAAATAGTTTTTAGTGTGAGCTTAGCCGACACAACTTAGCATTGGTGTTGGTTTACGACACTAAAATGCATCTTTTTAATGACGTGGAGAGAGAAAAATAGAAAGATTATTCCCATGGCAATCTAGTAATGTAAAATTTAATTATTATTTTTTAATTTAATAATTATCTAAAGTACATTCTTTGTATTCTTTTCTAAAACACTTTTTCATATAATTTCTATTAAGTTGTTTAGTGGCTATACTGGTACATCTTAAAGTCCTATAAACTATTATATAATATTTTATTTTCTTGACATAAAATGGTCATGTATAATTGTAAATATTTACTCATAAACACTACGTCGTATAACCATATAAAAATAACAAATTTATGATTACATGTACAAATTATGAGATGCTTCTAATTAGTAGCACACACATAATAACATAGGATCACATGTAAAAATTATGAGGTGTTTCATATTAATAGAAAGTGTATGTACAATTTGGGTTATATAAATATTTTCTCACATTTAACACTTTGTATTTGGTTTTCTTTTTTGACACATTTTTTTCAAAATAACACTGCAAATATCTTATATTTTATCTCAATTATTTCACTTCTTTTATTATTATTATTATTATTATTATTATTATTATTATTATTATTATTATTATTATTATTATTATTAGCGTCTAGACGGGCACTCGCGTGCCCGTCTGTCCGTTTTTTTATTGCACACATATAAATATAAATGATATATTTTTATTTAATATTAATTTTACATGGAAGTTATGTGAAAAATTATTAATATGGAATTATATGAAAGATGATATTAGTAGTTCAATGAAACTTATTGTGTAAGTTATATATTTTAAAATAAAGATAAATTTATTATAAAAAAAACTACACTAAAAATTAAGTATTACCTTTATATATGTTATAAACTATTTTTTTTTTAATGCTAAAACTAAAAAAATATAAATATAGATTAGAAAATATGAAGAGTTTTTTTTAACTTTTTTCTTATTTATATTTTTTCTTTCTGGCTATGTAAAAAGTTGTATGGTTTGAATTAGAGCTCATTCAAAAAATTGAAAAAAATAATGGTTTGAATTAGAGCTTATCCATTTGTTAGACAAATAGTACAATAATTAATTTACACGTTGATGTTTATATAGCTTATATAAACACTTAAAGTAATTGCAATAAAAAAGATGTTCGACTCTGATTTTTTCTATGCAATAGAGAGAGTTGAGAAGTAAGTGAACAATTACTTTTATTGTTTGTATAAGTTACATGAATATTAAATTTTGAGTTGGTTATTGAGATATTTTTCTGATGAATGAGTTAAGTCTTGAATTTTATTTTTCACAACTTCTATTAATTAATAACAATTAAAAAATTTAATAAAAAATGATTAATGATTAATTAATTTTATAAAATATTAATAAATAATAAATTATTTTATTCAACAATAGCATGTTATTAATAATATTTTTTTTAATCATCAATAACCACGTGTATAACATGAGAGGAATCAACAAAATCTCAACAAATGTAAATTTAAAGATTAAAAAACTGACTTTTAAAATGGAGATCAAAAGTTAAAAATCATTAAAAGGAGATAAAAAGTGAATTTAAGTCAAAGTTATATATAGATAAAATTACAAATAGTTAGAGTTTGTTCAAAATAATTTACTTTTAAGAAGAAAATGATGACAGATTTAGAAGAATGTGACGATTTAATTGAAAAAAATTGTCCATATTCAAATGATGTTTTTGCATGATTAAAAAAATTGCGTCTTAGTCCAACTCAGCCATCTTAACCATGGTCTAAAATAGTTAAGTGTAATAAATTGAAATAATAATAATTATTATTATAAATTTTAATTTATTTTGATTGTAAAATTAATATTTTATTAGTTTGTTTATTTATTATTTATAAAATATAAGTGCGTTTAATAACAAATGAAAGACTAATGAAAATGCATGTAAGACTATCATGTTCAAGAGAGGTATAACAAATAGTTTATTTTATGAAAGTTTATAATAGTATGGATAAATTAAAGGATAAATCCATTTGTGATCCTCTTAAATATCTTAAATTTTGTTTTTAGTTTCTGAAAATAAATTTTTTGAAGAATGGTCCAATTAAATTTTTCCATCCACACTTTTAGTTCTTTTTTTAAAAAAATAGAAAATTTTAGAAAAACCATTTAAAAAGATATATATTTTAAAGACTAAAAACGAATTTTAAGATAATTAAGAGGACCATAAACATATTTTACCCTAAATTCAAATGTATCTCAATTTATTTAACTTTACACAAAATCTTTAGGTTTAAATATCTATTTGGTCTTTATAAATGCACTTTTTTAGTTTTAGTCATGTAATTTTGTTTGTTTTATTCTCATTACCTCGGGCAAGCCCTAATTGTTATAAACCTACTAAGGCCTATGAGTATTCACTACGCTTGTAGGGATACCACACACACATGTACTTTTTGACTAGTACTGTGATGTCCATTGTGGGCCCTGGTAAAATTAACTTGGGTCACACCTCTTTCATTCTTATTCTTTCCATCTTCCTTTAATATATGGTGGAGGAAGTTGTAGCTCCTTGCTATTTCGACTTCGACACACTATGAATTACATTTAAAAAATTAGACTTGTTGTATGATTTTCATGAACAATTGCATGCTACCCATATGATTCCTATTCATTTAAGTGATCATAAGTCTCTTGATCACTTTATTGAATTAGACCTTTACACTTGCATTACACTTGATCCATCAAGTCAAACTCAAGTCTTTTCTCATTCAAGACCCTGGAAGTAAAAGGACATCAATACCTGGTCATCCTGAGTTTCATCCTTCAAGCACACCTTGCCTCATTCTTTTCAAAAACAAAAAAAAAAAACTTCTTTTTAACTTCAAAGCACTCGCTAATTATGATGTGAATTGTGCGCCACGAGCCTTAAGCAACGCATAAGAATGAGAGGGGTCATTCATATCCTTGTTTTTGAATACGGGATGTAGGCCTCAGTTATTCAATGTATTTGCCTCCATTCATAGACTTTAGTGCAATTTAAATCAAACAACTTTTTCAACTTACATCCCCGTACCAACACTTACAACAATCCACATCAACAATACCTTTCTCTTTGGACCAAACACAATACTCTTTGAATACCCATACAACTTATTTGGTTTAAACACCATATATTTGGTTTAAACACCATATATTTGACTTAGACTTTGATTGCTTCCTTGCTATTTCGACTTCGACACACTATGAATTACATTTAAAAAATTAGACTTGTTGTATGATTTTCATGAACAATTGCATGCTACCCATATGATTCCTATTCATTTAAGTGATCATAAGTCTCTTGATCACTTTATTGAATTAGACCTTTACACTTGCATTACACTTGATCCATCAAGTCAAACTCAAGTCTTTTCTCATTCAAGACCCTGGAAGTAAAAGGACATCAATACCTGGTCATCCTGAGTTTCATCCTTCAAGCACACCTTGCCTCATTCTTTTCAAAAACAAAAAAAAAACTTCTTTTTAACTTCAAAGCACTCGCTAATTATGATGTGAATTGTGCGCCACGAGCCTTAAGCAACGCATAAGAATGAGAGGGGTCATTCATATCCTTGTTTTTGAATACGGGATGTAGGCCTCAGTTATTCAATGTATTTGCCTCCATTCATAGACTTTAGTGCAATTTAAATCAAACAACTTTTTCAACTTACATCCCCGTACCAACACTTACAACAATCCACATCAACAATACCTTTCTCTTTGGACCAAACACAATACTCTTTGAATACCCATACAACTTATTTGGTTTAAACACCATATATTTGGTTTAAACAACACTTCTTTAATTTAAACACCACTTTTATTTCCACTTATTTGGTTTAAACACCATTCTTATTTCCTCTTTTGTTTAAACACTAATTTTATTTTCTCTTTGGTTTAAAAACCACTCTTAATTACTCTTTGGTTTAAACACCACTTTTATTTACTCTTTGAATTAAACACCATTTTTATTTTCTCTTTGGTTTAAACACCGCTTGTATTTCCTCTTTGGTTCAAACACCACTTTTATATCTTTATTTGGTTCACACACCTCTCTGTGGGTTCAAACAACACAATCTTGGTCCAAACAACGCCTTCACTATTTCACAAATATTTTCTAATTCATTCACAAACTTTTGCAATTCAATTCAAGAAAAATTCTTTATTTTTATAAAAGAATTTTTATAATTTGTTCCTTGGATAAAAGCTTAAATCATCTGAACAAGGATCATAATTAGCTAACGTCAAAACACTTCTAGGATACGATTATATCAGTTCCCTAAAAAAAACAACAAATACTTATTTTTTTTTACCCATGAACTATGGAGCTCTGGTTGTCTTATTGGACTATAAGAATACGTAGGCACTAGGGTTTGAATCCTTGACTGGCACATCAATTAAAAACTTATGTTTCCTTAATTTATAACCAATCGCAAATAACTTTTAGATAATAATACTCATCCGCACAAAGAACAATCAAAACGGTTCCCATTGAGTAAAACGGATGTGAGGGATGCTAATCTCTTCCCCTTGCATAACCGGTTTCCTTACCTGTTTCTCTTCCCTTTGGATTTTATTGATATTTTCTTTCTCTTAGAATAAATAAATTTCAATAGAGACTCTGTTGTATTTTCGAGCGTGCGATGCACTCGGGTATTTTTCGCACCGCGACAACATCAGGGTTGAATCTGATTGCACCCTTGTCGAAAAAGGTGATTTTTACCCCAATTTCCCCTTGTTCACCCTTGGGGAAATCATGAGATATCACATTTGTAGCAAGCATTGACCTTGCGTATTTCCTTCGCGAGGAGCTACAACTTCCTCCACCAGCAAAACCCTCGGGTATGGTGTTTAAACCAAATATATGGTGTTTAAACCAAATAAGTTGTATGGGTATTCAAAGAGTATTGTGTTTGGTCCAAAGAGAAAGGTATTGTTGATGTGGATTGTTGTAAGTGTTGGTACGGGGATGTAAGTTGAAAAAGTTGTTTGATTTAAATTGCACTAAAGTCTATGAATGGAGGCAAATACATTGAATAACTGAGGCCTACATCCCGTATTCAAAAACAAGGATATGAATGACCCCTCTCATTCTTATGCGTTGCTTAAGGCTCGTGGCGCACAATTCACATCATAATTAGCGAGTGCTTTGAAGTTAAAAAGAAGTTTTTTTTTTGTTTTTGAAAAGAATGAGGCAAGGTGTGCTTGAAGGATGAAACTCAGGATGACCAGGTATTGATGTCCTTTTACTTCCAGGGTCTTGAATGAGAAAAGACTTGAGTTTGACTTGATGGATCAAGTGTAATGCAAGTGTAAAGGTCTAATTCAATAAAGTGATCAAGAGACTTATGATCACTTAAATGAATAGGAATCATATGGGTAGCATGCAATTGTTCATGAAAATCATACAACAAGTCTAATTTTTTAAATGTAATTCATAGTGTGTCGAAGTCGAAATAGCAAGGAAGCAATCAAAGTCTAAGTCAAGTATCGAAGTGTCAAAGCTTTCAGTGTGTCGAAACAGTTTGTTTTGACACATATTTGTTTTGATGAGATTTGATATGATTTAGATTAGATTTGATTTTGAATATTTTGGACCTTTTATGTTTTGGGCTTTTGTAAACCTAAAACTATAAATAGGTGCCTTGCTTTGTAATCTAAAATAGAACAGATTTCACAGTTGCAGAGTTTAGCAAGTGAAAGTTCAATAGTAATAAGAAATCCCACAGTTTGTGGATAACACAATTTTCTCCAAATATTTCTTCTCTTTCTTGCTGTTTGTTTGTTATTCTTCTTCTCTTTTGCTGTTCTTGATAACGCTTTACTTGTTATCACCATTACTATCATATTATGGGTTTGTTCGTCAACCTTGAGATCAAGATTGAAGAGAATTCTTCATAGGGTGTGAGGTGAATTTCCAACATCTGGTATCTAGAGCTCCGGTTGAGAGATTCAAGGAAGGAAGATAGTGATGGCGATGAACTATCCGAACGGAAACTTTTCGGCGACCCTGCCAATTCTCAAGAAAGACAATTATGATAATTGGTGCAAGCAGATTAAGATGATTTTCTATTATCAAGATCTTTAGGATCTTGTGAAGGACATAGTAACATTGCTTGGGGAGAACGCAACGGAGGCGGAAAAGGCTGCGCACAAAGAATTGAAGAAGAAGGATTATAAAGCATTCTTTATAATTCATCAGTGTGTTGATCTTGATAACTTTGAAAAGGTTAGTGATGTTGATTCAACAAAAGAAGCATGGGAGATTCTTGAAAAGTCGTTTGGAGGCGCAGAGAAGGTGAAAGAGGTGAGGTTACAAACTCACAAGAGAACCTATGAGTTGCTTCAGATGGAAGACAACGAAAGCATTATAGATTTCTTCACCAGAGTTACAAAGTTGGTGAATCAAATCAAAGTATGTGGAGAAGCGCTGACGATGAAAGCAGTTGTCTCAAAGATTTTTAGATCGTTGGCTCCAAAATTTGACCACGTGGTAGTTGCCATAGAAGATTCGAAAGATCTGTCAGTGTTGAAGAAGGAAGAGCTTCAAGGGACTCTTGATTCTCATGAGAAAAGGATGGCTGAGAGAGTTGCAGGAAAGTCGGAAGACATGGCTTTGCAAGTGCAGTCATAAAAGGAAAGAAAAGGCAAAGGTAGCTGGAATAGCAACAAAGGAGGAAACCAGTCGAATCAGAAGAAACCTTGGAACCAAGGCAACCAAAAAGGTGGTGTTGCAGGTAAAGGAAGAGGTGGTGGTCGAAAGATAGACAAAATCCACATTCAATGTTTCAATTTCCAGAAGTATGGTCATTATGTTAGTGATTATTCAGAAAGGAAGAGAAATCAAGAGACTGATGTAAAGCAGGCGAAACATGAAGAAGAAGAAACGTTGCTAATGGTCACAACAAAAGATGAAGAAAGATTCCAAGATCAGTGGTACTTGGACTCAGGATGCTCATCACACATGACTGGAAGGAAAGATTGGTTTGTCAACATGAAGCCCTCGTCAAAGAACACAGTGAAGTTTACAAATGACAATACTCTAGCAGCTGAAGGTGTTGGTGATGTTCTGATTATGAGGAAACATGGCAAAAGGTCAACAATTTCCAATGTGTTGTACATACCAGGCATGAAGAGTAATTTGCTCAGTATAGGGCAGCTTGTCGAAAAGAACTACAAGGTAGTTGTTAAAGAAAAGATGATGAGAGTTCTCGACGCAGGTGGTAGATTAATCTTGAAGGCTCCAATATCTTAGAATAGGACCTTCAAGATTGAACTCAATGTGATGGAGCACAAGTGTCTAGCAACTGCAGCCAGCAGAGATGAATGGTTATGGCATTTTTGACTAGGTCATCTCAACTTTAATGACATCAGAAACTGAAGAGAAGAAATATGGTTTCAGGATTACCAGAAATCGACATTCCAAGTGAAGTCTGTGAGGAGTGTGTTCAGTCGAAACAACACAAGAATAGCTTCAGCAAGGATGCAGGAAGGAAGTCGAAGGCAATACTTGAAGTCATATACTCTGATGTATATGGTCCAATCCAGGTGGATTCGATTGGTGGAAATAGATACTTTTTCACGTTTATAGATGATTATAGTCGAAAGTTGTGGACTTACCTCATCAAGAAGAAAAGTGATATGATTGAGGTATTTTCTAGATTTAAGTCCATGGTCGAAAGACAAAGTGGTCGAAAGCTGAAAATTCTGAGGACTGATGGTGGTGGAGAGTATGTGTCGAAAGAGTTTGATACACTATGTGTAAAAGAAGGGATTGTGCATGAGGTAGTGCCACCCTACACTCCATAGCAAAATGGGATTGCAGAATGCAAGAACAAAACCATCATGAATATGGTGAGAAGTATGTTGAATGGAAAGCATCTATCCAAAGAATTATGGGGAGAAGCAGTTTCGACGACAACATATATATATTGAACAGATGTCCGACGAAGAAGCTTGAAGGAATCACACCAGAAGAATGTTGGTCTGGTGTCAAGCCTAGTCTCAGTCACTTAAAGGTGTTTGGATCTATAGCACATAGACATGTGCCATATCAATTGAGAATGAAGCTTGATGATAAGTCGAATCAGATGATCTTGATAGGATATCATTCGACAGGAGGTTACAAGTTGTTCGACCCAATGAATAAGCAGATAGTGATCAACAGGGACGTGATCATAGATGAGCTTAAAGAATGAGATTGGACTGAGAATGCCAAGAAGGATTCAGTGAGAATATCTTGTGAAGAACCGACCACTAAAGTCAAAATAGAAGTTCGACAGGAACCAGTTGCAGATGAAGCAGGTTCAAGCAGACCTCGACGAACAAGACATATGCCTGCAAGGTTGCAAGAATGTGTAATTACATCATATGATGTAGTCGATGAAGAGGGTGAGCTGGTACGTTATATTTTCTACACAGATGTCGAACCAGTCAATGAAGTTGAGGCATTAAAAGATTCAAAGTGGGTGAAAGCAATGACTGAAGAGTTGGAGTCCATCGAAGTCAATGATACCTGGTCACTTGTCAAATTGCCATAAGGCAAGAAGGAAATTGATGTGAAGTGGGTTTACAAGTTGAAGGTAAATACTAAAGGAGAAGTAACTCGACACAAGGCGAGACTTGTGGCGAAAGGATTTCTTCAGAAGGAAGGAATCGACTTCGATGAAGTATTCACACCTGTTGCTAGAATCGAAACAATCATGTTGGTTGTTGGTCTAGCAAATATGAACAACTGGCACACATGTCAGATGGACGTGAAGTGTGCATTCTTTAATGGCCCCTTAGACGAAGAAGTTTATGTTGCGTAACCAGCTGAGTTTGTGAAACAAGGCGAAAAGAGAAAGGTGTACAGGCTTCATAAAGCCCTATATGGACTTAAGCAAGCTCCAAGAGCTTGGAATAAGAAAATCGACAACTTCTTAAGGGAGAAGGAATTTGTGAAGTGTACAACTGAGCATGGAGTATATGTAAGAAGAAGCAATGGTGAATTTCTTATACTATGTCTCTATGTTGATGATTTGTTTATAACAGGGAGTTGCAAGAAGAAGATCGAAGATTTCAAACATGACCTGAGTAAGGAGTTTGAAATGTCAGACTTGGGAAATCTCTCATATTTCCTTGACATCGAATTCTACAAGATAAGTATAGGTTTGATGATGCAACAAAGAAGATATGCAGGAGAAATACTCAAGATATTTGAGATGCAAAATTGCAACCAAACTTCGACTCCAGCTGAGCCCAGATTGCAACTGTCGAAGGATTCAGATGAAGATGATGTCGACCCAACCCAATACAGAAGACTTATTGGGTCACTTAGATACATTTTTCACACAAGGCCTGACTTAGCATACAGTGTTGGTATGATAAGTAGATTCATGCAGAAGTCAAAGGTATCACACCTAGCAGCGACGAAAAGGATACTGAGGTATCTGAAAGGAACTCTCGACTATGGCATTTTGTTTCCAGCAGCTGATGAAGGAAAATAATGCAAGTTAGTGGGATACACAAACTCCAGTTGGTGTAGTGATGCTGAGGATCGAAAATCCACAGCTGGGTATGTGTTTATGTTAGGTGGTGCACCAGTTGCTTGGAATTCGAGAAAGGAACCAGTAGTGGCATTGTCATCATGTGAAGCAGAATATATAGCTGCTTTTCTTTGTGCATGTCAAGCAACTTGGATGGTGAATTTGGTCGAAGAAAGCATAGGGAAGAATCATGGAGCAATTACCATGAAGATAGACAACATGTTAGCTATCAACTTGGCGAAGAATCCAATAGCTTATGCTCGAAGAAAGCACATTGAAATGAGGTTCCATTATCTTCGAGAGCAGGTAGTAGAAGGGAAGATGAAGTTGGAACACTGTAAAACTGTGAATCAGATTACAGATATCATGACGAAGGGAGTGCAGGTCGAAGCCTTCAGAAGACTAAGAGCCATGGTGAATGTAGACAGTTTAGACACAATGAATTAGGTGGTGTGTTAAATGTAATTCATAGTGTGTCAAAGTCGAAATAGCAAGGAAGCAGTCGAAGTCTAAGTCAAGTGTCAAAGTGTCGAAGCTTTCAGTGTGTCGAAACAGTTTGTTTTGACACATATTTGTTTTGATGAGATTTGATATGATTTAGATTAGATTTGATTTTGAATATTTTGGACCTTTTATGTTTTGGGCTTTTGTAAACCTAAAACTATAAATAGGTGCCTTGCTTTGTAATCTAAAATAGAACAGATTTCACATTTGCAGAGTTTAGCAAGTGAAAGTTCAATAGTAATCAGAAATCCCACAGTTTGTGGGTAACACAACTTTCTCCAAATATTTCTTTTCTCATTCTTCTTTCTTGCTATTTGTTTGTTATTCTTCTTCTCTTTTGTTGTTCTTGATAACTCTTTACTTGTTATCATCATTACTATCATATTATGAGTTTGTTCATCAATCTTGAGATCAAGATTGAAGGAAATTCTTCATAGGGTATGAGGTGAATTTCCAACATAATTCACAAAAAGTAATTAATTGATCAAAAATGAAATTGATCAAATAATCAAATAGGATAAACATGCTAAGAATCTTATATTGAGCACATGAAATTATGAAGGAAAAACAATAGCATTAACAATTGAATTTAATCATGTTAAACCCTAATTTTTAACTAATCACTAATTGAAATTAAAAACAAATTCTAACAATATTGAATTTAATTAAGAACCTAACCTAACTAAAAATTAACCTAAAGAATTTCATGTTCTTAAAGTGTATTTTTATTGTATTTTCTTTATGTGATGCAAAAAGAATTTTAAAAAAAGAACAAACAATAATAATTAAATAAACTAAATTCACTTTGCAGAGGGTGTGCTAAGGAAAAAGTGAGTCTGGCTAGCACATGGGTGCTGTGACTAGAATCCTAAAGGCACACGCTCTTGTTATTGTTGCTTGAATTCATAGGAAGATGGTTCATGTTAGAAATCCCAAGGATCCCATTCCAAGAATCCTAATCTACTCCAAGAAAAAATTAAACGCAGTGGGTGGGAAATCAGAGCATGATACCTTTGGGTTTTGATTCCCATTAATATCCTCTACATATTGGTAACAACTTTGAAGCAGAAAAAATTAAGAAGTGGAAGATCCTACCTACAAGACCGTGATTTGCCTTGGGAGCTGTTGAAGAATTTTGAAGATGAGGTTGCAGAGGAAAAGAGAAAACCAGAGATACTAATAAGTATGCACTTCAATCCTTTACTTCTTGTTGTTGTTCTTCCTTCTCCCTCTCCTTCTATGACTTGGTCCGTAGGATCATGGTGTATTGTTTCTGATGTTGAGTGTTAGAGTAGAGAGATTAAGCTTTTGTTATATCAAAACTTCAAGGTGATGTTTTGCTCAACAATGGAATTTTGAGCTTTGAGTGTGTTGGTGAGGGAGAATGGAGAGAATTGCAGAGAGTTTTTGTTTTGAATTGAGAGTGAATTGTGTGTCTATTTTTGGTTGCAGAAGAATGTTTAAATAGAGATTGAAGTGGAGGTAAATCATAACTGATTTGGGCAGTTTTTAGGGCAATCCAATTATAGGTTTGGTCAGCTGTTAATTTGGATGGAAAATTAGCTTAATCAGTGAGAAAAGTAATTGGGAGATTAGCAATGTTAGTTTGGTGGTAAATGAGTTTGAATTTTGGACAGTTTGTGGTAGTTTGAATGTTAAACTAAATTGTTAGTGGATTGTTAGGATTGTTAGTGTTATGGTGTTAGTTTGTTAGGATTAGTTGAATCAGTTAGTTTCAATTTACCAGTTAGGTTAGTTTTTTTGGTTTAAAACAGTAGAAGTTAGTTGATGTTGTTAGTTTGTTAGTTAAGTAGGGGTTAATTAATGTCATTTGGAACTGGTTAGTTTAGTTTGAACTGTTAGGTTAAAGATAGCATTTTGAAAAATATTTAGGTTAGTTAGTGGATTGGAGCTGTGACAGTTACTATGTTAGTAGGGTTAGTTTAGAAAATGTTAGTTAGTTTAAACTGTTAGAAATATAACTGTTATGTGAATTTGTGGAATCAGTTACTGCTATGTTGATTAGTAGTATAATGTTAGTGAATTTTGAAATCAGTTAGTGTTATGCTATTGATAGTTAGTGATGAACTATTTACACGTGGGTGATGAAAAAAGAATGGCTTGAACTGGACTATTAGTAGTTGAGTTATGCTTATGAAACTTGAACTGCTATGGAAATGAATTAGTGTTTCAATTAATGTTAATGACAATTAGGGTTGTATGTTGTTAGGTTGAATTGTTAGGGAGCTTGTTGAATATGATAGTAAGTGTGTTAGTGAACTGTTAATGAGAATTGTTAGTGCTTTGGTTAAAAATTAGTGTGGATTGTTATGCTTATTAGTTAGAGATTATGGAAAATATAGTTGGTTTGATTAATTAGTTTTTGAATGGTGTTTTGGTATGGTAAGTCTTATTATGGTATGCTTGTTGAACTTTAAGAATGTGCATTGTGTGTGTGCGGTGTTGCTATGTGACTTGGTTTGTCATGATATGCATGTTGTGATGTATCATGGCCTAACATGTTTGAGTGTACATGTGCTGACAGTGATGATGATTTTTGTAAGGCTGGTTGTATCAAGGTTTGACATTAAAGAGGATGCTTGGTATGAATCATGAAGGTGTGACATGGCATCATGAATCATGAAGAGGTTTTGGAATGCATCAAGAACATGGAGAGATTTTGGAGACCTTGAAGACTTGAAGGCACAAAATGAAAGACCTTGAGGATGAGGAGAAAAGTAGGATTAGGATTAGTTTGACTTTGGTCAACTGTTTGACAAAAGTCATCCCTAAGTCAAAAAATGGTTTTTTGTATAACTTTGTAATCTTTGGTCTTTGTAATGAACTATTTGATGTTTGAAATAGAAACTTTGACCTTGAATTGTAACGTGTGACTTGTGTCATAAGAAAAGTGACATTCCCTTTAACTTTTGAATTTGAGTTATGCAATCCTTGAATTGAATTTGAATTACAATGTCTTAAATCCAAAATAACAAATAACCAATCAACTAACCATGTAAGACCTCAAAAGAGAATGATAAACAATAAAGTCAACCTTCCATGGTTGACTTTGTTGACCAAGGTCAAACTTGAAAATGACCTCCAAATTCATCTGTCCTTGATTTAATCCAACATAATCCAAACCCTTAGACCAATATTGAGAATCCCACAACCCAAATGTGATGCAAAGATCCCAAAAGCTTCCTTCACAAGTACACCATAAAACCCTAATCCATGATGATTAGTGATACCCTTGGCATGAATCAAATGTCTTGCATGATAAATAACAAGAACCCTTTGAATAAATGATGTTACTTGTAGAATGAAAGTGCAAATGAATGTATTATGATAAATGATTAGGGTAAGACTATGCAGATGAAATGAGCCATGAGCCATATAAAATGAGAAAAAGATAAGGCAAATTTCAGGGTATGGCATATGGTAATGACCATATGGTCATCAATGCACGACATAACAACTGGGATATCAAGCGAGTCTTGATAGATATTGAAAGTTTTGATAAGTATAGCGTCTGCTGGAAAGAAGTTGTGGCTATTTAGCCTTGACTAAGCTAAATCTAAACAGACGTTAGTAGAGGTTAATGCTATTATATTTAAATATTAAAAGTCAACAAAGTATGGTAGCATGGACCAAACCAACGTTAAAGTCAATTTTTAAAAGTCAACAAAATAGTGTAGTGTCGGCCGCAGACACTAAATTCAATCAAGTGATGTCAATAAAAACGCATAGCATTGGTCATTCTGACACTAAAGTCAATTCATAAACGATAATAAAATTGTGTAACATCGGGCTATCCGACACTAAAGTCAATTCATAAACGATAATAAAACTGTGTAACATCAGGCTATCCGAAACTAAAGTCAATTTTGGAAAAGTTAGCAAATTTGAGTGATGATGCTTGGTGCATATCAACATCTCCAATCTATGGAGGTTTGTCTGAACTAAATGGATATGAGTTTACAACCAAACTAATTAAACTATCATTGCGTAGTGGCTAGCGAGTCAATGCAAGAGTTTTGACAAGATCTTATTTTTACAACAACAAAAAAAAACTAATATAGAGAATGTAGTGTCGGTTAAGTTGACTCTAATTAATTGAATATATACTATATAAAGATGATAAAATATTTAGAAGTGACGGTTAAGTTGACTCTAATTAATTGAATATATACTATATAAAGATGATAAAATATGTAGACTCTGCTAGCCCGATTCTAAATAAACAAAAATAATAATAATAATAATAATAATAATAATAATAATAATAATAATAATAATAATAATAATAATAATAATAATAATAATAATAATAATAATAATAATAATAATAATAATAATAATAATAATAATAATAATAATAATAATAATAATAATAATAATAATAATAATAATAATAATAATAATAATAATAATAATAATAATAATAATAATAATAATAATAATAATAATAATAATAATAATAATAATAATAATAATAATAATAATAATAATAATAATAATAATAATAATAATAATAATAATAATAATAATAATAATAATAATAATAATAATAATAATAATAATAATAATAATAATAATAATAATAATAATAATAATAATAATAATAATAATAATAATAATAATAATAATAATAATAATAATAATAATAATAATAATAATAATAATAATAATAATAATAATAATAATAATAATAATAATAATAATAATAATAATAATAATAATAATAATAATAATAATAATAATAATAATAATAATAATAATAATAATAATAATAATAATAATAATAATAATAATAATAATAATAATAATAATAATAATAATAATAATAATAATAATAATAATAATAATAATAATAATAATAATAATAATAATAATAATAATAATAATAATAATAATAATAATAATAATAATAATAATAATAATAATAATAATAATAATAATAATAATAATAATAATAATAATAATAATAATAATAATAATAATAATAATAATAATAATAATAATAATAATAATAATAATAATAATAATAATAATAATAATAATAATAATAATAATAATAATAATAATAATAATAATAATAATAATAATAATAATAATAATAATAATAATAAGTGCATGTTATTATAGAGAATTGGTTAGGCCGATCCTAATGATATTTTTGTTATATGTTAAAACAAAATAGTTTTTAGTGTGAGCTTAACAGAAACAACTTAG
This sequence comes from Lathyrus sativus, assembly GCA_963859935.3. Taxonomy (NCBI): domain Eukaryota; kingdom Viridiplantae; phylum Streptophyta; class Magnoliopsida; order Fabales; family Fabaceae; genus Lathyrus; species Lathyrus sativus. The sequence goes on along the minus strand of OZ012735.1, from coordinate 619,684,924 downwards.
CATTGATGTTTGTTTACGACGCTAAAAGAGGAGGGTAAAATGCATCTTTTTAATGGTGTGGAGAGAGAAAAATAGGAAGATTATTCCCGTATTATTTTTTAATTTGATAATTATCTAAAGTACATTCTTTGTATTCTTTTCTAAACACTCTTTCATATAATTTCTATTAAATTGTTTAGTGGCTATACTCGTACATCTTAAAGTCATATAAACTATTATATAATATTTTATTTTCTTGAGATAAAATGGTCATGTATAATTGTAAATATTTACTCATAAACACTACGTCGTATAACCACATAAAAATAACAAATTTATGATTACATGTACAAATTATGAGGTGTTTCTAATTAGTAGCACACATAATAACATATGATCACATGTAAAAATTAGGAGGTGTTTCATATAAATAGAAAGTGTATGTACAATTGTGTTATATAAATATTTTCTCACATTTAATACTTTGTATTTGGTTTTCTTGTTTGACACATTTTTTTTTCAAAAAAATACTACAAATATCTTATATTTTATCTCAATTATTTCACTTCTTTTATTATTATTATTATTATTATTATTATTATTATTATTATTATTATTATTATTATTATTATTATTATTATTATTATTATTATTATTATTATTATTATTATTATTATTATTATTATTATTATTATTATTATTATTATTTGTATGCTAAAACTAAAAAAAATATAGATATAGATTAGAAAATATGGAGTTTTTTTTAACTTTGTTTTTTATTTATATTTTTTTCTCTCTAACTATGTAAAAATTTGTATGGTTTGAATGAAAGCTTATTCAAAAAATTGAAAAAAATGATGGTTTGAATTAGAGATTATCCATTTCTTAGACAAATATTCCAATAATTAATTCACAAGTTAATGTTCATATAGCCTATATAAACACTTAAAGTAATTGCAATAAAAAAAAAATGTTCGACTTTCATCAACCTGTTCAGATTTGCCTCCTAACTCTCCATATTCATTTCTTTTTTTTCTATTCTCTTTATGTAGTAATAAGAACAAAATTAATCCAGCTCTTATTAATACATCATAGTGAACAGGAAGAGAAAATAATAAAGAGAATTGAGAAGTAAATCGGCAATTACTGTAATGGTTTCCATAAATTTCATGAATATTAAATTGTGAGTTGGTTATTGGGATATTTTTCTGATGAAAGAGTTAAGTTTTAGAATTTTATTTTCACAATTGTTATTAATTAATAACAATTAAAAAATTTAATAAAAAATAATTAATTATTAATTAATTTTGTAAAAAATTAATAAATAATAAATTATTTTATTCAACAATATGATATCATTAACAATATTTTTTTTAAATATCAATGTTTTTGGAAGAATGTGACGATTTAATTGAAAAAAATGTCAATATTCAAATGATGTTTTCGCTTTATTTAAAAAAATGGTGTCTTAGACCAACTCGGCCATGTTAATTATGGTCTGAAATAATTAATTGTAATAAGTTGAAATAATAATAATAATAATAATAATGGTAACTTTTAATTTATTTTGATTGCAAAATTAATATTTTATTAATTTGTTTATTTATTATTTATGAAATATAAGTGCGTTTAATAATAAATGAAAGACTAATGAAAATGCATATAAGAACGTCACCTTCAAGAGAGAGGTATAACAAATAGTTTATTTTATAAAATTTTATAATAGTATGAATAAATTAAAGGGTTAAATCCATTTGTGATTCTTTTAAATATCTTAAACTTTGTTTTTAGTTCTTCAAAATATTTTTTTTTAAAAGAATGTTCCAGCTAAAATTTTTCATCCACATTTTTGGTTCCTTCTTTGAAAAATAATTTTAAAGACTAAAAACTAATTTTAAGATAATTAGGAGGACTATAAACATATTTTACCCTAAATTCAAATGTATCTCAATTTATTTAACTTTACACAAAATCTTATGTTTAAATATCTATTTGGTCTTTATAAATGCATTTTTTTTAGTTTTAGTCATGTAATTTTGTTTGTTTTATTCTGAATACTTTCATATATATTATTTTGCCTTTGTTATTTTTTAATTTATTTCACTTTCCATAAAATTGGTTAAAATTGAAATTTATCCATAATAGGTAGAATATTTAATTTTAACCCATTTTAATATACAAATTATAGAGATTGATTCAAATATTACATGCATATTAGAAGGAACAACCTTAATATAAATTCGTTTAGTATTGACTAAAATAAAGGAACACAAACCAAAGAAAAATGATATATGATGGAAAAAGAAGAGACTAAAATAAACACATGATTTCTTTTTATTATTTATTAATTATAAAATATAAATGCCTCAAATTTCAAATGAATGATAGTTTCTTAAAATTAAGTTAGTTTGAATGACTTATATATTGTTATACTCGTAGAGGACTTAACACAAATCGGAGCTTTGCAGCCTTTAGGAAGGGCGACAACCATTATCGCCCTCTAAGAGGTAACATCTCTCCCTAAATACTTTTCACTCACCTAATTATGGGAAACATGGGAAAGGACTTTTCATGGGCAAAAAGAAGTTAGAGTCATTAACTGACTCACTCCATAGGAAGTAGGAATTCAACGGATCACCATTAACTGAGTGAGCAGTGATCCTTCCCAAGGAAAATCTAGGTTCAGAGGCCTCTATAAATATGTCTCCCCTAATTAGAGAAAGATAGATCCTAACTTGATCACATATCGCTTAATACACATAGTCTCTCATCTCACATGAGTTGACCTCTAATACCACCATAAACAACGTAAAACCATCGTACATGGTTTCTCATTACCTCGGAAAAGCCCTAATTGTTATAAACCTACTAAGGCCTCTGAGTATCCACTACACTTGTAGGGATACCACACACACATGTACTTTTTGACTAGTACTATGGCGTCCACCGTGGTCCCCGGTAAAATTAACTTGGGTCACACCTCTTTCATTCTTATTCTTTCCATCTTCCTATGAGGATGACCGATAAAACTCTATGCTCTAATGCAAACACCATACCCAAGGGTTTTGCTGGTGGAGGAAGTTGTAGCTCCTCCCGAAGGAAATACGCAAGGTCAATGCTTGCCGCAGATGTGATATCTCTTGGTTTCCCCAATGGTGAACAAGGGGAAATGGGGGTAAAAATAAACTTTTCCGATAAGGATGCAATCAGATTCAACTCTGATGTTGTCGCGGTGCGAAAAATATCCGAGTGCATCGCACGCTCGAAAATGCAACAAAGTCTCTATTGAACTTTATTTATTCTAAGAGAAAGAAAATATCAATAAAATCCAAATGGAAGAGAAATAGGAAAGGAAACCGGTTATGCAAGGGGAAGGGATTAGCATCCCTCACATCCGTTTTACTCAATGGGAACCGTTTTGATTGTTCTTTATGCGGATGAGTATTATTATCTAAAGGTTATTTGCGATTGGTTATAAATTAAGGAAAAATAAATTTTAATTAATGTGTTAGTCAAGGAATCAAACCCTCGTGCCTACGTATTATTATAGTCCAATAAGACAATCAGAGCTCCATAGTTCATGGGTAAAAAAATAAGTATTTGTTGTTTTTTTAGGGAATTGATATAATCGTATCTTAGAATTGTTTTGACATTAGCTGATTATGATCCTTGTTCAGATGCTTTAAGCTTTCATGCCAAGGAACATATTATAATAGTTCTTTTATAAAAAGAAAGAATTTTTCTTGAATTGAATTGCAAAAGTTTGTGAATGAATTAGAAAAGATTTGTGAAATGGTGAAGGCGTTGTTTGGACCAAGATTGTGTTGTTTGAACCCATAGAGAGATGTGTGAACCAAATAAGATATAAAAGTGGTGTTTGAACCAAAGAGGAAATAAAAGCGGTGTTTAAACTAAAGAGAAAATAAAAATTGTGTTTAATTCAAAGAGTAAATAAAAGTGATGTTTAAACCAAAGAGTAATTAAGAATGACTTTTAAACCAAAGAGAAAATAAAGTAGTGTTTAAACAAAAGAGTAAATAAGAGTGGTTTTTAAACCAAAGAAGTGGAAATAAAAGTGGTGTTTAAATTAAACAAGTGTTGCTTAAACCAAATATATGGTGTTTAAACCAAAGAAGTTGTATGGGTATTCAAAGAGTATTGTGTTTGGTCTAAAAAGAAAGGTATTGTTGATGTGGATTGTTGTAAGTGTTGGTACGGGGATGAAAGTTGAAAAAGTTGTTTGATTTGAATTTCACTAAAGTCTATGAACGGAGGCAAATACATTGAATAACTGGGGCCTACATCCCGTATTCAAAGTTATTCAAAAACAAGGGTAGGAATGACCCCTCTCATTCTTCTGCGTTGCTTAAGGCTCATGGCGCACAATTCACATCATAATTAGCAGTGCTTTGAAGTTAAAAAGAAGTTTTTCTTTTTGTTTTTGAAAAGGATAAGGCAAGGTGTGCTCGAAGGATGAAACTCAGGATGACCAGGTATTGATGTCCTTCTACTTTCAGGGTCTTGAATGAGAAAAGACTTGAATTTGACTTGATGGATCTTGTGTAATGCAAGTGTAAAGGTCTAATTCAATAAAGTGATCAAGAGACTTATGATCACTTGAATGAATAGGAATCCTATGAGGAGCATGCAATTGTTCATGAAAACCATACAACAAGTCTAATTCACAAGAAGTAATTAATTGATCAAAAATAAAATTGATCAAATAATCAAATAGGATGAACTTGCTAAGAATCTTATATTGAGCACATGAAATTATGAAGGAAAAAAAATAGCATTAACAATTGAATTTAATCATGTTAAACCCTAATTTTTAACTAATCACTAATTGAAGTTAAAAACAAATTCTAACAATATTGAATTTTATTAAGAACCTAACCTAACAAAAAATTAACCTAAAGAATTTCATGTTCTTAAAGTGTATTTTTATTCCCATTCCTCTACATATTGGTAACAACTTTGAAGCAAAAAAAATTAAGAAGTGGAAGATCCTACCTACAAGACCGTGATTTGCCTTGGGAGCTGTTGAAGAATTTTGAAGATGAGGTTGCAGAGGAAAAGAGAAAACTAGAGATATTAATAAGTATGCACTTCAATCCTTTACTTCTTGTTGTTGTTCTTCCTTCTCCCTCTCCTTCTATGACTTAGTCCGTAGGGTCATGGTGTATTATTTCTGATGTTGAGTGTTAGAGTAGAAAGATTAAGCTTTTGTTGTATCAAAACTTCAAGGTGATGTTTTGCTCAACAATGGAATTTTGAGCTTTGAGTGTGTTGGTGAGGGAGAGTGGAGAGAATTGTAGAGAGTCTTTGTTTTGAATTGAGAGTGAATTGTGTATCTATTTTTGGTTGCAGAAGAATGTTTAAATAGAGATTGAAGTGGAGGGAATTCATAACCGATTTGGGCAGTTTTTAGGGCAAGCCAATTATAGGTTTGGTCAGCTGTTAATTTGGATGGAAAATTAGCTTAATCGGTGAGAAAAGTAGTTAGGAGACTAGCAATGTTAGTTTGGTGGTAAATGAGTTTGAGTTTTGGACAGTTTGTGTTAGTTTGAATGTTAAACTAAATTGTTAGTGGATTGTTAGGACTGTTAGTGTTGTGGTGTTAGTTTGTTAGGATTAGTTGAATCAGTTAGTTTCAATTTACCAGTCAGGTTAGTTTTTTTGGTTTAAAACAGTTAAGATTGTTTAGTAGAAGTTAGTTGATACTGTTAGTTTGTTAGTTAAGTAGGGGTTAATTGATGGCATTTGGAACTGGTTAGTTTAGTTTGAACTGTTAGGTTAAAGATAGCATTTTCAAAAATATTTAGGTTAGTTAGTGGATTGGAGCTGTGACAGTTAGTATGTTAGTAGGGTTAGTTTAGAAAATGTTAGTACGTTTAAACTGTTAGAAATATAACTGATATATGAATTTGTGGAATCAGTTACTCCTATGTTGATTAGTAGTATAATGTTAGTGAATTTTGAAATCAGTTAGTGTTATGCTATTGATAGTTAGTGATGGACTATTTACACGAGGATGATGAAAAAAGAATGGCTTGAACTGGACTATTAGTAGTTGAGTTATTCTTATGAAACTTTAACTGCTATGGAAATGAATTAGTGTTTCAACTAATGTTAATGACAATTAGGGTTGTATGTTGTTAGGTTGAACTGTTAGGGAGCTTGTTCAATGTGATAGTAAGTGTGTTAGTGAACTGTTAATGAGAATTGTTAGTGCTTTGTTTAAAAATTAGTGTGGATTGTTATGCTTATTAGTTAGAGATTATGGAAAATATAGTTGGTTTGATTAATTGGTTTGAATGGTGTTTTGGTATGGTAAGTCTTATTATGGTATGCTTGTTGAACTTTAAGAATGTGCATTATGTGTGTGCGGTGTTTGCTATGTGACTTGGTTTGTCATGATATGCATGTTGAGATGTATCATGGCCTAACATGTTTGAGTGTACATGTGCTGACTGTGATGATGATTTTCGCAAGGCTGGTTATATCAAGGTTTGGCATTAAAGAGGATGCTTGGTATGAATCATGAAGGTGTGACACGGCATCATGAATCATGAAGAGGTTTTGGAATGCATCAAGAACGTGGAGGGATTTTGGAGACCTTGAAGGCACAAAATGAAAGACCTTCGGGACGAGGAGAAAAGTAGGATTAGGATTAGTTTGACTTTGGTCAACTGTTTGACAAAAGATAACAGGTGACCAAAAGTCAACCCTAGGTTAAAAAATGGTTTTTTGTATAATTTTGTAATCTTTGGTCTTTGTAATGAACTTTTTGATGTTTGAAATCTTTGTAATCTTTGTGACTTGTGTCATAAGAAAAGTGACATTCCCTCTAATTTTTGAATTTGAGCTTTGCAATCCTTGAATTGAATTTGAATTACAATGTCTTAAATCAAAAATAACAAATAACCAATCAACTAACCATGTAAGACCTCAAAAGAGAATGGTCAACAAAAAGTCAACCTTCCATGGTTGACTTTGTTGACCAAGGTCAAACTTGAAAACGACCTTCAAATTCATCAGTCTATGATATAATCCAACATAATCCAAACACTTAGACCAATATTAAGAATCCCGCAACCCAAATGTGATGTAAAGATCCCAAAAGGTTCCTTCACAAGTACACTATAAAACCCTAATCCATGAAGATTAGTTACCTTTGGCATAAATCAAATGTCTTGCATGATAAATAACAAAAACCCTTTGAATAAATAATGTTACTTGTAGAATGAAAGTGCAAATGAATGTCTTATGATAGATGATTAGGATAAGACTATGCAGATGAAATGAGACATGAGCCATATGAAATGAGAAAAAGATAAGGCATGTTTTGGGGTATGGCACATGGTAATGACCATATGGTCATCAATGCACAACATAACAACTGGGATATCAGGTGAGTCTTGATAGATATTGAAATTTTTGATGATGTCCTATTACGAGATGCTTTTCAGAAGCTTCATCTTAATCTTGATAATGTCAAAGGTTTTAAGGGATCATCAATAAGATTGTCAGACAAACAGGTACAAGTAAGGGGGCTACGTGATCCTAGAGACAACATGTGGCAACGAAGCAGATACCAAGGCAATTGAAGTCAACTACCTTATTAGGAATTCCCTGTCGCCCTACAATATCATCCTAGGCCAACCCACCATTAACACATTTAGGGCAGTTATTTCTACCTAGTACCTAGTCCCGAAGTACCCACAGTATGGTGGGCGAGTCGACACAGTTCAAATAGACTACCCGATCGCTCAAGAATGTTATCAGAATAGCCTGATGTCAGAAAGGGATGAACTCGCCTTTGTGGGAAACCCCTACCTAAAGCACCAGATGCAAACATCGATTATTGGGATCCCAAGTTGGGTGCAAACAATGAGAGACTCATGCCCATAGAGGACTTAAAGGAAGTCAGAATAGGTCCCTCAGCCCATGAGGTGACGAAGATATGTACTTGTCTTATCGAGGAAGAAGAACACGAGCTAGTCGACCAACTCATTAGAAACGTCAACATGTTTACCTGATCCCCCTCTGATATGCTCGGGATAGATACCAAAATGGTGAGCCACCGCCTTGCCATTGACCCTTCTGCCAAGCCAATGATGCACAGGAAGCAGAAGGTTGGCGAGGAGAAGAGATTCATGTGAGATGAGTAAGTAGGAAAGCTATCTAACGCCAGGTTCATTACAGAAACAAAATATCCTACATGGTTGGCCAACATGGTGTTGGTGAGGAAGGTAGTGAATAGATGGCGCATGTGCATGTACTTTACTAATCTGAACGTTGTCTGCCCTAAGAACCCGTACCAGCTACCAAACATCAATCTTCTTATCGATGGATCCTAGGTTACCACACGTTGAGCTTCATGGATTCCTACTCGAGGTAAAACTAGATTCATATAGATCCCTTTAACACCCTCAAAATAACATTCATGTCAAATCATGACAACTACTACTATAATGTCATGCCTTTTAGCCTCAAGAGTATTGGCGCCACCTACCAGTGACTCATGGACGTCGTGTTCTCCCACCAGACAGGGAGGAACCTAGAGGTATATGTTGATGACATGATAATGAAAACTACTAAAGAGAGCAACCAAGCAGAAGATTTGAAGGATGTTCTGCAGTCAGTCAGGAAGTACGATATGGATTTGAATCCCACTAAATGCTCATTCGGAGTTCCGGCCAGAAAGTTCCTAGGGTTCATGTTGACGAAAATAATCATGGAAGAAAATCCGAATAAATTTCAAGTCGTCATCACTATGAGAAGCCCCCTCTAATGTCAATGAGGTGCAATAACTTACCGGTCACCTCAACTCCCTATCTCGTTTCCTCTTATGTGCAGGTGACAAGGATTTCCTTTTCTTTTCCTTCCTGAAGAAGGAATAAAGATTCGAATGGGCTGCCAAATTTGAGGAGGCTTTCTTGAAGGTAAAATCCTTCCTTGCATCTCCACTCATTCTCACTCGCCTGAGGGAGGAATCTCCACTACTCCTCTACCTCTCGGTCACAGATCAGGTGATGATCTTAGTGCTTGTCTAGAAGACAGATAAAGTAGAAAGGTATGCGTATTTCATAAGAAAGGTGTTCAAAAGCGCCAAAACACGTTACCAAAAGACCAAGAAGCTAGTATTGGTCATCGTCGTCGCAACAAGAGAGCTGAGATATTATTTTCAGGGCCACAAAATCTTTGTTAAAACCAACTATTTTGTTCGACAGGTTCTGAAGAAGCCAGATTTGGAAGGAAAATGGTATCTTGGGTGATGGAACTCTCACAATATGATATCCAATAAGTTCTAAGGGGAAGCTTCAAATCCCAAGCTCTAGTAGATTTTGAGGTAGAATTTAGCTCACATGTAAATGAGGAGTCGCCCATAGAGTGGGCGTTATCAGTTGATGCGCCTCAAACATGTAAGAGAGCAGTGTGGGAATAGTTTTAAAGCACCTGGAGACATACTCATTGAGCAAGCATTAAATTTCAAATTTAAGGCCCGCAACAATTGGGTAGAATACGAGGCCCTTATTGTCGTCATGGTTCTCGCCTTAGAAATGGGGAGCTTCCATATTGATAGCCATGAGTGTCTTCTAATTATTTGCCAACCAATTATTTGGATAGTATCAGACAAAAGAGCCATGGGTGATAATATATCTGTAAAAGGTAAAAAGTTTATCCTCTTTCTTTACTTCTTTTGAAATATAACACGTTTCCTGTGAGCAGTACTTCATAGTAAAACTTCTGTCCAAACGCGCCAGCTCGAAATCTACATGGTTTAACATAATAGTGATCCAAGAGACTCTCACCTCCTTTAACAGAATTGTGGTCTTGTCAATTAGGATCATCATGGAACCCCACATGAAATAACAATTGAGGAATATTTCTTATCCGAAAACCACTGACTTGAAACCACCATTTCAATTGGTAAAAACAAAATATGCTCTAAAGAAGCTCAAGCCTACGCCGAGTGACAATTCAACAGTGCGGTCTCCTTCGTATTTTGAACATTTTGACAAAGTTTTTTGGGACTCACCAACTCTAAAATCTCAAAAAAGTGTTTTTAAAGTAGCTCGCATTAGCAAACATCCTCCTTCATTGCTGCAACCAAAGATTCCACTCATTGACGAGGTGTCAGTTTTTATGCATAAATACATCGAGCGGATCGACAATGTTGAGGGTGATGGTAATTACGGTTATCGAGTTGTTTAGGCTTTACTCGGTAAAGGAAAAGATAATCATACACTTTCCCGCCATCAACTTATCCATGAGTTGAGAACTCACACGCAAATTTACGGGAAGAAAGAAAACTTTGATGCAATTTTTGAGTCTCTTATTCCTTGCCTAGTAAACCGGCACCGGAGCATAATGGATGTGCTTTCCTGAAATGGGTCACCTCATAGGTTGTGCTTATGATAGAATGTGTACTGATCTTACATGATACAGTTTTTCGGAAATATTTTACCCACCGTTAACTGCCCCACCTCAAAATACAAATGATCGTATAATGTGTATTAGGTGACTTTCAAAATCATGGATCTCTGTTCAAGTTTACTTGAAATAGGGTTGCCATATACCACTTATATAATCGGAGTAAGCATCTCATTCAACAACAAAATTCGAGACTTGGCCGAATCATTTTGTGAAAAGGATGCAAGAGTTTGAGAAATTGAGCAACATTAAAAGAGAATCAAATTCACAAAAGTCAAAGGGGGTATCACCCATCTTTCGACAAATCTTTCGATTTGTTTCAATTTTCTATTTAATCGATTAAATAAGTGTATGTAATTGTGTCTCAATATTAAGGAAGTGTAATATATACAATTTCTTAATATTTTAATACATTTTTTTATCTTTGGCAAAATATTTGTTTAGGAGAGGTATGTGGCATACTCGTTGATTCTATATCCGAGTTGGATCCCTTCTCCTAATGTGAAGCAAATGTTCATCTTTCACATGTTTGTGGTGGTTTAAGTTGCGTATTCTCCTCAAGATGATGACATGCCTTTTTTTTCTCCTAAAACCAATCAATAATTTTTTTTACCCTTATTGAGGGTAACTACGAATGCTCTGATTCCATTCCCGTCAGGATACGTAGGCACGAGATGCGATGTCTTGGCGAGCATACTTAGGACTAACACCTTAAGTCTCTCCCCCTTTACCTTTTCACCCTTTAGCAGACAAAATAATGAATAAAACAATAAGACAAGAGGTTTTTGTAGAGTACTACAGATACTTAGGATAACACCTTCCCTAGGTATAACCAACCCCCGAACCTTAGATTCTCTTTTGCTTTACATTGCATTGCATATTTTGGGTTATTCGCTCTTTTTCCCTTCCCTTTGATAAATTAAAGATTGGTGGTGAACTATGATTTGTGATTCAAGTTAATCAATAGCTTGATATCCGATTCTCACCGCGAAAATGTTAGACTTATTACAAGTAAGATCCCGTCAAGTGAAAAGGTGAAGCATTATGCTAAAAAAAAGATAAAAAGAAAAGAAAAAGAAAATAAGTGGAAAGTGTGGTCCCAGCTATTTTGAGTCAAAAGTCAATACAAAAGTTAGACAAAACCCCCCTCTTGAAACTAGAAAGGTAACCCATGGACCACAGGATTAATCGATTGGAATCACAAAATTGAGACTAACTTGTTCTTCTGAAGAGTACTGGCATGACAATATGAAGTTGGTGAGCTTAAGCTTGTGATTACTTTAAGGAAAATGCAAGGCTGAATTAAACTAATTTTTAAAGTAGACCATTAATCTATAAAAATTTAAGTTGCCTCATTGTTTTGATCCTGATTGGTTGTAATTGAGACTTTCTTCTGTCGTTCACTGTCGCATCACCTAAAGACAGGTGATAATTCAAGTTTGGGAGAGTGATAACACACTTTTAGTATGTCATTATGATCCATTTTCAAATAGGTTTTTAGTTTAAGTTTAATGTTTGTTTAATTAATTTTACTAGTTTTAGCTTATTTTGTTTTAAGCATGCTGAGTGCTTCCCTTTGTAGTTTTTATGTGTGTTTTTGTTTTGAAAGACAGTTTTAAGGCAAGTTGAGGCGTGACTGGCTAAGACAAAGTCTGGAGTGTGAACAGTTTGAAGAATTTAAAGTTGATAAGGATCACAATCAACAATTCACCAAAAGCTTGAAGGGAATTTATTGTTAGGACCTACGTGGCAAGAATATGCTTGGAAGAATTGAAGAAGAAAACAAATAAGATTAATTATGCATAGGGATGAAAAGCATAGTACGGTGGGGACCACATCTGCAAAAGCACGCTCTGCACCAGCCATCCGCCCCTTCATCTCTACGCCATTATTTGCTGCAGCAGCCTGTAGTAGACGCCTTGTCTTCCATTGTTGCCTGCACTGAAAACTTGTTCACCAAGAATGAAGGACAACTGGAGAATTTGTTGATTTGATTTGGGCTGAAACCTCATTTGAATCTAAGGCTCAAGATCCAAAGCCTACCAACTTTCACATCCACACTCAAGTCTATAAAGCTGGCCTTAATCTTCAGAAGAGTAGAGTTGGAGAATTCACACAAGCAGAATATTCTTAAGTGGTTGTTTATTTTATTTTGTGGGTTAGTGAGAAATAGAGAATTTTATTCTTCTCATCCAATCTTGTACTCACTACTGAGAGCTGGCGTGACTGGAGATTTCAGTTGTTATTTATCCAACGCAAAGGAACTCCTAGTTACTATTAGGTTGTCCTCTATTTTACATATTTTGTTTAACTATGTTTCTACTAGTTTCAGTTCAGTAAGTTGTACTCGGCTCACTATGAGCTAAACACTTGTTTGATGAGCAAAGTGAAGTTAATATAATGTTGTCTTTATGTTAAAATGATGTGTTGTTGAGTGTCTTATTTTGTTATGTGTTTTTATGCTATAAACCTGCTTCTTAGAATGATTAAATTAGAAAAATGTAAAAGCTTGTTGTTTTGAGAGATTCAACAGCAAGTAGATTTCATAACAAAAGTGGATAAACAAGTAGGATAAAGATATTCACTTAAATTAGCTTGATTAGAGATAAGAAGCTAAGGCCATAACGAATTTTCAGAATTAAAACCAGACATATTTTAGGATTATAAGTAAGGGTTAGAGATTTGTTCCCTTGCCCTAGTAATGCATGCTTTGATGTTGTAGAGATACACAATGAGATCACGTTCTGACCTTTTGAGGCACACTATTTCACATCATTGAAAAATTTAGACTACTAATATATTAATTGATCTTAGCTCATCAATCAATCTCTTGATATTTTCTTCCTCTTATTTAGTAGTTTTAGTTGTGTAGTGTGGACTCCTTTTACCTATTATCAATTGTTATTTGTTACCTTACTCATACTTCTTTTAAACAAAGATTATCTACAAAAGTTCAATCTAAATCTATTCCACTCCCTGTAGGTACGATATCCATACTTTATTACTTGCTGCAATCAAACATGCATGTATACTTGTATGTGACACCATAGTTTTAAGCTAAATTGTAAACCAACCAACACCTGTCGTCATCTTCAGAAGCGAAGTGTCATGGTCTCAAAGATTTAGGGATATTAGTTTGTGTTTGAATTCAATAGGGACATCAATAAATTTGCTTTTCTATTACCATTTTATATCTTTTAAATTTTTCAGTAATTTCTTCTTACGAAAATTACCTTCCTTATGTAATATTGCCCATTTATGGGCCAGTTCTTAATAAATCACATTTTGTCTATCAAATAAAAATTTCTCTGCTTTCCAATTATTTCGCTTGATTACAAAAATGTTAATTAATTATGAATAATGAATTGAAACATTAGGTATAATTAAAAGCTTTTAAGGGAAGAACATATTTTACTTTAATTTCAAAAAACGCTAAAGGGATCATATTCTTCTAAACTAAGCAAGACACGTGATCTATACATCAACAATCACAATTTTAACCAGCAGGGGAGTTCCTTTGAGAGAATAATACATATTTCCAGATATCAAGAGCATCATGGCTTGTTTCATTTATCAAGGGCTCAAGGGTCAGAAAGTCGGGATGTTACATAAGATATTGGTTTCCATAAAGACATACATTGCATATCATAAAAGAGGCGTTAGCCCAAATAATGCATTATGCATAAGAACATAAATATATGCACGCACTCATATGCATGACATAAGGTTTATAATCACTCTTAGGGGTCCAATCCCCAGCTATACCAGCTACATCATTAAGCACATTTCCCACAAAGGATTTCTCCAGCAAGCTCATTCACTGTGAGTTTTCCTAAGGATCATTATCAACTAGTGGGTAGGTTCTCACCTCTCACATACCCTAACTTAGTAACCTATCCCACACACAAGGATACGTTCCATCAATTTCACCAGGGCTTTTACTAGGGTTTATCAAAGGGTTTCTCAAAGGGGTTCTACCAGATTGGTATCCAACAAAGAGAAGTTCTATCAGACAGATTTACTGAGGATTTTCCATTAGGGTTTTTACCTGGGTTTATCAGCACGGAATCAGAGGATCATCAAAATCCTACTCGACTTCTGTAGCCAGGGATATTATACACAGGGATATCAGAATATTAACGGAGCATCATGGGTTGGTCCATACCTATCAGACTTCGCCGTGAAAATTAGGGTTCTTCTTGTATTTAATCGTCTCCTTGTCAAAAGGATGAAGGCTCATCGACATAATCATTTTGATTCGAAATCAATTAAATAGGAGTAGTTGTCGTACTCTAAATTTTGACCATTGTTTAGCAGTCATCTAATTCTCCAATGACCTAAAAAGCCAAAGGGATATTGTTTTGACTTTTTACCTTAGTTACTATTTTGACTTTTTACCTTAGTTACTATTTTGGGGTGTAATAAATTGGGGTCTAACACTGGTTAACGGTTATTCCTTAGGGTCTCTAATTCTTATCATTGTGGGTTTTGGGAGTTTTGGTATTTCTTTTAAGTTCATTTTAATCTTTTTTATAGGAAGGTATAACATTGATCATTTAGGGTCATAAGTTTTTATTAGGGTCGGGTTAAAATTAACTTGCATAAGGGGTGTATGTGATTAAATAGTTACTATTAATCTTTTTTATTCTATGTTAGGAGGTGGTTGAATTAAGGTTATTGTTTGAACTATTGTGTTTTTTTAAAATAATTTAAGTTTTATTAACTAAGTTATTAAGTTTAATAGTTCTAATAATATTGTTAAGGAAATTAACATTAATTATTGGTCTATCATATTAAGGGAGAGTTATTTTAACTATAGGATTATTAGGATTGTTAGAATAGTCTAACTATTTTTGTTAAAAGTCTTAAGAGGGTTTATTATTATTAGATTTTACTTGTCTTATTTAATAAAGGTTTAAGTATATTAGAGGTGGGTTTTATTTAGGGATTACGTTATTAGTGGATAATAATTATTATTAGTAATACTTTGAGATTAATTAGGGGTCGGGTTTTAAAAACTATGATTGAGAGTTTTTGTGATTTATTAGTCATTAGGTTGTAATTATTATTATGTTAAAAGACTAATTATATAAATATTAACTTTTAATATTAGAAAATAATTAGATTTTAGTGGAAGGATCGGTTTTATATATATTTAATCAGGATACTTAAATTCTAATATTAAGATGTTTTAGGGTTAATTATTTTTTAAGATGTTTATTAGTCTGGTTATTATTAACCTTAGTTTTTTATCATTATTATTGGATTATTATTATTAATGTTTATTGAGTCAAAATTGTTGACCCACGAAAATCTGAATTTTTCTTCTATCACAAACCCTAAATTAGCGTTCAGGGACTTTGAAATTCGATCATATATGAAATTCATGTTGAATCAAGAGGAATCATAAAATCAAATAGAAATTCCATTAATCAAGTACAAATTGGATGCGTTAGAATTCTAAAAAGAAAAATGCTATTTTGACACCATTTCCTACACCTCATACATACACCGTATGCACTGTTCACCGTATTTATATGGTGAATAGTGCTTTTTTTTATTAAAATAATATATTTTTTTAAAATATTAATTTTTTAAAAAAAAATATTTATTTTTTAAATTTATTTTATAACACAAATATAAGATTACGCATTAACCAACTTCACAGTTGCATTAACCACAAAAATCTACATCATTAACCAATTATTTTACCTATAATTTATTAACCACTTTTACTACTTTATTAACCAATAAAATACATACCATTAACCATGTTCTGAGCATTTTTTTCATATATTTATGAACAGTAAATTGGGTGTAAGGTGTAAGAAAAAGTGTAGGAATAGCAAACCTGTTCTAAAAAAACTATGACAAATCAAAATATTTAAAGTTTACAATAAATCAAATCTCTAAAACAATAACAATCAGATTAAGGTACATGAATCAAATCACAATATGACCTAAAGTTTCCTAAAACAAAATCTAAATTGAATTCTAGACCTAATCTCTACCTTATATAAGATTAAGAATTTTAGAAGAGAGGACCCTAAGCTAAAAAAACCGTAGTTGCGCAAATCTTCTGAACCCTTCTCAAAGCTCGATCATATAGAGGATTAGGGTTCATCATCAGAACCCTAAGCCCCTGAGAAAAACCTCCATCAATCGTTACCTGCAAAAGAAGAAAGGAAGAGATTAAAAGGAGGAATACAAAACCAAAGCATAGAAAGAGGAATAAGAGCAGCTTAATAGGTCACGACAAGGGAGGTAAACATGTATCTTTTAATTTGTTGATGTTGTATTTGTTGGTGTTGATTGATTCTAGGTTTAATTTCATGTTTGTGGGTTGATCTAGGTATTTCTGGATTGTGATTAGGGTTTAGAATTCTTCGTAGGGTTAGGGTTCATACCCTACCCAAAAACCTTAAATTCCTATGAACTCTAACCCCCCAAATGAACCCTAAGGTTCTTAGGGTTCATCTTTGAACCCAGAAGAACGTGTTGAAAACTGGGTTTAGGATTTGAAGGGTTGAAGTTTCCAGTTGAGCTTTAAATGGAAACTAGAAAGGGGGCGGTTTAGAGGGCGGTCAGAGGCAGTTTAAGGGCGGTGGCTAAGCGAGAGAGGAAGAGATGGAGAGAGAGAGATAGATAAATATAAATATATATATGTGTGTATATATATATATATATATATATATATATATATATATATATATATATATATATATATATATATATATATATATATATATATATATATATATATATATATATATATATATATATATATATATATATATATATATATATATATATATATATATATATATATATATATATATATATATATATATATATATATATATATATATATATATATATATATATATATATATATATATATATATATATATATATATATATATATATATATATATATATATATATATATATATATATATATATATATATAGAGAGAGAGAGAGAGAGAGAGAGAGAGAGAGAGAGAGAGAGAGAGAGAGAGAGAGAGAGAGAGAGAGAGAGAGAGAATGAGTAAGAAAGAGAAAGAATATCAAAAAATGAGTGGATTATGAAGGAAATTCGGTTTTATACCCTCTCCTTCTGGCATCAGATCAAGGACGTGTAGCCTCCTCATAGCCATCCGATGAGAATAGTTTGATCGTTCTAATGGTCACGGTCCTATCAAGCACCCACCATTAACCTTAGATGTAGGTCATTCGCTTGTATTACTACCATGGTATGCATATCCAACATGCACCTGTAGATCTACCTTGATGTCAGTCAACCCAATCCAACGATCCAGAGAGAGTTTACTGGTTGGCTCTCTCCTAAAGACCTTCAAATGAGACCTGGACCCTTCTGCTGATGGGCCTCTCTTTTATTCCTATTCCCACCCCCATTTACCTGGCCCATTACCTTTTAGCACAAAATACACCCCCTTGAAAATTAAATAATTTATTTTATTATTTTGCTAATTAAATTAATAATTATCATTAGGGTTTAATTTGGAATAATTATGGTTAATCTAGGTTATTAGGGTTTTTGGATAATTAGTTTGTTTAATTGTAGATTTTTATTTAAATTATTTAGTTAAATAATTAGGAATATTTTAATTAAGGGTTATTTTATATAGTTTGGGATATTAAAAATTGTGTAATTATAAATTAAGGGTTATTTTATTATTTTGGGATATTATAAAATTGTTTAATTATAAATTAAGGGTTACTTTATTATTTTGGGATATTATAAAATTGTTTAATTAATAATTAAGGGTTATTTTATTATTTTGGCATATTATAAAATTGTTTAATTAAATAATTAAGGATTATTTTTATAAATTATTTTATTAAGTATTAGGATTCAGTTTGCATTTTTTAAATAATTGGGTATTTTATATCATAAATATTTGGGATATTTTATGGGTTCATAATAAATTGGGATTTCTTTTATAAATTAAGTAATTTGGATTTATTGTGTATTTTTAAATATTTGAGATTTATGTTTGGATATTGCAATTTGTTTAATAATTGAGGTTTATGTTATATTTTTTTTATTGGGGTAATTCTATATTTTTTTGGGGATAATTGGGCCTAATTAACTCTTTGAAATAAGATTTAATTAAATAATTACATAATTATTTTTGGGGTATTGTAAGTTTTGTTAATTAAAT
Organism: Lathyrus sativus; assembly: GCA_963859935.3. NCBI lineage: Eukaryota > Viridiplantae > Streptophyta > Magnoliopsida > Fabales > Fabaceae > Lathyrus > Lathyrus sativus. The sequence continues at coordinate 619,666,317 of OZ012735.1, read as the reverse complement.
AATTAGGATTGATTAACATTTTGGGGCATTAAGAGGTTTATTTTCATGATTAAAAAAATGGGGGTTAATTTATATTTTTTTGGATATTATTATTCACTTTTATAATTTATTAAATTTGGAATAAATTTATATTTTGGGAATGTTATAGGGGAGTATTTAATTATTTAATTTACATTCTTGATTAAATTAAATGTTAGGCTTCTACAAATATTTTAGGGGATAGCATTAGGGATAAGGATTCAATTACTAATTAAGGGCTTATTTTCTTAAATAATTTAAAATTTAGGAATGTTAGGGATACATGGGATTAGGGGATCGATGTGGGTTTAAATGGGATAAGTTATGGAATATAAAGGGATAAAGATCTAGGGATAAAACTCTTAGGATCCAAGAGTATAAACATAGGATTAGGGATAAGGGTTTTAAAATATAAATGTTATCTTATTTTTAAAATCAAATTTAAAGGGATATTTTTGCAAAATTCAAAGGGGATAAAGAGATAAAAAAAAACATCCAACTCACCTAATTTGTAAGAGCTTTGCCCTTGTGCATTGAGACATTTTTTTCAAACAAATCTTCCTCCACCCCCGTTGTGTGAGGATCTTTTCAAGTGATAAAATCAACCAACCAACCAAAATTAGGGAGGTGAACTAAGGAAACTCGGATTCTTCAAATTTGAGAATACGTAGGCATATGGTTGTAAGCTCTAGCGAGTACAATAATAATAAAAACCTTGTGGTCCCTCTCTTACATCTAAGTCATCTTCTTTGTATGATAATAATGATTTTTTGTAAATAAAATAAATAGTCAAACATTCAAATAGTAAGCAAACATACCCTAGAACTTAAGGAGGATCCCACTAAGTACAATGAAGGTGAGGGGTGCCTAACACCTTCCATTCACTTAACCGACTCCCGAACTTAGCGTCTCACCCTTAGAATTTAGGTTTTATCATTATTTTCCTGTCTCCTAGGACGAATAAAGGATGATGGCGAATCTTTCATTTTGTTGGCCGTGACATAAGTATCTTCAACCATAGAATATGAAGAATGTTAATCTTCGTATGATCGCGCTAGGAGATAGTTAAATACTAAATAAACCTGAATTTTATCCTTGAAATGAGATAACATGCTATGAATGCATGAATGACTCTCTTTTTTGGTTTGCTGGGGATATGAGGTGAGATGAAATGAACCATAACATGATTTTTTTATGATAGGTATAAGCAGACCTATGGGTAATGATGAAAACATATGGTAGCGGTTATCCACAAGAAATGACAAAGACAAATGGGTGAAGACTCACTGGGGATGACAATTATGATGAAAAAAATACATTGGGGAAGATTCAAATGAGCTTTATCAATAGGTTCAGACATGACCTGACGATACTTTAGAATATATCTGACAGTTTTGGAGTTTTCTCTCAAGAAATTCATCCAATCAAAGATTTTGGAGATCTTTGGGAGGCAGGGTAACACAACTCTGCTCTAGTATGCTTTCAAGATAAACTCTGTCTCAATTAGGTCTTTTTAGGGGATGTAATGTAGTCTGGTTCAAAGTTTTTGAAACAAAAGATATAAGGCTCAAAATTTAATTTTAACCCACCCCTTCTTATTGATGATCTCCAGTCCTAGGTTCAGATAAATCGAGATATACATTCAACTTTCAAGAGGGTTCGAAGGTGTAAGGGTGAAGATGAAGATTCAAGATGAATTTTTCTTGAAATGATAGTCACTTTATTTTGTTTTTGTTGAGGATTTTGATGAACTCTTTTCTTTTATCCTTAATTTTTCCTGGATCGCTTCTTTAAAGATTTTAGTGCATCGAGATGCCATGAATTTTCCCTGTCACTACTGCGAAAAAGGAGGCCGGAAAAGACAGAAGAGTCGCCACCATTCGTTATTTATCCCAAAAGAGGGAAAGGAAACGATCAGAGAAAACCTAACGAAAACGGGAAAAGACAGGTCATCGCAACCATGTCTCGGGTTCGGGAGTCGGTTACGCAAGGGGAAGGTGTTAGCACCCCTCACGCCCGTCGTACTCGAAGGAATCCGCACTTTATTGTCTATCTAAAAGGATGTTTACTATCTAGCTACAGGTCACAGGGACAAAAGAAAAGAAAAAGGACTCGCTAGAGCATCGCCGCTCTATGCCTACGTACTCCCTCGTGCAATGGGAAAGTCAGAGTCAACGTAGTTCGGCTAACTACGGGTGAAAGTGGGGAAGGTTGCTCGCCAAGACATCGCCGTCTTGTGCCTACGTATTCTCGTCTGGTACGAGAAATCTGAGCAAACGTAGTCCGGGCTAACAAGAACACCGGTTGGTTCAAAATGTTTTACCCAAGTAGGGTTAAAACTTAGTTCTAGCAGTTAGGTGTATGCTGTTCGACCATTGGAGACTTAGGCGTTACCTGTTTGTGGTAGAACCAAGAGTTAATAAAACTCTCCTTATGAAAAAGGTTTTCCAAATTAAGATCCCGAAGGATAAAAAGTTTGAAGTTTGTTTTTGTGTTTTTTAGAGAAGAAGTACATTGATTATTGTTTGTAATTCATGTTGCACTAGAGACTATGACCTAGGAGCGAATGTGTCGCATATCGTCCAAAGGACATACGCTAAACACTCTAGATAATTGAGAGGAGGCCCCCCAATCACCATTTCCTAAGTACTTAAGGCTCGTAGCGTACAACAATCCTTAACCTTTATTAGATGTTTTGAGAAAATTTGAAGATGAGAAGAGAGAGACACTCTAAAGGGAGACTAAGACTCAAGCTAATGTTGTCATACAAAGTGCACCTATGATTGAGATGAAAAGGGAATGCTACCTAATGTTATCATGCATGGGTTCAAGCCTAAGGTCTATCATAATCTCTCTTAAACAAGAGATATTAGAGGTTCTAAGTGTACATGGCAAAGAAATACAAAAGAAGAAGAAGAAAGCATAAGAAAAATGCAATACGCAAACATGTAATGCACAATTAGAATGAAAGTGAGGGAGGAAAAAAGTGTGGGGAAGTAGCCTCCACAAGCACATCTCATCCTCAAGCATGCATGTGAGAGATGCAAAGAAGAAGGAAGAAAGAATGCACACAAAAGAGATCAAGCAAGAAAGCATACAAAAGTCCTCCCTGCCCCAGGTTAAGATTGAGGGTTTTTCATTTTCAGAAAGAACTCCTACTACTAGGCTCTAAGGGGTTGACAAGGGATTATCATCCTTATATATTCGACGTTTAGGAAATTGAAGCAATGCCTGTACATCATTAGCAGGTTTTATTCAAAAGCATACTATCAGAAGCTTGCACGTCTTTAAGCTTCTTCATCCTCCCCAGATTCCGCTTAAACAAGCGTTTGACATCAATAAAAACAATTAGTGAACACGAGTGGATTTAATCAAAACCTGCATATTCATTTCATTATCATTATCAATTGAAAGCAAATAAGTTTTACAAATGAAATTTGCACTTAAACATAAAGAAACTACAAATGCCAAGAAATGACGTGATAAAACAAAGTTTGCCATCTTCTGGGAACCGGGCTTTCACATATTCACCTGCGGCTGAACCAGCCATCTTCAGAATTGCTAGTCGAGGTTAAACTGATAATCTTCTAAACTTCTGCTCTTGGCTCTATAACATTAATTGTTGAGCCCACACGGCTGGACGAGAGAAGATTGTTGATCTTGATACTCTGAGGCGTGACTGAGAACATGTTGGAGTCCAAAAAATTCTAAACCTTGCTCCTAAGCACCTTACAGTCTTTGGTTGAATGCCCCTATGCCCTAGCATGGTACTCACAGCGGGCATTGACGTCAAAACCTGGCGGATACGAAGGAATATCCGGATTAACCTTCTTCGGCACTATCAACCCTCCTGTGATCAAATCTGGCAGTATCCAACTGTACGACATCGACAACTAGGTGAAGTGCCTTTCTGGCTTCCTTGGCCCTTGCCTGTCATGCTGACACGGCTGACCATAGTATGAATGTTGGTTTTGAACAGTTGAAACGTCTGGAGGCTGAGTCTGAGGTATCGGGAACTCCACTGGCTCATGTACTTTCATCCTAAGGCTTGGCCTAAGAACAAGCAACAGTTGTGGGCATGGAGATTCTGAGGTCATACATTGCAAGACAAAATCCTGACCTGAAACAACTTCAGGGAAAAGAGCAGGACCATCCACCTCTTTTTCCATGAATGAAATAAGGCCACCTGGTATGCTTACGCCGCCCGGCGCGAACTCGACTTCCTTTGAATCAATTAGATCCTGAACTTGGTGCTTAAAAGCTTTGCAATTCTCCACATAAAGCCCTGGTGCCCCATAATGGAAATCACAGTGAACACTCACATCATAGCTGGGTGGTAACTTGTCAGGCAACAGAGACAGAGTCCGAAGTTCGACCAATCGAATTTGAAGCAAGAGTTGCAACAACTGAGCATAAGTCATGGGGATCTGATCGAAGATTATGTCAAGTTGTTTCGTCCTTCGGCCATATCTCCTAACTCTAGGATTGCTTTGAGAAACAATAGGTGGCTGCTGACGGGAAAATTCTTGAACCTCCGATTGTGCAGAAGATCTTTGAGGCACATCACGCTTTGGGAAAGATTCCACAGACAACAGTGGAATAAGCGTCTCTGCTGCATCTTCAGGCGCCTGATCGCCTTCCTTTCTTAGCATATTTCTTATCACTTCTGTGATCAGGCCCATCTGAGTCTTCAGCTGATGAACCTCCCCCCTCAGCATCTTCTGATCTTGACACAAATCCTGTATGTCCCCCATGAACTCTCTCATCTAGCTTCAGACTTTGCTCAACTCTGCTTGCATCTGATCTGTAGTATTGCGTTCACTTCCCCGAGCAGTAACTGTGAGTTGTCCGGTTGTTACTCCTGAAACAAAACTAACGGACCAACAGGAATAAGATCAACGGCTCCGATGCACCTGCTATGCAAAAATGCTATGCAAAATGCAGACATGTATATATGCATTAGGGATGTTTCCCCTTAATTCTAGTTCCTGCGCGAACAACGAGTCATAGGGAAACCAACAACCAAGCATAGAGCCAAACACCTCATACATATAAGAAAAGGACCAACAAGAAAGGTACAAGCATACAATTGAGTATCAACAAAAGGACCTCAGCCAACAGGTCTGGTGATGGTCAATACAAACATAAGCAACAAGCTACAAAGGAAATGAAAGACATAAGTTATGGCAACGAGCACGAAACTCCTCCAACAGCTCATGTGTCTCAGGATGGTCTGGTCTGACGAGTAACCCCTGAATGAGCGCCTCTCTCTATCTGATAGTGGTTTGTAAACCCTCAGCATAGTCTTCCCAAGCTCCCTCACCAAAGACTTCCTCTAATTTGCACCTCTTTGAATCAATCTTCATCTTATAATCCTCCAAGGTTGCCAAAGCTTCGTTCAGTCTGCAATCACTGTCATGTCTGAGTGAAGCTTCATCTGCAATCCTCTCATCCTTCGCCCTGAGCTGATTCTTCAGTCTAGCAATCTGCTGCTTCAGCTTATCCTCACGTTCCTTGTTGTTGGTAAGAGTAGCATTCCACTGATCATTGAACTTGGAAATCTCCAGATAAGCACTATCCAAGTCCTTATTCTTAGAAGTGAGAACATCACTGACAACTTTCAGATCTAAACCCAAACGTTCACGGGAACGAGTCTCCTTAGTCAAATATGTACCCAACCTGTTCACAAGCTCAGTCTGCCTCTTAGTAGAATACACAACTTCAATCTTCTCACTCCGGAGCTGAATGATCTCTTTCTCTAACTCTTCATTAGCCTTCCGAAGCTCCTCTTTCTCATACCACAACCGGTTGTACTTCTGGGTATCCACAGTGGTAGGTTCCTCAATCATGAGAGGATACAACGGCTCTACAGACGGGAAAGGCATCAGTAACCCCTTTGCTCTGTCCTGGATCCAAGTCAAATAAGGGTCGTAAGCTCGTCTGTTACTCTTCCCCAGAGAAACTTTCCCTTTCCTGTGGATTCTGCTCCAAGCAGCCTCAACTCTAAGTAAAGTATCACCCTCCAACGATCCAGTGAGATACATAGATTCCTGTATCTCCTCTTCCTTAGGAGGATCCATCAAAGCATACCCAAACTGCTTGACTGTCAAGGATGGGTTATAGTTGATGCATCCTTTCCTTCTGACCAACGGGACGTTAGGAAAACCTCCGCAACTATAAATGATCTCAGTACCTAACATATCTCTGTCAAACCATATAATGTTCTCAGCAGACAACCCCATCAACCTCTCAGACCATTCTGAAGTACCTGCAGTAGTAATGAAGGGACCAGATTTAGGAAGATGGCTCACAAACCACATATACAACAAAGGCACACAACAAGATATGTTCTTCCCTCTTCTGTTCTCATTCTTATAGTGAAAAAAATGATAGACTTCGCCTAACAGCGTAGGTATAGGATTCCCTGAAGCAAAGATATGGACCGCATCCAAATCTACAAAATCCGGAATATTAGAAAATAGCATGATACCGTAGATACAAAGTGCTAGGATAACATTAAACACCACCAACAACCATCTTTGGCAAACTGCTGAGCTTTCTCAATCAGAAAAGATAAAGGGAAACCAGGCAATCCACTCCTCTTAGCCAAATGCCCCTTTAGCTCAGAAACATCCAGATGCAAAGCAGGAGGAAGCTTAGCCAAACCAGGCTCAACTTCGGTGTGATAGAATGGTATCTGATCAAGAATAGGCACTCCCAACAACACAGAGAACTCCTATAAGGTAGGCACCAGAACATAACCAGGAAAAGTAAAGCACCTCAATTGTGGGTCATAAAACTGCAAGAGAGCATAAAGACCATTCAACTCATATACTGATGGCTTGTAGACAACACTCAAAAGCTTCCCATAGGATTCCTTGAAGCCTTCCATCACTTTCATGTTAGCCACAGAAATCAAACCCAGAAGATATCTAATGTCGGGTGTTGGAAACTTGTATACCACTGTCTTCCTCAGGCTAGGCTCCATGTCAAAGAAATAAGAACACTAGAATCAAAGTGAAATGTACACCTGCAGCATAAATACATGTTAATGAATATGAAAATGCAAATGTAAATGCAAATGCAAACAAGGGATCAAGACTGATGTGCTGTTGATTGAGAAGAACCAGCGCTCCTCTTTGACAATAACATAACACTGATAATTAGGACCCACTGTGTCAAGATTAAAAGTTCGCCTCAACTCATATACTATTAGCACCTCTCACGTCCGTCGTACTCGACGGGATCCACACTTTGTTGTCTATCTAAAAGGGTGTTTACTATCTAGCTACAGGCCACAGGGACAAAAGAAAAGAAAAAGTACTCGCTAGAGCATCGCCGCTCTATGCCTACGTACTCCCTCGTGCAATGGGAAAGTCAGAGTCAATGTTGTTCGGCTAACTACGGGTGAAAGTGGGGAAGGTTGCTCGCCAAGACATCTCCATCTTGTTCCTACGTATTCTCATCTGGTACGAGAAATCTGAGCAAACGTAGTTCGGGCTAACAAGAACACCGGTTGGTTCAAAATGTTTTACCCGAGTAGGGTTAAAACTTAGTTCTAGCAGTTAGGTGTATGCAGCTCAACCATTGCAGACTTAGGCATTACCTGTTTGTGGTAGAACCAAGAGTTAACAATACTCTCCTTATGAAAAAGGGTTTCCAAATTAAGATCCTGAAGGATAAAAAGTTTGAAGTTTGTTTTTGTGTTTTTTAGAGAAGAAGTGCATTGATTATTGTTTGTAATTCATGTTGCACTAGAGACTATGACCTAGGAGCGAATGCGTCGCTTATCGTCCAAAGGACATACGCTAAACACTCTAGATAATTGAGAGGAGGCCCCCCAATCACCATTTCCTAAGTACTTAAGGCTCGCAGCGTACAACAATCCTTAACCTTTATTAGATGTTTTGAGAAAGTTTGAAGAGGAGAAGAGAGAGACACTCTAAAGGGAGACTAAGACTCAACCTAATGTTCTCATACAAAGTGCACCTATGATTGAGATGAAAAGGGAATGCTACCCAATGTTATCATGCATGGATTCAAGCCTAAGGTCTATCATAATCTCTCTTAAAAAAGAGAGATTAGAGGTCCTAAGGGAACATGGCAAAGAAAGACAAAACAAGAAGAAGAAGAAAGCATAAGAAAAATGCAATATGCAAACATGTAATGCACAATTAGAATGAAAGTGAGGGAGGAAAAAATGTGAGGAAGTAGCCTCCACAAGCACATCTCAACCTCAAGCATGCATGTGAGAGATGCAAAGAAGAAGGAAGAAAGAATGCACATAAAATAGATCAAGCAAGAAAGCATACAAAAGTCCTCAAAAGAATCATCATTCATGACATGTTCAAAGTACCTCCAAAGGAGGGATCAAACCAATCTTAAATGAGACTCAAGGATCCTTGGATAGAAGTAAATATGAGAGGAGAGAATGCACAAATAAAAGAGAAGCACACACCAAAAGGGATGCAAGAATAGGCAAGGAGAAAGACCTAAGTCTTAATCACATTCAACATTTGAAGTTCAAATGGAAAGCCTAAAAGAATGCAACTCAAGCACAATAAATAAACAAGTGTATGACCTATAAATTGACAAACAACAAGCTCAACATGTCAACAAAATGAATCAAGAAGAGTTGAGAGCTTAAGGGATCCACAAGTGTCATTTCCAAATCAAACTAGGTCAAGTACTTGTATGAACCACCCTTAGAAGTGAACATCAAAGAGTTGGCAACCAGAGGCCAAAAGAACACAACCAAAGTCACTTCAAAGCATCATCAAAGAATTTGATTCACAAGGAAGCTCCACTTTGAAGGAGGGTTGTCGAGGGTCAACAAAAATGAATCAAACCAAGGCCAAAATCATCCTATGAGACTCCTTAATTCATCATTCATATGAGAAAAAGGTCTCAATCATTGGAGAAAAAGAATGGTCCACAAACAAGGTATGAATAAGCAAGAACAAAAAATAATCCAGTTAAAAACAACTCAAAATAATAAATCCCATTTTAAATGAAAAATAAACCAAAAATGAAAATAAAAATTTCTAAAAATAAAATGACACCTTAAAATGTCTAAAAATATTTTTTGTGGGATTTTATAATATTTGGGGCTATTTTTAATGAATTAAAAGTAAAACAGAAAAAAGAAATAAAATAAAAAAACAAATAAAATTGCACACGGTGCAAATAGCAAGATCTATAGTTCAAATCCATGGGCCTGATCAAAAGAGGGGTGCAAATAGCGCTTTTGGCCCAAATCCAAACACCCTTCAGCCACACCAAAACGCAGTGCATAATTAAATGAGGTGGCAAGTCAATTGGTCACGCACGCTGGTCAGATTAGATCTCAACCATTAATCTCTCAAAGTCAACAAGTCAAGCGCATGCGTGGCAAGCCAACTCAGCTCGCCTGAAGAAAAACCAGACGTCGGAGCAACAGTTCTCTGGTCGTCTTCTTCGGTGAAGCAACCGGAGTTGCAGATCCAAAACTTAACCAAATTGCACCAAATTTTATACCAAATTAAAGAGGAACTTATGTAGATCACAGATCCACTATCCAAATTCATGTATCATGCACATATAAAGCAAATCGAATGATTGAAATTTCATGCTCAAAACTGAAATTGTCATAAACACCACAATTAACTATCCAGATTTTGCCTACCAAGTGTAGGTCTTCAGATGCCACAAAAATGGCATGGAATTGATGCATTTCATGAGAGAATTTTTGAAAAGAAGAATACCTAACGGAGTCTCTCCGTTGGAGCTTCAAATGCACTTGAGCTTGCTTGAAATTATGCAGAATCACTCCAGTGATCTTGAGGAAGGTAATGCTCACTTAGATTTGGCTTGAATTTGCTTCAATATCAGTTTCCAATTTTCAAAATGCTCTTGAATTTTCCAACTGTAATTATGCTCTCCCTCCACGAAAATGCATGAATGAAGGTTCAAAATTGGTCTGGAACTTTTATATGATGGATCTAGAATGATTTGGAGGCCCAATGAAGCCTTATTGGAGTGAATTTCAAAAATGCCCAAAGTGGAAATGAAGCTTCATGCACACGTGAATTTCCCTCCAATTCTCCTTGAGTTTGACTTGAATCAGTTGCTGGCAATTGGTTTTGATCATGTGGATGGAAATTGAGCCTTAATTTGATCCAATGGTGGAGATTTGATTTGAAACTTCTTCTTGAAGTAATCTTGAATTGCACGTCTTCTAGCTCTTATACATCAAAACTGATTTGTGCATCTTGTTTGTTAAGGCATTGTGAATAAAAATGAGCACAAACATGACATGTAAATGAATTAAAACTACCTCAATTTAATTCATGATTTCAAGTTCATTTTTCCATTGAATTTCTTCACCAATCTCCCTAACCTTGCCAAATTCATGACAAACTTATGTTATAGGATGAAATTGATATCATTTGAAGTAACTTTCATGTTGTAGAAAGTTTCATTTGAAGTGCTTAAGATCATGAAAAGGACCTATAATGAAAATGTCCTATAATCTCACTTTCCCAAAATACCCCTGCCTTGAAAGCTTCATAACTTGAGTTCTACAAATGAGATGAAGTACTTCTAGGACTTTTTGGAAATCTAAGATCATAAGGAACAACTTTCATGTTCATCAAAAGTTGAGGAGAAACATGATTCTAGGTCAAAAGTTGCTTGGAAGTTGGTTGACTTTTGTTGACTGAAAATATGATTCATTTGAGACTTCTAACTTGTCAACATCATAACTTGAGTTCTAGAAACCCAATGGATGAGTTCTAGTACTCAAAAGAAATCTAAGAACATGCTCTACAAGTCTCATGTTTATGTCAAAGTGATATTACACTTGTATCTTGAGATATGTGGTCTTGAAGTTAGGCACTAAATAGGGGATTTTACACTGACAAACCTCTGAAACCCTAATTTAGTAACTTCTCACACTCTTGACTCTTCTTGAATTGATCTTGAGATAACATCTTAGATGCCTTAACACAAATTTCCATGACTCCAAAGACTTAGAACTAAGTCTCAATCTCCTTCAAATCCACAATGGATCTTGCACTAGGCAGATGAAACCCTAGGTGTGCAATCCTTTGACTGCAACCTCTTGCACATGATATGCCAACTTGCATAAGCTCCACAATGGCTCTCAAAGCACTCAATGAGCTTCGCAGCATCTCATATCCATATCCATGAACTTTTGATCCTCAGATGATCCTCAATTGGCCTCCAAGATAGGAGATAAGCAATATGCATCCATTCACTTTCTCAATGAGCTCTAACCAGCCTTGTCGCACCCTAATTTTTGACTTTAAGATCCCACCTATTGTCGCGTTTTAATATTTAATATTTATGCGACTAACCGATTTGTGCAGACGCAGTAGTATCGAGTGGAGATAGCGTTCATTTCCACGATCAATCATCCACGCGCATTTATTCTATTTTCAACCGTTTTGTTTGATTTATTTTGTGAAGCTAGGTTTATGGCTTTAAGTCAAGGAAGTTATAAAGGCTTTGTGTGTATTCCCTATCTCCTACAAGTCGTGTTGAAGCATTATGGAATCGCATACTTTCATCATTATGACATCTTAATCAGTACAAAGAAAATACTCTTCAAATTGCTCAAAGACTTCCCTAAGAAGGATTAGGGTTTCCTGTGCATTGAACTTCAAAGACACTGACTATTGGACCGGCAGAACTTAGTGGCATGGGCGAGAGGTCAGTACTCATTAAAATATTGCAGTTGGATAAAAGGCATCTAGAATAAGGACTGGGCAAAGAAATCGTTTTAACAAAAGACCCACAAGCATACTAAGATGACAAGCAAATGAGGATTTCCAACTTCGTTTAAACACATTCCGAGATTCAAACTCAAAGTTTATGGAGGAGAAAATTCTAGAAATACACAAAATTGAATCCATCATAAGGCTAACTTAAAGTTTGTATACTATGCTATTCAATTCAGGAAGGTGTTACAAGTACCGCCTACTCAAAATACAAAATATAAGTTATGCAACATTGCAAAAGGCTGTTCTATTACTAAAAATCTGTATCAGTACTATTGACAGAGTCATTTATGCCACACCGGCATCATTGGACCATGTAAACCGGAACTCTTAAAACCACGACAACTTCCACAACAGCAGTCCTAACCACAGGCCTCACAGCAGCGGCTACGCAGATTCACAATCAGCCTACGCAGATGCAACAGCAAACGAGTCAGCAACAACCAGGTTCTTCACAACAGGATACACGGCAGGAAATGCAGTCATCAGGGTCTTTACACCGAAACCAAAGTGCTTTTGATCAACAAAGCAATTATATCAGTCCCAATGAGCCCTTCCTGAAGCATCCACAACTTCGTTGGATCCTACAATTCAGATTGAATGACTAAATGAGAATAATTGGCAAGAAGAATCATTCCAAAAGTTGCAAACCATGAAACCGAATTACTTGGAAGAGCTGAACGAGATATTCAAAAGGCTGCTACGAGATTTCAGCAACGTGACTACTCCTCAATGTCAGCAAAAGTCAAGTGGGGGCAGTGGCGTTGATTTGCATTCTCCATATTAAATTGCAAGTGATGATAGTAGTCTTTCAAATCCAATATCTCCTTATGTCGTTCATATCCTGAACATGCCATGCCAATCTTGAAGGTCCTCGCGTATTAACATGTTTTATGTGTACACCTGTGACAAACAATAACAAATCAGTTAGAACACAAAGCAGAGACTCACATCCAGGTGCATTAACGTGCATTCGCTGCACGTTTACGATGATCACGGCAGCAAGTTCAAGAGTAACCGTCAAAACTGCCTTCAGGCAATAATTACGTACACAACATGGTAGCACAAGTCATTCTCCGCCTCAAGTCACGGATGCAGCTGTTTCTGTAACTGGTATTGACTCCTCAAACTCGATACCTGCATTCAAGCCAACATACGTGTTAGGCTAATTTGAGGATTACAAGGGATGCAACCTGTTTTATGTCGATTTATTTCGAAACATTCGGGGGTATTTGAATGCTTTTCAAAGAATAAAACTAGTCTAAGTTGTGTTAATAAGCAAGGAAGGATTAGAACTTCACGTTACCATGACCATAACAAACTCACACGGTTGTGCCAATCCCGGCCCCAAATTGTTAGACCCTGCTACAACAAGAGTTAACGAATATGTTAGTCAAGATAGAAGGCAACCAAGAGATCAAAACTCTACAATACCATCACGGCAGCACACCAACCATATTCCATAATTCAAAAAAGGTGACTATTACCATAAGGCGCAATGAGCACTTTACACCAGTTCCTGGCCACGCTTCTCAAGTGCCCTATAGGGATCCTCGTACTCAGGATGTCGCCTCATTTGGACGTATCTCCCTTCCGCAACCTGTTAAGAAAGATGGATACAGCCAGTAAATCCTTGAATCAACTCAACAACATACAAAGCACGATTATGTTTAATTGAGGAAAGCACGAGTTATGTGACTGAAGAACAAAACAGAAAAAGATTGAAACACTGTCATCACCATTACACTACGCCACCCTTGTGCCAGGAGATTAAGACTTAAGGTGCTAACTGCAGCTGCAATTGAAGATAATGCCTGCAAGATAATAACGGAACCACGTAAGTACGCTGCAATGGAATTGATGTCAACACCATTATTTGATCAACTCCTACGGTTTTAAGGATGAAAAAGGGGTTAGATTACCTCTGAGGCTCGGACGCGTGAAAGGAATCTCTCGAGAAACATCTTCATTGGTAACAAGGTGGTAACACTACTGTTAGAAACATCAATAGCAACAATGCCCTAAAACTTTGATTGAAGTTGTTGTGTTAGAGTAAGAGTAATCTCCAAGTAGTTGATAAGCTGAGGATGGCATAGAGATCGAGGATGCACCTGTAGTGTCGTATGCTCTCATGGATATTGTTCCCTTGCTCCCATAATCCTCATCTCCTTTGCAGTCTGTTTTGATCAGTTAGTGCAGATAAAGATGACCATGATGAGAGCAATGACGTGCATGATGCGTTATTCCAATTCCCCCCAAACACCATCATCAAGAACAAAAAAAAGAAAGCAATGTTAGATACACGTTCGGTCTAACCTGAAAACAGGAATAAAGATTAAATGGAAAAGAATAACAACCTTGCTCTCCTTCACTCACAAGGTTGAAGCTGCTAACACCCTTTACACCATAAGACGACGTGCCCCACATTCAGTTTTGCTCGCAAGGAAGACGTTTGATTTGATCCTCATCACCACCAACACTTTCATGAGGACCTTCACCAGAGAACACCAAGAGGAATTGCGATTCACCACAAAACATATCAGTTGAAGTCCATTGCAAACGCATCAGATGCCAAGAAGCAGAATTGGTATTACTCTGGGCTGTAGACATCCCCTGGCCCAAGACCGTTACTATCTACACCTGCCAACAATAAATCCAAAGTTAGAAGCCCATCAAATCAAATCTTCAGAGCAATGAATCTGGACAGAAAAAGGCATTAAACACGATTAATTCAAGATATCACAAGTTGGAATTTTTCATTAACAGATATCATTGCAAATCAGACGAAAAGGGGAGGTTTTCAAACCTAGTTTATCCCAAATTGGAAGGTCCAATCAACATTCAAGACGGTAATCAAAATTTTGATTCAAAATTCAATCAGAGATACTCGATTGAAGCCTATATAAAGGGGAATCGAACACCGAAAAAACACAAAAAAAAGCCCTAAATTCGTAACTTGAGAGTAAAAAAAAACACTTATCTCTTCAGCCGACGAGACGCTATTTCGCCGCCGCAAGCCCATCGACCGCCGTTCTCATCATCTCGAACGTCGCCACCACAACCAACCTTCGGTAAACTTCTATCTCTATCCACGCTATTGATTTATTGATACTTCTAGCTTGATTTCAGGTTCGAAAGATAGAAAACGGTGGTGAAAGGAGTGTACCGATCGACCGAGGAAAGTGAGAGAGGGAGAAACCGTCACGGGGGGAGGAACTTAGGGTTCCATTTTTGCGTTTCCTGTTTTTTTTTTTCCGTTTTGCTTTTTTTTTTGTGTGCCTATTATTGTAAAGTAATCACACACTATAACCACCATACACACACAGACACTACACCCTCACGACACGCTTAATCACCCTAACTAATCACTTAATTAGTTTTTATTATCAGTAAATCAACACCTTAATCCTTTCTTTAAAAATCAAACTAACAATTCTTTTTAAAATCAACCGTTTAATTAATTAAACTTGTTTTTTTAAATAAATAACGATATATCATTTTGCTCTAAAATTATTTCACACTTAAAAACAACTTTTAGAATAATTATAATTAAACCAATTAAATCCTTTTATTATTAATCTAACTTAATAACTTTTTCTATTAATAATAACCCAATAATCAATTTTTCTTTATTTTATAAATAATAATAATAATAATAATTAGTAAACTTTTAAAAACTTATTAACCTTTTATATATATGTATATATCTCTTTTTTTTAGTAACTAAAACTTTTTTTTAACAAAACAATCAACTTATAATTTAAGTTCGTAATTTAAAATTAATATAACCTTTTATTGCAAATTAGTTCGCATAAAAAAATAATTGCAACCCTTTTTTAAAATAATCTCACTACAACATAATATATTAGTCTCTCCCACTACCAATAATCAAATACAACTCCTTTTACTAAAATCAGTTAACCTCGCTTAAAATCAAGCAAACATCGTACAACTCAATCCAATCGAGCACATTGACATCTCACTTCACGACACTTGCACCTACACCTTAGCGCTTTCATGCGTGTGTATGGATTTATTCTTTCCTTGCAATTTATTCTTCAGTAATTTGCATTATCATAGTTACTCTTATCGCATTGCATTCCGTCCAAAGGAAAAACCTACACATAAGTCAACACTTGTGCGTAGTGCATTCACATTTGCATCATTTCCCCCCATGATCCTTGATCCCATTCAAGTTGATCTTTAAGATAGATCCTACCCCATAGGAAGGACTGTTCTTTATTTTACAACATAGACAAAAACAATCAACTCAAATCCATACAAAATTCAAACACAATTAGAGAAAGATGTCAATCATCTTAAGTGAGATATAATCTCCACTCCACAACAATACAATCAAGCCGTAGGGACTTTGCCTTAAGAGAGATAAAGGTGTACCTCGTTGATCCCTATCCGAGTACGTAAGTCCTTTTCTTAAGACGATGCAAAGACTATTTTCCTACAACCTGTGGCGGTTACATCTCCCTTAAAATGAAGACACATCTCTTCTCCTAAAATCAATCAATCAACTACCCTAAACCCATAGGAACTTTGACCACAGTCAAAGAACTCCTCAAACCCTTTAGGGGAACTACAAATACTCTGATTCCACTCCCGTAAGGATATGTAGGCATAAGATGCGATATCTTATCGAGTATACTTAGAAATAAACCACTAGGGTCTTTTCAACCATTAAGCAGATAAACACATAGCAATAAACAAACATAAAACAAGAGGTTCCTGTAGAGTACTACAGAAACTTAGGATGCTAGTACCTTCCCTAAGTTTAACCAACCCCCGAACCTAAAACTCTCTAGCTTGCATTTGCATTGCATTGTGGGTATTTCGACCTTTATCCATTCCTTTGGACAAATCAAAGTTCGGTTGCAAATTGAATTAACGATTCAAACTAATCAATAGTTTGATATCAAAATTTCACCGCGACAGAAATGGCGACTTCACTGGGGACATGCGGAGTGGGTTTCCCTAACTTGTTTTCTCTTTTTTATTGTTGTATATATTTGCTTACTTGTTTATTTGTTTATTTGGGTTATTATCCTTGAGTGGTGAGACAAAGTCCTACACCCGGACTTGAGAGAAATTAAGATAGGATGATGATATATTCGATGAGGCTTATAGGGAATGAGTCCCGACTAAGTTGATTCGAGAATCCCGCTTAGTTGAGACCCTTTTGAAAATGGTTCGGTTGAACGAGTTTAGTCGTGAAAAATTTTACTATTCTCAATTGGAGTCCATGATACTAAGGACCGTAGCTACCTTTAACCCCACTTTGGCCTTTATTAGGATGTAGTGCGAGGCTATGAGGGAGTAAGTCCCGAAATAGTGCTACGCGAAGCTACACTCAAAAGAAGTTCTCTTGAGAATATTATTAATCCTCAAGTTAGTTGGGAAATTGATAATATCCAATAGATAGACTAATGACTTTGGGACCTTTTTTTAGAACCCAGTTCTGCAGGTACCATCCACCTTTAGTCCTTATCCTTTGGGAATGGGTATACCCTTGGCTCCATGCTCATTGCAAACCTAGGACCTTTGTTTGTTTATTTTTGTGCCCATATGTGTTTACTTGTGTTTGTTGCATTCATATAGCATCATACTACATTGGACCTCATGGGACTTACCCTTTATTTATGAACATTGTAGGACATTATGGATAGACGAAATACTCTAAAATATACCTTTAAAAGTCCCGAATTGGATGACCTAAGGGAGTTAGGAGCTTTGATTAAATACCAAGAGAAGTTCAAGAGTAAATATGGGAAGTTACTATCTTTGTTAAGACGTAAGGCAAATGAAGACCTGCTTTCCGCTCTGTTACAGTTCTATGATCCAATGTATCACTGCTTTACTTTTCCAGATTATCAGTTGTTGCCAACTTTGGAAGAGTACTCCTTTTTGGTAGGGTTACCCATTCTAGAAGAATCTCCTTTTCCTTTCTTGGAGAAGGATCCCGAAGAAAGAGACATCGCTAAGGTTCTTTATCTCAAGGTATCTGACATTAAGGCCAACATGGTTGCTAAAAGTGGGACCTTTGGTTTGACTACAGATTTTTTATTCAAGAAGGCCTCATTTTATACTGATTTTACGAACAAGGCTCCATTCGAGGCAATCTTTGCTTTACTTGTCTATGGGGTGTTTCTATTTCCCAGTTTTGAGGGGTTTGTGGACCTTAATGCAATTAAGATCTTCATGAAGAACAATCCAGTGCCGACTCTATTAGGTAATACCTACCACTCTATACATCTCTGAAACCTTCGTGGTGGAGGAATGATCACATGTTGTGTGCCTTTATTATATAAATGGTTCCTTACCCATTTGCCCAAATATGTTTCCTTTTGGCACCTCAATGATAAGCGTTGGTCAGAAAAGATTATGGCTTTGACTCATGCTGACATCGATTGGTATAGCCGCGAGTATGATGGAATTTTGATTGTTGATGGATGTAGGGATTTTGCTAATGTACCTTTACTCAGCTTTGGTGGAGGGATCAGTTACAATCTGATTTTATCCCGCCGACAGTTGGGATATCCATTGAAGGAACCACCTAAGAGAATACAAGTTGAGAGTGTCCTCTTCGAGGATAATCGAGAACTCCGAGAGAAGATCGTGGAGGCTTGGAAGCATTTGCATAAGAAAGATAGGAATAGTTTGGGAAGGCCCAATTATGTGTCTATGGAACCATATCTCCAGTGGGTGAGGAATAGGGCGACCAAGTTGAAGATGCCTTACTCTCGCCAAGACCCTATACCCCCAAGGAGGGAACCCACTTATGTTTTTATGTCTGAAACTGAGAAGTCAGAGGTTGCTATGAGGAAATTGCGACAAGAGGTAGAGTCATGGAAGAACAAGTACCAAGTGTCTGTTGCAGAGATTGACCAACTCCAGAAAGAGAAAGAGGAACTCCAGAAGCAGCTACAATTAAAGGATGAAGAGTTACTCCCCTGCAAGAAGAGGAAGGTCATGGAGGATTTATTTTTCTCCGACCCGCAATGTACTATTTGGAAACTAATTGTGGACAACCTTATCCGTGAGAAGATGCAGTTAGAAGAGCAGCTCAAGCAGCAAAATTTGAAACTTCCTTAGTGTCTTTACTAGCTTTTATTTAGCTTTTATTTGGGACTTTTAAAAGCAATTATTTGTATTCCGTTTCGAAATTAATAAAAAACGTTTTCTTTTACTACAATGTTTATAAATAGCTAGGATCCCATGAAGTCCTACTCATATTGCATTACATTCTTTCTCTATTCATTTCAAGAAACTCAACTTTATTTCTCAGGTATTGTAACCATGGATTTCAAAAGAGAAGCCTTGGAGTACACTTTTCAGAGTCCTAACATTGAAAGCTTGAGAGAGCTAGCTGATCTAATCGAGAATCGTTACGCCTTCGCAGCAGAATACGGAGAAGTCTTCCGTTTCCTCGAACTCAAGATGAAGGAAGGGTTGTTGGAGACCCTCGTTCAATTTTACGATCCGTTGTACCACTGCTTCACTTTTCCAGATTACCAGTTGATGCCGACGTTGGAAGAGTATTCCGATTTCCTGAGGATGCCTGTAACGGCCCGTCCCATATTCACCGGCTAGGAAGACACACCCAGTCATCAAGAAATTGCCAATGCCACTCACCTCAGTTTGGCAGACATGCAAGCGCACCTAACCACCAAGGAAGGAGTCCTTGGATTCCCTGCTGACTTTTTGATTGAAAAAGTTCGCTACCATGCTGAAAGAAAGGAAGTCCTTATCATGGAAGCCACCTTTGCTCTGTTGGTTTATGGGATTTTCTGGTTCCCAAAGATCGATGATTTTGTTTACATGGATGCAATTAAACTGTTCATACATAAGAATCCCGTTCCTACTTTACTCCCTGACACATACTTTTCGATCCACTCGAAGAATGCTGAAGGAGTAGGACATATCACCTATTGCACCGCTCTGTTGTACTCATGGTTCATCGCTCGTCTGACTCGACACCCGTCTATTTGGGAAGAGGAAGAATCGCCTCGTTGGTCTGAGATAGTTATGGCCCTTACTCACTCTGACATTGTATGATATGACCCTACCTATGGAGGTATATGTATGATCCATAGCATTGGAGGATTTACTAGCATACCACTTATTGCGAGAGAAGGATGCATAAGCTACAACCCTGCTCTGGCCCGTCTCCAATTTGGGCATCCCATGATTGAAGTACCTGACCAGACTCTGTTAGAAGGAATCTTTCTCAAAGAAGGAGAAGACCCAGACCTGAAGACCGTTATAATTTACTCATGGGAATACATCAATAAAGAAGGAAAAGTTGCTTCAGGATACCTCAATTGTACTGTCTCTGAAGAATACCTACATTGGGTACGAGCAAGAGCTCTCGACCTCAAGATGTCGTTCCCTTTCCATGAACCTATGGTATTGGCTTTTCATGATCCAGATTGGTTTGACGTGAGCGAAGTAGATCAGTTGAAGGCTGTTTTGAGTGAAGATCGAAAACTGAAAGCCGCCTGGAAGAACAAGTTTTTTATACTCAAGGTAGAGAAAGAGAAGTCCCAGAGGCTACCATAAGTTGAACTCGCAAGGAAAAGAAAAGCGCAAGGGGATTTATTTTCCTCTCACGCCTCTTCAAGTGCTATCACCAGTGATGCTCTTCCCCCAAATACTATAGCTTGGAAGGAGTGTGTCGACCGACTCATCAGAGAGAAGGCCGAGTTGCAAGAACACATCAATCAGTTGGAAAGAGAACTTCGCGCACAGAGGGAGCATAAGGAGTAGATCCCCGAGCTTCTCTTTTTTGCTTTTGATTCAATGTAATAAACTCTTAAAAGTGTACTCCGTTTTTGTAATGCTTCAATCATCAAAATGAAATAAGTTTTTTTCTCCAAGGTTACAATACCAGAATAATTTGAGTTTCTTGAAAGTTTCACACTCATTTGCACTTTACATAAGCATAGCATCATTTGCATTCCAGGGTCTCACTCTTGCTTCATCTCCACAGAACAAGCAGAATCACTGATACAACACTCGAGCTAGTCAACGTCAGAAGATGGATCAACTAGAGCAAGAGAGCAGGGTGCTCCGTGATAAAGTTGCAAGTATGAAAGAGAGTTTGGAGAAGTTGAATGGCCTAGTGGAAGCTTTGTCCAGTCAAATCTCGATCAACAGCCAAGAAGTTCCAAGGACTGTCGTATCCGAAGTGACACCAACACCGATCCCAGTGGTGTCTTCTGTTGCACCCTAAAATTTGCTCAACCTAATTCACTTGGTTTATGTTTTAATTGCATTAGCATTTGCATATAGGGTCATGTACATAGTCTAATCATCTGCATAGCATAGCATAGCAAGTCATCCAACAGGGGACCAATCATTATTCTTATCTCTATGAGCCTATCAAGAGGTTATTATTCAAATTCAATCTCATTCAAGTCATCAGAAAGAATTGGAAAGCTAAAGAAGTCAATGGATCAAGCAAGCAATCTATCTCCTATCTGAGGGTATCTGGGGATCATCAAAGAAATTGTGAGCTGTGGGCTGAGCATGGAGAGTATATAGACATCATGGGAGACTTAGAAAGTCATTTGGAGAAGGAGACAAGTCATTGGTGTGATCACAAGAGTTGCAGTTGGAGACAGTCAACTAGGGTTTCATCTGGGGTCAACTCTAGGTCAATTGATTGATTTAAGGGTATTAAGGGCTATTGGAGAGATGTGGGATTCATTATTTGGCATGTGGATAAGGATATGGTGATATGCTAAGAAGAAATCAAGAGAAATCAAGGAGAAGAGGAGTTTCTAAATTAGGGTTTCTGTGTAAAATCCCCTGATTTAGGTCAAATTTCCAAGCAAGATAAGTCAAAATGCAAGCTTCAAATGGATCCTTGGCCAATATGAAACGTGTATAGGATCTCAAGACCTTCAATTTGAGTGGTGGAAGACATCAAGGATATTTATAGAACTCAAGTTATGGTCCTTGCAAGTTACAGGTCATCTGAGGTATCTGAAAATTTGTCTGTGAAAGTTACTTGTCTTCCAAGCAACTTTTACCCCTCAAGGAGATTTCAAATGAATTTCTGGTCAACATAAGAATTGTTCCTAATTGTCTTAGATTTCTATAATGGTATATTATGCCTTCATATGATTTGTGGAACTCTACTTATGGTCTTGGCAAGCAAAGGGTATTTTGGTCATCTGAGAATTACAGGTCATTTCAAGCCTATGCCCAAAACTCATACAAGGAAGCTTCAAATGGAAAACTTCACAACATCAAACTTTCTCCAAATGACAATTTGAGTCTAGTAAAGTGACCATGAAAGATTGGAAAGACTCATAGATCAAGGTTTCAAAATTGGTGGATTTAATGAATAAAAAATGACCTAAAAATGAGATTTTTCATAATTTGGCCAAATGGGATGAAATTATAGGTCATTTTGATTGGAAAAATCATTTTGAGAACATTGGCAAAAGTAGAATTTTGAGTTTGGTTCAAGATTTGAGAGATATGCATGGTTACTTACAATGAAAGTTACATAATCCAAATCCAAGGGAAAATGTGCATGGGAAGCTTCTCCAAAGTTCTAGGAGTTTCTAATCTCATCTATATATTGAATTGAAGAGCTCCATGCCAGGGTTGGTGAATCACTTTGCTCATAACACCAAGTTTCACACAATTCTTCCAATTTGCAAAAGCTTCTCAAACTTCATCAAACTCTCATCAATTTTCACATTTCTTGATTGGATCATCATCACCATCACTCATAGATCAGAATTCACACAAGGATTGGGTAGAATTGGGGAGAACTCGTGCCACACAATTCCATCATCCAAGGAGCAAGATTTTGGTGATTGCAAGATCCAAGAGGATTGAACAAGATTCAGTGCATACAGAACTCATCATCAAGTTCCCTGATCCATTTCCAATCATTACAAGCATCAGATCAGAGAATTTCATAGTTGTTTTCTTCATTTTTCACCAGGTTGGATTTCTATTCGAATTGCATGATTCAGCCAGCATGTTAGTGATTTGTTAGCATAGAATGGTTAAGATAAGTTAGATGATGAATTTCACAAAGTTTGGAGAAGTTTCATGGAGGTTGCCATTGGTGTGTCAAAACTGTTAGGACTTGTAACTCATAGTTCATGGCATGATAATCTTGGATCTATGGCTTAAAATGATCAGTGCGAAATGTAGAGCATGTTAGGATAGAATTGAGCAAGAATTGAAGCAATTGATGTCAGGTGATCATGGTGGAACCAAACTGTTATGCCTATCGGGTTTAGTGCTTGGTTGAGTTTTAGAGGAAGGTAAGGGTATGGATGTGTAGAGGGGAAGAGGTAGAGCATTTTTGGTTTTGGAAGCGTGTGATTTCATGGAAGAACGAAGGAGAACAGAATGGTGGAAGTTTCATTCATGGTGGAGGGAGTTTCAGAAACCCTAGGGTTTCTAAGGTTGAAGACAACCTTTTGGCCACACGATCTTGATATTGACTTTGACTGGGGACTAATCCAACGGACGCGATTTAAACGAAAACAGAGGGAATTTCAAAGGGGTGCTACGCACCGTTTCATTAAACATAATCAGACTGGGCTCGTTAGTTCATTGCTATGCACACCCTCCCCAATCAGGCCCATTTCCATTATAACTAAAATACTTGCTAACTGCACCGTTTTGCTTTTTTTTTAATTTTTGTTATTTTCTGAATGCATATGGGCCCAGACGCGCTTACTATGCGCGCCCCCCAGTCTGGGCCCAGTTTGTTGTTTTAACTGATTTTTCATGCTAGATGCACCCCAGCCAAATTAATTCCATTTTATTTCTTCAAAAAAATATTAATTCTTTCAAAATTCATAAAAAAAATGGAAAATGCATGATTTTAATTGGTTCTTTTTTCATGTTGTTCATAATGTTGTTAAGAAAATTATCCCATAAAAAATTAATATTTCATTTCATTTTTATATTTTTGGCATATTTTTCTTTTTAATAGGTGTAAATATTGTTTTGTTGGATGCATGAATTTGTTAATTTTGGTTTGAACAGATGCTTTAGCATTTTTAATCCATTCTTTTTAGGTTGATTAGATTAGACATTTATCTTGTATATAAAATTTAGTTCATATTTTTAGGATTTAATTTTAGGTGATTTGTTTAGGTGTGAAGAACATGATCAAAACTAGGGTTTAGGAGATAACATAGGTGAATTAGTTCATTTCCCTTAGGAGTTAGAGATTGAATCTTTGGGGTATGGGACTATAGGGATTATGGGTAGTTATTAGATCCCTTAGAAAATATTAGGATTCCCCTACTGCTATTAGTACACTGTCTATATTTGCTTGACTGGTGTGGTGTGCCCTCTCTAGGGTTATTTCATTTGTCTGTTTGGGGTATTAGGATTGCTTTGGGGATTGGGAGAGCTGAAGACTTGTGATGATGAAGGCCATTAGAGATCAAGAGGTTGAAGAACAACTTCCAGAGTTGATGAGGAGATCCTTTGCTGGCAGCTGTTGAGGAGTATAGGACTTAGGAGTTAGGCAGAGCCCTAGAGCAGAAAACTTGATTCTCAACTATGGAATGCCTTGTCTGCATCCATTCTTTCCCTATAATTCAAAGTCTCTTTCAAATATCCACCTCCTTCCTTTGGAAGGATCAGTGAATGTATTTGAAAGATAGAACTTTTGAGGGAAAATTGTCTGTATAATGTTAACAGTTAATGAGCCACCCTTGGTAGGCAGTTTACTGTTTAACATTCATTCACTCTTATGATTGATTCCTCATCTGGAAGATTGAGACTTGAAGAAAAGCCATTGCAGATGGAAGACTGATAATCAAAGACCTTTCTTGAAGGTTGTGGAGATGGAGATTGAGGCTTGTTTGAAGCTTGTAGCTGTTTGGTGATGACTTGAAGCCAGATGTTGTTGCATAGCTGCTGTGGCTGTTTATTTTTGTTGTTTTTGATATTTGATGTATTGATTGGTTTTCCTGGACTGTATTGTTTGCTGTTTAACCTGTTAGATTGAAAGTGAAGGCTGTTCACTTTTGCCTATTGTTTTCTAGGTTCGAGGTTGAGTGGGACTCCCTTGCCTCGCTTGTATTGCTGCATCCATGCATTTTATTGCTTTACTGTATATATTGCTATTGTTTCCGTTCCCGTCTATTCCCTTAGGATCTCTATTTCTCTCTGCGCAAGAGAGGAGCATGATAGACATTAGGTCTTAACCCATGCATGATAACATTAGGTTAGTTTGATTCCCTTCGCAACCATAGGTTAGAGTTCTGTCTCTTCTTTCTCAAAACAAACAGAAAAACATAATAAAGATTTCAAACACAGTAAAAGACACTTCTTCCGTAAAAGAATGTGAACTCATCAAAACTTCATTTTTTGTCCGCTGGGACTGCTAATCAGAAAAACCCTTTTTCAGAAGGAATAAAAACAATCAAGACAGACTTGTGTCGTACGTTGCCCGAACTACGTTTGCTCTGATCTTTCATGCTGTATGAAAGTACGTAGGCATAGGATGCGATATCCTAGCGAGCAACCTTCCCCTCCTTTCCCGTAGGTAGGCGAACTACGTTGACTCTGATTTCTCGTTCCAGACGGGAATACGTAGGCATAAAGTGCGATACTTTGCCGAGTCATTTTCTTTTCTTTCAACCCCTGACCTTTAGCGTAGATAGAATAACAATCCATACCCGAAAACAAGCGTGGATCCCGTCGAGTACGACGGACGTGAGGGGTGCTAATACCTTCCCCTTGCGTAACCGACTCCCGAATCCAGGTTTTGGTTGCGACGACCATACCTTTCCCGTCTTTGCGGTAGGTTTACTCTAAGCGTTTCCTTTCCCTCCCGTGGGATAAATAACGCACGGTGGCGACTCTTCTGTTCAGCCGGCGACGATTTTCGCAGTAGCGACAGTATCTTACAGTATGCCTCAAGGTTTCCCGTGGGGGATGCCTCCTTATTTTACTCCGGTTGGTTACCGTCCGCCTGTGTCTGAGACCCCTGTTGTGACCACTGTTCAAGCTGCTCCTGTTGTTTCTGCTGTGATGACTACCGCATTGTCGCTACTGCGAAAATCGGCGCCGGCTGAACAAAAGAGTCGCCACCGTGCGTTATTTATCCCACGGAAGGGAAAGGAAACGCTCAGAGTAAACCTCGCACAACACGGGAAAGGTATGGTCGTCGCAACCAAAACCTGGATTCGGGAGTCGGTTACGCAAGGGGAAGGTATTAGCACCCCTCACGTCCGTCGTACTCGACGGGATCCACGCTTGCTTGGGTTGTCTAAAGGATGCAAAACAATCTATCTACGGCTGCTAAATCTAAACGGAAGGGAATTGACTCGATAGAGCGTCGCACTCTATGCCTACGTATTCTCAAGAGAGAAAGTCAGAGTCAACGTAGTTCGCCTACCTACGGGAAAAATTGGCTCGCCAAGACCTCGCGTCTTGTGCCTACGTACTTCCACACTGCATGGAAGATCAGAGCTTTACGTAGTTCAGGCTAACTACGGCTAATCAGGGTATTCTCACACAGCAGTGAGAAAATAAATCTGGTTTCAAAGGTACGGGAACCTATGGGCAAAACTATGGCTTGGTCTCAAATGCACTCGGGCAAGAGAGAAAAAGGGTAATATCAGTCGTCCGCGGGAAAGTCTCGATCGCACAGCAGCGAGAGAACAGAAAGTCAGTCGTTAGTGTGCTCGCTAGGATATCGCATCCTATGCCTACATATTCTCGTCTGGTACGAGAAATCAGAGCCGCTGTAGTTCGGCTACTTCGGGACCACAGCTCAAATCTTGTTTTATTAACATTCTGAAAAATGGTTACAATGCTTGAATACTGAAAAATAATCTCCTAGGAAATTCTATCCTATTCTATCCATCTATAATGGAAAAAATCAAATGGAAAATAGTCCCCTAACAAGTGGACTTCTAAACTATCCCTAAAAAGGTAAAATAAACTCTATGAAACTCTAAAAAATATTACATCTAATATTTTTTCTCTTTTTCTTTTTTTTCAAAATATATTCTTTTTTCTCAAAATATTTTTTCCACATTTTTCTATGTATTTTTCATACTTCTTTCACTATTTTTTCCTATTTTTTCTCACTATTTTTCCATGTCCTTTTTCAATATATTTTCTCTTCTTTTTTCATAATATTCTTTTCACATTTTCTTTTATTTCTTTTCTCTCTTTTTTTTCTTCACAATATTCTTTTCATATTTTCTTTTATTTCTTTTCTCTCTTTTTTTTTTCACAATATTATTTTCTATATATTTTTCTTAAACCAAACAAAATGAAATAAAACAAAAAATAAAAAAATAAAAAAAGAGAACAGGGGGGGGTACATAGCCCAGCTGGGGGTGCAGCAGTAGAATCTGCAGAAAATGAATGGGCCCAGCCCAAAGCAATTCACACAAAAACAAACAGAAACCCAGGGGGGTGCGGATGTGAATCAGGGTATGTTGCCAAAAACACACGTTGGGCTTAGGCCCAGAATACGCGAAACGGGGTGGGGAGACGGAATGGGGGTGTACGAATTGGAAAGGAATTGGGCCCAAGGCCCATGTTCACTGAGTCCAAGCTCTCCCTCACTCTCATTTCCCTCTCTGAAACCCTAGGTTTCTTTCTCCTTCACACTCACCGCCGCCGCCGTCTTTCTCTCTGAGCTCCCTCCGTTCAACAAACACCTCTTCTTCCCCCCACTCAAACATACCTCTACATCAACAAATCAAGATTCAAAGCACACAGAAATCTTGCTTGATGATCCCGGAGGAACTCCTCTTTAGAAAGGTTGAAGATCTCTGAAGAGCAAGGTTCTTGACGAAGATCCAAGCATGATACTTGCAAAACTGGAGAAGGTGGATGAACGAACTTGATGTTTGAAGACGTTCTTGAATGATGTTGATGATCTGAAGGTTTCTGGAGAAAAGCAAGGATCGCGATGGGGATTCGGTGAACATGCTTGAAGAGCGTGGAAGAAGATTCTCGAAGTTTCTGGGGAACCGATGATGAATGTTGTCAGAAATTCGCGTGAAGTTCTCTGATGGACGAGATGAAGGCAGATCGTGGATGAACACAGTACGTTGATGAAGCTTGCTCGTTGATGAAGATTATGATGCTGATGATTATCTGGAAAATGAAGTACTCTTGCGTGTTCTTGTTGAAACGTTATACCACCGAAGATCTGGAGAGAAATTGTGGAGACTCGTTGAGGTTGTTGACTATTCATCTGGAAAATGATGAAGTTCTTGGAGGACCTTCTGGAAACGCGTTGATGTTTGCTGGAAAGTGGAAGATGATGGATGAAGGTTGTTTATGAATTTCTGAAAATTCTGGAAAAATGTTGAACAATGATGAAGATTGAAGGTGACGATGAGAGGTCGCTGATGAAGATTGGTGTACTTTTCTGGAAACGGTTGATGAAAGTAAATCGGAGGAGAGGGAGGTTGGCGGTTGAATCTGGAATTTTCTGGGTTTTAGATGATGAAGATTAGAGGAGGAAGAATGAAGGTTGATCGGGAACTGGGGATTTTCTGGGTTTGTTGGAGGTTTTCCGGTGAGATACACGGTGGTCGCCGGCCATGCATGCCGGCCGGGGAGGTTTTCAGGCGAGGAACGGTGGAGGGACGCGTGGCTGCGTGGGTGGAGGGATGGTGTGCATGCTGGACGCGTGTCCCACGCGTGGCAGAGAGAGAGAGGCTTGGTGGAATGATGTGGCGTGACGTGGTGATGGAATGTGGGTCCTCCTCTGAAGCTACACGTGGCTGCTGAACCTATATACACATGCTGAATTCTGGACAATTCTGGAATCTTCTGGACTCTGCTAGAAATGGATTGTATGAATTGGGCTTGCGAATTTGACAACAAGGCCCAACGAAAATCACCTCCCAAAAACTGAAATGAATTACAAATGATTAACTGATTGATTAGCACTAAAATCATTAACCCTAATTAACTAGGACCCATTAATCTAATTAAATCTGAATTAAATCTAAAAAAAGAGAAAAAAAACTCTATTAACTCTATAATATCTATTAAAGAAAAATCTATTCATTTATTAAAATGAAAAATCTATATCCTATATTAAGAGAAAAGAAATTTACTCTATTAAAATTCTATGAAAAAAACTATATTAAATTTCATAAAAGAAAATCTATTAAAAGAAAATTCTATATTATTCTATAATATCTATTAAAGACTATTAAAAGAAAAATCTATCTATTTATTAAAATGAAAAATGCTATTAAATTCTATACTATCTAAAAGAGAATTTATTATATTCTATAAAGCCAAAATAAAAATCTATAATATTTCTATATTAAAAGAAAAACTATATATTGCTATCAAAACCATTTAATATCTAAAGCTATTAAAAATATTAAAACCTATTACTATTCTATATCTAAAAAAATATATTCAAAAATCAATTAATATTCTAAAAGAAAAATCTATATTATTTATCTAATAAAAGAAAAACAAAACTATATTCTTCTATTAAAATGATTAAAAACAAAGCTATTAAAACTACTTAAAAAACTATTAATATTCTAAAAATATTCTATATTATCCTAAAATGATTTAAAAGCTAATAAAAAATCTAAAAATGGCCAATAAAATCCAGAAAAATCACAATAATGCCCGAAGGAACAAAAATAGCACCGAACGGCAAATAACACTGCGAGAGCGCATCAAAATAGCCGGTAAAAATAAACGGGCACCGAAATATCCCAAAAATACGATTCTATCTATCTAAACTGATTAAAAACACCTGAAACGCGAGACGAGAGCTGTGATCCCGATAAAATCAAAACAAATGAAAAATGCACTGTATGCGATATGCAGATGCGAATGCGGTCATGCGTCGAAACATAGGACTAGATACGAGACCCGGTTGGTCAAATTTTGGGGTACAACAGCTGCCCCTATTCAAGCAGCTTGGACCTGAATGGTTGAAGAGCGCCCAACCTTTGATCATTCAAAGGTAGAAGGTGGTTGAATACAAATGGAACCCTGAAATTTGCCAACCGCAGAAATAAACTGCACCACTGCTTGGGGAACGACATTCACCAACTGAATCTGGCTGTTACGACAACCCACTGATCTCGTGCTGGGGATTATTTTCATCAGCCTGAAAAAGATTTTATCATCGCAGAGATAGAATTTTGTCCACGTTAGGACTCCACCTGCCGTCAACTCGAAAAAACTTCAACAACTTTGCTGGGGATGGCTCGTCTGCCTTCTCGTCAGAAATAAATCGTCCACGTTAGGAATAAACTCTTCCACGTTAGGCATAACACCGTCCACGTAAGGAATAACACCGTCCACGTAAGGAATAACACCGTCCACGTAAGGAATAACACCGTCCACGTTAGGACTAAGACTTCGTCTGGATCTGTCCACGTCAGGACTAAACTCTCTGGGTTATGAATACTTCGTCCACGTTAGGACTCACCCTTCCACGTTAGGAATACATGTCCATGTCGGGACCCACCTTTCCACGTAAGGAATATATCGCTTTTCCACGTAAGGAAACCATCTATTGTCTTGGTTTGTCCACGTGAGGACTCCACTTTTCCACGTAAGGAATGCATCTCTGTCCACATAAGGAACACAATTTTCCACGTAAGGAATGCCATCTTCTTCCACGTAAGGAAACGAACTTCTTTTCTGAATCTGTCCACGTCAGGACTAAACTTCTTCTAACCCTGTCCACGTCAGGACTAAACTTCAATCTGGACCTGTCCACGTCAGGACTATACTCTTCCACGTCAGGAATAACCTCTTTCCACGTAAGGAACACATCTTCTTTCCACGTAAGGAATCAATTTTTTTCCACGTTAGGAAACCACCTTCGTTCCACGTAAGGAATCACAATCTTATCTTGATTTGTCCACGTAAGGACTCCCACTTGACATGTCCACGTAAGGACTCAATCTTTCCACGTAAGGAAACAATCCTTCTTTCCACGTAAGGAAACCATTTTTCTTCCACGTAAGGAATACAATCTCGATCTGTCCACGTAAGGACTCCAATCTTTCCACGTAAGGAATACAACTTTTTTTCTGAATCTGTCCACGTAAGGACCCCAATCTTTCCACGTAAGGAATATAATCTTTCCACGTAAGGAATCACCTCTATCTTTCCACGTAAGGAAACCAACTCCGTCCACGTAAGGACCCACCTTTCCACGTAAGGGATGAATCTGATATGTCCACGTAAGGACTCAATCTTTCCACGTAAGGAATGAATCTGATATGTCCACGTAAGGAATGAATCTGATATGTCCACGTAAGGACTCAATCTTTCCACGTAAGGAATGAATCTGATATGTCCACGTAAGGACTCAATCTTTCCACGTAAGGAATGAATCTGATATGTCCACATAAGGACTCAATCTTTCCACGTAAGGAATGAATCTGATATGTCCACGTAAGGACTCAATCTTTCCACGTAAGGAGTAAATCTTCTTTCCACGTAAGGAAAAACTTGTCTACGTTAGGACTACATCGTCCATGTTAGGACCCACCTTTCCCCGTTAGGAATAACTCTCTTCTTGATTTATCCACGTAAGGACTCCAATATTTCCACGTAAGGAATACAATCTTTTCGCGTTAGGAACACAATCTCTTTTCCACGTAAGGAATCATTTTTCCACGTGAGGAATCCAACTTCTTTCCACGTTAGGAATGCGACTTTCCGCGTTAGGAATACAAAACTTTCCACGTTAGGAATACAAACTTTCCACGTTAGGAATCAAACTTTTTTCCACGTAAGGAATCTCATTTTTCCACGTAAGGAATCACATCTTTCCACGTAAGGAATAATTCTTTTTGATTTGTCCACGTAAGGACTCCAATCTTTCCATGTAAGGAATACAACTCTGTCCACGTAAGGACCCACCTTTCCACGTAAGGAATCCAATCTTATCTTGATCTGTCCACGTAAGGACTCCAATCTTTCCACGTGAGGAATATATTGCTCTTCCATGTAAGGAGTAACTCGTCCACGTCAGGACCCATGTTTCGTCTAGATTTGTCCACGTCAGGACTCCCTTCTTGACTTGCTGAGGGAATAAAATTTGTCCGCGTCAGGACTCATGCACCTTTGACCCCCTGGGGAAGCGAGACTTGTCCACGTCAGGACTCATATCTCAACCTGCTGAAATAATAGAACCTGTCCACGTCAGGACTTGCGCGTCTTCGACTTGCTGGGGAAATAAGATTGTGTCCACGTCAGGACTCATACTTTGCCAACAACACGAAGAAGGATAAATTTGTCCACGTCAGGACTCTCGTATCTTGTCATCACAAAGAACTACAAACTTGTCCACGTCAGGACGCACATCTCACCATTACGAATAAAGATATCTGCTGGAAATAAATGATCTACGTCAGGACACCAACACGAAGAGTAACCAACTTTTTCCCCGTCAGGACTCCACCTTCGATCAATACCAAGAAATCAAATCCATCCACGTTAGGACTAACACATACCGTCAAACTGGAAGAAATGTCCACGCTAGGACTCCACCTTCCAACAATTCTGAAAAATCGAACTTGTCCCCGTTAGGACTAGCACATATCGTCAACTGAGGAAATGTCCACGTCAGGACTCCACGTTCCATCAATTCTGAGAAATCGAACCCGTCCACGTTAGGACTAGCACCTCTTATCAGCCCAGGGAAATAAAACTGTCCACGTTAGGACCACTACTTCTCTAGCACGAAGAAAACCCGTCAATAACATTGTCCACGTCAGGACTCATTTCTCCATTGATCCCAAACCACAAACTTCTTAGCACTGACGTGACAGCAACTTTGGAGCTGACTCTACTGGGGATATTTGAAAACCGAACTACCGGACGCCTGTTCTGATAACCGGCGGTGGCCTCTGAAATTCTGATTCCTGAAACTCGTTGATGACAAACAACTCTGCTTGGGAATGAGGAGAAATTTTGCCTACTCACTCTGGCGGGGAAAACACGAGAAATTCACAAATAACTCTGCTCGGAGACAAAGAGAACTTCATCATGATAACTTTGTGGGGAATAATGCCAAGGCTGACACTTCATTGAATGTCTCACGTCGAGACCTCGAATGTTTATTGATTCACCTGAGCAAGGGCTCTCTCTACCTGCAAGAGAAACAATACTTGAAACAAAAGGTTAGCCAACCTGGTTTATGTTTCAAAATGCATGCTCGATAATGACGCAATGCTCCAATCGACATGGAAATGCTACGCGTGTTTATTTGGTGTATGCAAGTATGACACTATATGTCAATGCAAATATAACACTATATGCTGATGCAAATATGACGCTATATGCCAATGCAAATATGACACTATATGCCGATGCAAATGCAGACCCGAACTGCTGGGTACAGAAACTGCTTCAGCAAAATAAATGCTGAAGATAATGCCAACTCCGCTGGGGATAGCCAGGTGCTACAGAATTATTCCAGCAAAATAAATGCTGGAAGAGTGAAGTCGACTCAGCTGGGAAATGGGGAACTTAAACCAAACACCTCGTTGAAGTAACACCCTGCTGGGGAATATAACTCTGCTGGAGAATAGCATATGCGCTTGGTATGATCGAACTTCTGCTGGAACGTGAACGGATATCACACGGTATTCTGACAAAATAAATGCCTGGGCGCACCACCAACTCTGCCGGGGAGAGTCTTAATCTTCGAGTTCCACTGGAAGGAATGAAAACACTTGCAAAGAGAATTCCGATGGGGATGGGATGATTCTCTTGGGGAAAATTAACTGACTCCACTGGGGGAGAGTAAATGACCCTGCGGGGAAAAGTAAACTGCCTGAATACAGCTCACAAATGTTAATCTTCTGAGGCTAAACCACTCTGCTTGAGATGGGGGAATCCTTCTGGGGGACACCACACTGTCTGACTACAGCCTACAATCTTTGAATCATCAATTCTGTTGAGGATGAACGACTTTGCTGGAGAATGTCCTTTTGCACAAGCTACGACTAGCTGGGGAATTTGATCCTTCTTCAGTAAGGAATACTGCTATCTCAGAAGCGCTACCTGCGTGGGGGTTCACTTCACGTAACGATCAAGTCTTTCACCACAAAAGCCTCTGGTCAGGGCGACATGAACTCTATTCCTTCTCGGAAATTTGCCCCGCAAATACCAACATGCCCCAGTCCGAGCATTTCGTCTGGAAAAGAAAGGCTAGCCACAGTGCTACTCATAATACCTTGCCCCTGAATCGGCACCAACCTTCTGATGAGGACTCTTCGATCTCTATACCCTGACGGTTAGATCTGAATTGTTTCCGCACGTCAAAAGAATGTCCCAACAACATCTTTTGCTTTTAGGGTGTTCTGCCCCGGTCTTGCGATAATCTTTTGCCCCTGATCGACTGATTCGTGGAGCAGTGCCCATAGCCGCGAGAGATTTGCCAAATCTCGACCTAATTGCCCCAGATGAACTGCTTCTCGAATGTACGACTTTACTGGGGGATAAATGAGTGCACCAAGTAGGCTGGACTTCTGTACATCCGTGGTGGGTCATACACGCCTGATGCTGGACAATATCCAGTCCAAATTCACAACTTCTAGTAGAAGGATTACAATTTCCCGATATTTGTCTCAAACTTGAAGATTGGCTGGATCTGCTCAAGTAGCTCTGAACAACTCTGATGACACTAAGAAGAATAACTCTTTCGCCTTTGCTATGCCCCGGCCTGCAGGAACCTCTGTGGGATAGTCTGAAAATCTATACCCTGACGGTTTAATATGAACTGCCCCAGCATTCTGAACTTCCTCGAGATACTTCGAATCGAACGCCTCTCGAATAAAGAATAATCTCTGCACTCTTGGGATGGCATGCCCCTGTCTGTAATGACTCTGCCTCAATCTGGTTCTCGGAAAAAACTCACTCTGTACCGAAAGCACCTTGCTACAATACGGCCTCGCGGTGGCTTACCCCGGTGTCTCCCTTAACTCAACAACTATCCACATCGTGACTTGCCCCTGAACGAGTGTTGAGCGACTTAACCTGCCCTGATATAGCATTCTGGATAACTGCCCCTGATTGGCCCTCGAGAAGATTCGCTTCTGATCAACTTCCGTGATCCACTGATGCTTCGGGACTTCTCCTCAGACTAATTGATTCCGAACTCTCGGTAAGTCAATGCCCCAGATTTACAGGGTTTCGCAACATACACCATTCTGATCCAGACTGTTGAATTATTCAATCCTGTTCGATTATTCCCTGTTGGAATTTCTTTCCTGTCAACTACTGACCTGCAAGTAAAATTGTTCAATCCCGAATGGTAATTTTAATGCAGTGTTCATGCAGATTTTGAAAAAATTTGTGCTGTCACTCATTTACGTGTCATGACTGTGAGTGACGAATGAACCGAAGTTCAAGCGTAGTGCTTATGTGATCAGTGAAAAATACAACAAGGATATGACTAGCAAATCAAGAGGGAGTCAGGTTACTCAACCTTATCGTAATGCGCTTTCAGAATAAACCCTACCTCAATTAGGTCTTTTAAGGGTTGTATCGTGGTCGGGTTCACGGTTCGTGAAACAAAGGATATTTGGCTCAAATTTTGATTTGTACCCACCCCTTCTACGTGATGATCTCCGATCCTAAAGTTCAGTTAACATGGCTCGAGCGCTCGCCTCTTCGAGAGGTACGTGGAATGGTAAGAACCATAGTTAAGGAACTCACAAGGTTTTGGAGTAACAGTTACTCCTTCTTCGTTTTCGGTGTCTGTATACACGACTTTGTCTTTCACTGGGGATCTATATATTTTTTTTTCTATCCCTTCTTTTCCGTTCTTTTTGATTCCCTAATTTTTGCCTGGACTGACTCCTTTTGAGTCCTCTTTGATTTTTCTTTTGAAGTCCAGCGGGATGCCCTGATTTTTGCCTAAGTATTTGCTTTCTAGCTTTTTTTCTTTTTACTTAGCGGGCTTTTCTTTTTTCTTTCTTTTGGAACAAAGTCGTGTGACACTGGTTGTCTTGATTGCTCCGAAGGGATTGTAACTGCCTTACTCCTGATTGGTGAGGTTTAACCACTGTGGTTGACGAATTACGACCTCTTGAGAGGCGTAAACTGATTGGTCCTCAAAAGACAACACGCCTCTGTAAGACTTGAATGCTCGGTCAAGCTAACTGACAACTACCCTGCCCCAGGTTAAGATGTGAGGGTTTAAAAATCCGAAAGAAACTCCTACTTCTCGGCTTGAAGTGGTTAACAAGGGATTCTCTTCCTTATCTCTCCGGTGTTTAGGGGATTTGAAACAATGCCTTGTACGTCATCGGTAAGGTCTTATCTGAAAGCATACGATCATCGGTTATGAGTTTATTTTCGTCATCCTTCCTCCAATCTTTGCTAGTCACAGTGATAAAGTGGAGTGAATAAAAATGCAAGTGTCAGTGCAATGCAGTAAATGAGCGACAGCGACATGACTAATTCAGAAACATGCATAGTCACCTTATTAATATCACCATTCGAAACAATCAATATTTAACAGCAAGTAGTAACTAACAGAAAAGAAACTACAAATGCAAATGATATAAAGTCTGAGGATTGCCAATGCTGAGGGCGCCTGCCGGTCTGGACCACTGGCTTTTTGAAAAGGATCTGCGAGCTCAGACAGCTGAGAGGTTGGCATGAACAAACAAAACTCCTTCTGGAAAGGAAATGCACCCTTGGTCGATCAACTGCTGTACCTTCGCCTGAAACACTTTACAATCTTCCGTTGAATGCCCCGGAGAGCCACCATGATAACCGCACTGAACGTGGGGATTATACCCAGGAGGGTAAGGTTCTGGAACTGGCTTAAGAACTTTAGGTTCCACCAAAGAGCTTTGGATCAAAGATGGTAGCAGCTGGCTATACGACATAGGCACTGGGTGAGAAGGAGCTTTCCTTCGTTCCAAGTTGTTGCGAGGTCTAATCTGATTCTGACGCTGAGTCTGATAATCTCGGCCACGAGTTCGCTGCTTTGCAAGGGAAGCGACATAAGATTCCTGATAGGGTACCCCAGGCACGGCTGTCTGTCCCGTATAACAAGCCACAGGAAGTACTGATCTCTGATAAGATGAAGAACCAACAAAATTCACTGATTCGCTTCGAGGATATTCAACCTTTGGCATGACTGCATTGATCACAACTTCTTCTTCACTCTGATGGTCACAAGGATATTTAGTTTCACCAGCTTGATCATTTGAAGTAATCTGAATTCTCCCAATTCTGATGGCATACTCAAGGCGTTCTCCTAGTGCTACCACGTCAGAGAAATTTAACGGAAGTCTGAGCAGTCTTTCAAAGTACGGATCTTGTAGGGAATCTACAAACATGCTAGTCAGCTCTTGGTCTAACAGCGGTGGATGCACTCTAGCAGCAAATTCTCTCCATCTCTGAGCATACTTCCTGATAGGTTCATTATTCTCTTGAGACAATTCTTGCAACTGCATGCGATAGGGAGCTATGTCTAGGTTATAATCGTACTGCTTCAGAAAAGCTCTGGTTAAATCCATCCATGACTGAATCTGATTTCTCTCTAACCGCATATGCCACCTCAAAGATGCTCCAGTCAGACTATCTTGAAGGCAATGGATCATCAGTTTGTCATCTCGCACAAACGAAGTCATTCTTCGACAGAACATCATCAACTGTTGCTTCGGACAGCTATCTCCCGTGTACTTTTCAAATTTCGGCACTTTGAACTTATAAGGCATCACCAAGTCAGGAACCAAACACATGCCTACAGCATTCAGGTTGACAGCATCTTTCACTTTTAGAGCTTTCATTCCTTCTTCCAACGCTCGGAGTCTTCTAGCCTTTTCAAGAGCTCTTGGATCTACCATCCCAGCCACTGGAATATCTCTTCGGTAATTCATCACAGGGAAAGCAACACCTTGATTGTTAACAGGAGGAGGACGCTCATTTCGGGCAACAAACTGCTCATGTCGATCTCGGTTCTCAACAGAAAGCTGTATAACTTGGTCTGCAGCAACGTTGTTCACTTGCGAGAAGTCTTCCATAGAATCATACAGAGGGTTGGACGTCATATTGAACCCTGTCAAGGTGTTAGGAGACTGGAAATTGCCTTCAGACATAGCTACCAGTAGTCTTCAGTTGACTTCACGGCTCGATTCTGCTCAAATCTACTCAACCCCTAGGTAGGTCTTCTGACGATCAACAATTGCTCAATCCAAACTCCGGGTAATCACCTTCAGGAAACAAAGGCTGGATCAAAACTCTGGCTTACTGGAGGATGATATGCAATATGATGCAACACTGATATGCACATGATATGCAAGATGCAGCAAACAACGGGACCACAGCCCCCACACAATCTGAATACTGCTGCGCTGCTGACGGAGACGTTTGCTCTGAAGAGGAGACCAAAATAACGGGTAGGTTGAAAGTCAAGTTTCCTGCAAAAAAAACCCCCCCACTCACAGGTATGGACCTATATCTGACAAGGTACGGCATCCTATGCGGTCGTTAGCGTCACAGACTTTCAAGACTGACGATATGATTCCCAGAAGGAGTGGCATCATCAAGTCTTGAAGAGGCCTCACTTAGCTAACTTCTAAATGATCGGTCCCCAGAGTCGACAATCCAACTAACCAGCAACCCACGCCAACCAAAGGAAGGGACAGGAGGCCAACCAGAAGAACCTCGTCTGAGTGTAGATTTCGCGGGACACCAAGGCAAGCAAAGCAAGCGGGCGCCAACTAATCTCTACTCTAAGTCTAAGGTGCACTCAAGCCCAGGTCCGGCTTCTCACTCAATCATAGAACACCCGTAACACCCCAACAGCAATAGATAATATCAATAAATAAGCCCCAATAGACAAGCAAACAAGCGCTAGGATTGACTCTCTCTAGGGACGTTGGATCCCAAATGCATAAGAACTATCACAGTCCTTAGCAGCCAGGGGACAAGTATCCCCAGCAGAGTCGCCAGCTGTCGCTACTGCGAAAATCGGCGCCGGCTGAACAGAAGAGTCACCACCGTGCGTTATTTATCCCACGGGAGGGAAAGGAAACGCTCAGAGTAAACCTCGCACAACACGGGAAAGGTATGGTCGTCGCAACCAAAACCTGGATTCGGGAGTCGGTTACGCAAGGGGAAGGTATTAGCACCCCTCACGTCCGTCGTACTCGACGGGATCCACGCTTGCTTGGGTTGTCTAAAGGATGCAAAACAATCTATCTACGGCTGCTAAATCTAAACGGAAGGGAATTGACTCGATAGAGCGTCGCACTCTATGCCTACGTATTCTCAAGAGAGAAAGTCAGAGTCAACGTAGTTCGCCTACCTACGGGAAAAATTGGCTCGCCAAGACCTCGCGTCTTGTGCCTACGTACTTCCACACTGCATGGAAGATCAGAGCTTTACGTAGTTCAGGCTAACTACGGCTAATCAGGGTATTCTCACACAGCAGTGAGAAAATAAATCTGGTTTCAAAGGTACGGGAACCTATGGGCAAAACTATGGCTTGGTCTCAAATTCACTCGGGCAAGAGAGAAAAAGGGTAATATCAGTCGTCCGCGGGAAAGTCTCGATCGCACAGCAGCGAGAGAACAGAAAGTCAGTCGTTAGTGTGCTCGCTAGGATATCGCATCCTATGCCTACATATTCTCGTCTGGTACGAGAAATCAGAGCAGCTGTAGTTCGGCTACTTCGGGACCACAGCTCAAATCTTGTTTTATTAACATTCTGAAAAATGGTTACAATGCTTGAATACTGAAAAATAATCTCCTAGGAAATTCTATCCTATTCTATCCATCTATAATGGAAAAAATCAAATGGAAAATAGTCCCCTAACAAGTGGACTTCTAAACTATCCCTAAAAAGGTAAAATAAACTCTATGAAACTCTAAAAAATATTACATCTAATATTTTTTCTCTTTTTCTTTTTTTTCAAAATATATTCTTTTTTCTCAAAATATTTTTTCCACATTTTTCTATGTATTTTTCATACTTCTTTCACTATTTTTTCCTATTTTTTCTCACTATTTTTCCATGTCCTTTTTCAATATATTTTCTCTTCTTTTTTCATAATATTCTTTTCACATTTTCTTTTATTTCTTTTCTCTCTTTTTTTTCTTCACAATATTCTTTTCATATTTTCTTTTATTTCTTTTCTATCTTTTTTTTTCCACAATATTATTTTCTATATATTTTTCTTAAACCAAACAAAATGAAATAAAACAAAAAATAAAAAAATAAAAAAAAGAGAACAGGGGGGGTACATAGCCCAGCTGGGGGTGCAGCAGTAGAATCTGCAGAAAATGAATGGGCCCAGCCCAAAGCAATTCACACAAAAACAAACAGAAACCCAGGGGGGTGCGGATGTGAATCAGGGTATGTTGCCAAAAACACACGTTGGGCTTAGGCCCAGAATACGCGAAACGGGGTGGGGAGACGGAATGGGGGTGTACGAATTGGAAAGGAATTGGGCCCAAGGCCCATGTTCACTGAGTCCAAGCTCTCCCTCACTCTCATTTCCCTCTCTGAAACCCTAGGTTTCTTTCTCCTTCACACTCACCGCCGCCGCCGTCTTTCTCTCCGAGCTCCCTCCGTTCAACAAACACCTCTTCTTCCCCCCACTCAAACATACCTCTACATCAACAAATCAAGATTCAAAGCACACAGAAATCTTGCTTGATGATCCCGGAGGAACTCCTCTTTAGAAAGGTTGAAGATCTCTGAAGAGCAAGGTTCTTGACGAAGATCCAAGCATGATACTTGCAAAACTGGAGAAGGTGGATGAACGAACTTGATGTTTGAAGACGTTCTTGAATGATGTTGATGATCTGAAGGTTTCTGGAGAAAAGCAAGGATCGCGATGGGGATTCGGTGAACATGCTTGAAGAGCGTGGAAGAAGATTCTCGAAGTTTCTGGGGAACCGATGATGAATGTTGTCAGAAATTCGCGTGAAGTTCTCTGATGGACGAGATGAAGGCAGATCGTGGATGAACACAGTACGTTGATGAAGCTTGCTCGCTGATGAAGATTATGATGCTGATGATTATCTGGAAAATGAAGTACTCTTGCGTGTTCTTGTTGAAACGTTATACCACCGAAGATCTGGAGAGAAATTGTGGAGACTCGTTGAGGTTGTTGACTATTCATCTGGAAAATGATGAAGTTCTTGGAGGACCTTCTGGAAACGCGTTGATGTTTGCTGGAAAGTGGAAGATGATGGATGAAGGTTGTTTATGAATTTCTGAAAATTCTGGAAAAATGTTGAACAATGATGAAGATTGAAGGTGACGATGAGAGGTCGCTGATGAAGATTGGTGTACTTTTCTGGAAACGGTTGATGAAAGTAAATCGGAGGAGAGGGAGGTTGGCGGTTGAATCTGGAATTTTCTGGGTTTTAGATGATGAAGATTAGAGGAGGAAGAATGAAGGTTGATCGGGAACTGGGGATTTTCTGGGTTTGTTGGAGGTTTTCCGGTGAGATACACGGTGGTCGCCGGCCATGCATGCCGGCCGGGGAGGTTTTCAGGCGAGGAACGGTGGAGGGACGCGTGGCTGCGTGGGTGGAGGGATGGTGTGCATGCTGGACGCGTGTCCCACGCGTGGCAGAGAGAGAGAGGCTTGGTGGAATGATGTGGCGTGACGTGGTGATGGAATGTGGGTCCTCCTCTGAAGCTACACGTGGCTGCTGAACCTATATACACATGCTGAATTCTGGACAATTCTGGAATCTTCTGGACTCTGCTAGAAATGGATTGTATGAATTGGGCTTGCGAATTTGACAACAAGGCCCAACGAAAATCACCTCCCAAAAACTGAAATGAATTACAAATGATTAACTGATTGATTAGCACTAAAATCATTAACCCTAATTAACTAGGACCCATTAATCTAATTAAATCTGAATTAAATCTAAAAAAAGAGAAAAAAAACTCTATTAACTCTATAATATCTATTAAAGAAAAATCTATTCATTTATTAAAATGAAAAATCTATATCCTATATTAAGAGAAAAGAAATTTACTCTATTAAAATTCTATGAAAAAAACTATATTAAATTTCATAAAAGAAAATCTATTAAAAGAAAATTCTATATTATTCTATAATATCTATTAAAGACTATTAAAAGAAAAATCTATCTATTTATTAAAATGAAAAATGCTATTAAATTCTATACTATCTAAAAGAGAATTTATTATATTCTATAAAGCCAAAATAAAAATCTATAATATTTCTATATTAAAAGAAAAACTATATATTGCTATCAAAACCATTTAATATCTAAAGCTATTAAAAATATTAAAACCTATTACTATTCTATATCTAAAAAAATATATTCAAAAATCAATTAATATTCTAAAAGAAAAATCTATATTATTTATCTAATAAAAGAAAAACAAAACTATATTCTTCTATTAAAATGATTAAAAACAAAGCTATTAAAACTACTTAAAAAACTATTAATATTCTAAAAATATTCTATATTATCCTAAAATGATTTAAAAGCTAATAAAAAATCTAAAAATGGTCAATAAAATCCAGAAAAATCACAATAATGCCCGAAGGAACAAAAATAGCACCGAACGGCAAATAACACCGCGAGAGCGCATCAAAATAGCCGGTAAAAATAAACGGGCACCGAAATATCCCAAAAATACGATTCTATCTATCTAAACTGATTAAAAACACCTGAAACGCGAGACGAGAGATGTGATCCCGATAAAATCAAAACAAATGAAAAATGCACTGTAT
Source organism: Lathyrus sativus (assembly GCA_963859935.3). Taxonomy (NCBI): domain Eukaryota; kingdom Viridiplantae; phylum Streptophyta; class Magnoliopsida; order Fabales; family Fabaceae; genus Lathyrus; species Lathyrus sativus. The sequence goes on along the minus strand of OZ012735.1, from coordinate 619,623,783 downwards.
GCGATATGCAGATGCGAATGCGGTCATGCGTCGAAACATAGGACTAGATACGAGACCCGGTTGGTCAAATTTTGGGGTACAACACGCATCTCCGCATGTGAACGCTGTTCCGTATATTCTGGATGAACCAATTTTACATGGGTCGCCAACCGAAACCGTGGGTTTAGAAGAGAAGATGGATGGATTCCAAGACCAGTTTTCTGAAATACAAAAGGAATTGAGAGCCCTTCGTGGAAAAGACTTATTTGGTAAGAGTGCTTCTGAGCTGTGTTTGGTTCCAAACGTTAAGGTCCCACCGAAGTTCAAAGTCCCCGATTTTGAAAAGTACAAGGGGAATACCTGCCCTCAGAGTCATCTCATTATGTACGCCAGGAAGATGTCTGCCCAAACTGATAATGATCAATTACTCATTCACTATTTCCAAGACAGTTTGACAGGCGCCACACTCAAGTGGTATATGGGGTTGGACAGTACGAAAATTCGAACTTTCAATGATCTGGGAGGAGCCTTTGTCAAGCAGTATAAGTACAATGTGGACATGGCGCCCGACCGAGATCAGTTGAGAGAAATGGCACAGAAGGATAAGGAGAACTTCAAAGAATATACTCAGCGTTGGCGCGAGTTGGCCGCACAAGTCACACCACCCTTAGAAGAAAAAGAGATGACCAAAATTTTTCTGAAGACTCTGGGTCCTTTCTTTTATAAGAAGATGGTAGCCAGCGCGCCCAGTGACTTTACTGAAATGGTCAACATGGGAATGCGTTTAGAAGAAGGTGTTCGCGAGGGAAGATTGACCAAAGAAGAAAGCGCTCCTAAGAGGTATGGGAGCAGTTTTGGGAAGAAAAAGGAACAAGGTGTGAATGCTATTAAAAAAGGACAATTCAGAAAGAGGTATATGCCACCACACCAAGTCGCGGCGGTATCGCCAGTGTTTAATGCTCCGGCTTATCAACTACAGTCTCCACAACCCTATCAACAACCTCAGTCTCCCATTGCTCAACAACCCCAACTTCAGCAAAGTCCACAGTACCCTCAGCAAGATCGGCCATCCAGCAATCAAGGTCGCGTATACAGAAAAGTAAATTTTGATCCGATCCCAATGACATATACTGATTTATTCCCTGCCTTGATTAAAAAGGGTTACATTCAGACGAGAGCTCCACCTCCGGCTCCCACAAATCCTCCCCCTTCTTATAGAGATGACAAGTTCTGTCCTTACCATCAGGGTGCTCCAGGACACGATATTGAGAGTTGTTTCGGTTTGAAGATGGATGTCCAGAGGCTCATAAAAAATGGAATCTTGTCTTTTAGGGATTCCGACCCTAATGTACAAAAGAATCCATTACCACCGCACGGTTCGCCCTCTGTCAATATGATTGAAGATTGTTTAGAGAATGGTGGTCAAGAAGTTTCCAATAAAGAGACTGAAGAGGTTTGTGTCATCGTGCCCCACTTTAAGGAAGTGGAACATATAGAGATTGTTTACAATAGCAGGAGGCCAACCGTTACTCCTTTAGTGATCAATGTGCCTGGACCTGTCCCTTATACCTCTAGTAAGGCCATCCCTTACAGATACAATGCTACTATGTTGGAGGATGGGAAAGAGGTACCTCTGCCCACTATACCCTCAGTAGTCAATATTGCAGATGTCAGTAGAGTGACAAGAAGCGGTCGAGTCTACCCAACTGTGCCACCGAAAGAAAAAGAAGTTTCGTTCGAACCCTCAAGCTCAAGAGACCCAATTGTGGGGCAATCTGGTGGGTCTAATTTATCCAACTCTGATGAATGTTTGAAAATAATCAAGAGAAGCGAGTATAAGGTTGCAGATCAGTTTTTGCAGACCCCATCAAAGATTTCTGTGCTACAATTGTTGATGAGTTCCGAGGCTCATAGAGAAGCACTTCAGAAGATTTTGGAACAAGCCTATGTCGAGCAGGATGTAACTATGGAACAATTCGATAACATCATTGGCAATATTACTTCGAGTGATAATCTGGGTTTCAATGAAGACGATCTCCCAGAAGAAGGGAGGAAACATAACATGGCTCTACACATTTCTGTGAACTGTGGAAATGACTCTCTGTCCAGTGTGCTGGTTGACACTGGATCGTCTCTAAATGTAATGCCTAGGACTACCCTATCTAAGATGTCGTATCAGGGACCACCGATGAGGCCAAGTCGCGTTATTGTCAAAGCTTTCGATGGGTCAAGGAAAACAGTAATTGGTGAGGTTGATTTGCCCATGACTATTGGACTACAGACTTTTATGATCCCGTTTCAGGTCATGGACATTCGTGCCGCCTATAGCTGTTTGCTAGGGAGGCCATGGATACATGAAGCTAGAGCAGTTACTTCTACCCTGCATCAGAAGTTAAAATATGTTTTTGAAGGGAAAATAGTTACAGTTTGTAGAGAAAGAGCTTTGGTGGTAAGCCACTTGTCATCATTCTCATATGTCGAAGCTGAAGAAGAAATTGGCACGCAGTTTCAAGCTCTGTCTATTGTGGGTGAGGGTACTCAGAGATCTCAGACATCCATGTCATCATTTAAAGACGCACAACATGTAGTGAACAGTGGTCACCAATCAATGTGGGGAAGGGTGTTGTCTTTGCCAGAGAACAGAAACAAGGAGGGTCTCGGTTTCACCAGCAGTTCTGCTCAACAAGGCACCGAGAATCAAGGGTTTCCGTTGATCAGTGAAGTGTTCTGTAGTGGAGGGATCGTCCATCATCCTCAGGTTAATGCTGTGTTAGAAGATGAACTCGAGGGCTACATATCAGACGGTTCTACAAGGTCCTCCATTCCTTACGAAGACTATGAGCCCTATATGGAAGATCCAGGTTACGTGTCGGATAGATTTGACTATACCTTTGGAGTTTCTGCCATCACCGAGGAGGATCCAGATGAGGACGTCCCAGACTTTGTGACCCCAGGCGTTATAGTCAGAAATTGGAGTGCAGTTGAAGCCCCTACCGCTATTCATATATCTAAGTAAAGCATTTGTTTTAAAATTTTCCGCTCTTCCCAAGGCGAAATTGCATTTGTTAGGGCTTATCTTTTCAATAATTCCTTTTGCTTTGCCCAAAGCAAAAGTGACTTTGTTGGACGTGTCTTTTTTGGTTTTGCTATCATCAATAAACTACTTTCATTTACATTTGTATGTTGTATTTATTCACGATTGTTGGAAAATAATAAGTAGCGTGTCGCGTACACACCACTTTCCACTTTACAAAACAAAAACTTATTAAAAATCACATCACTTGCGCAGATTGCTACATAAATTACAACCTAGGAATAATGATCCACTACCTTCTCCAAATTTTGAGTTTCCTGTGTACGAAGCCGAGGACGAAGAAGATGATATCCCAGAAGAAATTTCTAGACTGCTTGAGAAAGAAGAAAAAGCTATCCAACCCCATCAAGATCCGGTGGAGGTAATCAACTTGGGATCAGAGGAAATCCGTAGAGAAGTGAAAATTGGAGCTCTGCTCAAACCAGATGTGAAGAAACAGCTGATTGATCTGCTTGGAGAGTTTGTTGATGTGTTTGCTTGGTCATATCAGGATATGCCGGGATTGGACACGGCTATAGTTGAACATCATTTACCTTTAAAGCCAGAATGCCCGCCGATAAAACAAAAGCTCAGAAGGACTCGACCTGATATGGCTCTAAAGATTAAGGAAGAGGTACAGAAACAGATTGATGCAGGTTTCCTTGTTACTGCCGAATATCCACTATGGTTGGCTAACATTATACCCGTTCCGAAGAAGGATGGCAAGGTTCGCATGTGTGTAGATTACAGGGATGTGAAGAAAGCCAGCCCGAAAGGTGATTTCCCATTACCTCACATTGATATCTTGGTGGACAGTACTGCATGATATGAGGTTTTCTCCTTCATGGATGGTTTTTCAGGTTACAACCAAATTAGAATGGCTCCCGAGGACAGAGAGAAGACGTCATTCATAACACCCTAGGGCACCTTTTGTTACAAAGTTATGCCATTTGGATTAAAGAATGCAGGGGCAACATATCAGAGAGCTATGACTACTTTGTTCCATGATATGATGCACAAAGAGATTGAGGTGTATGTGGATGATATGATAGCTAAGTCAAAAACCGAAGATGATCATGTTAAACACCTGGCTAAGCTGTTTGGTTGTTTGAGGGAATACAAGCTTCGTTTGAACCCCAACAAGTGCACATTTGGAGTACGATCAGGGAAACTATTGGGTTTTATTGTCAGCCAAAGAGGGATTGAAGTGGACCCTGACAAAGTGAAAGCTATCCGGGAAATGCCAGCTCCCGCCACTAAGAAACAAGTCAGAGGATTCTTAGGACGTTTGAACTACATCTCCAGGTTTATATCCAACATGACTGCTACATGTAAACCTATTTTCAAGCTCCTGAGGAAAGAACAAGGGTACGTTTGGACTGAAGATTGTCAAAAGGCTTTTGATAGTATCAAAGAATATTTGCTCGAATCGCCTATCCTGATACCACCGGTTGAAGGGCGTCCTTTGATTATGTATTTGACTGTTCTAGAGGATTCAATGGGTTGTGTACTCGGTCAGCGAGATGAAACGGGAAAGCAAGATCATGTCACTTATTACCTGAGCAAGAAATTTACCGATTGTGAAACCAGATACACTATGTTAGAGAAGACTTGTTGCGCTCTAGCGTGGTCCGCTAAGCGTTTACGCCAGTATATGTTGAACCACACTACTTGGTTGGTTTCAAAGATGGATCCCATCAAGTATATTTTTGAGAATCCCGCTTTGACTGGGAGAATTTCCAGATGGCAGATGTTATTGTCTGAGTATGATATCGAGTACCATACTCCGAAAGCTGTTAGAGGAAGTGTTTTGGCTGATCATCTGGCTCACCAACCTATTTTGGATCATCAACCCTCAAACGATGACTTTCCTGATGAAGATGTTATGTTCTTAAAGATGAAAGATTGTGAAGAACCCGTACATGGTGAAGGACCAGAGCCAGGTTCTCAGTGGGGTTTAATCTTTGATGGAGTTGTCAATGCTCATGGAAAAGGGATAGGTGCTGTTATTGTGACTCCTCAAGGGACCCATTTCCCATTCACCTCCAGATTAACGTTCCAGTGTACTAATAACGAAGCTGAGTACGAGGCATGTATTATGGGTCTCGAAGAAGCAATCGATTTGAGAATTAAGAATTTAGATGTGTTTGGTGATTCTGCAGTAGTAATCAACCAAATTACTGGAGAATGGATAACTCGACATGATAATTTGGTCCCATACAGGGATTATGCTAGAAGACTGTTACCATTCTTTGACCGAGTTGAGTTTCATCATATCCCTCGTGATAAGAACAGAATGGCAGACACATTGGCAACTCTAGCCTCGATGATTGTGGTAAACTTTTGGAACGATTGCCCTCGGATTGAAGTAAAACGTCTTGACAGACCCGCCTACATCTTCGCTGTCGAAGAAATTGAAGATGGCAAACCCTGGTACCATGACATCGAAGTGTTTCTCAGAACTCAAGAATATCCTTTGGGAGCTTCCAACAAAGACAAGAAAACTTTGAGAAGGTTGGCCGGAAATTTTCTTCTGAGTAACAATGTTTTATACAAGCGGAATTTTGACATGGTCTTGCTGAGTTGTGTTGACAAACAAGAAGCAGATATGTTAATGTCGGAAATTCACGAAGGGTCTTTTGGCACGCATGCCAACGGACATGCTATGGCTAAGAAGCTTTTAAGGGCTGGTTATTATTGGATCACAATGGAATCAGATTGTTACAAGTTTGCTAGAAAGTGTCACAAGTGCCAGATTTACGCAGATAAAATTCACGTGCCTCCAACTTTGTTGAATGTTATCTCATCACCGTGGCCATTCTCCATGTGGGGAATTGATATGATTGGAATGATAGAGCCGAAAGCGTCTAATGGACACCGATTCATCTTAGTAGCCATTGATTATTTTACCAAGTGGGTCGAGGCGGCTTCCTATGCTAATGTAACCCGACATGTGGTTGTTAAATTTATCAAAAATCAGCTCATTTGTCGATATGGTGTGCCAAGCAGAATCATTACAGACAACGGTTCCAATTTGAATAACAAGATGATGAAAGAGTTGTGCGAAGAATTCAAGATTGAGCATCATAACTCTTCCCCTTACAGACCAAAGATGAATGGGGCTGTTGAAGCCGCCAACAAAAATATCAAGAAGATCATTCAGAAGATGGTCGTTACTTACAAAGATTGGCACGAAATGCTCCCGTTTGCCTTACATGGATATCGTACGATGGTACGCACATCGACAGGGGCAACTCCATTTTCACTTGTCTACGGTATGGAAGCAGTACTCCCAATAGAAGTTGAGATTCCTTCTATGAGAATTTTGGCAGAGGCAAAATTATCAGAAGCAGAGTGGTGTCAGAGTAGGTATGATCAGTTGAACTTAATCGAAGAAAAGAGGATGGCCGCGCTATGCCATGGGCAGTTGTATCAGCAGAAGATGAAGAAAGCATTTGACAAGAAGGTTCGACCCCGGGTATTCAGGGAAGGTGACCTTGTGCTCAAGAAAATCCAATCTTTCCTCACTGACATCAGAGGAAAATGGACCCCGAATTATGATGGACCATATGTAGTCAAAAGGGTCTTGACAGGAGGCGCTTTGATGTTAGCAACAATGGATGGAGAAGAGATCACTCGCCCCGTGAATACGGACGCTGTCAAGAAGTACTTTATTTAGGAGAAGCAGGACATTATTCCCTTTATATAATCGCTATCATTTTCCAACACTGTAGTATCGGGTCACGCTTTTCCGCTGACCGCCGTTCAATAAAAAGTTTTTCATTTTACCATAAATCTGTGATCTTGATAGCAAAATCTTAATTGATTTAAACCTTTTCAAAATTTGTTCTACTTGATATATGAATAACAAAAGGATGACCGGGGACGCTTATTTCGTCCGGGAAAAACAGCAATGTTATGTGCTTCTCCAAGGCAAGTGGATTTATCTTATCCAGGCACGAAGGTTGCCTCTGTTCGAAGACCTTCTTTGCAGGCGATAAGGCATCTGCGGGGATTTTGCTTGAGTACCCTTTCGCTTGAGGCGTTTATTTCGTTTCTCCCAATTCATCAGCATACGCATAGCATATAAGTAGACAACATGGCATGTGCATTGTTCGCATTCTTTATATGTGTTTTAGTCTACCGCTTCGACTATAGTTATCCCTAGGTGTATGGGTGTGTCTTATCCTTCCAATTAGATTCGTCCCTAGGCAAAAGGAGCACAATGGTTCATTTTCCCCATGAAGTTCAACTCTCATGGAAGACGGTTATTTTAGTACAATTCCATTTGAGTTCATACCTCTTTGGTCGAGTCTTGCTTGACAGTTTCTTTTCGGCTATTTCCTGAATTGAACTTCGGTGTTCGGCAATCACATCGTGGACGTCTCCAACCTTCGGAAATGGATTAAGTGTGCATTTATTTTGCACCATTTTCCCCAAGAAGAACATTCCTAAAGACGGACATCTCTTCAACAATGGCACCACAGGATTTTATCGAACATCAATCTCTTTATTTGAGCCACTCGTTTCGATTAGGATCTTATCCGAAATGACAAAAAGGACAACTTTCACAAGACATATCATTTACCATAAGTGGATCCTTCAACATTAGGCAGTTACAGACATTTCTCTCAAGAATAACTTCCCTAGTGAGTTCATCGCACAAGTTTACTTCCGTCAAGTGGCATCTCCCTAGAGAAGTCAAAGAAGTTTACCACAATAGTCTCCGTACTTGAGAAGACATACGTTACAATTCAACCGGCTCACATCTCTTCCGAAGATCCCCGGTGAAGCTACATCTACATTTACAATCACATTTACAAAATTACAACTACAGCTACAGATTACGTCAAATTACATCTACAGGGTTCTACAACGAACTACATCTACGGGGTTCTACAACGAACTACATCTACAGCCCACAAATTACATTTACAGTTCTACAACAACAGATTACATCAACATTTACAATTTACAACGACAATCTACAAAATTTACAACCCCCTGTGAAGATGCTCTCACGAGGTTTCATCATGTCGGAAAGAGACTGAGACCAGCTCATAGCATCTAGACTATGACGCTCGGGGAGGTTGTACATCAGAGACTGAGACCAGCTCATAGCATCTAGACTATGACGCTCGGGGAGGTTCTACATCAGAGACTGAGACCAGCTCATAGCATCTAGACTATGACGCTCGGGGAGGTTCTACATAGAGACTGAGACCAGCTCATGGTTCCTATACCATGATGTTCGGGGAAGTTCTACAACGAACTACATCTACATCTACAAACTACAGTGATTCTACCATCTACAAAATTTTGACGTTTCAGGCAAAGACTAAGACCAGCTCATGGTACCCTTATCATGACGCTCGGGGAAGTTATGCATTTTACTATTTCAAGCTGAGTTCCAAAAAGGAAAGGATATACAAAAACGAGAAAAGAAAGAAAAGAATATAAATAAAACTGAACCATTGACTCAATTCATTTTGATTGCTACCAACCATTACATTATGGTAATAAGTTTCTCACCTGTGGTCTAAATCGCCATATCCTTGGTGTGTGTGTGTTGCTCTTATACTAGGGAGATTCCCCATTGCTGGTTGTTTCCTGTCTCCATGAAGTCTCACTTCGTTGAGTCTTCTGGTTTTTTTTCTCTCGCGTGTTGTGTCTAGTTCTTTTCCCCTGTGACATCATTTCCTCACATGACTGTCTGTCTGGCATTTCCATAAAACTGCAAATCATTTGCATTTGGTGGCATCTTAGGGCCAAAATTCGTGAAATGTTTGTATTTAAATCCCTCCTATTTCATCGAGACGAAGATTTCGATCTCCATATCTCCGGATAGAAGAAATTTAAATAGGGGCATCTGTCGCACCCTAATTTTTGACTTTAAGATCCCACCTATTGTCGCGTTTTAATATTTAATATTTATGTGACTAACCGATTTGTGCAGACGCAGTAGTATCGAGTGGAGATAGCGTTCATTTCCACGATCAATCATCCACGCGCATTTATTCTATTTTCAACCGTTTTGTTTGATTTATTTTGTGAAGCTAGGTTTATGGCTTTAAGTCAAGGAAGTTATAAAGGCTTTGTGTGTATTCCCTATCTCCTACAAGTCGTGCTGAAGCATTATGGAATCATATACTTTCATCATTATGACATCTTAATCAGTACAAAGAAAATACTCTTCAAATTGCTCAAAGACTTCCCTAAGAAGGATTAGGGTTTCCTGTGCATTGAACTTCAAAGACACTGACTATTGGACCGGCAGAACTTAGTGGCATGGGCGAGAGGTCAGTACTCATTAAAACATTGCAGTTGGATAAAAGGCATCTAGAATAAGGACTGGGCAAAGAAATCGTTTTAACAAAAGACCCACAAGCATACTGAGATGACAAGCAAAGGAGGACTTCCAACTTCGTTTAAACACATTCCGAGATTCAAACTCAAAGTTTATGGAGGAGCAAATTCTAGAAATACACAAAATTGAATCCATCATAAGGCTAACTTAAAGTTTGTATACTATGCTATTCAATTCAGGAAGGTGTTACAAGTACCGCCTACTCAAAATACAAAATATAAGTTATGCAACATTGCAAAAGGCTGCTCTATTACTAAAAATCCGTATTAGTACTATTGACAGAGTCATTTATGCCACACCGGCATCATTGGACCATGTAAACCGGAACTCTTAAAACCACGACAACTTCCACAACAGCAGTCCTAACCACATGCCTCACAGCAGCGGCTACACAGATTCACAATCAGCCTACGCAGATGCAACAGCAAACGAGTCAGCAACAACCAGGTTCTTCACAACAGGATACACGGCAGGAAATGCAGTCATCAGGGTCTTTACACCGAAACCAAAGTGCTTTTGATCAACAAAGCAATTATATCAGTCCCAATGAGCCCTTCCTGAAGCATCCACAACTTCGTTGGATCCTACAATTCAGATTGAATGACTAAATGAGAATAATTGGCAAGAAGAATCATTCCAAAAGTTGCAAACCATGAAACCGAATTACTTGGAAGAGCTGAACGAGATATTCAAAAGGCTGCTATGAGATTTCAGCAACGTGACTACTCCTCAATGTCAACAAAAGTCAAGTGGGGGCAGTGGCGCTGATTTGCATTCTCCATATTCAATTGCAAGTGATGATAGTAGTCTTTCAAATCCAATATCTCCTTATGTCGTTCATATCCTGAACATGCCATGCCAATCTTGAAGGTCCTCGCGTATTAACATGTTTTATGTGTACACCTGTGACAAACAATAACAAATCAGTTAGAACACAAAGCTGAGACTCACATCCAGGTGCATTAATGTGCATTCGCTGCACGTTTACGATGATCACGGCAGCAAGTTCAAGAGTAACCGTCAAAACTGCCTTTAGGCAACAATTACGTACACAACATGGTAGCACAAGTCATTCTCCGCCTCAAGTCACGGATCCAGCTGTTTCTGTAACTGGTATTGACTCCTCAAACTCGATACCTGCATTCAAGCCAACATACGTGTTAGGCTAATTTGAGGATTACAAGGGATGCAACCTATTTTATGTCGATTTATTTCGAAACATTCGGGGGTATTTGGATGCTTTTCAAAGAATAAAACTAGTCTAAGTTGTGTTAATAAGCAAGGAAGGATTAGAACTTCACGTTACCATGACCATAACAAACTCACACAGTTGTGCCAATCCCGGCCCCAAATTGTTAGACCCTGCTACAACAAGAGTTAACGAATATGTTAGTCAAGATAGAAGGCAACCAAGAGATCAAAACTCTACAATACCATCACGGCAGCACACCAACCATATTCCATACTTCAAAAAAGGTGACTATTACCATAAGGCGCAATGAGCACTTTACACCAGTTCCTGGCCACGCTTCTCAAGTGCCCTCTAGGGATCCTCGTACTCAGGATGTCGCCTCATTTGGACGTATCTCCCTTTCGCAACCTGTTAAGAAAGATGGATACAGCCAGTAAATCCTTGAATCAACTCAACAACATACAAAGCACGATTATGTTTAATTGAGGAAAGCACGAGTTATGTGACTGAAGAACAAAACAGAAAAAGATTGAAACACTGTCATCACCATTACACTATGCCACCCTTGTGCCAGGAGATTAAGACTTAAGGTGCTAACTGCAGCTGCAATTGAAGATAATGCCTGCAAGATAATAACGGAACCACGTAAGTACGCTGCAATGGAATTGATGTCAACACCATTATTTGATCAACTCCTACGGTTTTAAGGATGAAAAAGGGGTTAGATTACCTCTGAGGCTCGGACGCGTGAAAGGAATCTCTCGAGAAACATCTTCATTGGTAACAAGGTGGTAACACTACTGTTAGAAACATCAATAGCAGCAATGCCCTAAAACTTTGATTAAAGTTGTTGTGTTAGAGTAAGAGTAATCTCCAAGTAGTTGATAAGCTGAGGATGGCATAGAGATCGAGGATGCACCTGTAGTGTCGTATGCTCTCATGGATATTGTTCCCTTGCTCCCATAATCCTCAACTCCTTTGCAGTCTGTTTTGATCAGTTAGTGCAGATAAAGATGACCATGATGAGAGCAATGACGTGCATGATGCGTTATTCCAATTCCCCCCAAACACCATCATCAAGAACAAAAAAAAGAAAGCAATGTTAGATACACGTTCGGTCTAACCTGAAAACAGGAATAAAGATTAAATGGAAAAGAATAACAACCTTGCTCTCCTTCACTCACAAGGTTGAAGCTGCTAACACCCTTTACACCATAAGACGGCGTGCCCCACATTCAGTTTTGCTCGCAAGGAAGACGTTTGATTTGATCCTCATCACCACCAACACTTTCATGAGGACCTTCACCAGAGAACACCAAGAGGAATTGTGATTCACCACAAAACGTATCAGTTGAAGTCCATTGCAAACGCATCAGATGCCAAGAAGCAGAATTGGTATTACTCTCGGCTGTAGACATCCCCTGGCCCAAGACCGTTACTATCTACACCTGCCAACAATAAATACAAAGTTAGAAGCCCATCAAATCAAATCTTCAGAGCAATGAATCTGGACAAAAAAAGGCATTAAACACGATTAATTCAAGATATCACAAGTTGAAATTTTTCATTAATTGATATCATTGCAAATCAGACGAAAAGGGGAGGTTTTCAAACCTAGTTTATCCCAAATTGGAAGGTCCAATCAACATTCAAGACGGTAATCAAAATTTTGATTCAAAATTCAATCAGAGATACTCGATTGAAGCCTATATAAAGGGGAATCGAACACCGAAAAAACACAGCAAAAAGCCCTAAATTCGTAACTTGAGAGTAAAAAAAAAACACTTATCTCTTCAGCCGACGAGACGCTATTTCGCCGCCGCAAGCCCATCGACCGCCGTTCTCATCATCTCGAACGCTGCCACCACAACCAACCTTCGGTAAACTTCTATCTCTATCCACGCTATTGATTTATTGATACTTCTAGCTTGATTTCAGGTTCGAAAGAAAGAAAACGGTGGTGAAAGGAGTGTACCGATCGACCGAGGAAAGTGAGAGAGGGAGAAGCCGTCACGGGGGGAGGAACTTAGGGTTCCATTTTTGCGTTTCCTGTTTTTTTTCGTTTTGCTTTTGTTTTTTTTTGCCTATTATTGTAAAGTAATCACACACTATAACCACCATACACACACAGACACTACACCCTCACCACACGCTTAATCACCCTAACTAATCACTTAATTAGTTTTTATTATCAGTAAATCAACACCTTAATCCTTTCTTTAAAAATCAAACTAACAATTCTTTTTAAAATCAACCGTTTAATTAATTAAACTTGTTTTTTTAAATAAATAACGATATATCATTTTGCTCTAAAATTATTTCACACTTAAAAACAACTTTTAGAATAATTATAATTAAACCAATTAAATCCTTTTATTATTAATCTAACTTAATAACTTTTTCTATTAATAATAACCCAATAATCAATTTTTCTTTATTTTATAAAAAATAATAAAAATAATAATTAGTAAACTTTTAAAAACTTATTAACCTTTTATATATATGTATATATCTTTTTTTTTTAGTAACTAAAACTTTTTTTTAACAAAACAATCAACTTATAATTTAAGTTCGTAATTTAAAATTAATATAACCTTTTATTGCAAATTAGTTCGCATAAAAAAATAATTGCAACCCTTTTTTAAAATAATCTCACTAACACATAATATATTAGTCTCTCCCACTACCAATAATCAAATACAACTCCTTTTACTAAAATCAGTTAACCTCGCTTAAAATCAAGCAAACATCGTACAACTCAATCCAATCGAGCACATTGACATCTCACTTCACGACACTTGCACCTACACCTTAGCGCTTTCATGCGTGTGTATGGATTTATTCTTTCCTTGCAATTTATTCTTCAGTAATTTGCATTATCATAGTTACTCTTATCGCATTGCATTCCGTCCAAAGGAAAAACCTACACATAAGTCAACACTTGTGTGTAGTGCATTCACATTTGCATCATTTTCCCCCCATGATCCTTGATCCCATTCAAGTTGATCTTTAAGATAGATCCTACCCCATAGGAAGGACTGTTCTTTATTTTACAACATAGACAAAAACAATCAACTCAAATCCATACAAAATTCAAACACAATTAGAGAAAGATGTCAATCATCTTAAGTGAGATAGAATCTCCACTCCACAACAATACAATCAAGCCGTAAGGACTTTGCCTTAAGAGAGATAAAGGTGTACCTCGTTGATCCCTATCCGAGTACGTAAGTCCTTTTCTTAAGACGATGCAAAGACTATTTTCCTACAACCTGTGGCGGTTACATCTCCCTTAAAATGAAGACACATCTCTTCTCCTAAAATCAATCAATCAACTACCTTAAACTCGTAGGAACTTTGACCACAGTCAAAGAACTCCTCAAACCCTTTAGGGGAACTACAGATACTCTGATTCCACTCCCGTAAGGATATGTAGGCATAAGATGCGATATCTTATCGAGTATACTTAGAAATAAACCACTAGGGTCTTTTCAACCATTAAGCAGATAAACACATAGCAATAAACAAACATAAAACAAGAGGTTCCTGTAGAGTACTACAGAAACTTAGGATGCTAGTACCTTCCCTAAGTTTAACCAACCCCCGAACCTAAAACTCTCTAGCTTGCATTTGCATTGCATTGTGGGTATTTCGACCTTTATCCGTTCCTTTGGAAAAATCAAAGTTCGGTTGCAAATTGAATTAACGATTCAAACTAATCAATAGTTTGATATCAAAATTTCACCGCGACAAGCCTCTAATGACTTGATGAACACTCATGCTTGCTTGAAACCTTTGACAAACCTTCTCCTGCTATGAACACCTCTTGATCCCCTACAAATGAACAATGATATGCAAATGCAAATGCTAGAACAATGCAATGAAAACATAAGCCAAATAAAGAAAAGGTTGGGCAAATTTTGGGGTACAACATTGCCTAAGTCATTTTTTTGTGGTATTCAGCTTAGCGGACCTTCTTTCTTTTTTTGAAAGGCTATGACTACCATACTATTGGTTATTGAGAAACAACCACTATAATTTTTTTTTCTTTTCACAACTTATTTGACACTTCGTAGTGTGTGTGAACATTAACATGCGGCTGAACCTCTTTGGAGGATGCACAAATGGACATATTCTCTTGAAAATTGAATGCATAGTCAAACTATCTAAACACAACTACCCTAGTCCTGGTTAAAATTAAGGGTTATCAAATCCAAAAGAAAAACCAACTTCTAGGCTCAAAGTAGTTTATTAGGAATTAAATCATTATCTATTCGGTGTTTGGGGGATACGAAACAATGCCTTACATCATCAGCAATGTTTTCTTTGAAAGCACACCATAACAATTATGGGTATTTTATCCTCCATCCAATCTTTTCTTAAAAAAAGTTTGATAAAGATAAGTGAATGGGAAAAGAGTTGATATTGCTTCTTTTTTTTTGCATAAATGAAGGAAAATAGCAAGAGTGAATACAAATGGATTGATTCAAAACATGCATGATCACTTCATCATATTACCATTAAAATAAAATAGCAATGCTTAAAAGAAAATAATGTTTAACATGCAAAGAAATAAAAAATGCAAAGCATTAAATGAGCAGTAACATCGAGGATGCATTTTCTTGTTTGATCCACTAGCTTGAAAATAGGCTTCCTGAAATCTTTAAGTTTGTCAGAGTGAGGGACCATTCACCTCATTAGGTTCGTCTCTGAAAGTTAGCTTCCCTTTGTTAATTATTTCTTACACCTCTTATTTGAATACTTTACACTCTTCGATTGAGTGCCCCTACTACTCCATCATGAAACTCATGTTGGATATTCTTGTTGTACCAAGGAGGAAATGGAAATTACAAAGTCCACATCTTTTCTAAACATTGTTTGGTTTTTCTCTTCAGGGTCCATGATCTTTCGAAAGATGCTTTGAGTCTGATGTAGGCTTCAGGAAATCAATTATGGGTTATGGACATAAGATGGATGAGTTTTTTTTCCTTTTTTGAATGATATGGAACACATGCTGATGAATGCAAATGCAATGTTATATGAACGGATGTAATGTGTTATTTATTTTTTTTGGTACATGGGTACAAAGTTTCGAGATAACAAATGAACCTGATTGCTTTCCATAACAGGGTTCTCATCGGGTATGATCTTGGGTTACAAAGGTTCTTAGAGTCATGGATCCACAAGATTGTTTGCCGCCTACGACAACTTACTTATTGATCGTTAACTTCATCAGATGAATCTATTATGGATGAGGTCCTTGTATCGATCCAACGAGAAATGCATCTTGCAGACCCACACGCGACCATTGACTACAGGGGTTCTAGACAAGGTTCCTAGAGTCATGGATCCACAAGACTATTTTCCTCCTATGACAACTTACTTGTTGAAAGTCAACTTCATCAAGGGAATCTAATCTGAGTGAGGTTTTCGTATTAACCCAATAAGGATTACATCTCGCAGACCAATACTACGCAACCATAAATCCTAGTCGAACAAAGGGTTAAGGTTCTACAAATGGTCCTTAGAGTCATGGATCCACATGAAAACAACGATACATATTATAATTTACTTGTTGGATGTCAACATTCTCAAAAAGATATACTCTAAGTGAGGTTCTTATGTCATCAACAAGAAATTCATCTCGCGGACCCACACTACTCAACCTTGTTCTATCTTATGTTTTTACTCTAGACTCGGATAGAGAGTCTTTCCCTCAAGGTTTGCAATCAGAGTATCCAAGTACCAATGATTTAAGGAAACCAAA
Source organism: Lathyrus sativus (assembly GCA_963859935.3). Lineage (NCBI taxonomy): Eukaryota > Viridiplantae > Streptophyta > Magnoliopsida > Fabales > Fabaceae > Lathyrus > Lathyrus sativus. The sequence goes on along the minus strand of OZ012735.1, from coordinate 619,607,405 downwards.
AATATAATAATGAAGATAAAAAATAATAAGATAAAGAAAATCCACACAAGTAAACAAACATAAGCACACAGAACAAACCTAAACTAGGCTTTACTCACTTAGGGAGGAAACAATCCCTAGTAGAATCGCCATCTGTCATACTTTGAAAAATGAGAGCACAACCTTGTGAAGTGCAATGATACGCTCGCGAGATGGACTTAATAGAGTCACCACCGAACTTTATTTATTCCTAAAAACGAAAGGGGAAATATTGATAAAATCCAAAAAGAATGAAAATGATATTGGTCATCGCAACCAAATTAGGGTTCGGGAGTCGGTTATGCAAGGGGAAGGTATTAACACCCATAACGTTCATTGTACTCAATGGGAATCGTCTGATTAGTTATGCATGTTAGTGTTAGCTTAAAATGTTAGTCTTTTCTAGTTATTAAAAGGAAAAATAAAGGACACAAGTTTTTTTATTAGGGTGCTTGACGAGACTTTGAATCTCGCTCCTACGTATCTTCGGGTGCGATAAAGAACTCAAGGCTTACATAGTTTTGGGTAGAAAATATTTGTTTTTTGGTTGATTGTAGAGAAAGCTATCTTGTATTAATCGATGTAAAATATTATTTTACCCAAAACATGTGAGAATTAGACGTTTGCATCACATTGAATGAATTTCTCGGTATCAACATTCACGTGAAAACGCCACGTATCTCAACTCAACGATTATGGATGAAGCATTTCTTTGCATAATGTTAATACAAAATGTCTTTATTTTTTGAAAAGGTTTTAGGTTGTGCCAAGAGGAAAAAGTGTTTGATGTATTTTTGGGTTGGAAGACGAGTACTTAAAACTTACATGCTCTTACAACTTGGGTCTAATACTTAGGACTATGTTTGGACCTTTCACTGAGGTAATCTTTTTCTTTCAATTTAATTATGAAAAGGGTTTGAATATTTACAAGTGTTTTGAAGGGAATATAAATGCTTATGGCTTGCAAGATCTTACAATTTGGGCCTAACATTCGGGACTACATTTGGACCTTTCATGTAGTCTTTTTCTTCCGATTTTATTAAGAAAAATGATTTGAAGTTAAATTAAAAGTGATTAAAGGAAAATGGTGAAATCTGTTTTGAAATTGATTAGATGTGTTGGTGGAAGTTAGTGTGAAATGAGTGCAATTATTTACACATGTTAGGGTACAGACATGGACAGAGATATTACATAATATTAAATCAACTTAAGTACATGAAGATCGGTTAAACCATATGTCAAGTAGTTTACTAATTAAATGAGGTCTAAATAAATCATCAAATAAACATATAACTAATTAATTAACTACTAAAAACTAAATAAGATCAAAAGAATAAAAATAAAATAACAAACACAAAGGGAGTGTAAATATGGTCACGGGGTGCAAAACCAATTGGACCTAGAAGGAAGATAATAGAAATTTACAATACCTATTTGTTTTATAAACCTAACTAAGAAAATAAAGGATAACAAAAATTAAAATAAATAAAAAAGGTGAAATAACATTAAAAAACAAAGGGGCGGTACCTCTTTACCTAGCAAAATTCAAAATCAAAAAAACACTACCCATACTATGACACATGGCACGGAGAATAAAATGAAGTAAGAAAAAAAAATTCAATGTTCCAAAATTTCTTTATACAACATCAAGCTTTATTATTATATCTTGACTATTTTCAAGCAAACAAACTTGGAAAGGAAAAAATGAAAGAGGAACGAAATCAAACTCTATGGTGGACACTGCGGAAACGGTCACGACATGATAAGGTTGAGATGACGTTGTCGTACGGGAAGGTAGGTTTTTGTGTGTAACCGAGGCTTTGGTGGTGGCAGTTGAGATGATGAGTGGTTGAAAGCAGTGAGCGTGAGTTATGATTTTGTCGATTGTTGCTGTTTAAAGTTTCCAAATGGTTGTTAAGGGGAGCTTTATTTTGTTTGGTGTTTGTACACAACAATGATGATAGTGTAAGGTTAACAGAGGAGGGAGACTTATTATGTAGGTGGTTCGGTGTTTTGAAGGAAGGACAGTGGAGATCGGTGGTGTTTTAATAGTGTGTTGTTGTTTCGTGGTGGTAGCCAAAGTCCTTTTTGGTGAAGAGGAGGAAATGGTTGTTATCGTGTATGATGGTGGACTGATGGTTGATTTTATTTTTCTTTCTTGCATAACTTTGCTTTAATGGAGATGGGTAGGTAACATGTGGTAAAGGATAAAATTTGAAGAAAGTGAGGATGAAATGGGTTATGCAGCACTGAAAAGAGAAAAAAAATTGGTAGTAGAGGATGAGTGATAATGTTTTGCACCAAGAGGAAGAAGAAGGCAAGTTGTGGTTAAAAGGTTAGTAGGCGGAAAAAGGAGAGAGATGTGAGGTTATTTGGCGATGAATTTTTTGCAAGGAGGGAGTTGTATGTATTGGAATATATGAAGAATAGTGAGGGGTACTGTGTAGTAGCTCGAAGAAGAAGAACTTCTTCTTTATTTTATTTTTTGGCCTTTTTATATCTTTAGAGAAAATGTATTGATGGTGGTGCAGCGAACGTGATTGGTCTGAGGATTTTTTCATGCATTGTCATTGTGTTCCATTGGTTTACTCAGTAGCCATTTTAGAAATTGATAAGAAAAAAGATCAATAGTCAGGTGTCGTTTGTGTGGGTGGGTGTTTTTGTGGATAACCTATTGATGAATATGAGAGAGGGAGAGAGACAAATGGCACCGCTTCCTCCTATGGATTATGGTTTTTCCTTCAACAACTACTAAGTATATATAATGGATATGCTAGGGTTATATAATTATTCTTATACCAAAAATGCCCTTGGATGTCTTATTGATATTAACATGAGCTTAAAATAATCAATACTAACAAAATTCAAACAATCCTAAATAATCAAAATAAAACTAAAATAAAAAAAGTTAATTCTATTTATTTGTTATGAAAATTTTGACTTTAAAATAAAAATAAAATGACTCAAAATGAATAAAAATCCAGCGCAAAATTACTTAAAAAGTTAAAATGATTACACTAAAATGATCAGCGTGGAATAAAGATTTCAGAAACATACAAGTTTTGATCAAATTTTGAAATAAAAAATGATCGGCTAAAATACTTAGACTGGTCAAAATACGACCGAAAAAGTAGTTGAAAAATTAAAATGAGCACACCCGGTTAAACTATAAAAACCATAGATTAATAATACTGGCGTCTGCAAGCTCGATTTTAAAAAATTTCTCCCACTAATTTTACGAACAGTTGAGAATAAGTTCAATTGGTCTGCCTGTAAATCCAAAAAATTGTTTTGGTTGATATTTTAGGCATTATGTGAGACGGAATACATGCTATGCTATGCAGATGATACGAATGTCATGATAAATGCATCGATTAAGTGATTCAGGGTCAAAGTTGGGGTATGACAAAAAGCATCTTCTAGAAGATAAAGGTTGTTTCATGACTATTGGCAATGATTCTCCAAAGTTTCAACAATTACAAAATATTCAAGGGTAGAAATGTGTTCCTTGAACTTCTAATGATTGTCAAAGATTTAATAATTTATTCGGAATTGACAAGATGTTTCAATCAGTGATAATCAAACCATCATCGTTTAAAGTTCATCGGAAGCCTTAAGAAGAAGACTTTGATAGCATTTTTCAGACGTGCTAGAGAAGTTGTATCAAATTAGTATATGATTGATCATATTTTAAAGCTTATTTTATTCTTGTTGTTGATTACTAATCATTATCATGTGCAACAAGTTAAGCGCAGATCTTCTAAATTGGTATAATCATTCTAACCCTTCTTTATTTCTTTTTGTGTATACATAGTTGTAATTATTCAAATTCCTAAATGTGTTGTATATTTGAAATATGTATGTATGTGTGTGTGATATACTTGTGCATCTCATGCTCTAATCATCCAGTCATTCAATGCTCCGGTTTAATTTGATTTTGTCCATTCATTACATTCATGTGCATTATTCACACATTCATACATCATCACTTAATTTCATGCATTAAAATTATTTTAGCATGTACATCAAAAAAAATTTCATTAAAAATCATTTTGAACATTTTCATTAAAGGTGTTTATTATTCAAAATCATAATCATATTCATGCATCTCATTAAAACTCCTTTTTCAATTGCGTTAATTTTTTTTATAAATTTGACTGCTTGATTCAAATAAACCCTTGAACTTAATTCAAATCAAAAGTCTAGAAGGTGTGAGTTTTTGGGGTTGTTCAAATTGATTCGAGTCAGGCATTACACTTGATTCGAATCAAAGTGATATTTTCTCGAAAATAAAACATGTGATTCGAATCATAGTTAAAACTTGGTCCAAATCACAAATCCGAAAGTCACGAAAAATTTGAATTTGTTCAGTTTTTTTTAACTTCCCACTTCTCATTTCATTTCAAAATCACTTATTTTACCAAAACCCCATTTGTGCAAAAAATCATCATAACATCTGTTTTTCATTAAAATTTATCTCCAATCATCTCATATCATCACCATCTCACATAATCAATCATTTACCATCCAACCCCATTTCTCATTATCATCAACAATGTCTTCTAAACTTCCTCAAAAGAACTTCTCTGAAAAGCAATAGGGCAAGAGAACAATTTCTTCACAGAATATGTCTCCATCTCAAATTCCAAAAAAGGAAAGAACTAAAGTTCAAGTGAGTAAAGATACGTCTGATGCAAAAACCTTAAATAAGTCACTTAAGAAATCTTCTCAAAGTCAAACTATTTTTGTCATGTGCCACAAGGTAAAACATCTTCTACCTGAGGATAGTCTAAAATTGTACCATGAAAAGTTTTTAAATAAACCTGTTGAACCAAAGTATTACGTTTACAACACTTTTGAAATTGAGTTAAAAACAAAATTTCTTAAACTGTTTGTTGGTCATAAGCTGTTGAAATTTATTGGTATGAACAAGAGGTATAACCCTGATCATGTCAAGGCTTTCTATTGTAATCCTGAGGGAACTCCTGTTAATATTAAGAGTAGGTTCAAGGATTGTATAGTTAAGTTTGTTTATAGTGATTTAACTAAGCATTTTGATTTAAATTATGAAGGTTCAAGCTTAAATGTTGTGAAGTTATGTGAGTATGATATGATTCATTTTATTTTGTATATTTCCAAGTATGTACTGAGAACATTGGTATGGTAAACTTTTGTATCAGTCAAGTTAGATTTGATATGTGTATCCTCCACAGGATTGTGGTTAAGGTGCTCTACAGGAAACCTAGAAATTAGGGTAAAGCTGATGACTTTGACCTCTACTTGATGTGAGCTCTTCTCTTACATGATAGATTTGATTGGATATAACTCATTTTTGATAGGATGTTCCATTGTAAGAGAAATCCAAAAATACATATGTTCTTTTATTCTTTTGTGTAGACGATTTTGGAACTTAACAAAATTATGTCCAAGGAAGAAGACTTTGTGGAAACTCCAAAGATTATGGATAAATCTAGAGTTTCTACGATGAGGTATTACATAGACACTAACTTTGTTTATTACTACCTTGAGAAATATGATAGGCAAGTGTACGGTGACAAGATTGTGGAGCTAGTGAAGGACCATTTTGATGAGGCTGGTGCATTCGAAATTGGGTTGTTGAGATTCTGTTCAGGCAGGGACAAATGTTGGACCAGATACCTGGGACAACAGTTACAAATGATTTATGATAGATTGCAAATCCTGAGGACAAATGTCATACATGATATCTCAGACATTATATACCATAAAAACCAGGTTGCAAGCAAGATGATAAATGCAAAAAGCAAATAAATAACACAATAGAATTGTTAACCTAGTCCGGTGAAACCATACCTACGTCTATGGGGCACTCTACCTAAGAAAGGAAATTCACTATCTTGAATTAGTACAATTAGTCTTATAGGAACATCAACCCTATGATGTTCAATGCCTCTTCCTAATCCTAGTGACTTTCTATTTAGGTCTCTTATTAAATATGAGAACCCATTTCACTTTCTTTTATTCACTAATACCAAATGACACACTTCAATAAACAACTTATAAAATGTTGAGTTACAACTCAACTAAACAAACAAAACTCTATGCCTTAATATATGTATCCAGGCACTAGAGTGGTGCACAACAAAAACTCAAACAAAAACTGAAAAATGAAAATGCTAACGCAAAGAGTCTTTGATACATTCACACCTTAAACATGAGGTTTGCGTCTCCTTAAATAACAATGATGTTGGGCTTTTTCCAATGAGAATTTGATTTGATTTTGTCTAGAATTATAGCAGATACAATTGAACTTGATTTGCTCCACAAAAGTCTTCAACAAAAGATATGATTTGTTTTTAATTCAAATTCAAAATTAAATCTCCATATAAGTTAATTTGATCTTTCAAACAATTGTAAAACAAATCACACAAATGCATCACTAAAATATAGCAGCAAATCTGATTGAATCTCAATAAGAATTTTTCTCCAAAAATGCAACAACATTGGTCTGGTAAACAAGGGATAAATGTTGCACATATGCTAGAATATTGTGTCCTACATGTGTGCCTTACGCACCAAAACAACTTGAACACTCCATTGTTCTTTTTCATAATATAGTCAATCCAAAAGGAACGAAAGTTGTTATATGCTGATATGAAAGCATATTTTGATGAGTGGCTTAAGAAGATTTTGGCTGATAATCAGGTTAGGAAGGAGCGTATCATAGAACACATTAAATGAGTTGCTAAGGAAGGTGGGTATAGCCATGTGAAGCTGAAGGAAGAGTTGAAGGTCGAGGTGCATGATGGTAAAGCTCGTGTCATTGCTCGAGTGGATTTTGTGATAACTATTGTCGAGCATTTTGGTAGATACTCTGATGTTTCCAATTCCAGATCCTGCATCTGTTGCACCTCTTCCTGATAAAGCAAATTATCTACCTTGATTTAGTTTTTACTTTCATGCATATCATATCATAGCATCTGCTTCATGTAATTGTTTTGGATATTTATGAGATTTTGGGATTGATTAGTTGTTTTTATGTTATTCACTATATTTTGGATTATGTACTATGTGACAAGTTTTTTAGTCACGTATGTTATGGTATCTTTGTGATTATCTTTCTGCTACCTTTATATTGATCTGATTATTGAAATTCTGTTTGCGATAATTGGTATCATATTCATTTTTTTTTTTTGCGTTTGTTTAGACAGTTTTATAAGACTAACCACAAATTGAACCAAGATTTATATTGGGATGATCTCAAATCTATTTAGTTTTTGTACCCGATTGAACTTAGAAACTGAGTAAGATTTTACATCAGGTCGATCTTAAAGCTTTTAACTGGGTTGAGCTCAAGAAGCTTTGTGGATATTTTTAATGGTTGATATTCCCAAACCAAAAGAGAGCTTTTTCTTTAATGACGGGGCTCACGAACCAAACGAAGACTAAGACTAATTCCCAAATACAAACAAGAGTTTTTTAGCTGCCTTAGATCCCAACCAAAATATCTAATTCCTATAGAAGAATTATTTATTCAAGAGAAAAATATACTCTTGGTAAATAATTTTTCCCTTACATGAAAGAACAATTTTCACTAGACTCAAGAACACTCTCAAATCACTATGGCTAAAATATGTGGAAAAAAATATGAAAGATTTATAGAGGTTGTGAGAGAAATGAAAAAGTAGGTTTTTCACACTTTTTGGATATTGAGATAAGATAGAGAAACTTTCTATTTATTGGACAAGATATGGTATAAATTTGAAAATAATCCTTCAACTAAATTAATGACCTAATCGATTAGAGTGTAATTAATCGATTATTGTGGCCCAAAATTGAAGTTTAGATATAGAGCCATTACAAACATTAAGATACTATCATAATTGATTATAGATTTGATTATGCATCACATGATTGATTAGGAATATAATATAACAAATTAGACAATTTAAAAAAGTTTTCCTGATCAAGAAGACAGTCCCTTAGCCAATTGGCTAGGTCCTACAATTTTTTTTGTGATTTTAATTAAACGATGTGAGGCTTCTCAATGTTTTTAGTGTGTGTATGTGATTTATTCAAAATACTTCTAAAAAATGGCATTGTGTCTTTACAAGACACTGATCACTCAAAAGGACATGGTAAAACGAGCTTTCACAACTCCCCTCTTTCAAACTCTAAAGCTTCAAGTCTTGGTATCATTATCTTTTATTTTAGCATCACACAAGAACCTTGAGTTTTATTGATGAGGCTTGATATATCTCCATGTTAGTTATCATCATCTAAGAGATTGAAAGATTAAACCACTAATGATCATAAAACTCAAGTCTTCACTTGAGAGTCATTGTGCTACAATGTTTACTTTAAAAATTGTCTAGCTTGATTTCAAAGAATATCTTGATCAACCATATTGTGCATCTTTAATCGCTTGATCTCTCTTTAGAGTTTTCTTGACTTTAACTGTTGTCGTCATTAAAACTAATTAATTACTGGTTGAATTTCATCCTTGTTATCCAAAGGCTTTACCATCTTAGATAACTTCTTGACTATACATGCAAGCACATGGATCCACATATCTGCCCTAGAGAATCCATATGCAATGGTATTAAGGGTGTGGCGTACAATTTTATTCTCACCTTATTGTTTGGTTCCTTACTCGTTTTGGACCTGAGACTCCTTGAAGCATCTTGCCCTTAGGAGTCAGATCCTTCTGGCTTTTGGATGGCGTCACCCCTGTCATATTTCTTTAATGACCTTCTTGTAAAGGGCATTCTATCTCCTTCTTGAGTTGATAAAAATATTCATCGTGATGCTCCTTGACCTTGTGAAACTTGCACCATCTTTTAGGCTCAGGCCCTATAACATTTGACTTGGGTGCTAGTGGTTGTTGAATGTCATGCATGTGGAGGACTTCCCATCATATCTTCTCACTGAGAGTGTTCAAAGGCATGAAGCTCTCTGCATGTTTTCCATTTCAATTAAACGTTGCCTTGTCTCTGATTGGCGAGGTATAGGGATTTTTCCATGAGTGTTATGAGCTATCATGGTTACTAGCAGTACACTCTTTGACATTTATGTACTTCTTTTTTAGCATTGTTTTTCTCACCATTTATTTTTCATTATGCACATGTTACCACCCTAGCCAAGGAAGTCACGGGCCTCTAGGAAAGGGATATACTAAAATGTCCCACCCTTAGCCCATTTAGAAATACTCCTACAAAAATTTCTTGGTTGGGGTGGATGACCTTGATCGTCACCTCATTGAAGAAGGCAAGATACTCCCTTAGAGATTCAAAAGGGCCTTGATGAATGTTTAAAATGATGGTGGCGACCACCTTTCTCCGCTCGCTTACTACAAAATGATGAACCCGTTTCTTCACCAAGTCCTGGTAGTTGGTGACCAAGATTCGAGGTAAAACCATGCACCACCTTAAGGTTGAATCTCTGAATGTTCCAAAGAGAAGCTTGAATTTATTTGAATAAGAAACTTCGGTGATTATCATCTGCGTGTTGGTAGAGGCGATTATTGGTGTAAGCCCTAGAGGCCAATAGTTTGGTACTTGTATCAAATTAACTATTAATAATAAAAATCATTTCTTTGTTATGTTTGTTTTTTCAAAATAATAAAGTCTCTAGAATAACTATCCCGTTTAATGAGACATTAAGTGTGACTTAATCATGAGATCCCATTAAACATAAGGACATTATTATTAAAGTATCCATAGTCAAGATTTATTCTGAAGTGGGATAACATTAAAGCATTAAGACTATTATATGGATAAGTTGATGATCATATCTCATGGATTACAGATAAAGAGTTATAAAGTCTTCACATAGGTATGAATGCTATGAGTAGTATTTATACTGGATTGACCCACCATGAGAATACTACATAGAATATTATGCAAATGTCATAATTTATTATCAAGGTGATAGTGGTGTATACCACCCTTCGACCTAAAACCACCTTGGACCCTAGACTTGGAGTCGAGTACTTTATAGCAAATCAAACATTATCAATAATAGGATGACCATACAGATGGTTGATCGGTAATCCACAAATCATGCTGAGGGACATGAATGACCTAGATGGAATTTTTCCATCATGTATAATATAATATGTGTCTATGGGCCTAATATTGAACTAGACAAAGGTGACACAGTATAAGCTTTATGTTCAATATAGACAAGAGGGTAAAAGGATAATTGTACACATAAACATTATCAAGAAAATATTTTGTTAGATCACACAAAATTTTCGTGACTTGGGTAGCAATGATGTGTTGCTAGGTATTGTTCACTATTTATTATATTAAATGTGTGATTTATTATGATTTCCAATGTCACGAGAATCTACAAAGTCACATACATAAGGACAGATTGGTGAGAGATAGAATGAATAAGTGAAACAAGGAACATCATGATGTATGATGTACTTAAGAGAATTACGGTACACTTAAGTGAGTTGTAGAACACCGTAAGGCATGATGCACTTTAGTGGAATACAAAATATGGTAATGTACTGTGCACTTAAGTGAAATACAAGACATAGTAAGATATAATGCACTTAAGTTGTCTTTTTCAGCTTGTAGTCTACACAAGTGGTTATATAAATAGAATCCTTGTGCAGAATATTTTTCACTTGATGAAATTCAATTTTGAATCCTAGTCGTATTCTCTCTCTCTCTCTCTCAAGGTCTTCATTCATAGCAGTTAGCATGGATACAAAGATACTATATTTGCATAGACTAAGTATAGGTGTTGTTCTTCATTCAACACTCGTGATTGTTCATCCAATTTTGCAACAAAGGTTTTAATCGCCACTAGACATAACATTTTCTATCATTAATCACGCTCAAGCATAAGGACCAACTTAAAGGAAACTTTTTCTTCCCAATGCGTTTGTATCAAGATTTATTTTCCGCGGCATGATCATACGAGTCAAGTACCTATGAAACCTACCCAATAAGTGAGGATTGAAATTCTCTAGCATCGGTGACCCCTTCTCCACTTATCTCATCTAAGAGAGGCTAGGGGTCTAGGATTTTAGTCTCTTCTATAGGGTCAGCCTCCTGCGGTCCTTGTTGGATATGGAGGATATTATCCTCTAAAGTTTGATTCTGGCGGCGTAAGTCGTCCATGGCGGCATGTGTAACACCCTAAATCTGACACCCTTGAGTTATGAAAATAAAACATATAATGTTACATAACATCGGTGTTACACATTCACATCATGCATATTTCTTCAAATATAACATATATTAAATAGCAGTGGAACATCAAAAACTTTAAAGAAAACATTTATTTTGTCTCAACATGAGTACTTAATGAAATAACTCAAACATCTAAATAAGCATAACATGTAACAACACAACCCGTCGCCAATGTTACATCTAGAGCGACGCCAAAATAAAAAACTTGAAAAATAGTAAGTAAACAAAAAGGCTTCAACTCTATCCTCCAGCTCAACATCAGCTAAAGCTCCTCTACCTAAGCATTTGTACCACAAGACAATAGAACGCCACAAACAAAACAACCAAGGAGTCCGAATACATTCCAAAATTTTAGCGGTGTATGAAACAATAAAGGATAGCATACTCAAACATCAAAGTATTCATATAATTCATAACCATCACCAATCATCAAAATATTTATATATCATTCATAAACAACACCAATCATAAGTAGTGATGTATATGCAATGCACTCATCACCTCATCACCAAATGCATGTGGTACCAATCTACTCACCAATTTGGATGTCAGAGTTATGTTACTAATCAATCACATCACCAATATATGAACGTCATAGTTATGTTATTGAATAATCCAGTCACCAATCATCATTGATGGACCAAAGTCCCAAACATGTCATTGATCCCCACTTCTGAACCACAAACTCGACTCTGGACCGAAGTCTATACACCTATCTCAAATACACATGATGCATAAAATGCAAAAAACAATGTAAATGCGATAAATCATCACCAATGGTTCCTCTCTAAACCACATATCTTATCAATATTCAGTACAATATATAATTATAACTCAATATACTATATATTTATAACACACAATTACTCACCAATACATAATCATCTCCTTATTCAATAATACTCACCAAATAATAGTATTACATAATCAATACTCAATTAGGTTTGCTCATAACTCACCAAAGTTAGTACCTAACTATTCCACTTTTAATTTGGTAATTAAGAGTCACAAGGAGTACTCTAACCTCAACTTAACTACTCATCAACTCGACTCTGCATCATGTCAGAAGACTCAACAATTTACTCATTTTATAAACACTACAAGGAAACATTACATTCAGGTTCTCCCATACAAATTTAACCACCCAATACCTTGCCATAGGATAATCTTACGCATTAGCTTCCAACACTTCAAACCGCGCCTCAAGCGGAGTCACAAAACTCAAGTTATGACAAAAACAATATCTGAACAAAATCAGCCTTGTCTGATTTGAATCATGTTATTTTCCTAATTCGAATCAAATGGGTCAGAGGCATTTTTTTCCAAATTTTTCCTCATGATTTGAATCATGTTGTAATACTAATTCGAATCAAACCTGGCTTCAAATTTTTTCTGCTAAATTTTCCCGAGAATCTCACTCTCAGACTCAGTTTATTCAACCTAGACTTATCCCACTTAAATTTTGAACATGAGCAATTACACCTACTCATATAACACATCAATTACCACACTGATTTGGTATATTAATATTGATTTATCAAAAAACCATCATTATGTTCATCATCTCAAACCCCTTAACATGAACAACACCACTCAGAACTTTCACATATCAAATTCACACGAAATTCACTAATAAATCAGAGCACGAAATTATCACAATCGCAACAATTGGGAGAAAGGTTTTTCACAAACCTTCTCCACATCCATAAAATCATCAATGTAGAACAACACAGTCAAACAATGAAGAGGGTAAGGATCCCTCACCATCCTTTACAAAAACACACCCAACAGTGAATAGTTCCCTCTACCTCAAATTCGTGAGAAAGTTCCAAAATTAACAATAGCATCTCCCTCTTCTCACTCTTTCTCTACTAGGGCTTTTTCTCCTCTCTTGCTCTTTACCCCAATTTCATGTAATGTCCCTTTTTTTCTACTTTTCTCCTTATTTTTCTTTTAAATGAAAAACCTAGTTTATTTATTAGTATTTCTATTTCTCCCCCTTAATCATGACAATTATTTTCTTGTACCACCACTTATTTTATTATTCTATTTCCACCCCATATCTCATTATTTATCCAAAATTTTATTATTTTAATTAATCCAAAAATAGCGATAAATTATATAAATTCTACCCAATCTTGAATAACCCCACAAAAATACATAGAGCATTCCAACAAATCTTATAAACATATTTAACATAATAAAATGAATTAATTTAAAAATAGGGTGTTACAACTCTCTCTCACTTAAAGAATTTTTGCCCTAAAAACTTACCTGAAGAAAATAGCTCTGGATACGACTCTTGCATCTGACTCTCCAGCTCTCACTTCACACTCCTTCCAGGAAGTCCTCCCCACACTACCTTCACCAAAGTGACATCCTTACCTCTCAACTGTTTCACTTCTCAATCCTCAATCTGCGAGGGTGATGCCTCCACAATCAAGTTCTCTCTCAGTTACACATTATCTAATTAGATCACATGGGACGAATCAATAATATACTTCCAAATTTGAAACACATGAAAACATCATTAAAATTCGAAAGAGATTATGGTAAGGCAACTCTGTAGGCCACTTCTCCTACTCTCTAAAGGTTTTGATTCAAACTAATAAAATAAGGCATGAGCTTACAAGACTTCAATGCATAACCAACAACACTCACCAGAGTGAATCTCAAGAACACATGATTTCCTTCTTAGAACTTAATTGCCTTCCTTCGCTTATTATAATAACTCTTCTGTCTACTATACAAAGCCTTCATCTTCTCCTGAATCATCTTGATCTTCTCAGTAGTCTGCTGAACAATCTCAGATCTAAGCATAACACTTTCACATGATTCATACCAACACAAAGGAGTCCAACACCTCTTTCCATACATAACTTCAAAAGGTGAAATTTCAATACTAGAATGGTAATTGTTGTTATATGTGAACTCGATCAAAGGTAATTAATTATCCCAATTACATCCTTTCTCCAAAACACAAGCTCTTAACAAATCTTCCAAAGATTGGATAATCCTTTTATGTTTAACCTTCTTCGATTTCTCCCAATACACTACTAGTCATCTTCAACATCCCTAACTTCACACTTCCTGGTTTTATCTCACACACCAATCTAAAATCTTTGAACCACTCAATCGATTCCAATTTGTTAACAGTAAGCGCCGACATATGCAAGGGATTCCTAGTCAAACATCTGCTACCACATTAGCTTTACCATGATGGTAACTCAAATCAAAGTCGTAATCTTTCAAAAATCTATCCATATTCTCTAACTCATATTCTTTTTTTTTTCTGATCAATCAAATACTTCAAACTCTTATGATCACTAAAAACCTCAAACCTCGAACCATACAGATAATGCCTCCAAACATTGAGCACAAAGACCGCTGTTGCCAAATCCAAATCATGGGTAAGATAATTCTTCTCATGAATCTTCAGTTGCCTAGAAGAATAAGCTAGCACTTGGCTCTTCTTCATAAGCACACCACCCAATCCCATCTTAGAAGCACCACAAAACACAACAAAATATTCACTAGCATCTAGTAAAATTAAAACTAGTGCCTTCGTCAACCTCTTTTTCAACTCTTGGAAACTTTCTTCACACCGAGCACCATTAATGAATAATCATAATGACCGTAACGAGTTCTAAATGCAATATTCAAAATATCTTCTAATTTTACTTGAATCTGATGGCAGTCCGATCTCAAATTAATCTTGTTGAACGCATAAGCTCCATCCAATTCATCCATAAGGTCGTTGATCATAGTAAGAGGATATTTGTTCTTAATAGTTACCTTATTCATCTGTCGATAATTAACACATAACCTCACGCTATCATCTTTCTTCTTAACCAACAACATCGGTGCTCCCCATGGAGGCACAGGTACAATACCAAGTACTAAATCTATGTTCTCCTCAAATAGGTCTTCTAACAGTTTCTTCATCTAGCATAACTTTGATGCACACATTCTATATGGTGTCATCGACGCAGGTATAATACCAGGTACTAAATCTATGGAGAACTCAACTTATCGCTCTGGTGGTAAGTCACAGAACTCCTAAGGAAACACATCAAGAAACTCACACACCACATGCATATCATTAGCCATAATTTTTATCTCCAATCTCAAGGAATCGAACATCACGAGCACCTAATCATCTTCCCTTAAAGACATCTCTTCCTAATCGATGAACATGAATCTCGAATCTGTACTTTCTTTGGGTTTAGGAAACAACACAACCTCATTCAAAAACATGCACTTTTACAATCAGCAGAATGCTGAACCAACCATCCACACCTAAAACATCTCATAGAAGAAGAAAATCCCCTCACACTTGTTTCAATCTCGCTCCTGCTGGAAAGTGGTTAGAAAATAAAAATGAGCATCAATGATGTTCATACACATGCCTTATGCTAAGGAAAAAAGAAAATTCACACAACCTAGACCTAAAGGACTGACCTGCTCTTATACTACCTATGTAACACCTTAAACCCGACACCCTTGATTTATGAAAATAAAACATATAATGTTACACAACATCGACGTTACACATTCACACCATGCATCTTTCTCCAAATATAACATATATTAAATAGCAGCGGGACATCGAAAACATTAAAGAAAACATTTATTTTTTCTTAACATAAGTACTTAATGAAATAACTCAAACATCTAAAAAATACATAATATGTAACAAAGTAACTTGTCCCCGGTGTTACATATCATAGCGATTCCAAAACTAAAAGACTTGAAAAATAGTAAGTAAATGAAGAGTCCTCAACGCCATCCTCCCGCTCAACATCAGCTAAAGCTTCTCTACCTGAGCATTTATACCACAAGAGTACAGAACGCCACAAATAAAACAACCAGGGGTGAGAATACATTCAAAAATGTTAGTGGTGTATAAAACAGTAAAGGATATCAAACTCAAACATCAAAAAATTCATATCATTCAGAATAATTACCAATCACCAACCTATTTATATATCATTCACAACCAATACCAATTATAAGTGCAGATGTATATGTAATGCACTCATCACCTCATCGCCAAATGCATGTGGTACCAATCTACTCACCAATTTAGATGTCAAAGTTATGTTATTAATCAATCCCATAACTAGTATTTGGACATTATAGTTATGTTATTGATTATCCACTCACAAATCATCACCGATGGACCGAAGTCTTAGACTCGTCATTGGTCCCCACTTATGAATTAGAAATTCGCCTCTGGACCGAAGTACGTACACCTATCTTCCATGTACATGATGCATGAAATGCCACAACAATGTAAATGCGATAAATCATTACCAACGGTTCCTATTCAAACTACATAACTTACCATAATTCAGAACAACATATAATGATAACTCAACATAATATATATTTATAATACACCATTACTCACCAATATATAATCATCTCCGTACTCAACAATATTCACCCTCTGATATCATTACACAATCAATACTCAACTGGATAACTCACCAGATTTAGTACCTAACTCTTCCACTTTTCATTCGGGAATTAAGAGTCTTAAGGTGTACTCTAATCTCAACTCAACTACTCATCAACTTGATTTTGAACCATGTCAGACGACTCAATAATTCACTCATCTTATAAACACCACAAGGAAATATTCCATTCAGTTTCTCCTATACACATTTAACCGCCTAAGACCTTACCATTGGGTAGTCTTACACGTTAGTTTCCTAACACTTCAAATTATGCCTCACACAGAGTCACGAAACTCATGTTATGAGGAAAATAGTAGCTGAGCAAAATCAACATTGTCTGATTCAAATCATGTTGTTTTCCTGATTTGAATGAAATGGGTCAGAGGTGTTTTTTTTCAAAAATTTTCCCGTGATTCGAATCATGTTGTAATATTGATTCAAATCCAACCTTGTTGTAGCATTTTTCTGCTAAACTTTCACAAGATTCTCTCCCAGACTCAATTTCTTCAACCTAGACTTATCCCACTTCAGTTTTGAGCATGAGTAATCACACTAAATCATATAACACATCAATTACCACACAGATTTGACATATTAACATTGATTTATCACAAAATCATTATTATATTCATCATCTTAAAATCTTTAACATGAACAACGCCATTCAGAACTTTCACATATCAAATTCACACAAAATTCACTAATAAATTGGAGCACAAAATTATCACAATCACAATAATTAGGATAAATAATTTGCACAAACCTTCTCCTATGCATTAACTCATCAATGGGGAACAACACAATCAAGCAACAAAGAGGGTGAGGATCCCTCACCATCATTTATGAAAATACACCCAATAGTGAATAATTTCCCCTATCTCAAATTTACAAAAAAAATTTTTAACTTGACATTGGAATCTCCCTCTTCTCACTCTTGCTCTGCTAGGGATTTTTCTCCTCTCTTTCTCTTTTTTTTTTCCAATTTCACGTAATGTCTCATTTTCCTACTTTTCTCCTTATTTTTTTTAAACAAAAAACCTAATTTTAATTATTACTATTTCTATTTTCCCCCTTAATCATGACAATTCTCTTTTTGTCCCACCACTTATTTTATTATTCTATTTTTCACCCCATATCTCACTATTTATCTAAATTTATATTATTTTAATTAATCCAAAAATAACGATAAATAGTATAAATTCTACCCTACCTTGAATAACTCCACAAAAATACATAGAACACTCAAACGAATCATATAAATATATTTAACGCAATAGATTTTTGTTAAAATAATAAAGATATAAATAGAAGAAAAAGTAACAAGTTAAAAACTATAAACTCAAAAGTTAATTCAAATAACTTTTGTGGAAAAGTCATAAGTTAGTAAAAAAACTACAAACTAAAAAGTTAAACAACAATTACAAACAAGTTATTTATTTATTTATTGATATGAGTTGAAAAGGTAAAAGTTAAAAGCTATTATTTTGTCTTATAAAACAGACTCTAAAATTAATGTAGGTCGTGTGACAAAGTCGTCTCAATTTTTTCGGAAGCCTTCGGTAGATTAGTTACAATATAACCATAGAAAAACAAATAGATACTCTATCTAACCGTTACAAATATTTTGTGAGGTCTTATTTAGCCACAAGTTAACTCTGACAAATTTGAGATCTTGTGCGGTAGTCAGTCTTACATACCCTTAAAGACAGCCCTACTATATATGTAATTTCAGTTATTTATTTTGTGTGTTTAATCTTTGATTCATCTCTTTTAAAATAATAATAATAATAATAATAATAATAATAATAATAATAATAATAATAATAATAATAATAATAATAATAATAATAATAAAGGAAAATCAATTAGTTGAAACAAAATTAAAAACTTTTTTTTAATTATAATTCACTTTGTTTTATATTTGAAGTCATTTCATCAACTAAAACGAATATAGTAATCAATTTAGAGTCTAATTTGCTTATTTAAGTTTACTTAAAGACATAAATTTTATGATATTATTTGAGAGATCTTATTAAAACAGTTTGTAACATTTTTTAAAATTAAAATTATTTTTATAAGTTGCTCAAAATAACTTATAACACGTATAAAGGTAACTGAAATTCATTTTATGTTTTATTGTAAAAATAATTTATATACATTTACGAGTATTTATTTCAATAATTAATACCTTATAAGCATAAATAAATTGTTTATCCAACTAAACTCTTATTATCCTTCAGTGTTAACATAGTCAACTTAGTTGCTTAACAATACATGTAGTGTATTCATGATTATCATATGGAAATTTGGAGGATTCACATGTGCTGCTTTTAAATTCTAGAAGCCTTTTATTTTTTATTGAGACCAAATTGAATGGCATATTCTTTTATGAGAATCTTTATTCTGAAAAAAAAAACCGTATAAATGAAAAATAAATAAAAAGTGTTTTGCTCTCATAAGAAAATGCAAAGGCTTTCGGCGTACCCTATGGTTATGACCCATCTCATTATAAATATATTTAATTTCGAATATTTCTATGTTTGAAACTATTTTTATTATTTTATAATATCAAAATATATTTATTAATTATTTGATATAATATTTTTATTTCTTGTTGATGACAAACATAATGCTCTTAGTTGAAGAGTCACCCTCCTTGACTAAGTTGAGCTACCAAGTACCAACTCATATTCAGGTGAATTTATGTTATATAATATTAAATATTAGGAAAATTTATGAACAAAAATATTTAGAAAAAAAAGCTACTAAAGTTGCAAAGTTGATATCAGGGAATCCAAGGGAGATTTCTTTATGCCTTTTCTCTTTTTTTTACTTATTTTTTGGGTGGGCATGTCAACCACAACTTTATTCATGCTTAAAGGCATACATGCTTCCCTACATTCATGCATTCAACTACTTTCCACTAAATAATTTAAAAAGAATGACAACTTTATGAATACTATCACTAAACAAACTTTGTTTTTAAAGTAAATGTCAATTTCACTTATTAATTTGTGTTTATTTTATTTTATCAATTTTATGATCCAATAAATGAAATATGTATATCACTTTCAAAATAATAATATATTTTATATTTGTTGGATTAGGAATTAGAAATGAAAGATGAGATTGTGGAGTTATGTTTTACAGTGGTGAAGCAATATTTTCAATGTGATAGAGCGGGACGGATTTGCATGACTATCACTCCAACTTTTAAGTTAGTGAGAGAAAAGATGAGCAATATGTGAGTCATAATAGATTTAAATCCTATTAAGAGTGGTTGAAACCATTCACATATGACATGTTATGTTGTACATATAGCCGTCTGATTGGATCAGACAATGACTAATGCATTGAAGGACATAACTGCATGCTTCTGGTTAAGAGAAAGTCTATTTTTTTATGCGTTTTTTAACTTGAGGTTTGCTTTTGAGCCTTTTTCCACGGACTTGTCGAACGGTCTAGAATAGTTACTCCTCAAGCCCTTATTCCTATTTTGTAGAACGATGTCTTTGCAAGGTACATCTTTAGGTCTTCTGCTAACAAAAGTAAACGAAGAGTCCTGATGGGATTTCATTAGCATTGAGAACATATGCGTTACATATTTTTTCTCTACCCACAATGTTTCGTAGGGAAGTCCTGATGCGTGTTCCTATGTCAGACGATAATGATACCATATCTATCTTATGTTACTAGAGTATTTCGAACAGTTTACGATGAGATGTCAACCGTCAGTGGTGTGGGTTGTGCTTTCCAATGTGGTAGATCACACAATTCCTTTCTATTGAAATGCACATAAGAAGTTCATAAAATACTATTTTCCTATTTTTTTCGTTACTTGTGGATTTGGTAAATTCTTTTTCCTCTTCATTTGTGATTTCTTTTGTTGTTTCCAGCTTTCTTACACATGTGTTCATCTCTAACTCGTTCGTGCACCTTCCTTCAACATGTGAATCCTCAAATTTGTGTCTTTTAAGGTAACACTCAAATATCTCTTTCTTTCAATCTCGGTTTCTTTATTAGGGTTTCGGAGAAGAGGGTCATAGGGTTTGACTGAGGAAATTGTCATTGATGGTTGCTTATTAGGTGGTCGGGTGTATTTTAGAAGGAACACCAAACTTAGCTTTAAACTTGCCCCATGTTTCTATTTATATTCATGTATTTACAAAATCCATTACAATGTATGATTTCCAACCCAAAGTTTAGAACATAACACGGGATAACTCGTCGGTGTGGGTGTACCAAAAGACTTAGGATACCGCCTTTTCCTTTGTTGGTGAGGGCGGTTTAGAACATGCCTCAATGATGGTGAGACCTTTTGAATATTGGGAGGGGGTGTTTCCCCTTGAAGAAGACAATAGGATATGTGAAGAAGAGTTTTTTTTGTCCTTGGTTATAGTTTTGATGAAGACAAACACATCAACAAAAAGAAGAGTCAAAGGCTGAAGACTAGAGCAATCAAGTTCAAATTATCGAAAAGCTTTGGAAAATAAATGGAAAAATCAAGATGGTTGAATATATATATATATATATATATATATATATATATATATATATATATATATATATATATATATATATATATATATATATATATATATATATATATATATATATATATATATATATATATATATATATATATATATATATATATATATATATATATATATATATATATATATATATATATATATATATATATATATATATATATATATATATATATATATATATATATATATATCTTAATTACTCATAAAAATTATACATATTCATCTTAAACCTTTCATGAATCTTTTAAAATAATTTTTAAATTAACTATTATGTTTTTGGTAAATTATGGTATTTTAAACCACTGTAACAGCACTTTAAAACCGCCGTAACGACACTTTAAAACCGCCAAACTTTTCATAATTTTCTCAAAATGTAAAAATACTTTAATTTTTGAAAATGTATCTGGTGTAATCGATTAACCATTATAGATTAACCGGTTAACACTGAACTAGTGACACTTTTTCATAAAATTTCTCATCCAAACGATTTTTTAAAAGTCTTTTTGAACCATGACATCTTTTTAGGTATTTGTACACTTTTAGAGAGGTGTTAACGCACTATATAAACCATAATTTTCAAAATTAAAACTCATATCTCTTTTATAGCAATTCAAAACATATATTCTCTCATTTTCAAAATCAAGTGTTCTTGACATAACTTTTAGTTGAAACTTCTGCACATCAATTTCATTACACTTTGAAATAGTTTCAACTACATAAATAATTAGTCACTTGTACTACATATTCTAGGAATTGATATACATTGTTATACAACTTCAAACACTTGTAAAATTCAGATTGTTATAATTTCCTTGTTGTCCAAGATTATTGGAAGCAACAGAGTGAATAAGAGAGAATTCTTCTCTTGTTGCACTTTGTAAAGATCATAAGGGGATTTTCCTTATTAATTGTGTTGCTTATGTTAGAATATTATAGGATAGATCTTGATGGAAGACTTCTACAAAGATCTGACATAGTGGAAATCTCTCAAGGTGAGTGAGGGGACTGAAGTACTCTTGGATTATGAGGGAAACCAGAATATATCATTGTGTCATTTACTTTCTGCATTTATTTTTCAGCATATTTATTTTCATATCATTTCTGAACAATAAAAAATCCAGTACTAACGCTTCAAATTGAGAAAAGTAAAATAAATCTAATTGACCCCTTTTTAGAGACCGCACATAAACTTATAGCATATTTAATAAATTTGAAGAGTATGTGTTCCCCTTCACAAATGCTTATTCTTCTTGATATGGTTTTGCGTCTCCTTTAATGATTTTGAGGTCAGAGCATTTAATAATTTATTAATTGCCTCTTCGTAATATTCGGTGAGATAGGCTTACATTAAAGTTTTACAGTATTGATGCAAATATAAAAAAGGTGTGTTGACCACGCCTATCTTCTTACATCACTTCAAAGCTCAATGCATCTCTACTGACTTAGTATGGGGCCAAGCTCTTATATCTCTTTGGAAATGTATCAAGATGCTCAAGGTCTACTAAGAAAGCGTGAAACATTTCAAAGATCGATACTACGTAGTTACTCCTTTCAACGAGATAGCTCATGCTAACTTTTGTTGTTTTAATTGGTTGTATCTAGCTAAACAACATATGTACAAGATATTTATTATGCAAAGGCAACTTATGGAACAAGATGCTCCAGCATGTATTTCAGCATCTGGCCTCAGACTGTTAGCTAGATTTTATAAAGAAACACGAGCATGAGTGTGTTTATTTCTAAGAAGATATGTTCAGTCCAAGGTTTTGTAAAGTGTGTAGCAGAAAGATTTGGTTGTAAGCAAGATATTCAACACATGTCATGTGCCATCTTGGCATAAAGTTTGGATTTTGATTATCTTTAGATTTCTTTCAGATTTGTTATAGTGTTAATTTATTTAGAAGATGCAGAAGTTTGCTTTTGGAAGAAGTTTTTTAATCCAAATCAATTCGAAAAAGATTTTATTAAATCATGTATATGGATGATATGATCTAATTATAATATTTGATTGGATTTTCATTAAAGGGAGATTTGATTCATATTTAATCCAAAATTTACTCTACAAAGAAGATTTATATGAAGAGAGTTAATTTGGATATTATGGTGCAACATGTGGAACACGATGTTCTAGCATGTGTGTAGTGTAACATCTGGCCCTTGCCAGCAGACCATGATGGATGTTATTAGGTGCAAAATTTCTGATTGATTTCAATCATATTTGTTGCTATATTTTAGCAATTCATTTGTGTGAATTTGTTTGTTAGATATTGGTTGAGATTAATTCAATTTAGGTGGAGATTTAAATTTGAATTTGAATCAAAGCAAATCATATCTTTTGGAGGTTGTTAAAAATCAATTTAAAACAGAATCTCCTATATTTTTGAACAAGATAAAAAGTTGTTAATTCCCATTGGAAAAAACTCAGAAGAAGTATTGCTATTTAAGGATACTTAAACTTCAAGTTTGAGGGTGTGCATTTTTTAAATACTCGTTGTGTTAGGGTCTCTTTTTTTATATTCTCTGTTTGAGTTATTGTTGTGTACCACTCTAGCACCTGAATTCATATCTTAAGAGGTATTGAGTTTTCTTTGTTAGTTGAGTTGTAAAACTTTGTTCTAAGACACTAATTTTATAAGCTTGAGAACAAAGTGTTTTTGTTGATTTTACACCACAATATTGCTTCATTCATAAGGCATAGTGGTTGGTTTGTTTAGTTGAGTTATATTCAACATTCATCATTGTGTTTATTGATGTTGATTACATGGGATTAGTGATTGAGAGAAAGTGAGAGGGGTTCTTATATTTAAGGGAAGACCTAAATAAAAAGTCACTAGGATTAGGAAGAGGCTTTGAACAACATGGTGTTGTTGTTCATATAAGACTAACGTATGTACCGTAGAGCCCGAGTTGTCTTATCAATGTTTTGATAAGTTCTCCAAGTTCTAGCATTAGATCAATTTCTTGGAAGATTTCAGATCTTACGTTTATAAAATGGACAATTTGTCTCATGAGGAGATTTACCTAAAAAGGCAATTGGTGTCATTCTTTGAGGTTTTGGGCTTCATCAATGGTGTTGTGCCTCTTGATGTAGTGCCGATAAAATAAGGGAAGCGATACATAAAGAAGCATTTTCTGGTGAACAATGAATTAAAAGAGACTAGACATATCACTTTTGGTGAATAACATTGTGAATCCCCTTTTTCTTAAATGTTCCTTTGGTGGCTTACTTCTAACCTGTCTACTTTTGACTTGCATATAAGGTGAAATGTTACAAAATAATACAGATGAAAAAAACTCCTCAGTTCATACCTCACCTGGTGTGCACTACCAATGCTTAAGTTACTATAGGGTTTAGATTGCGGGGTCCTCTATTGGGTTGGTTACCCTTTGCTAACCTACCCTGTCACAGATGAAGGTTTGTAATTATCCCGACCCAATTATAGTAGAAGATTTTTTATGCTCGTTGGCTCTCATGGCTAGGAAGAATCCAAATATTAGTCTTGAGCTTTAACTACTTCAAGAGAAACGTGCCAATCAGTTGGCGTCAGACGCTCGAACAAGACTTTTTAGGATATGCCATTACGGGAGAGACTGCGTCGACCTCGATTACCCTACCATGTTTCACTCCTTGCTCGCCCTCGTTTGCAAACGGTTGGAGAATTTTGAGTTTCTATTACTAAAGAGGATTACACGTACTTTCTTAGCAAGGTTGAAGTTTTTAACATATGATGTGAAAAGTTGCACATACAATCGTTTGATTGAATCGAGCATTGACCGATGCATTGAAAAGTTAAACTAATTGCTTTTGGCCCAGTGAAGGTCTACCTGTTATGTGCACTTTTTAATATGAACTTTTATCTTGAGCCTTTTGCCATGGGTCTTGTGAACAATCCTAAACAATATTTATGATGACGAAAAAAATCAATTGTTAATATTTTTTATTTAATGATATATTATAAATATATATTTTTTTAAAAATTATTAATTTATAAATATTAACAATTTTTTTATCTTATGGGCCGACAAAGACCCAATAAAAATTTATAACCAAGTGTCAGCCCAATAAAAAAATAGCCCAACGTATAAAGTCAACACACATGAGATTCAAGGTACATTTTCTGATCTTCACTTTTCACTATACTCAGTTTAGACTCTAAAGTGACTTCGGCGTTGGAGTGCTAACCTTGCAGGTCCACCCTGCGCAACCGTATTAGAGATCAGGACCACTAATTTAGAATCCTCTACCAACGGTCAACACCAATTATGGTTCAAGAACATAACAATGGTGTTGTATATAGGAATTGAGTCCTAATTACTACGAAATTCCACTAATAGATAATTCTTGTAGATGAAATAAGTTCATGTAAATTCATCTACACCGATACGTTAGAGCAAATAAACCTCCAAACACTATATCTAAATCCATACAATGGCAGAAACCTATAGCCTTCAACGATTCGCTAACTCGCCCTTGCAGAATGATAAAATTGACATTGTCACTGGGAGAAGAAGAAAACGAGAGAAAGGTAACCCTCTGCTTCTTGGTACTTTCATGAAAAAGCACCTTCAGTGGTATTCTTGGTAGATCATTCTTGGAAAAGCTAGATGTCATAGCTTCATCAATCCACTTGAAGGTAGTGTGTCATAGCAATAGAGGAGAGTCGACCATAATCAATGTCAACCTCAAGGAAGTGAGGCGCATCAGAGAGGTCATCCTCAAAGATCTCCTCATTATTTCAGCACTAGTAGAAGAAGGTCCCGAGGGAATCAAAGATCTCCTATACCGGACAATGATTTTGAAGTTGTTCAACTTGACAATAATCTTGCCCGATTAGTGAAGATAAGGTCCAAGCTTAAATAAAATCCACATTAATTAAATGCTCAAGGAATCTGTATATATTTTTGCTATATCCACACAGGAGATGCTTGATATAAATTATGACTCGTTAAACGCCGACCCTAGAGCCTATTACATTTCCCAATGAAGAAGGAGGTAGTCTCTAGAAAAAGTCGAAGCTACTACTAGCATAGTGAAAGGTCTGTTAGACGTGAATTTCATTTATGAGATGAAGTATACGAAATGTATTTCCAACATCATAGTGGTTAAGAAAGCCTCGAATAAGTGGAGGAAGTCCATAAACTACACTAGCCTTAATCGAGCATGCCCAAAAGACTCCTACCCACTACCAAATATCAACAAACTTATAGATAAATCATCCAGATATAAACTGCTATCATTCATGGATGCTTACTCTGAGTATAACTAGATACATATGTTTGAACCTAACCCGAAGAAGAGGACCTTCATGACCAAACAATTTAATTACCAATACAAAGCCATGCTTTTTGAATTGAAGAATGTTGGTGAAATATATCAAAGGTTTATGAACAAGGTCTTTTAGGAAGAGATAGAAGAAACACTGGAAGTATCATGGACGATATGATCTTAAAGTAAGATCAAGAAGAGGTCAATGATCACAACCTCCAACAGGTGTTCAAAAGTGTCATGTAATACAACATGAGACTCAATCCAGAGAAGTGCACATTTGGTCTGAGAGCCGAAAATTCTTGAGATTTTACCTACAAGAGAGGGGAATTGAATCCAATCTTGACAAATGTGAAGTGATGGTTCAAATGAATTCCCCAAACTCAAAGAATTATGTTTACAAGCTTAACGATATGTCGATTGTACTAAATTGGTTTATTTTAAAGTTCGTCCAACATGTGTTGCCTTTCTATAGGTTGTTGAGGAATAAGGTGAAGTTCTAATGGAAACCTGAATGTGAAAAAGAATTTGAGTCACTAAAAAAACCACTAGCCACACCACCGGCAAACAAACGACCACTCCTTAGGGAAACCCTAAACATATACCTCACAACCTCAGAGGAAGTAGTAATCATTGTCTTGATTAGATATCCATATTCCAACTATAGTCCAATATACTTCATATCGAAGACCCTAGAGGGACTAGAGACGCACAACCAGAAGATAAATGAAGAAGCTCTAGCATTAATAACCACATCAAGGAAGCTCCTGAGGCATTTCCTTGCATATTCTATAGTTATTCGAACAGATTTACCTTTGAAGCTAGTACTTCATCGACCAAATTTGGACGGGCGTTTAACAAAATGGTCAATTGAATTGTTAGAGTTTGAAGTATTTTTTGAAGCAAGGAATGCATTGAAAGCCCAATTGTTTGCCAATTTCTTAGCCAAAATAACTCTCGTCCCGCCAGAGCCAACTTATACTTGGATGTTATTCACTGACGGGTCGTCTAACAGCTAAGGAAGTGGAACGTGCGTGATTTTTGAAAATAAAGACATCCTAGTGGTAGAAGTTTTTAAGGCTATCCAAGGATACATTGGCAAGGTTCAAGACATCTGAAGCCACTCACGTCCCCCAGGAAGAGAACACTCAGACCGATGTACTTTTTAGGTTGGAAATCACAAGAAACCTCAAAATTAATCATTCTTTCGTCCTGGGAACTATGAAAGCCACGAGCATTTAGGCCATAGGAAAAATAATTTCATCGAAACATAATATTAATGTGGCATCTTGGATGTCTCCAGTTCGAGGGTACATCGAGTAAGATATCCTTCCATCTAACCCAGCCGAGGCTACCTAAGTAAAAAAGAAGAGCTAGTTTGTATATCGTGGTTGAAGGGATTTTATAGGAAAGGGGTTTATCTACCCCTCTAATAAGATGCTTAGGGAAGAAAGAAGTCGCTTATGTGCTTTTGAAAGTACACGAAAGGGTAATTGGATAGCACCTCGAGGCCAGGGCATTAGCAAAAAAAGGTTTTAAAAGTAGGTTACTACTGACCAACCATGGTTCAAGAATTGAAGGAATACATAGATAAATGTGACCAATGCCATAGGCACAAGAACATCTTTAGTCCCCCATCCACATGGCTACACATTTTGAAATCACCTTGATCTTTATTGCAGTGGGTGTTAAACATCCTGGGTTCGTTCACGACATCCATAGGCCAGATCAAGTATTTAATAGTGGCAGTGGATTACTTCACCAAATGGGTCAAAGCGGAAGCATTACCAAGCATCACAATAGTAAATATCCTAAAGTTTTTCAAATAGAACATCCTGGCCAGATTTGGATTTCCCCAGGTCATCGTGATGGATAATGGAACACAATTTATAGATAAAAAAATAAAAGGTCAATTGGAGGAATTGAAGATCAAGGAACATTTTTCTCCAGTAAAACATCCTTAAATAGACAGACATGTAAAGGAGGCTAACTAGGTGTTGCTGAGGGATTTGAAGTGTAGACTCGAAGAAGCCAAGGGAAATTGGTGTGATTAACTGCCACATGTCTTGTGGGTATATCAAGCAACTCCTCATTCAACAATTGTGGAAACTTCTTTTCATATTACCTAGGACATTGAAGTCGTTATTTTGGTTGAAATTGAAGAGTTGAGTTGGAGGACAATCCATTCTTTTTAGGTCAAGGAAACAACCGAGCAATTAAAGACTTAATAGACCTAGTGGAATAGAAAATGACGTTCTCTACCCTTACCAATACCATCGTAAAGAACATCATGATTTCTCAATACAACCGGCATGTCTGGCCTAGATAATTTCAGATAGGAGACTCGGTGTTGCAAAGAGCTTACATGTGAGATAGAAATGCGCAGGATGGTAAGATGGACACCAAGTGAGAAAGATCATATAAGGTGAGAACGAGCACCGGGAAAACGACATATGTCCTAGAAACTCTTATTGGGCAGTAGATACCAAGGACCTAAAATGTCGCTGAGTTAAAGCAATATTACAGCTAAAAGAGTTGTTCCTTTTACTTTTATTTTAACCTCTCAAAATATTAATGAAATATATTATAATTCCCCCCATCCAATAAGTTGCATGTTTTTTATTTTCTTTCTTTTAGAAAACAAGAAGCGAGGAACACTGTTCGAACTGTAGTAAAATGACAAGAAGCAAAAATTTAGATTTGGAAGGATTCCTTCCGGTATTTATATCATCTTCACATGGATCGGTACAAGGGAAAGAATGTCGCTCTTGTCTCTATGTTTCTAAGCTGGTGGTGAATAAATTTAGTTGAAAGATTTAATGGTACCATAAATAAAGGTAGAAAATATAAAGACGGAAAATATAAAGTTAAGACTTCAAAATAAACGAAGCCTTGTTGGGATTAGATATCATCAATTAATAACACGTGCATTATTTTGACCAGTTAAACACAAATCAATCATTTGTCTAATATCCTCACGTATCACCCACGACAGAGGTTATGTCTAATGCAACATCGAGAGAACAACCATATTGTCTTATTGTGCAACTCAGTAACACATAGCCTTAAGAACCGATACTCACGCAAATGTTAAGCCTAAATATATGTCTAGAGTTTAGAACCTAAGAAATTTTCATCCTAGATCTAGATCTGAAGAGTATACTTATGTAACAGTTCAAATCAATGTATAAACAAGTAAACAAGGATAACAGCCATATCAGATAAATTATTGATTCATTTAAAACGCCATGATCACAATGTGTACATACGAATAACCCTTTTTACATGAATTCAACTAATTTGCTAAATATAAGTGAACATAGTTCATCATCTTTATTATCATGCATCCTCATAATACCGCTTGTGTCAAAAATGTTATCATGGTCTTTACTGTATTGATCGCTACTCATGCTAATAATCAACAAAATAAAATAAAAGTGATACTAGTGAATATCAACTTACATGACTATGTCAAAAGTTTGCTCATTGAAAGATGAATATCTTAGATCTAAGATTTGAAAAGGTTTTGTCAATACCCACAAATAAGAAATCAAAGACAACATCAATATTGAATCAAAACTAGTTCATAATACATAGATTAGATGAAATACATAAGGTATTAATATATTACATCCAAACCCAACAAGAGATCGAAGTTCTTACCTTCTCCCCCTTAGATTTTGTGTTTCTCTCTAAAAAAATATGCTTTAAAAATGAAGATAGACGCAAGTCTATTATGAAAATATCACCACTAAAAGTTTTGTCCCTAAAAATAAATGGTATCTTTCTAAAAATCAAGAAAAGTACTTAAATAGTATTACAAAATCTGTCTTGTTCGCATTGCAAACTAATCAAGAAAACTTTTAGGCACTTCAAGTGCCTCAGGAATAGTTAAATTGCCCTTTGAATTATCTAAGTTCGCAGTGCGAACTTCTTCGCTACATTTTTGTACAGCAAACTTTGGGTCCTTTTTCTGCTGTCATCGAAAGTCTTCAGCTCGCCTGGTGTCGCTACTCGAAAAATGCATCACGCAACGACGAGGAGACGAAAAGGGATGGACAGAAGAGTCGCCACCGAACTTTATTTATCCCATGAGGGGAAAGGAAAATATCGAGAAAACCTAAAGAAAAGGAAGGATAAGATGGTCTCGCAACCAAGAACAGGTTCGGAAGCCGGTTATGCGAGGGGAAGGTATTAGCACCCCTCGCATCCATCGTACTCGATGGGAACCATTTGCTTGTCAATGTGTTATTATATCTGCTTAAATTTTATGCTATAAAAGTGTTTTCCAAAGGGTAAGGAAGAGGGTTTAGAAACTAAGAAAGGAGGCAACGGGGAAGAAGAGAGAAAGAACAGACTCGGTAGGACTTCGCAGTCCTATACCTACGTATTCTCAATAAATGTGAGAAAGTCAGAGTCGACGTAGTTTGGGGAACTACAGATGTGGGGGAATGTGCTCGGCAAGGATTGTGGCCCTTGTGCCTACGTATCTTTACTTGAACGAAGTAAAGAATCAGAGCAGCCGTAGTTCGGCCTACGGTTTGTTGATATTTTTATGGATGATGCTATCGTGCGCATTCTAGCAGTTTAGGTGTTTTGCTGCTCGCATGTGAGGAGACTTATGCGTTACCTGTTTGCGATAGAACGGACGTAACATATCCTTTTTGAAAGATTGATTAGTTTTCGCCATGCGAGGAAAGATGTCACGTTTGATTGGTTGAATTGTTTTTAGGGGTGAGATAAGTCCTTAGATAGTAACCCCTACGGGTAGTACCCAATTCTTTATCTCAAAGTTTTTTGTTATGAAAGGTGTGGTGAACGTAGCGTCTTTGTATTGAAAGACAAGTATCAAGGCTACCCACACTAAAGTGAATATCCTGACACTTGGAGAGGAAGGAGACTACACTCAACCCTCTCTCTTTAATTCAATACAAAAAGAACTTCATTCTCTTATTAAAGTATTTTGGCTTTGAATGGTAAGTGCTTTGCGACTGTAAACCCTACGGTAAATGTCAGCATTCGGGATATGAGAAGGCCTACGCCTAACCACTCCACGACCAATCAAGTTTTGTTACAAAAATGAGTTTGAAAATACACTCAGTGCATGACCGAGGTTTTAGGTCATAAAGGTTTCGGAAGGAAGTTATGAAAAGAGAGGTAATGGAAGAAAATAGGTGATGGATAAAGTTGCGCCTACATATTGAAAAATGAGTATCAAGACCACTCACACTACAGTGAGTATCTTAACACTCAAAGAGGAGAAAGTCTACACTTAATCCTTTCTTAATATAATTCAACACAAAGAGGAAATGATTTTTAAAATTGAAGGTATTTATGAAAATGAATTCGGTACGGGACCAAGGTTTTTTATGAGGAAGATATGTAATTTCATGGTGGTAACCAAAAGAAAACGGAGCTTTGATATGTTAACCAACACAAAGGAAATACACGTCAATAAATCCCACAAGAAGATTCAGGCATGTTCAAAGGGAAATTAACAGCAAGTAAGATAAAGATCTTAATAAAGGAACAAAATTTCCACATAAGCAAAAGGCATCACAATTAATAACAACATGTAATATTTTTACATTATATGAAAATAGACATTAAAACAAACATGTTGCAAAAAGAATGGACCAAAAAGGATGAAAAATGAGAAAGATATGAATTTTGGAAGTTTGGATGATTTAAATGTACAAAACAAATTTAATAAGTAAAATTAAAATCAAAGTGCAAGGGGTGGGACTTGAACCACGCCCCTCAGCTCACACATGTGTGCGCAAGGAAAATAAAAAAGAAACAAAAGGGTTGATCCTCCTCAGGGATCAAACCCAGGTTCAGGCGTTGAAAGGCATGTTAAGAGTAAGTTGCTTACCACTGGGGTGGCTATACATCCGTTAATATAGCCACCCCCATAAACATATAAGGCGCGCTTTGTGAATTTTATGGGCAAATGAAGAAGCAAGAACAAGGCATAAAAAATGATTTGCGTTTTGATTCGCAACTTACTCAATTCTTAATGGATTCAAGTGATATTTTAGTCAATCTTGCTTGATTTTTCATGAGGAACACAATGGTAACAACCATTTTTTGAAATAATGCATACAATTAAGATCATGATGGAACATGCATTTGGACACTTTGAGATGAAAAATGATGAACATGGTACATAGCAGGTGCAATTAAAGTTAGGGTAAAGCATGAGCAAGTTACAAATGTGGTTCTGAATAAGTTCCAACAAGCATCTTGTTCAAAAACAGCCTTGGAGCAAAAAGGACATATGTGTTGCAAAGATGAGTATGATAAAAAGCATTTTGGAAACCAAAACATGTATTGAGTTGATTCAGGCCACACAATCATTACACACACACTTCAAATATTCCAACAGAAGTTTCTATACTCAAAGATCAACATGAATCAGGCACAACAGAAAGTTGGTAGCATTGGTGCAAACATGGTTGAAAAGGAGGCATGCTGTTGGAAGAGATGAACAAACTATGATGCAGCATGTTATATAACTCTAATGATTCAGACTTCAGTTAAGGCATGGATTTCACAACATAGGCAGCAAGCTTTCTCAAATGAATTTGGATATCTCACAAAGGTTGACAAACCATAAGCAAAGCAATGCAACTATATGTTCCCAATCATATGTTTTGAAAACAGTTGACACTACACAAGACATCAAAACAGGATTGGCCAACTCTATGCATCAGTCAAATGTGAATCAAAACAAAGTCTGATGAGCATCTGAGTTGGTCCACCTCCCAACAAGTCTGGACAGTGGCATCAAGGTGTTATGTCAATGAAATTGCAAAACTCCAAGAATAACAATGACAACTTTTGGTTAAAAACATGCACCAAATTCCAATAGTGTGACATCCCTTTGAAAACAAAATTCCACAAACTGTCCTGATGCTATTAACTAAACTTAAGTGTGAAGTCCAAGTTTTAGCAGCCACAACTATGAGCTCCAAGACTAAATTTCATAAAATCAAACTAGAAGCAAAAAGCAATGTGAGCAACAGACCAATAATGAATTGGCAATCTCAAGTTTCAAAACAGTTTTGGGTTAACATAGTCATGCACTCAATAACAGTGATCAACACCTGTTTGATCATCACATCATGGCCTTCAAAACACTCAGACACACATAATAAATTCCAATCAACAATATTAGATGTCTATCACAGCATAAATAGGTCCTAACAGCAAACTCAAAGGGAGTGGGACAAACACTCCATGTCAACCAATGTCAATCATGATGGTAGCAGTTACAGCCCAAAGTTTGTATCCAATGCTACATCTTATTGACAGTAATCATACCAAGCTTAAATCCATAAACATACTTTGATAAATGAAGTCTATATGATAGATACCAACCAGCCCCAAAACTGTACTCCCAAATTAAATCTATAGTCATGTGACAGTAGTGGGACTGCAAAACAAAAACAGACCTCTATGTGCTAAATCCAACAGCAATGCTTCAACAAACATGCCCTCCTTAGAACAGAAGAAACAGACTAAACATGGCCCCAATGCAAATACTAGCTCCAAACACAAATCAACTAGAAACAAAATAAGACAGCTCATGACAAATAGGATCAACCAACAGCTGAGATTAGTTTGGCAGACCTCAACACCAAAATGCCTTTGAAGCTGGAAGCCAAGGCCTGAGTTCTATAACAGTTTGTGCTAGTGGTCATCTTATTATTAACAGGGCATATTCATTCACATACAAGTTTTAACACATTAGAGGTTCAATGTTTCATGAACTGGCCCAAAACCAATCAAACCAGAAAAAGTGAAGTGTGTGGCAATGGTTTTCAAAACAATTGCAGCAGCAGGGCACAAACATGATTCAATTGTGAAAATAATCTCATGTTAACAAACAACACACACACACATCATAAATACAAGGAGAAATGAGTTACAACTCAAAAATTCAACAGATTGCAAGCATTCAAGGTTTTGGCATAGTCATGGTAAAGTTTGGCTCAAAGATGCAATTAGGTGGTGAAATGATACAGCAAGCAGTCATTGATTAAACCAACCATCAACACACATTAGAAACAAGTATGTAAGTGAGTCAAAACTCCAAACATAGGCATATACACACAGAGCAACAAATTGGTATGATCAAGGCACATTTTAGCATAAAAATGCAAATTGGAAGTGGAATTTGAAGAATTGTGAAAACAAGCATGAACAGATCAAGTAAACCAAGTATACACATCATAAATATGACAAGGAAAGTGTTTTAACTCACAAAACAAACATAGGGTTGCTGAAATGAAAAATGGCATCTTGAGGTGAAAAGTTGAAAAAATTGTCTTGGCAAGACAGTGGCAGCAGGTGATTTTTTTAAGGCAGTGAGTTTTGATCCAAGAAAACAACATACACACATCATAAACATGTCAAGAAAAATGATCATTTATTGAAAGCAAGTTCAAAATAGTTGGAACTAAAATTTGCTATGATGTTGAAATTTGAAACAGTTTTGGTGAACTAATGTAGCAGCTGGTGATATTCATGACAGTTGGAAAAATTTGCCAGCACACACAAGTTTTAAATCAATAGGACAATGATTCCTTCAACATAAATCAAGTAGAAACCCAATGGAACAGAATATGATGTGTTGGTATCATGATATCTTGAAAAAATGCAAGTGAAGCAATGATGAGGCAGTTTGAACATTTAAGAAGATTTTGAGCACCAAAACACCATACATATTCTTAAAATAGGTAAACCAATGAGTTCCAATCTTAAAGTTAAGCAAAAATACACCAAACCAAAAATGACATGTTGATTCCAATTTGACAGCAAAGAATACAAGACGTCAAGACAGCCCAAATAGAAAAATTCATGTCTTTCACATCTCCACCAAGACATTCATCATGAATCAAGATCAAACACTAAACAAAGACTTGAGACATAAGAAATAGCAAGCAAAACCACTCAACACCAATTCATGGTAGTGATGAGCAAGATGACACAAAGAATGCATAAGAGCCAAAACAAAAGCCACATTGATTCAAACATGTTCAAGGGCAGGGGGATTCTATGAGTAACTTATAAGTTGAGTCAAACATTAATAATGAGCTAGGTCTAACAATCCTAGGGCAAGCATATCATCATTTCAACATTGACCCCTAAAACTCTCACATGAAAAAAATCTCACAAACAAGCTAAGCATGAAATCTAATCACAAACTTGGTAATACAAAATCCACATATCATTTACAAGTGACAAAATATTAATGAAAACAAGTATCATGATCATGAAATAAAAGTTCTTGACAAAGAACCACAATGGGACAGCAATGGCATACTTTCACAAAATCACCTCCAAATGCCAAAACATGATAATGTATGATTAGTGAGGAGTTTGAATATCACATACCTCTTGTAGACAAGCCTTGAGCAAGCTAAGAAGCTTAGAAACCCAGAGATCCTCCTTTCTTTGCAAAGAGATAGAGTTTGCTTCCTCTTGAAGCAACAAACCAACTTTCAAGACAGTTGGAGTTGTGTGATTTCCAAATGATTTTTTATGGCTTAGACACTTGAGATATGATGTATAGGAGGTGTTAGGAGTGTTAGAATGGTAGAAAGTGGTTCAAGTGAGATTTTGGCTTTCAAAGTGGAAAAAAGTCAAACTATTAGGGTGTGGAGGTTGACTTTTGTGAAAATGATATTTTTGAGAGGTTTTAGTGTATGGACACCTTCTACACCATATTTAGGGATTGTGTGGATGATTTTGAGAGGCTTGGAGATGGTAGAACTGGTCTTGAGCAGAGTTTTGCTCAAGACAGCTTTTTTGGTAAAAATGGAGGTTTTGAGATTTTGAGATTCTTAAGGAATGAGAAGGAAATGAGAGATATAGTTTCTCTAGTTTTTTGAGATTGCTCTGGTGTAGAGAATGAAGTAGAGGATGGCTCTATTTATAGGGAAACATGAGGAGAGGGCAGAATTGGAAGTTTGCCTTTTAAGAGGGAAAAATTGGCAAATTGTTCAAATCTTACAAAAGTGGTTTCTTGGCCTCAAGGTAATCAGAAAGCAAGTGGGATGAATGAATGAAGTGAGGCTAAAGGGCTAGGGGTATGGCAGCTACAAGACTTTCTCACAAAAGTTTCTCTTTCACCTTTTTGATTTTTTTGAATATTTTAATGCAACTTGCAATGCTACTTGCCAACTCTCCATTTCCTCATTCTTCTGCATTTTCCAATCAACCAAACCTTTACACATCATATAAAACATGATTAAAAAAATTGGGAATGGCTTAAGTGGCTGAAATTTGAGTTTGTGAAGAATCATCAATGTGGGACTCAAGTGTTAAAAGTCCATCTTGCCAAATTCATAACTCTCAGCTCATAAGGGCTATAGAGGAGTTCTACCACAATTTAGAAAGCTATCATGTAGCCCTATAACTTTCATGTTTTGGGGATTTCCAAATTCTCAAAGGAGCTTGGCCAAAAAGCCTCTCAAAGTTGCTGAAAAACAAGCTTAAAAGTGAAATTTCTCTAAGTTATTTTCCCTTCTTGAAATGAATTTGATCATAACTCCAAATATATGCATTTTCTGATCATGGACCACTTTGAGGCTTTTGTAGGATTTGTCAATAGCTTTCCAATGAGATTTAAACCACTTCATTTGGATGTGTGGTTGAGGAGTTATGGTCTTGCCCCTTTTGAAACCCTAATTCCCGATTTTTGCAATTACTTCCTAACCTTTGATCTAATGGCCATGAAATTTTATGGGTATATGCAATATGTCATTAGGAACATTTTTGATTCACATCTTGAAGTCAAATTCCTTATGGTTGGAGAGTTGACTTTTTGGTCAATCGTTCGATCAATTGGTGACTACCGAGTCGACTGTTGACGATCCGGGTGTCTTGAGGTCTTGAATCTTCTTGAATGGACTTCACTAAGCCATATAAACCTTATGAATCAATATTGCATCATTAGAACACCTTTCATATCAAAAGTCAAACTACAGTTGACTTTTCCTGATCGAAAAACCCTAATCGGGCCTGAGCTGCATTGTCTTCAATATTTGAGTGCCAGTCCTCAAATTGAATTCATATTTGAACCAATGTAGCATCCTTGACCTTATTTCATTGGTAATCAATTCAAGACGTTGACTGATCAAACCATTGAAACCTCGACTTTTAATTGTGCGAAAACCCTAATTTCCCCTTTTTGCTTGGATACTGTGCAGATGAACTGGATGACCATTCCAATCCCACTATGACTTTTGAGATACTCAACAGGCTTTTCCTTTCTCCTTTTTCGTGCCCCTTATGAACTCCCTCTGATGATTCTTTGATAACTTTGTGATAACAAAAACCCACCTGATGGCTCGTACTGATGCTTTTGATCAAAAAAGAGGGCGGGCAAATTTAGGGTATGACAGATGCCCCTATCTAATCGGCTTAAACCTAGTAAGACGAAATGTCGCGACATTCATTCTTTCGAGGTAGAAGATGATTAGATATAGAAGACCCTGAATTTTTCCGGGAAAGTAAATACTTGGGAATGGGATACTGGATATTTTGCAAAGGTTGCCAACACCAAAAGGATGTTAACAGAGAAAACTTGACACCAAAAGGATGACAAGCAATCACCAAAAGGATGATAGTATACTTATAACGCTGCTCTGAAATCAAAAGAAAGTAAGGGACCCACTGCCAAAAGGATAGTGGAAAACATGCTAGTCATGACACCAAAAGGATGCCAGACCCATCACCACAAGGATGATGGAGCGGAAACAAGATCATCTCTAACACCAAAAGGATGTAGAGAATCCATTACCAAAAGGATAATGGAACATACGCTAGTCATGCCACCAAAAGGATGCCAGACCCATCATCCAAAGGATGATGGAGCGGAAACAAGATTAACCCTAACACCAAAAGGATATAGAGAATCCATTACCAAAAGGATAATGGAACATACGCTAGTCATGACATCAAAAGGATATCAGAACCATCATCAAAAGGATGATGGAGCAGAAACAAGATCATCCCTAACAACAAAAGGATGTAGGGAATCCATCACCAAAAGGATAATGGAACATACACTAGTCATGTCACCAAAAAGATGCCACACCCATCATCTTTTGGATGATGGAGCGGAAACAAGATTAACCCTAACACCAAAAGGATGTAGAGAATCCATTACCAAAAGGATAATGGAACATACGCTAGTCATGACATCAAAAGGATATCAGACCCATCATCAAAAGGATGATGGAGCGGAAACAAGATCATCCCTAACAATAAAAGGATGTAGGGAATCCATCACCAAAAGGATAATGGAACATACGCTAGTCATGACATCAAAAGGATATCAGACCCATCACCAAAAGGATGATGGAACAGAAATGCTAGTCAAGACACCAAAAGGATGTTAGACCAATCACCAAAAGGATGATGGAGCGAGACAATATCAACCCTAACAACAAAAGGATGTAGGGAATTCATTACCAAAAGGATAATGGAAAACATGCTGGTTATGACACCAAAAGGATATCAGACCCATCACCAAAAGGATGACGAAGCGGAAACAAGATCATCCCTAACAACAAAAGGATGTAGGGAATCCATTACCAAAAGGATAATGGAAAATACGCTGCGAGCTACTACCATAGAGAAGGATGATAATAACTCCCATGAGGAACGCTCATGTTACTGAATGATGTGCCCCTGATCAGGCTGAAACAACTTTTGATAGGCCCACACCTTTTGCAGATAGTGCCCCTGACTGGGTTGATGGTCATTTTGAAGCTCTGGAATTGATCCAACCAAAAGTCGTACAACTTCGTGGGGAACCCCCACAGTCTTGCGGAGAATGCCCCTGACTGGGCTAATGATCTTGGAAACTTTCAAGATTGATTTTGGATCGGAGCTCGCACATGCGAATGTTTGATGATGATAATGTTCCAAAAAATGGAAATGCAAATGCAAATACTGACGCGCGGAGATGCAAGAGCTGGGGAAAGA
This sequence comes from Lathyrus sativus, assembly GCA_963859935.3. NCBI lineage: Eukaryota > Viridiplantae > Streptophyta > Magnoliopsida > Fabales > Fabaceae > Lathyrus > Lathyrus sativus. The sequence continues at coordinate 619,567,912 of OZ012735.1, read as the reverse complement.
ATGATATGATTCTGGACATGCATATGATGCAAGATGCTTATGATGTCGAATGTGATGCGTATGATGCACATGATTATGACGGGTAATTGGAAATGCAAGCGCCGACGTGGCTGATTTTGGTAGTTGCCAATGCAAGTTGGACTTTAGGTTTAGGTGGGAAGGTAGAGGATAAGCCTGACTTCCTAACATCAATCTTTTCATGATGTAATAAAAAAATTTGGAGGTGCTGATATCTCCAACTCGGGACTAGCTTTGCTAGGCTTGACGGCCTTGTTGGTCAAGTCGTTTCAAGATTTAGAACGATGTTCCTGTGTACTCCTTAGAATCATGGAGTCGTGGTCACCCCTTAATTACCCTAAAAGAGTGAGTCGTCCCTTAATTCAATCTTACCATAATGTCTTTATATGCAAAACCCATCATCAAATAAATGAAACTTGCAACCATATGGTAAAATAAAAAGAACAGAGAAAACTTCGATGAAAGTAATTTTTATTGATGAAAACCCATAAATGGGAAAATTAAAAAAGGAGGCAATTCCTAAAAGAGGTAATTGCTTTGAAAGACATATATAAAAGAAACTAATACAATGTTGGAAACGATTCCTGCCTGTTGCACCCCAAAATTTGACCAACATTTCTTTACCTAGCTTGTGTTTCATTTCATTCACATTAGCATTATCATTTGCATTTCATTGACATGTATGCAGGAGATCAAGAGGTATGATTACCAATCAAGAGCTACACAAGACTTTTAAGCTAGCTAAGAAGGTTGTTCAAGTGTTCAAGTGTTGATATCCTTGTCAGAGAAGTTAAAAGATCCTCAGAGAGATTGGTTGAAACCAAGAGGGTGTGCCTCCTAACTTGAGAGTTGTGGGAAGTCATCAGATGATTCTGAAGCCATAAGGATGGACTTGAGGTCTTGAGAGAGCTCATGAGAAGTGTTGAAGATCACTTTGAGGCCTAGACAAGTCATTGTGCCAATTTAAGAAGACTCAACCATGATTGGTGCAGTTAGGGTTTGACTGGGTCAACCCTAAGTCAACTGATGATTTGGAGAAGGTTGAGACCTAATCCAAGAGCCATGTGATCATAGATTGATGCATTGAGATGTTATAAGGATGATTCCAAGGTTAACTCATCATGATTGAAGAGTTTGAGAAGTTTCAAGCTAGGGTTTCTAGGGCTTGACAGTGTAAAATTCCCTAGTTTGACCCCTAACTTCAGGGCAATGTAGCTCAAGATGTGATTGTTATCTCATCTTGCCCCCAACATGATTGTTGTATAGCATGGGCTTAGATTTAATTTGAGTTCTAGAAGTCCTTGATAGGATTTGTAGAACTCAAGTTATGGCTTTGACAAGTTACAAGTCATCTGAGGAATGTCAATTTGGAGCTTGAAAGTTATCCAACTTGCATGAAACGTTTTCCCAAGAAGGATGGTTCCTATGAACTTTTGGTCAACATGAATGTTGTTCCTTATCCTCTTATCTTTTTAGAGATTACTAGAAGTCCTTGATAGGATTTGTATAACTCAAGTTATGGCTTAGACAAGTCAAGGGTATTTTGGACATTTGGTGATTATAGGTCATTTGTGATCATAGGCCATTTTCACCAACTTAGAGGCCTCAAATGAAGTTTTGTTCAACTAGAAAGTTTCTCAAAATGGGGTTTTAACCTTTACCATGCATCAAGGAGGCATTGAAATGGCTCAAGGAGAGACTTGGTTCAAGAAATTTTGAAAAAAGAAGAATTAAAAGGATTTAATGGTCAAAAATTCAAATAATCCATTTGGTGACCAAATGAGACAAACTTATAGGTCATTTTGATTGTAAAATTCATTTTAAAGATAATGGAAATAGAACTTTTCTCATTTGAGGTCAAAATCATGGAGTTGCATTTAGTTACTTAAGACTTAAGTTACATATGCCAAACTACACACAAGTGCAAAACCAAGGTGCTAACACATTCAAACACACTCAGAATCTCATGTGGAGAGAAATTGAACAAGGTTGAAGGGGAAATGCAAGCTATAACCTGAACGGGTATGAGGATGGCATGAGATGACATTTTCCATGACATGAGATATTGAAATTCTCCTTGGATGGATCCAGAAGCTGCTAGATCATTCATTCATGTCCTATATATAATTCTGAAGTGGTTCATAGCAGAGGTTGGTGAGAATTGAGAGAGAAGAGAGAGATTGCATTTTGAATTTGCACATTGCAAATCAAAATCGGTTACATCAATTGAGGCCATTTCAATCCAAGTTCTTGATCTCAGTAGCTTCCATTTGTGTTAGAGATTGATTCTAGATCAAATTCAGGGCAAAACCATTGAAGGATCGTGAGATAGCATTTGAAATTCCTCATCTGCAACTCAGAATCGGGTTCAAGAATCTACCGAGTTTCAACTCATTTCTTTGCATACAGAACCTTCCTTGGATGCTAGTGAAGGAATCTGGAAGTTCTTGAGGGTTGATTTGAAGATTTGAGTACTCTATTCACACGATTTTATCAGGTATGTAAACTTCAATCCCTGGCTTAATTTAAGCATAATCAATAGGATTTGTTAGGTTAGAATCATTGTAGATTAGTGTAGGAAGCTTTCTGGTAGCAATTGGATTGATTTAGAGACAAAAGCTTAGGCTACCAATTTTCTGTTCTTGATCGTATCTTGATGATTCTTGAGAGTTAATCATAGTTTGATAGCTAGATCAACTCAGTGAAGCATGGTGATGATGTTAGACACCATAACTTGGAGTTTGGTGTGATTTGATTCTTGAGTGATTTCTGAAAATTCCATCGTGATTTGAGTTAGGATGAGTTTTAATGTTATTGATTAGCATGGTTAGATTCAGTGGAAAAAATGGAGTGGATTAGTGTATTCAGGTGAGAGTTTTTATGGATTATTGATGAAACACGAATGAGGAAGATGAAGCTTGAACTCTGAACAACCATGGATTCCCTTTCCCTCCAACATTCAAAAGGAAGAAGATGAGTTGGTCGCCATTGGATTAGACTGAAGACTTTGACCAGGGAAGGATCTAACGGCCACGAGTGATGGAGATTTTGTGAAGGATTCTGAAAGCAGCTTCAACGCTGCGTTTCATTATAGTAATTTGGGTGGGCTTAGTGCAACTTTGATACTAACACCCCTGTTTGAGGCCCACTTGAGTTTTACACTGAATTTTGTTGCTATTCATACCGCACGCTTTTTCTTTTTTCATTTGATTTTCTATTTGTTTTCTGAATAATAATTGGGCTTAGTAGCGCTTTAGTATCTGCACCCCCTTTGGGCCCATCTTTTGTTTTGAACTGGGTTTAATTGCTATTTGCCACGCTGGTCTTTTATTTTCATTTTAATTTTTCATTTCATTCATGGTTATTGGAAAATCCATAAAAAATTGAAAAATAACTCAATTAATTCCATTCTTTTTTCCATTGATTCATGATTGAATCTAGTTTTTTTTTAGATAAAAAATATTAATATTTCATGCATTTTTGATTTTATTAGCATTTGTTGAATTTTAATTGATGTTAAAATAATCATGGTTGATACTTGGTTTTATTGAATTTGGTTTGATCATGTGATGATGATTCTTGCCTTGTTTTTTTGTGTGTAGATAACATAGATATGCATGTTCCCCCTAGATTTTTCTCACATTTTTGTGATGAATGTAAGTGGTAGTTTTAGGTTGAAACCTTTAGGAGCTCCATTTTTAGGGTTTATGGTTAATGCCTTATGATTTAGGTTTTATATCTAGGACTTGGTGGATGATTCAACCTCTGAATTTTGTATGGTAGAGTCATGATTGACTTAGGTTCCCATAGTTATTTTTGTAGGATTTTATAATTGGTTTTAGTATTTTAGTTAGGATTAACTTTAGTACTAGGTTTTAGGTGATCCTAACTTGCTAATTCAACTAGAATGACTTCTTTAGTTCCCTTAGATTAGGGTTTTGTCTCTCTTGCTTTTGGATGATGTTGAAGACAAGCTTGGGCTACCATGGATTGAGATGAAGAAGCTTGGATGTGAAGATTTCCCTTCTTTTGGTGTAGTGTTGATTAGGTGTTGAGATTAGGGTTTGTAGGCATAGCTTCTAGATAGATTCTCTTCCTTCATAAACATGGAAGATGTTGATCACTTCCATTCTTCCCTATGATGTAAGGTCCCCTGTGAAGGCCTCATCCCTCCTTTGGTAGGATGTGTGGCTCTTTACAAGTTGGTAGAACCTTTGAGGGTCCCTTTCTCTAATGATAGGATGCTTGGTGGTGACCTTTGGTCTTCACTCTGCTACCAATCATCCAAACTTTGCTCTTGTTAGATGAATCTTTTTTCCCTGCTAGAGGATGGAGTTCCTTGCTTGAAGAAGACTGAAGAGGATAGAAGTTGATACTTCTCTGTATTTGAAGACTGCCATTGAAGCTGAAGCTTGTAGATCAGGAAGAGCAAGTTGATACTTGTAAGGAAGAAGGAGCTGAAGCTTGAAGAAGAAGAGGAACAAGTTGACACTTGTGAAGGGAATCCATTGGAGATGGAATGAAGAAGTTGGAGCTTAAGGAAGAAGCAAGTTGATACTTGTGAGTTTAATGCATTAAGTTCCTGAAGGAACAAGTTGATACTTGCAATTGGGATTGAAGCCTGGAGGTGGAGTCTGTTTTGGAGCTGAGGCTTGAAGAAGAAAGAATAAGTTGATACTTATGTTTGATGTATTAGAATCCTGAAGAAGCAAGTTGACACTTGCTATTAAAGATGACAGCCTTGAGGAGCAGTTGAAGACTGAGGATTGAACTACTGTCAAAGGAGAGCTTTGCTGTGGGAGTGGTTGATCTGCTTTCTTTCCTGTCTGTTTGCTTTCTGTGCACATGTATTGATGTGACTTGTGTGATTTGCTTGATGCATTAGAATAAGTTCATATCTAGACTGATTTAAGCTAGGAGCATGATTGCACTAGAGGTTGAGTTGCTCCCTCTACTTGTATTTTTATTGTATGGCTTTGCTTGCAGGTATTCGATGGAGCCCAGCTCCCTTGCCTATGTGGTGTGTTATTTGCTTGATGGCATTTTATTTTATTTCTTCTGTATGATTACAGTTATTCATATCTGGCTTGAGGTCGAGATGAGCTTGTGGAGGCTAACACCCCACACACATTTCCTCCCTCACTTGCATTGCATGCATTTTACAGTCGTTTACTGTTTACTGTTAAGTTGATGCTTTATCTGTTTCTGTTTATCATTGACATGATCCCCTAGGAATCTCACTTCCTTTGATAAGGAAGTGATGATTAGAACTTTAGGTTGAAACCTATGCATGATAACTTCTAGGAGTTCCCTGTTTCAAACCTCAACCATAGGATGAATCCTTGGCATGACAACATTAGGACTTGATAGTCTCCCCTTAGTTGTCCCTCTCTCTTCTTATCTTCAAACAAATCAAAATACAGTAATAAAGGTTAACTGACGTCGTACGTTACGAGCCTTAAGCTATCTGAGAAAGGATTGTTGGAGAGTTTCTTTTCAACAGTTTGGATGTTTAGTATGGCACCCTTTGGGTGACATGCGACACATTCACTCTCAGGTCATAGTCTCTAGTGCGATATTGGTTGCAAACATCCATAAAAAACAATTCTTCCGTAAAAGACAGAAAACAAACCTCAAACCTTTTTGCCCCGTGGGCCCATAATTCAAAGAAAGCTTTTCTGAAGAAAAGAGTGTCGTTAACTCCCAGTTCTACCGCAAACGGTAACGCATAAGTCTCCAAGGGTCGTGCTGCGTACGCCAAACTGCTGGAACTGTCTGTTAACCCTACTCGATAAAACAGATGAATCTGAATCCCCGTAATCCGTATTAGCCCGAACTACGTAAGCTCTGATCTCTCATACCTGTTGAGAGTACGTAGGAACAATACTGATGTATTGGCGAGCCACCTTCCCCGTAACCCGTAGTTAGTCGAACTACGTTGACTCTGATTTCTCATTCTCTGATGAGAATACGTAGGCATAAAGTGCGACGCTTTGCCGAGTCATTTTCTTTTCTTAAGCCGGTCTTGATAGGTAGATAGATAAAACAAACTCGTCATAAACACAACAAGCATGGATCCCATCGAGTACGATGGACGTGAGGGGTGCTAATACCTTTCCCTTGCGTAACCGACTCCCGAACCCAGACAATGGTTACGATGACCTTGTCTTATACCTTTTTCGTCAGGTTTTTCCGATCGTTTCCTTTCCCGTTCTGAGGGATAAATAACGAAAGGTGGTGACTCTTCTGTTTAGCTGGCGCCGATTTTCGCAGTAGCGACAGCTGGAGACTCTGCTGGGGATCTGATAGTTTCCTGGGATCCAACGTCCCTTATGCGAGTCAGTGTGGGGATCCAACGTCCCCTGCGAGAGTCAATCCTAGCGCTTGTATGATTACTTGTCGGGTTGTGTTTATTTATCGCATTTTATTTCCCGCATTTTATTTGCAGTATGATATGATTATCTGTGCTGTTGTGGGAAGGGGCATTCTGATGAGTGATAAGCCAGACCCAGGCTTGAGTGTACTTAGCATTAGTTGTGGAAATTAGTGGGCGCGTGCTTGCTTTGCAGGCACTAGTGTCTCATGAAATCCACGCTCAGACGAGGTTCTCCCGGTTGACTTCTTTTCCGGCCCTTTGGGCCTGAGGGGTTGTTGGTTTGGAGGATTGTCGACTCTGGGGACCGATCATTTGGAATTCAGCTGAGTGAGGCCGCTTCAGGAGACGGTGATGCCACACCTTGTGGGTATCGTATCACCTCTCTTGAATGTCTGTGACGCTGATGACCGTATAGGATGCTGAACTTGTGTCAGTTTAGGTCCATACCTGTGAGCAGGGTCGGGTTTGTTGCAGGAAACCTTAACCTTCAGACTACCTGGTTTTCTTGATAGTGAATCAGTTTTGTTGGTATCAGAGGTTCTCATCATCAGATGTATATGTGTTCTTGACAGAGCAGATTTGTGGTCCTGTATCAGAGGTCCTTATTCTCAGATATGTATGTGTTCTTGACAGAGCAGAGTTATGGTCCTGTATCAGAGGTCCTTATCTTTAGAGATATATGTGTTCTTGACATAGCAGAGTTATGGTCCTGTATCAGAGGTCCTTATTGTCAGATGTATGTTTGTTCTTGATAGAGCAGATTTATGGTCCTGTATCAGAGGTCCTTATTATCAGATGTGTGTTTGTTCTTGACAGAGCAGAATTTATGGTCCGACATCAGGGTTTTCTTTTCATCAGAAATAGGGTTGTTCTTGACAGAGCAGTATTGTGGTTTTGTTGATACAGAATCTCCGCCTTCATCTCTTCAACAACACAGTTGTCTTGATCTCCTGCTGCATGATTGCATTTTACATTGCTTTGCATACCCATTTGCATTTCATTAACGTGTGTCTGTGTTGCAGGTACCGTTTCCCCCGATTCAGGTTTTCTTGCCTTCTGTTGTGCTATTATGGGTTCTCTGAGGAAGACCATGGCTTACAAACTCCCCACTCCTGATGTTGTTCAGCTGACTGGTTTGATCGCTTTGACAGATGATTATGTGAGAGATGAATTCAGAAAGTCTTATGGGAAACTGCTCAGCTTGGTTCGTAAACCTTCTGTGTTTGAGTTGAACGGGTTGCACGCCCTGCTGCAGTTCTACGATCCTCCTTTAAAATGCTTTACTTTCCAGGATTTTATTCTCGCACCCACACTAGAGAAGTATGCTGATTTGTTAGGTGTGCCTATCAAGAGTCAGATGCCCTTTGTTCATATGGATGTTGAGCCTAATCTGGCTAGTCTAGCTCCTTCACTTCATCTGGATGCCTCCGAGTTGGTATTGTCTAGTTGGAACAGGGTTCCCGGTTTCTCCTTGCAGTTCTTAGTGGGAAAGGCCCAGCAGTGTGCCAAAGACGGATGTTGGATCGTGTTCAACGCCATCCTCGCTCTTTGCATATATGGCATCATTCTGTTCCCCAATATGCCCGACTTTGTAGACTTCGACGCATTTCACATCTTTGCATCAGGGAATCCAGTCCCTACCTTGATAGGAGATGTTTACCATTCCGTCCACTACAAAAACGAGAACAGAAGGGGAAAGAATGTATCGTGCTGTGTGCCCCTGCTCTATAGATGGCTTGATAGTCACCTACCCAAGAAGGGTCCCTTTGCTTCGTCTGCAGCCACAACTGAGTGGTCTGAGCGATGGATGAGTCTGTCAGCAGAGGATATTACCTGGTTTGATAGAGATAGGTTGGGTACCGAGATTATCTTCAGCTGCAGTGGGTTTCCGAATGTGCCTTTGATAGGCAGGAAGGGTTGTATCAACTATAATCCATCTCTGCTGGTCCGACAGTTTGCTTATGCTTTGAGAGCTCCGCCGAAGGATGAAGAGGTGCATGAATCTATGTACCTCACTGGTCTTCTAGAGGGGGATATGTTATCTAAGCTTCAGCACGCTTGGAATGGTATCATTAAGAGGGGAAGACCGTTGCTGGGAAAAAGTAATAGTCAAGCCTATGCTCCATATGTGACTTGGATCAGAGCCAGAGCAGATGCCGTAGGGATGCCATTTCCACCTGCCCAGCCAGAAAGCCCTCCAGTGATAGAAGAGCCTACCACCGTGCCTATTTAACAGCATAATCAGGTGTTATCTGAGAGAGATGAGCTGAAGAAGGCAAATGAAGAACTGGAGAAAGAATTGGCTCAACTCAGAAGCGAGAAAAGCGAAGCCGTCTATTCCTTCAAGAGGCAAACAGAGCTGGTGAACCAGTTAGGGACAGATTTGACTAAGCAGATGGCTGAGCGTGAGCGTTTGGGTCGGGACTTCAAAGTTGTCAATGACGTACTGGCCACTAAGAAGCAGCACTTGGATGAAGCGTACCGGAGAATATCCAAGTTTAATCAGCATTGGAAGGCCACCCTAGCCAACGGCAAGGAACGGGAGGATAAACTGAAGCAGCAGATCTCCAAGTTGAAAGCCCAGGTGGAGGCTAGTGAGAAGAGGTTTGATGAAGAAACCACTCGCAGATACGCCGCCGAAGGCCAGCTCAACAAAGCTCGTGCTAACCTGAAAGAGCGCAAACTGACGTTTGAATCCAATAAGCGGAAGTTAGAAGATTGTTTCGGAGAAGGAGCATGGGAAGACTCAGTCGAAGGTCTTCAATACACTATTAGGCAGAGGGAGTTACTCGTCGAAGGGTTGCTCACTCGGCCTGATCATCCAGAAACGAGGGATCTGTTAGAAGAGTTTCGAGCCCGTGGCCGTACTTGACTATATTTATAATCCTTTTGAGTTGATCATCACCAGGCTTGTTGGTCGAGGTCATGCTATTGATCCTGCTTGTATCCAGTAACGTTGTGTACTGCCTTGATGGGCTTTCTTTATATATATGAGATGTTACTTCCATGACTGGACTCGGACTTCTTATTATCAGCACTGGCACTCAGGCACTAGGATCGGGGGGGCACCTCCCTAACGCACAGACACACGTTTGCATTTGCATGAAGCATATGCATAACGAGCACTTTGTCGTTTTTCTAACCCTTTGTGTATACAGGTTGTTCCAGGATTGATCAAAGACCAATCCACCGCTATCCGACCAGAGCAAATCAAGCTAGAGCTATGGAGCAAGTGCAGACTGACGTTCAAGAACTCCGAGAGAGGATGGACCGCTTCATGGAGCTCATGCAAGTGGTTGCCAACGGCCAGGACCAGCTCAGAACTTCGGTCCAGCCTCTGATTTCAAAGGTTGACAGCAATGGTGTACTCCATGGTGGGACTGTTCCAACTCCTCCACCTGTTGAAACTCCTCAGAATGGCATCCCCGTGACCGGGGGGAATGGCATTGGTAACGGTAATGTGATCGCTAACATGGGGCTCAATGGTAATACGGTTGGCATCGGTAATGGGAATTTCGAAGCTAATGTCAATGTTGGGCTGGGCAACGGCACTGCGGGTGTCGGAAACCTGTATGGGCCTCAGCCATGGTTAGAAGACCGTCAAGAAGATCTATTCTCACAGAAAGGTGCTGAAGGAGAGCTGACTGCTAAAGCACGTCTGAGGTTTAAGGCACTCGAGGACAAGATGAGGAATTTCGAGAACCTGAACACTATGGGTGTTGACATGTCCAAGTTGGGACTGATTGCTGATTTCAAGGTGCCTCCCAAGTTCAAGGTACCCAACTTTGAAAAGTACAAGGGCACCACCTGCCCTCGCGTCCACCTAAGATCATACTACTGGAAGATGTCCGCTCACTCCGAAGACGAGAAGTTGCTGATGCACTTCTTCCAGGATAGCTTGTCCGGGCCATCCTTGGAATGGTACATGAGTTTGGAACCTACCAGTGTGCGCACGTTGAAGGAACTTGCTGAAGCATTCGTGCACCACTATCAATATAACAGTGACTTGGCTCTTAACCGAGTTCAACTGCAGAATTTGTCACAGAGGAACAACGAAGGGTTCAAGGAATACGCCCAGCGGTGGCGTGAATTGGCAGCTAGGGTTCAGCCGCCGATGGTTGAACATGAGCTTGTTGAAATGTTTGTAGCCACCCTCCCAGGGGTTTATTACGAGAAATTGGTCAGCAGTATGTCTGGAAGCTTCTCAGATCTCATCATCACGGGCGAGCACGTTGAAAATGGGATCAAACTGGGGAAAATTCAAGGTGATCTATCCTCAACTGGAGGAGGAAAGAAACCGTATGGTGGCAAAAGACGGGAAGGAGAGACGAGCGTCGTGTCTAACGCTCGAAGGAAAGGTAAAGGCCCTCACCAGCAGGTGGCTAGCATAACCATCCCCACGATCCCACAGCAGCAACCCCAGCCACAGCAGCAACCGAATCAGCAAGGGTACCAAAAGTATCAGAACAGGGCACCTCTATCAAGTCGCCACCTCGAGACGCCACCCATGTCTTATGCTCAGCTGTTACAAACTCTGCTTCAGTTACAGCTAATCCAGAAGAGAACCCTGGCTCCCTTGACAGGGGTACCTCCGCCAGGTTATGATGCAAGTGCAACATGTGAGTTTCACTCAGGGGCACCAGGCCACACGATAGAAAACTGCAAAGCCTTCAAGCACAAGGTGCAAGATATGGTGGATGCTAAGATCATCAACTTCTCAGATAATGTGCCAAATGTCACGAAGAACCCTATGTCGAATCATAGGGGAGGTGGGGTAAATGCCATCATTGAAGACGAGAGCTCGGATTTGTTGACTGACGTCAAGGATCTGAAGACACCGCTTAGCTTCGTTAAAGCCAAGCTGATGAAAAGAGGTTTCTTTCCGGGCTGTGGCGAACTGTGTATGGGCTGTGCGACTCGTCCTGACGGATGTGAACAATTGATAGAAGGGATTCAGAGTCTGATGACTGAAGGAATCTTGCAGTTTAGCCAAAGGGCCGAATATGGATCTGGAGAGGTAATGCTGAAGCAAAATGATGAGGTTGCCACCATCACCATCCCTCTCCGGTGTTGCACCCCAAAATTTGCCCTCACAATACAAGACTTTGTGTTCCAAGAAGGTTCACAAGGTTCACAAAATTCATAATTGGTCAGAAGAGTTGACAATTCCCTCAGACAATGCACCTCCTAAGCAGTGCATCCAAAACTAGGGTTTTGACTTTAATCAGGCTAAATGGACTTCCAAGACTTCAAGTGAGCTTCATAACATCTTATATGTGTATAAGAACTCCCATGTCAAGTTTCAAGACTTTTCCCAAAAGTTTGCTCAGTCAGATGATCAGATAAGTCAAAAGCAGTCAATGCAGTTAAAAGGTCAAACTGAGGTCAACTGTGGTCAAACCAAAGTCAAACTTCATGATTTTTTTTGCCAACATCAAAGAGAGGTTGGGTGAGAAATATTATCATAATAACTGTAATACCCCAAATTTTGCCCTAAGATTTGTCGTCGCATTTCATTGCATTTAATCAATTACTAACAAATTTGTGTAGTCGTTTGACTTTTTGCAGGTAAATATCATATGGCATGCATTTTTTTTCTAAAAAGTAAAAATGGCACAATTGGCAGGAGGACATGTGTAAGGAGTTATGAGTGTGAGAGGTTGAGAGTTCGAATCTCACCTTTGTCACTTTTTTTTGTTTTTTATTATTTTTACTCTAAATTTTTCTATCTTTCATTAAAAAAATAACAAAAATAGTTTTTTATTATTATTTAATTATTATTTTCGTATTTTAATTAAATCATTTTTTAAAATATTATTTTTTTCACTTTTTTCTAAATTATTCATAAAAATATCCAAAAAATCATAAAATAAAAAATATTGAAAAATTTTTTTTTCTTTTTATAATATTTTTTATTTTAGGAATCAATAGGATTATTAGTTTTTATTTTAAGTTTATTTTAATTATTTTAAATTATTTAAATTTTATTTTTTCTTAACTAATTATTTAGTTTGGGCTTTAAAATGGGCTTTAGGGACATTATTGACAATTTGGTGTTAACCCTAATTTGTTCCCTATATATACATGTGTTGCCTTGTTGGAAAAAAGGAGAGAATGAAAAAAACCTAAGAGGAGTGAGTGCCGTTTGCCGTTATTTAGTTTTCTTCTTCATCCATTACTATTGTTTCTTTTTCTTCATCGTTTACCGTTATTTCTTTTCCTTCATCTATTACTGTTGTTTCTTTTTCTTCATCTTTTACCGTTATTTCTTTTTCTTCATCTATTACCGTTATTTCTTTTTCTTTATCTATTACTGTTACGTTTATATATATATAATTTTTAAATTGTTAGAGTTTATATATATAAGATTTTTGATCGAATTATGTCGATACGATGTTTGCACATTTGTGTACATGACGCGTGACATTTGTGTTAGTTCGATCTGGTTGCGATGATCGCATTTTTGTGTGAGCAATAATACTATTTTTTGCTTAATTTCTTTTTCTTTGCGATAAATTTTGTTTCGTCCGATTTAGATCTGGTTGCGATGAGCGCATTTCTGCGTTAGCAACATTGTTGGGTTATTTGGCACATTTAAAATTCGTTATTGCTTTATTATTATTATTATTATTATTATTATTATTATTATTATTATTATTATTATTATTATTATTATTATTATTATTATTATTATTATTATCATTATTTATTATTATTATCATTATTATCATTATTATTACCATTATTATTATTATTGTTATCATTAATTTATTAAAATTTGTTATAATATAAAAAATCTGTTTTTTAAAATAAATAACATTAACATCTTTTCCAAATTAATATGAAAACCTATTATTTTTAAGAAAAACTTTTTTTAGATAAATTTAAAATAATAACTAAAATCTTTTTTTTAAAATAATAACTAGAACCGTTATTTATTTTATTTTATTATTGTTCAATTCAAATTTCATTATCATATTGTATCTGCTCCTCTCATGTAACCTCGCGAACTTAACAATCGCTCTTTAAATTCTGCCTTTAAATTTCTGCTTGCATGGTTTAAATTATGACATTATCTCTCTGTTTGCATGATTCAATTATCTCACGCGTTTACTATTATTTCTGTCACATTGCACACATCCGAAGGTTAGGTCTAACTGTTTGGCCGCCGCGCCAATAGTCCGTAAAACTTCACACATTCAATTTCAAATCCTCAAAACTACAAACTACAAACCCTAATTTTCACAAATGCCTCGCCGCGCTCATTTTAGGGTTTCCCGCCGTGGAATCCCTAATTTAACCCTAATTACAACTTAACATTTCAACGTAGAGATTTGGAGTTTCTACACTCCACGTAAGCGTGTCCTTAAGATGCGTTTATTCCCCTTGAGACCTTGACCACAGTCAAGAAGTTTCTAACCTCCCTATTGAGGGGAACTACGATTACTCTGATTCCACTCCCGTAAGGATACGTAGGCACAAGATGCGATGTTTTGCCGAGTAAACTTAGAATTAACCCCCTTTATTATTTATTATTGCTTATTTATATTTTATTTAATTATTTTGCTTATTATTTTGTAATTGTTTCTTGGATGTAAAGTTGTTTAATTATTTAATTATTATTATGGTTAGTAATTAGGGAGTGTAACAACATGTATGTAATATTAAAATAAATTTAGATCACTTTTAAATAAAGATAATTAAAATAAACACGTCACACACGTAAGTCGATTTTAATCGCCGTCTCACTTCCTAAGGATATCCCTCAAGTTGCCTACGAATAATGGTTAAGTGGGGTGTATAAAGCAAGTCCCTCAAATAGAAAAATCATCAAAGTCCCTTATGGTTGCCTTTACGAATCGAGTCCCTTTCGAAAAATGATGATGGTCCCTTATATGTGCTTATTACATCCCACAATGGCCTTCAAAGTCAAATTGTCCCTCACATATCCCTTAACATCCAAAGTAAGGACTACCTACTCCATTATAGTAGGGATAGTCTTACTAAAGGAAAGAATGAAGAATAAGAAAGACCTTTAAACATTAGGGTAGGTTACTCCTAGGTGCTTGCTCACTTCAAAATTGTTTCGCACTTAAACAAATTTTCAACAAGTTTTCAAACAAGTTCTTAACACATCCTTACATGGATTATTTATTAACTATTCTGAAAATTTTCTATTCACACACTACAATTTCAAAACAATTCAAAAGTGAGCTTAAGTACCTAAGAGCCCATGGATAACCATGGATGAAAAGGATGCTAATACCTTCCCTTTTCATAACCTACCCCCCGGACCCAAAATATTCTCTAAGGTCTTTCCTGTTCTTTTATAACCTTTCCTTATGGATAAAATAAAATTCGGTGGCGACTCTTGCTATCCGCAACATTGTTTAAAGTCAGTTCACCGGGTTACAGAACTGGCGACTCTGCTGGGGATAAATTTAAGAGGGGTACCCTTAGGAATTAAGATCACTTTAAATTGTTTGCCTTGTTTGCTTTATTATTATATTGTTGGGGTGCTCTTATGTGTGAAAGGTCCTAACCCGGATCTAGTGTACCTTAGGTAAATGGCAATAGACCAAGGAAACTGTATGACGTATATCGATACGGTTGATCTGGTGGCCATAGTTAGTGCGACTTCTTGGTTGGTGCTTATATTCCTTAAGTCAAGTTGAGGATAATATTGAGGCTGCCATATGTTGTCAATGCACTAACTGACTTTTAGAACCCTAGTTAACTCATCTTGGCCTCTAGAAAGTAGTGAGGTAACCGGCTTTGGTGCAGACTGAAGTTGGTTGACACTCGATACTACGCTCATTGAGATCTTAAACTTGGAGGGTTTTGGTTGGCAAGTAAGTTGCCTTCTGAACAACCACCCTTGTGAAGGATCAATGATATTGAGATCCCTTAGAACCTGGTTACTTTTGTAGGACAGGATGAACCATCTAACTTCAGGGGAGGGTACTTGCCTTTGAACCTCATGCGAGCCTTTAAACCTAGGGCTATGGTGTGACTTGTTTGTGTGTGCCACATGTTTGTGATTGAGCATGACATCATGACATCATCATGCATCATAAGCATATCATTTTCCCTAACCATTTCAAGGACCAAAGGATTTATCTTTGTTCTTTGTTGCAGGTCATGGCTTCTGCTCGTAGAAACACCATCAGGATCAACTTTGTAGGGATACCTGCTAAGCTCAAGGAGTTGGTTTCCCTAGTGCCTGATCATTCCCAGTTCAACAAGAGACATGGTCACTTATTGGATCTAGTTACTTCAGGGTTCAGTGAAGACATGATGAGTGTGTTGTTTCAGTTCTTTGACCCTAAGCACCATTGCTTTACATTTCCTGATTATCAGCTGGTTCCAACCATGGAGGAGTTCTCTAAACTTCTGGGTATACCTGTTCTTGATCAGAAGCCATTCACAGGCTTAGAGAAGGAGCTTAAACCAGAAGTTATTGCTGCAGCTCTACATCTGAAGAAGTCTGACATTGTTCTAGAGACGAAAAGTGGAGTTAAAGGTATTCTTGCCAAGGTATTAGTGGATAAAGCTCAAATGTTCTTGAAGGCTATGAGCTACGATGCTTTTGAGGAGATCTTAGCCTTATTGATTTATGGCTTAGTGTTGTTCCCCAATCCTGATCAGTTCATAGACGTTCATGCCATCAACATATTCCTGAGTCACAATCCAGTGCCTACCTTACTTGGAGACATCCTACATTCTCTTCACACCCGTACTACAAGGGCAAGGGGAACTTTGATGTGCTGCATACCTTTACTTTCTAGGTGGTTTATTTCTCACCTTCCTCGCTCAGTAATGAAGAATGAGCAAGGGTTCAGATGGTCCAAGAGGATCATGTCACTTTCTCACTCAGACATCCATTGGTGCTCCAGATCTATGGAGAATGTCACCATCATTGACCGTTGTGGGGAGTTTCCTAATGTGCCACTTCTAGGCATAAGAGGAGGCATCACCTACAACCCATCTCTAGCTTTACGACAGTTTGGTTACGCCCGGAGCGATGGTCCACATGACATGTTGATTCAGGGCATTGTGTTTGATTACGACAACGATCTTCAGGGTTACCGTCAGAGATTCATCCGAGCTTGGGGAAAGGTAAACAGGATTGACAGCAAGACACTGGAGCCTAAGTACACTATTCCTATGGAGGCTTATCTCAGATGGGTACGATCTCATGCTCAGACACTCATGATGCCATATCCTGCCGTCCTACCAGTTACCATGGAACCTGTTGCTGAAGGAGACACAGCTTATACCATCCTTCACCCAGACATGCCTACTGATATGGAAGACTTGCAGAGATCATGGATCCAACTGAAAGAGCAAAGAGATACTTTCGAGGCTCATTACAAAGCAAGCCAAGCAAGGATCCTAGAGCTAACAAAGCTACTTCATGAGGAACGAAACCTCAACTCATACCTCAACACCAAGAGGAAACGTCCATGGGAGACTTAAAACCCCATCTTTTGTACTTATTTCGTTTTCATTTTTTGTAAGCCTAAAAGGCAAAACAAGTTATTACTAATAAAAAGTTACTTTCTTGTTTGTTTAAGCAAATTTAAATCCTGCGGTCCTTGAAAACATTGCATATGCATTCCCATATCATTGCATCACAGGTTTATAATTGTGCACAGGTTTCTCATCTTCTCGCTGTTTATTTCAGCAATGGCTCTTGAACAATCAGTTAAGGATCTCCAGGCACAGAATGCACAGTTCCAAGAGCTGATCCTGAACCTATCCAAGGGGCAGGATGAATTGAAGACACTGCTGGCCAAGAAGACTAAGAAGGCTAGAAGGTCTGCTGGGTTGCTCAACATGGGAAGAAGGTTCAAAGGTCCTGTCAAGACCAAGGAACAGGTTGAAGACTATGAATCTGAAGAATCTGAGCAGGAGAGAGGCAGTCTCCACAACACTATGGGGGACTCTGATTCTGAGGCTAACTACTACCATGAGCCTAACAAAGACAAATTCAAGATGCTGGTGGATAGAATGGATGCTATGGAATTACAGAAATCATCTGGGTTGGATTTTGAGGATTTGAGCTTGATATCTGGGGTGGTCATACCCATTGGGTTCAAAGTTCCTACATTTGTTGTCTATGATGGGGTCTCTTGTCCCAAATTGCATCTGAGGTCTTATGTCAGAAGAATGCAACCCCACACTGCTGATAAAAAGTTATGGATCCATTTCTTTCAAGAGAGTTTATCTGGAGCTCAGCTAGAGTGGTATTATCAGTTGGAGAGTGTCAACATCAAAGATTGGAATGACCTTGCTGAAGCTTTCTACAAGCAGTATCAATACAATGCTGACTTAGCCCCCACTCGCATGCAGCTTCAAAGCATGTCTATGGGTGCCAAAGAAAGCTTTAAGGAGTATGCTCAGAAGTGGAGAGACTTAGCTGGAAGAGTTCAACCTCCTTTGACTGATAGGGAGTTGGTTGATATGTTCATGTGTACGCTGAATGGTCCGTTTTACAGTCATCTCATTGGAAGCTCATCATCTGGCTTCACTGAGTTGATCATGACAGGAGAGCGAGTAGAGAATGGTATCAAGAGTGGTAAGATCCAAGTGGGCACTTCTTCATCAGGTGCTGCAAAGAAGCCTCCCACTGGGAAGAAAGAATCTAATGCTGTTTATGGTCAGCCTGATCGTAACAGAAGACATCAGTCTGTGAGTGTAGTTCATATTTCAAATCCAACTCCTGCAACAACAGAGCAGCCTCAGGGCAACCAACAGAGGGCTAGAAGACAGTTCACGAAGATCAACATGTCAATGGCTCAGGCATTACAACATTTGTTGAAGGCTGAACTTATTACCCTGAGGGAGGCTCCTCAGAATCCCAATGTTACATCTCCCAAGTACAATCCCAATGCACGATGTGCATATCATTCAAACTGTCCAGGACATGATACTAATAACTGCTGGGTCTTGAAGAACAAAATTCAAGATATGATTGATGCTGGAGAAATTGAGTTTGATCCACCAGGTACTCCAAATGTGATTACAGCTCCAATGCCAAATCACGAGAAGACTGTCAACGCCATTGATGAAGATATTGATGAAGATCTGCATGTCTATTCGGTTATGGAGTTGAGCACACCATTGTCTGTTATCAAAAAGAGGTTAGTACAAGCTGGGATCTTTCCAGGTTGTCGTGAAGATTGTTTGTATTGTACCTATAAGCCGGATAGTTGCTTCATTTTGAGAGATGGGATTCAACGTCTCATGGATAAGTATACTATAGTGTTTGAAAGAAGACCAGCATCTGTAGAAAGTATGGTAGATCATCTGACTCAGGGTAAGAAGATTGAAGAGGTTGATATGGTTGACAAAATACCACTAAGAATCACTTCAAAGGGTCCCATTAAAATCACTCATCAGGGCCCAATCAAGATTACTGCTGAAGGTCCTGTGAAAGTTGTTGCTGAAGCCAGAGTAGCTCCTCTGATCATTACCACTCCTGGTCCTATTTCTTATACATCTGACAAAGCTGTGCCTTGGCACTATGGGTCTGATGTTTACATCCATGGTGTCAAGCAGGAGCCTTTACCTGATATGCCTGTTGACATTGATAATATTGCTGGATCTAGCAAGATCACTCGTAGTGGAAGAGTCTTCTCTCCTCCAGTTGCTTCTAAGAGTGCAGTTACTCCTGCTGTTACTTCCACCACTGATGCTCGGGGCAAGGGTCCTGTTATTGAGCCTGTAGCTACTGATGTGCCAGCTGCTGATGACCTCTCTAAGCAGATGGAAGAAGTATTGAAAATCATTCGCAAGAGTGATTATGATATTGTTGATCAGCTGGGGCATACTCCCTCAAAGATTTCTATGCTCTCCCTGTTATTATGTTCTGAGGCTCATGCCAAGTCATTGATCAAGTTCCTAAAGATGGCTCATGTACCCAGTGCAATTTCTGTGGACCAGTTTGAGAATTGTGTTGCTCACCTGACCTATGACAACGGGTTAGGATTTTCTGATGCTGACTTGACCCCTGCCAAGAGGGATCATAACAGGGCCTTGCATATTTCAATTGAATGCAGGGGCACTACCCTGTCTCATGTGCTGATAGACAATGGCTCCTCTCTGAATGTGTTGCCTAAGGAAGTCCTGAACAAGCTGAGTCCTGAAGATACGGTATTGAAGCCCAGTAATATTGTGGTAAAGGCTTTTGATGGTTCTAGAAGAGTAGTGCATGGGGAAATTGATCTTCCAATCAAGGTTGGCTCTCAGGTGTTTACTGCTACATTCTATGTGATGGATATTCGTCCTTCGTACTCATGTCTGCTTGGTCGTCCCTGGATCCATGGGGCAGGTGCTGTGACCTCCACATTACATCAAAAGTTGAGATATCCGGTGAATGGAAAAGTTGTTACTGTCTTTGGAGAGGAAGAATACTTTGTCAGCCATGTAAACACTTTCAAGTATCTGGAAGTAGAAGGTGAATACATTGAAACTCCATGTCAATCATTTGAAGTGGTTCCCTGGGCTGTTAAGGATTGTGTGACTCCTCCTGCTGTGAAGAAGGTTCCTGTGGTCATCAGAAACCCTCCAACAATGGCAATGGCCTCCCTCAATGATGCAAAAGCTGTGGTGGAAGAAGGTGGTTGTACTATTTGGGGTCAGCTTCCTGATATTCCATACAAGTCTGACAAGTTTGGTTTGGGTTTCACTGCAGAGTCCCAGAAGGCTGTTCGTCGTGCTCGTATCACCAATCAAGGGGTTATCAATGCTGTGGGAGATCAAGATGAAGACTACAACTTGGAGGCATGGATTTTTCCTACTATGGGTGCTGGACTCAATAATTGGAAAGCTGAAGATGTTATCCCTATCTCCTTTAGTCAGGAGTAAATACTATTACTGTGTTATGTTTTTAAATTTATAATTTCTGGAACAATTAAAACTTTCAAGCCATGTGCCTTACCCGGGGCACAATGGTGTGCTTGTTACGGGTTGTCATTTCATTTGCATACTTCATTCAATAAAATCAGTGGACGTTTCGTTTTCGTAAATATTGTGTTCCTTGTCTTTCTTTTTCTTTTATTTTTGCTTTATCAGCTATGTGTTCTTACACACACCCACGTCACTAAAATGCAGATCCTCATCCACTCTGGATCCAGTTGATAACAGTTCTACTATTGCCAATTACAATTTCGAGAATGCGATCTATCAAACTGAAGACGGAAACGAGGACGATTGTGAAATACCTGTAGAGCTTGCTAGGTTGTTACAACAAGAAGAGAAAGCTATACAGCCACATGAAGAGCCAGTCGAAGTTGTGAATCTGGGAACTGAAGAAAACAGAAAAGAGGTCAAGATAGGGGCTGATTTAGAGGACAGTGTCAAGAGCAGGTTGATTCAGATGCTACGTGACTATGTGGAGATCTTTGCTTGGTCTTATGAAGATATGCCAGGGTTGGATACAGACATTGTGGTCCACCGTTTGCCAGTGAAAGAAGATTGTCGTCCAAAGAAGCAGAAGGTTCGTCGTATGCGTCCTGAAATGTCAGAAAAGATCAAAGCAGAGGTAATGAAACAGTTCAATGCAGGGTTCTTGGCCGTAACTTCTTATCCTCAGTGGGTTGCAAATGTGGTACCAGTTCCTAAGAAAGATGGTAAGGTACGTATGTGTGTAGACTACAGAGATCTGAACAAGGCTAGCCCTAAAGATGACTTTCCACTTCCTCATATTGATATCCTGGTAGACAACACTGCTCAGCATAAGGTATTCTCTTTTATGGATGGTTTCTCTGGTTACAATCAAATCAAGATGGCACCTGAAGATATGGAGAAGACTACATTTGTGACACAGTGGGGCACCTTTTGCTATAAGGTAATGCCATTTGGTTTGAAGAATGCAGGGGCAACATATCAGCGTGCTATGGTGGCTTTGTTTCATGATATGATTCATCATGAGATAGAGGTATATGTGGATGATATGATAGTCAGGTCTCAGAATGAAGAACAACATCTTGATCATCTGCACAAGTTGTTTGAGAGGTTGAAGAAATACAGGTTGAGATTAAATCCAAACAAGTGTACTTTTGGAGTTAGATCTGGAAAGCTCTTGGGTTTCATTGTCAGTGGAAAAGGTATTGAAGTGGATCCTGCAAAAGTGAAAGCTATACGAGAGATGCCAGCTCCCCGTACTGAGAAGGAGGTTAGAGGTTTCTTGGGACGATTGAACTACATTGCAAGATTTGTTTCCCAATTGACTACCATCTGTGAGCCAATCTTCAAGTTGTTGAGGAAAGATCAGGTGAAGGAATGGAATGATGAGTGCCAGACTGCCTTTGATGAAATCAAGAGATATTTGCTAGAACCTCCAATTTTAATGCCACCAGTTGATGGAAGACCCTTGATTATGTATTTAACAGTATTAGACGACTCAATGGGGTGTGTATTGGGGCAACATGACGAGTCTGGTCGAAAAGAGCAGGCAATATACTACCTTAGCAAAAAGTTTACCGACTGTGAAACAAGATACTCACTGCTCGAGAAAACTTGCTGCGCTTTGGCATGGGCTGCTCGCCGACTAAGACAGTATATGTTGACCCATACTACCTTGTTGATTTCGAAGATGGATCCAATCAAGTACATATTTGAGAAACCTGCTCTCTCCGGAAGAATTGCAAGATGGCAAATGATCTTGACGGAATATGATATACAGTATACCACTCAGAAGGCCATTAAGGGGAGTGTTGTTGCTGATCATTTGGCTCATTAAGCAGTAGATGATTACCAGTCAATGAATTTTGAGTTCCTTGATGAAGACATTATGTCTGTTACCAAAGAACCTGGACAATATGACGGACCTGAACAAGGATCCCGATGGACTATGGTTTTTGATGGTGCCTCCAATGCACATGGTAATGGTGTTGGTGTTGTGATTAGTTCCCCTGAAGGTTGTCATACCCCGATTACTGCCAGACTTTATTTCTATTGTACCAATAACATGGCTGAGTATGAGGCATGTATCATGGGTATGCAAGTTGCTATTGATATGAAGATTCCCCTCCTTGAGAATTATGAAGGATGCAGGCTTGGATGAAGATGAGTGGATTCAGACTCGACTTGACCAGATAAATTTGATTGATGAGAAAAGGTTAGCAGCAGTTTGTCATGGCCAGATGTACCAGAAACGGATGATCAAAGCTTTTAACAAGAAGGTTAAGCCAAAGGTATATCAGGCTGGTGACTTGGTAATCAAGCGTATCATATTACCACAGGGTGATTCTAGGGGCAAGTGGACTCCAACATATGAGGGACCATTTGTAGTCAAGACAGTGTTCTCAGGAGGTGCCATGATACTGACTACAATGGATGGTGAAGACTTCCCACAACCTGTAAACGCAGACATAGTTAAAAAATACTACGCATAAAAAGAGACCCGCTAGGTTGACAGGCCTAGGCAAAAATAAGGGCATCCCGGCAAACCAAAAGGGTTTGGGCAAAAATTAGGGATATATATATAAAAAGATGTACACCCGGCAAGTCGAAAACCTGAAAAGGCGGCTTGGGCAAAAAAGGGTATCCCGGTGGATTGAAAACCTGAAAGGGCAATCCAGGCAAAAGTTAGGGATTAAAGCGTATGACTATGTCTCGTTTGGATCACTCATGAAACTGCAACCAGTTGTACTACTTACTCAAGCTCAAACAGATAAAGCTCAATCCAATCGTTTCCGTCTCAACAGCAAGAAGATGAGATACTTGAGTGGCAATAGTAGAATTGAAACTCAATAGGATTATTTCCCACATAGCTGATTCTTTTTGTAAAACTTCATGACAAAATTCTCTTACTAGGGTTTATGTCTCCTTGTACAAACTTACCCGTGTATGGGTCACTTTTGATATAAATAAATTCCATCTTTTGAATCCAGATTCACTTTTACCCTATTTACATAAGCGAAACGTCCATTGGTTGTGTTTGAATGTATGTATGCCTTTGAATATGATTGATGTTTACCAGAAACGCATGTATGCTTTTAATATGATTGATGTTTACCAGAAATGCATGAAAATGCAGTAATAGTATTTACTAAGGACGAACGAGGGAAGGATTTCAACGAAGCTTCGCCGGTTCATCTTTACAAGACAGTTACAAACCATCAGTAGGACTAATCCATTTTCACAAAGTCTAATCTCCCCTGGAATTTATATCCATCTCTTTTATCCTCATACGGATATACGGGAAATTACTTTCCAATAAGGGCACGATGAACGAAGACGGGATGTTATACTTATCCTACTATCAAACGAAAACGAAGGTTATCTATACCCTACTATCCCCAACAACGGGAGGTTATCTATACCTTGTTATCCCCAACAACGGGAGGTTATCTATACCTTGTTATCCCCAGCAGACGGAGGGTTATATATTCTTCAACAACGAATCGGGATTTATTTTCCTTGGCCAGCAGTTGTTATACAAGGATATCCAGACACTTCCAGCAGTGTCATAACATACATACATCATTTACATCATACCATAACATATATGTCTATAGTACATTACCTAAGTGCATCATGTCATACATGCATACATAAAGCATAAACTAATGTTGTTATACAGAATGCTACCTTGTTTTCAGGTTGATTATCCAACAAACAATCTTATGATCTTTGGGACTGCTTTATTGTAACCTCAGGGTTACTTTATCCTCCTGATGAGCTTCTTATTACTTTGGGACTGCTTTATTGTAACCTCAGGGTTATTTTATCCTCCTGATAGCCTCTCATGACTTCAAGACTGCTTTAGAGCTACTGATTGCTCTATCCTCCTGAAATCATCCTATTACTTCAAGACTGCTTTAGAGCTATTCATTGCTCTATCCTCATGAGGTCATATTACTACTTCAAGACTGCTTTAGAGCTATTCATTGCTCTATCCTCCTGAAGCCATCTAATTATTTCAAGACTGCTTTAGAGTTATCCATTGCTCTATCCTCCTGAAATTACATTATTATTTCAAGACTGCTTTAGAGCTATCCATTGCTCTATCCTCCTGAAATCATTACTTCAAGACTGCTTTAGAGCTATTGATTGCTCTATCCTCCTGAAGACATATCACAAGACTGCTTTAGAGCTGTTGATTGCTCTATCCTACTGAAGCCATTCTATTACTTCAAGACTGCTTTAGAGCTATTGATTGCTCTATCCTCCTGAAGCCATTATTACTTCAAGACTGCTTTAGAGCTATTGATTGCTCTATCCTCCTGAGGTCAGATTTATCACTTCAAGACTGCTTTAGGGTTATCATTATTGATTGCTCTATCCTCATGAAGACATGCTGTTACATCAGTATTACTCCAGACTCCTGACAGTTCTCATTATACTATTGAAGAACTTTCCCCTAGTGGCATCTTTAAGCCCACTCAATCATGTTCAACCAACCATCAATATCACTCCATGCACTGGTGAGTGCAAATTTTTGGGCTTTTGTGTTCAATCCCCTTCAACCTTCCAGGTTACGACTGGCAAATATACCAATCTAACCCCTCAGGTTTCAGAAAATTGAACAGGGGCAGCTGTTGCACCCCAAAATTTGCCCTCACAATACAAGACTTTGTGTTCCAAGAAGGTTCACAAGGTTCACAAAATTCATAATTGGTCAGAAGAGTTGACAATTCCCTCAGACAATGCACCTCCTAAGCAGTGCATCCAAAACTAGGGTTTTGACTTTAATCAGGCTAAATGGACTTCCAAGACTTCAAGTGAGCTTCATAACATCTTATATGTGTATAAGAACTCCCATGTCAAGTTTCAAGACTTTTCCCAAAAGTTTGCTCAGTCAGATGATCAGATAAGTCAAAAGCAGTCAATGCAGTTAAAAGGTCAAACTGAGGTCAACTGTGGTCAAACCAAAGTCAAACTTCATGATTTTTTTTGCCAACATCAAAGAGAGGTTGGGTGAGAAATATTATCATAATAACTGTAATACCCCAAATTTTGCCCTAAGATTTGTCGTCGCATTTCATTGCATTTAATCAATTACTAACAAATTTGTGTAGTCGTTTGACTTTTTGTAGGTAAATATCATATGGCATGCATTTTTTTTCTAAAAAGTAAAAATGGCACAATTGGCAGGAGGACATGTGTAAGGAGTTATGAGTGTGAGAGGTTGAGAGTTCGAATCTCACCTTTGTCACTTTTTTTTGTTTTTTATTATTTTTACTCTAAATTTTTCTATCTTTCATTAAAAAAATAACAAAAATAGTTTTTTATTATTATTTAATTATTATTTTCGTATTTTAATTAAATCATTTTTTAAAATATTATTTTTTTCACTTTTTTCTAAATTATTCATAAAAATATCCAAAAAATCATAAAATAAAAAATATTGAAAATTTTTTTTTTCTTTTTATAATATTTTTTATTTTAGGAATCAATAGGATTATTAGTTTTTATTTTAAGTTTATTTTAATTATTTTAAATTATTTAAATTTTATTTTTTCTTAACTAATTATTTAGTTTGGGCTTTAAAATGGGCTTTAGGGACATTATTGACAATTTGGTGTTAACCCTAATTTGTTCCCTATATATACATGTGTTGCCTTGTTGGAAAAAAGGAGAGAATGAAAAAAACCTAAGAGGAGTGAGTGCCGTTTGCCGTTATTTAGTTTTCTTCTTCATCCATTACTATTGTTTCTTTTTCTTCATCGTTTACCGTTATTTCTTTTCCTTCATCTATTACTGTTGTTTCTTTTTCTTCATCTTTTACCGTTATTTCTTTTTCTTCATCTATTACCGTTATTTCTTTTTCTTTATCTATTACTGTTACGTTTATATATATATAATTTTTAAATTGTTAGAGTTTATATATATAAGATTTTTGATCGAATTATGTCGATACGATGTTTGCACATTTGTGTACATGACGCGTGACATTTGTGTTAGTTCGATCTGGTTGCGATGATCGCATTTTTGTGTGAGCAATAATACTATTTTTTGCTTAATTTCTTTTTCTTTGCGATAAATTTTGTTTCGTCCGATTTAGATCTGGTTGCGATGAGCGCATTTCTGCGTTAGCAACATTGTTGGGTTATGTTGGGTTATTTGGCACATTTAAAATTCGTTATTGCTTTATTATTATTATTATTATTATTATTATTATTATTATTATTATTATTATTATTATTATCATTATTTATTATTATTATCATTATTATCATTATTATTACCATTATTATTATTATTGTTATCATTAATTTATTAAAATTTGTTATAATATAAAAAATCTGTTTTTTAAAATAAATAACATTAACATCTTTTCCAAATTAATATGAAAACCTATTATTTTTAAGAAAAACTTTTTTTAGATAAATTTAAAATAATAACTAAAATCTTTTTTTTAAAATAATAACTAGAACCGTTATTTATTTTATTTTATTATTGTTCAATTCAAATTTCATTATCATATTGTATCTGCTCCTCTCATGTAACCTCGCGAACTTAACAATCGCTCTTTAAATTCTGCCTTTAAATTTCTGCTTGCATGGTTTAAATTATGACATTATCTCTCTGTTTGCATGATTCAATTATCTCACGCGTTTACTATTATTTCTGTCACATTGCACACATCCGAAGGTTAGGTCTAACTGTTTGGCCGCCGCGCCAATAGTCCGTAAAACTTCACACATTCAATTTCAAATCCTCAAAACTACAAACTACAAACTCTAATTTTCACAAATGCCTCGCCGCAGGCAAAATTACAATTTTACCCTTAGCATTAGGTCAAAGAGCCGCCGCGCTCATTTTAGGGTTTCCCGCCGTGGAATCCCTAATTTAACCCTAATTACAACTTAACATTTCAACGTAGAGATTTGGAGTTTCTACACTCCACGTAAGCGTGTCCTTAAGATGCGTTTATTCCCCTTGAGACCTTGACCACAGTCAAGAAGTTTCTAACCTCCCTATTGAGGGGAACTACGATTACTCTGATTCCACTCCCGTAAGGATACGTAGGCACAAGATGCGATGTCTTGCCGAGTAAACTTAGAATTAACCCCCTTTATTATTTATTATTGCTTATTTATATTTTATTTAATTATTTTGCTTATTATTTTGTAATTGTTTCTTGGATGTAAAGTTGTTTAATTATTTAATTATTATTATGGTTAGTAATTAGGGAGTGTAACAACATGTATGTAATATTAAAATAAATTTAGATCACTTTTAAATAAAGATAATTAAAATAAACACGTCACACACGTAAGTCGATTTTAATCGCCGTCTCACTTCCTAAGGATATCCCTCAAGTTGCCTACGAATAATGGTTAAGTGGGGTGTATAAAGCAAGTCCCTCAAATAGAAAAATCATCAAAGTCCCTTATGGTTGCCTTTACGAATCGAGTCCCTTTCGAAAAATGATGATGGTCCCTTATATGTGCTTATTACATCCCACAATGGCCTTCAAAGTCAAATTGTCCCTCACATATCCCTTAACATCCAAAGTAAGGACTACCTACTCCATTATAGTAGGGATAGTCTTACTAAAGGAAAGAATGAAGAATAAGAAAGACCTTTAAACATTAGGGTAGGTTACTCCTAGGTGCTTGCTCACTTCAAAATTGTTTCGCACTTAAACAAATTTTCAACAAGTTTTCAAACAAGTTCTTAACACATCCTTACATGGATTATTTATTAACTATTCTGAAAATTTTCTATTCACACACTACAATTTCAAAACAATTCAAAAGTGAGCTTAAGTACCTAAGAGCCCATGGATAACCATGGATGAAAAGGATGCTAATACCTTCCCTTTTCATAACCTACCCCCCGGACCCAAAATATTCTCTAAGGTCTTTCCTGTTCTTTTATAACCTTTCCTTATGGATAAAATAAAAGTCGGTGGCGACTCTTGCTATCCGCAACATTGTTTAAAGTCAGTTCACCGGGTTACAGCCGGACAATCACCATTTCTGCACCCAGACCACCCATAATTACCATCACCAAGACTGGGCCGATACCTTTTGAAAGCACCAATGTTGTCCCATGGCATTATGGGGCAGACGTTTATTGTAATGGACAGAAGTTGGAACTAGAACCATCTGGGTCGTCTGTGGATAACCTAGTGGGCGTTGGCGGAATCACTCGCAGCGGAAGGGTATTTGCTCCCCCTGAGATTGTGGCGGACAAAGCGGACAAAGCTGATGTAACCGATAAGGGAAAGAGTAAAGTCGTTGAAGAAACCCCTCGTGGGGTAGAGAAGGACTTACTCGTTAAAGACGCTGAAGAGTTCATGAGGTTGATTAAGAAGAGTGACTACAAGATCGTGGATCATCTCCATCAAACACCCTCGAAAATTTCCATCCTGAATTTGTTGATGTGTTCGGAGGCACATCGCAACGCACTGTTAAAAGTCTTGAATGCCACGTATGTACCGCAGGAAATATCGGTCAACCAGTTAGAAGGGGTCGTAGCCCACGTGAATGCTGGAAACGGGTTAGGGTTCACTGACCTGGAGCCGACGCCGAAGGGAAGAAACCACAACAGTGCCCTGCACATCTCGATAGAGTGTAGGGGAACGATTATGTCTCATGTGTTGGTGGACACGGGGTCGTCACTCAATGTTCTTCCGAAGAAAGCATTGATGAATTTAGATACTCGAGGATTGATTTGCACACCCAGTGATCTGGTGGTGAAGGCTTTCGACGGAATCAAGCATCATGTTTTCGGGGAGGTGACGCTACCAATCCAAGTTGGGCCGGAAATTTTCGACGCAGTCTTCTACATCATGGTCATCATGCCTGCCTACAGTTGTCTCTTAGGCCGGCCATGGATCCATTCTGCTGGCGCCGTGACCTCCACGTTGCACCAGAAGCTCAAGTATGCTGTCGGAGGCAGCATCGTAACTGTTTGTGGCGAGGAAGACATAATGGTGAGCCATTTGTCGTCCTTCAAGTATGTTGATATGGACGGGGAAATCCACGAAACCCTATGTCAGGCGTTCAAACCTGTTAAAGTCAAGAACGTAGCTCCTGTAATCGCCGAGAAACCAGAGATGACTCTCTCTTCCTTCAAGGAAGCCCGGGATGTTGTTCAAGCCGGATTTACCCCAGGCTGGGGGCGAATTCTAGAGATACCTAACAAGCAGGACAAATTTGGGTTAGGATACTCTCCTACGGCTGAAGCCTCCTCTTCTCGCAGTGTGTCGCGAGGTAAAGGGCCGATCCAGTTTACCAGTGGCGGGGTGATATTCGAAAATGTCAACGTGGTGTCTGAAGACGACGAGGACAGTGATTACGACCTAGACTCTTGGATCCAGCCAAGCAAGCCAGGCCAGAGCCTCAACAACTGGTCTCTCAGGGATACCATCCAAGTGACAGGTAAAGAGTAATGATTTACTTTCTCCAATCATTGTACAACCTTATGTCCTACCCGGGGCATAGTGGTTTTATTGTCAAGGCCTTGTTTGATTATGTACATGCATTTTACCAATAAATCAAAAGGCGTTTTTCTTCGTATTCAAATGTTGTGATCTCTGTTATTCCTGTTTTATATTTGTTTTGAAAAACAACAAAATGGCAATGGGGTTTGTGCTAACCTGCATATCCTTGTTTTAAGCTTAACCCTTGTTATTGCAGGATCCACATAGCAGATGACATCGACTCTGGACCTTCTATGACTCACTTCGACTTTGATTGCCCGATCTATCAAGCCGAAGAAGAGATTGATGAAGATGAAGACCTCCCCGAAGAGTTGGCCCGCTTGTTGAAATAAGAAGAGAAAGTTATTCTGCCTCACGAGGAAGAGATTGAGATTATGAATCTGGGTTCTGAAGAACTGGTCAGGAACGTCAGGATAGGGGCTGCGTTGCAGAGTGATGTCAAGCAGAGATTGGTCGAGATGCTAAGAGAGTATAGTGATGTCTTTGCTTGGTCATACGAAGATATGCCCGGACTTGATACTGACATTGTGGTCCATCACTTGCCGCTGTGAGAAGATTGTCCTCCCGTTAAGCAGAAGCTTAGGCGGACGCGACCAGATATGGCCGTTAAGATCAAAGAAGAAGTGCAGAAGCAGCTTGATGCTGGCTTCTTAGCGGTCACTACTTACCCTCCGTGGGTCGCCAACATAGTGCATGTACCTAAGAAGGACGGTAAGGTGCGAATGTGCGTCGATTATCGGGATTTGAATAGGGCGAGCCCTAAAGATGATTTCCCGCTCCCTCATATTGATGTGTTGGTCGACAATACAGCTCAGTTCTCCGTGTTTTCGTTCATGGATGGCTTCTCCGGTTACAATCAGATCATGATGGCGCCGGAGGACATGGAGAAAACTACGTTCATTACACCCTGGGGAACGTTTTGCTACAAGGTAATGCCTTTCGGTCTGAAGAACGCAGGGGCCACTTACCAATGAGCAATGGTCACTTTGTTTCATGATATGATTCATCATGAGATTGAAGTCTATGTTGATGACATGATTGCGAAGTCCCAAACGGAGAAAGGACATCTGGTCAATTTGCTGAAGCTTTTTGAGAGGCTTAGGAAGTTCAGGTTAAGGTTGAATCCTAACAAGTGTACTTTCGGAGTACGGTCTGGAATACTACTGGGGTTTATCGTGAGTGAAAGAGGCATCGAGGTTGATCCTGCGAAGATAAAAGCAATACAAGAAATGTCAGCGCCAAAAACAGAAAAAGAAGTTCGTGGTTTTCTGGGTAGAATAAACTACATTGCAAGGTTTATTTCTCAGCTCACGGCCACGTGTGAACCAATGTTCAAACTATTAAAGAAAGATCATGCGATTATCTGGAACGAGGATTGCCAAAAGGCATTTGATAAGATAAAACAGTATCTGCAGGAACCTCCGATTTTGATACCCCCAGTGGTCGGAAGACCTCTAATCATGTACTTGACAGTTCTTGAGAATAATATGGGGTGTGTTCTCGGTCAGCACGACGAGACGGGCAAAAAGAAGCATGCCATTTACTATATGAGTAAGAAGTTCACAGAATGTGAATCTCGTTACTCGATGCTGGAGAAGACGTGTTGTGCACTAGCCTGGGCTGCCAAACGTTTACGACAGTACATGCTCAACCATACCACCATGCTAATTTCGAAGATGGATCTGATCAAGTACGTCTTCGAGAAGCAAGCGCTTTCGGGCAGGATTGCCAGATGGCAAATGGTGTTGACAAAATATGACATTCAGTATGTTTCCCAAAAGGCCATTAAGGGCAGCGTATTGTCTGAATACCTGGCCGAACAGCCGATCGAGGATTATCAGCCGATGAAATTTGAATTCCCTAATGAGGATATCATGTTTCTTAAAGCAAAAGATTGCGATGAACCGTTGCCCGACGAGGGGCCAAATAGGAAGTCCCAATGGAAATTGATATTTGACGGGGCGGTAAATTCTTATGGAAGTGGCATTGGGGCAATCATCACAACTCCCCATGGATCCCACATTCCGTTCACTGCAATACGAAGCAGAGTATGAAGCATGCATCATAGGTCTAGAAGAAGCAATTGATTTGAGAATCAAGAACCTAGATGTATATGGTGACTCGGCACTCGTGATCAACCAGATTAAAGGGGAGTGGGAGACTCGTCAACCGAGTTTGGTGCCGTACATGAACTATGCCAGAAGGCTGCTTCCGTTCTTTGATCGAGTGGAACTCCATTAGTGCCCAGAGCTGAAAATCAGATGGCTGATGCCTTAGCCACGTTGGCTTCAATGTATAAAGTCAATTTCTGGAATGAAGCTTCAAGAATTGTCCTTTCTTGTCTTGATAGACCTGCATTCGTCTTTGCAATCGAGGAAGCCTCCGACGGCAAGCCATGGTTCCATGACATCCAGACTTTCCTTATGACTAAGGAATATCCTGCGGGAGCGTCAACCCAGGATAAGAAGACTCTGAGGAGGCTGTCTGGAAATTTTTATCTCAATCCTGATGGAGTTTTGTATAAAAGAAACCACGATCTCGTGCTACTCATATGTGTAGATGAGAAAGAAGCGAGCATGCTCATGGAAGAATTCCATGAAGGCACATTTGGTACGCACGCCGGCGGGCATGCCATGACGAGAAAGATCCTGAGAGCAGGATATTACTGGCTGACTATGGAGGCGGATTGCTTTAAATTCGCGAAGAGATGTCATAAATGCCAGATTTATGCTGATAAGATTCATGTGCCGCCGTGCCCGTTAAACGTCATGTCCTCCCCATGGTCGTTCTCCATGTGGGGCATCGACATGATAGGCAAGATCGAGCCCACTGCATCTAACGGTCATCGCTTCATTCTGGTAGCCATTGACTACTTCACCAAGTGGGTGGAGGCAGCCTCATATGCTAATATGACCAAGCAGGTGGTGGCTAGATTCATAAAGAGGGACATCATCTGTCGATATGGAATTCCTGAGCGGATCATTACTGATAATGGTTCGAATCTGAATAACAAGATGATGAAGGAGCTGTGTCAGAGTTTCAAGATTGAACACCACAACTCATCTCCTTACCGGCCGAAGATGAATGGCGTCGTTGAAGCGGCCAATAAGAATATCAAGAAGATTGTACAGAAGATGGTTGTGACCTATAAGGATTGGCATGAGATGTTGCCGTTTGCACTACACGGTTATCGTACAACGGTACGTACATCAACCGGGGCAACTCCTTTCTCACTAGTGTACGGTATGGAAGTTGTCCTACCGTTAGAAGTTGAGATTCCTTCTTTACGAGTTTTGGTTGACGTGAAACTTGATGAGGCAGAATGGATTAAGAACCGACTAAACCAACTCAGCCTGATGGACGAGAAGAGGTTAGCATCGATTGCACATGGTCGTCTGCACCAGAGCCGAATGAAGAAAGTCTATGATAAGAAGGTGCGTCCTAGAAGCTTTCAGACGGGTGATCTTGTCCTGAAGAAGATTCTTCCTCCACACTCCGATCACCGGGGCAAGTGGACTCCCAATTACGAAGGTCCGTACGTCGTTAGCAAGGTATTTTCGGGAGGAGCCTTGTTGCTATCCACGATGGATGGTGAAGATTTTGCATCCCCGATGAACGCGGACGCAGTTAAAAAATACTTTGCTTAAAAAATGACCCGCTGGAAAGAAAAAGAATATCCAGGCAAAAATGGGGCATCCCGGCGAACCAGAAAAAGGAAAAAGGTTCGGGCAAAAATTAGGGATATAAAAGAAAAGAATGTACACCCGCAAAGTTGAAAACCCGGAAGGGCGACTTTGGCAAAAAAGGGTATCCCGGTGAATCGAAAACCCGAAAGGGCGATTCAGGCAAAAGTTAGGGATTTGAAAAAGCAAATGACTGTGTTCCGCGTGTGGACTTTCATTGTTTAGTGGTTTGGGAAGACCTGAGGGCCGTTTATCTGAATCAATCTCTTCTGAATCTGAAGCGTCAGAGAAGTATCAAAGTCGAGTGGGTCATAGAGGGATCAACTCATGGTGTTCGTCTACGCCTCATTGCCGACATTTGTGTATATACTGATGTATATTTATGTTTCTATTGTTGCGCAGCTTCCTCATTCCAGGAGCTTGCATCTGTTGTAAAACATTTTTACCCATTCAGGGGTTCGTTATCAATGAAGTACATACTATTCAGGAATTTTGTTTGTTTGTTTAGCATTTATCTATTTTGTTTGCGAAAAAGAACGCCGATGTTTTTGACAAAATGTGCATACATAAACTTACTGGCCTAGGCCACCGATTGTTGAAACAATGAATTACTTGAACATTGTCACAAGATGATAACCTTGATAGGTCCCTTTGAGGAGGGTATCTTGTCTGTTTGTGTTGTTGCAAGTGTAACATATACCAGGCAGTACGCCGTATGCGTCCCCAAGCAGGATGATTCCTTCTTCTCCAGCAAATGTAGCAGCATCTCCCCGTGGAGTCTGAACATAAGACCAAGAGCATTGATATGTCTCCCCAAGCAGAGCATTGATATGTCTCCCCAAGCAGAGGAGATTCTCTCCCCGATCAGATGTATCCTGAAGGATCGTCGTTTCCCCAGCTGAGTCATATACTGAAGTGTGCAGCACTTGATAGTTCAAGAATGAAGTCTGCAACGGAATTGAAATTCCCCACAGAGTCGTACTCCCCCCGGTGAGCAGGACGATTCCTTCTTCCCCAGCCGAGTCTGCAGTTCCCCAAGAGAGTCGAGTCCTTAGAAAGCGTTCAGGCCATGATTGGTTTTCTCCAGTAGAGTGTTGAATGGCTGATGCTGTATTTCCCCACCGGAGTCGTTATCTCCAGGAAGGTTGTTATCGTTCTTGTCGTGCAGTTCACTTCTGCGATTGATGTCGTTTTCCTCAGCAGTTGTGGCTCGTAGGCCCAGTTGAGCAGGTTCAGGTTCTCGTAGAGCTTTGTTCCCCTGCAGCAGTCGACTGAAGTTCGTTTCCCCAGGCGGAGTCCAATTGAGATTGGTGCGACTTCTTTTCCTAGGCAGGATGATTCCTTCTTCCTCTCCACCAGAGGGGTTCCTTCTCCTTGACAGGAGGATTCTCCCTTCAGCATTTATTTTACTGATGGGGTCGTAGCATTTTGCATGATTGCATAGCATCTCCACTGTGTGGAGCATTACGCCATTGACGATCATATGCATATGAAACATGAGCTAGGTCGTTACCGTTCTTGTTTTGCAGGTATTCCCCAGCAAGGTCGCTCGCTCAAGATGATTCTTGAACTCCCCAGCAAAATGGTTTGCTTAAGATGATTCTTAATATCCCCAGTGAAGTCACCAGAGAGGGCTGCGCAAGTTGATGCTTAGAGTCCCCGACAGAGTGTTTGCTCAGGATGATTCCTGAAATCTCCCGCAGAGTTATTGGTTCAGGATGATTCTTGAAGTCTTCGGCGGAGTTATTTGCCCAAGCTGATTCTTGTAGTCCTCGGCAGAGTTGATTCACCCAGAATGATTTCTGGATTCCCGAAGCAGAGTTACTTGATAGTTCTCCAGAATCCCCAGTGGAGATGTGTCATCCCCAGCCGGTTTTGAAACAGCGAAGTTGAAACTTCTCTTGAAGACTTGATGATTAAAGTCCGGCAGCAGTGCCAAAACCCCAGACTTACTGATGAAGTCTAACTGCGATGTCAAAGCAGTTATCTCAGCTGACGCAGAGTGCCCGACGGCGAAAAAATAGATATCCTTATTTGGTTCATGATTGACCGAAGATTCTATTCCAGGCTTACTGACAAAGTCCGGATGACGCCCGAAGATTCCCTTGAATGCCTGACGGCATGATTAACTAGATTGTTAAAAAGTTCCTAATGACCTGATGAGTCCCGAAGAATTCTTCTGCAGCAGTGCCGCAGAATGCCTGACGGCAATATCAGCTATGTATCGCCAGTTACCGTGTGACCGGTGACCCCTTGATGACGAAGATCCATAGCAAAATCAGATGATCATCCTGACGGAGATTTGAGCTTAGACCCTTCACCAATTATCGTGTGACCAATTCCCCAACAGAGTTGCCGTGCAACTGGCATGCTCAGTTCGAAGATGTTCCTACCAATCAGAGTATCGCTTACCTGTGCGTGGTTAGAAAATCACCAGTTACCGTGTAACCATTGACCCCTTGATTATTTGAGGAGGCAATGATATCGAATAAATCATAGAATCACCCTGATGGAGGTTCAGATCAACATTTCTCCAGCTAGTTGCCGTGCAATTATTATTTCAGTTTCCGAAGATTTGTCCCCATCAGAGTACCGTGTACTTGTGCAGTTGGCAAATTTCCGGGTTTGTTGGTATTCAACCGTCTCGTACCTTGATTTTTTGAGAACCGTTCGCTTCTCACCCAGTCAGGTCCAAGCCGTTTGAATAGGGGCAGCTGTTGCACCCCAAAATTTGACCAACATTTCTTTACCTAGCTTGTGTTTCATTTCATTCACATTAGCATTATCATTTGCATTTCATTGACATGTATGCAGGAGATCAAGAGGTATGATTACCAATCAAGAGCTACACAATACTTTGAAGCTAGCTAAGAAGGTTGTTCAAGTGTTCAAGGGTTGATATCCTTGTCAGAGAAGTTAAAAAATCCTCAGAGAGATTGGTTGAAACCAAGAGGGTGTGCCTCCTAACTTGAGAGTTGTGGGAAGTCATCAGATGATTCTGAAGCCATAAGGATGGACTTGAGGTCTTGAGAGAGCTCATGAGAAGTGTTGAAGATCACTTTGAGGCCTAGACAGGTCATTGTGCAAGTTTAAGAAGACTCAACCATGATTGGTGCAGTTAGGGTTTGACTGGGTCAACCCTAAGTCAACTGATTATTTGGAGAAGGTTGAGACCTAATCCAAGAGCCATGTGATCATGGATTGATGAATTGAGATGTTATAAGGATGATTCCAAGGTTAACTCATCATGATTGAAGAGTTTGAGAAGTTTCAAGCTAGGGTTTCTAGGGCTTGACAGTGTAAAATCCCCTAGTTTGACCCCTAACTTCAGGGCAATGTAGCTCAAGATGTGATTGTTATCTCATCTTGCCCCCAACATGATTGTTGTATAGCATGGGCTTAGCTTTAATTTGAGTGCTAGAAGTCCTTGATAGGATTTGTAGAACTCAAGTTATGGCTTTGACAAGTTACAAGTCATCTGAGGAATGTCAATTTGGAGCTTGAAAGTTATCCAACTTGCATGAAACGTTTTCCCAAGAAGGATGATTCCTATGAACTTTTGGTCAACATGAATGTTGTTCCTTATCCTCTTATCTTTTTATAGAGTACTATAAGTCCTTGATAGGATTTGTAGAACTCAAGTTATGGCTTAGACAAGTCAAGGGTATTTTGGACATTTGGTGATTATAGGTCATTTGTGATCATAGGCCATTTTCACCAACTTAGAGGCCTCAAATGAAGTTTTGTTCAACTAGAAAGTTTCTCAAAATGGGGTTTTAACCTTGACCATGCATCAAGGAGGCATTGAAATGGCTCAAGGAGAGACTTGGTTCAAGAAATTTTGAAAAAAGAAGAATTAAAAGGATTTAATGGTCAAAAATTCAAATAATCCATTTGGTGACCAAATGAGACAAACTTATAGGTCATTTTGATTGTAAAATTCATTTTAAAGATAATGGAAATAGAACTTTTCTCATTTGAGGTCAAAATCATGGAGTTGCATTTAGTTACTTAAGACTTAAGTTACATATGCCAAACTACACACAAGTGCAAAACCAAGGTGCTAACACATTCAAACACACTCAGAATCTCATGTGGAGAGAAATTGAACAAGGTTGAAGGGCAAATGCAAGCTATAACCTGAACGGGTATGAGGATGGCATGAGATGACATTTTCCATGACATGAGATATTGAAATTCTCCTTGGATGGATCCAGAAGCTGCTAGATCATTCATTCATGTCCTATATATAATTCTGAAGTGGTTCATAGCAGAGGTTGGTGAGAATTGAGAGAGAAGAGAGAGATTGCATTTTGAATTTGCACATTGCAAATCAAAATCGGTTACATCAATTGAGGCCATTTCAATCAAAGTTCTTGATCTCAGTAGCTTCCATTTGTGTTAGAGATTGATTCCAGATCAAATTCAGGGCAAAACCATTGAAGGATCGTGAGATAGCATTTGAAATTCCTCATCTGCAACTCAGAATCGGGTTCAAGAATCTACCGAGTTTCAACTCATTTCTTTGCATACAGAACCTTCCTTGGATGCTAGTGAAGGAATCTGGAAGTTCTTGAGGGTTGATTTGAAGATTTGAGTACTCTATTCACACGATTTTATCAGGTATGTAAACTTCAATCCCTGGCTTAATTTAAGCATAATCAATAGGATTTGTTAGGTTAGAATCATTGTAGATTAGTGTAGGAAGCATTCTGGTAGCAATTGGATTGATTTAGAGACAAAAGCTTAGGCTACCAATTTTCTGTTCTTGATCGTATCTTGATGATTCTTAAGAGTTAATCATAGTTTGATAGCTAGATCAACTCAGTGAAGCATGGTGATGATGTTAGACACCATAATTTGGAGTTTGGTGTGATTTGATTCTTGAGTGATTTCTGAAAATTCCATCGTGATTTGAGTTAGGATGAGTTTCAATGTTATTGATTAGCATGGTTAGATTCAGTGGAAAAAATGAAGTGGATTAGTGTATTCAGGTGAGAGTTTTGATGGAGTATTGATGAAACACGAATGAGGAAGATGAAGCTTGAACTCTGAACAACCATGGATTCCCTTTCCCTCTGTCGCTTCCGCGAAAATAAGGTGCCAGCAAAACAGAAGAGTCGCCACCTTTCATTATTTATCCCTCAGAGCGGGAAAGGAAACGATCGGAAAAACCTAACGAAAAAGGGTAAGACAAGGTCGTCGCAACCATTGTCTGGGTTCGAGAGTCGGTTACGCAAGGGGAAGGTATTAGCACCCCTCACGTCCGTCGTACTCGACGGGATCCACGCTTGTTGGTTTGTCTACGGGTGAAAAACAATCTATCTACGGCTGCTAGATCTAAACGGAAAGGAATTGACTCGATAGAGCGTCGCACTCTATGCCTACGTATTCTCATCAGAGAATGAGAAATCAGAGTCAACGTAGTTCGACCTACGACGGGTTATGGGGAAGGTGGCTCGCCAATACGTCAGTATTGTGCCTACGTACTCTCAACAGGTATGAGAGATCAGAGCTTACGTAGTTCGGGACACTACGGTTAGACAAAGGTGTTCTCGGTCACACGGGGGTGAGAGATTAAGTTGACGATACTAGCGTGCGCGTTCTAGCAGTTAGGTGGACACTGCTCGACCATTGGAGACTTAGGCGTACCTGTTTGCGGTAGAACGGACGTAGTATGTCGGGTTTCGAGGTACGGGAACCTACGGGAACTAGAACTATGGTCTGGTCTCAAATGCACTTGGGCAAGAGAAAAAGATAACATCAGTCGTCAGCGGGAAAGTCTCGATCACACAGCAGCGAGAGAACAAAAAGTTAGTTGTTAGTGTGCTTGCTAGGATATCGCATCCTATGCCTACATATTCTCTTCAGAGAAAATCAGAGCAGCTGTAGTTCGGCTTAACTACGGGTAGAATGGAGACCACAGAACAAATCTCATTTTATTAATATTCGGAAAGTTACAATGATGGAGTACAGGAAAATAACCTCCTAAAAAAAATCCTATCCATCTATCACGGAAAATCTAATGGAAAATAGTCCCCTAACAAGTGGACATTTAAATCTACTTCTAAAAGTGTAAAAAGTGTAAAATAAACTCTATGTAGAAATTATATCCTAAAAAGAAAAATAGTAAAATGCTATGAGCTAATATAATATTTCTATTATTTCCTTTATTATTTTTCTATCCAAGAAAATCTAAGAAAACATCTAAAATATTAAATGAAAATATTGCAAAAATTAAACTCTAAAAAGAGAAAAGAAAATAAAATTCTGCCAAGGGGTGCTTTGGTTCAGCCAGGGGTATACAAGCAATGCAGTAAGCAAACAGAATTGGGGCCCAGCCCAATAAGTAAATTCTGAAAAGAAAATAAAAAATAAAAACAGGGGGGGTTTGAAGAGCAAACCGGGGGTGCGAAACAGAATGC
The DNA here is from genome assembly GCA_963859935.3 of Lathyrus sativus. Classification (NCBI taxonomy): domain Eukaryota; kingdom Viridiplantae; phylum Streptophyta; class Magnoliopsida; order Fabales; family Fabaceae; genus Lathyrus; species Lathyrus sativus. The sequence goes on along the minus strand of OZ012735.1, from coordinate 619,528,000 downwards.
GCAGGGCCCAGCCCAATTACCCAACAAAAACAAAAAAACGGAGGGTGAATCGTCCAAAACAGAGGGTGTACGGGCGAAACAAACCAATGGGCCACGGCCCAATCCATTGCCACGTGACCCACCAATCCAGCTAAACCCTAATCTCGACTTCTCAAACCTTCTGTGCACTGTTCATGGGAGAACCTCTTGCGCCGTTCTCTCGTCTCCAAACTTCAATTCGACCTACTCACCAACCTTTCCTCTCGGATTCAACCCCTCAAACAAGTTTCTTCCTCAAACACTCATGAACATACTCATTCAACGCCACTTAGTCTGTGATTTGAAGCTATTCTGGGAGGATCTGACAGATCTGGAGTGTTTCTGGAGGATGATGAAGATTGTTGTGACTTCTGGAAAGTTGCATGCGAAGATAATGACGAAACTGAAGATTCATTGTGGCTTCTGGAAAAAACCTGAACGGAGATGATGAACACTCTTCGCCGGAACAAGTCGTTGAAGGTTTGTGGATCGAAGAAGACCACCAGAAGGTTGAGGATCTAGCAAGTTGTTCTTAAGAACGAAGAAGGTTGAAGCTCTTGGATTAAGATCTTGAAGAAGATCCACGCAGATCTGGAGATTCCAGATGAATGCTGATGAACATTCAAAGCATAACTGGGAAAACGGATGGATATTGGTGAACGAATGAAGGTCTCAAGGAAGATCTGTGAAGAAGATCGCATGAGTTTGATGAAGACCATGAAGAATTTCAAGAACATGATGAGTTTCTGGAAAAAATTGGTAAACCGATGATGAAGTTTCAAAGATCTTGATGAAGGTTCACGAATATTGATGAAGATCTTGCAGATTCTGGAAAATTCTCTATGAAGATCAAGATGAAGGTGGACGAATGTTCTTCGTTTCTGGGCGAATCTGGGATGAAGAGGATGAATATTGCTGAAGATCCTCGGCGTTTTCTGGAAATGTTTGAAGGATCTTGATCGTGAGGAGTGATGAGTGTTCTTGGAGTTCCAACGACAGTTGCAGAATCCGGTGAGTTGCGCCACCGTGTGATTTTGTCGATGGTTTACCGGCGTGTTTGCATGGCCTCCGGCGCGGTCTCCGGTGATGGCCTGGTGAGGAAGACGCGTGTCGTTGAGGCGTCGTGCATGGGGGACGCGTGGGAGTGGTAGTGGAAGAGTGTGAAGGGTGGACGCTACGTGGTGGTGGAGGTGGAAGAGAGGATGAGAGACACGTGGCGTGAAGAAGAGAGGTGGGGATTTCTGTGAATGAACCGTGGATGGAGAGAGAGAGAGCTGAGTGAAACGTGGCGTGAAAATGGAGAGAGGAAAGTGAGGTGAACACGTGTGGCCTTTTATAGGCAGACACGTGGACTGGGGTTTGTACTGGGCCTCCAAAACGCTGACAAATGGCCCACCGAAATTGGACTTTGATTAATTACCCTGATTAATGACTAAAACCTGGTTAAACTAATTAATACTCAATTAACACTAACTAAGACTTAAAACTACAATTAAGGCTAACTGAAAATTAAAAACAGTAATTAAATTCTAAATGAAAATTAAAACTATTCTAATCCTAATTAGACCTAATAAACTCTAATTGACATCTAAACAAATGAGATTAAAATCTAATCAAACTCTATTAAATCCTAATTAAATCTAAAAAGGAGGATTAACCTAAAAAAACTCTATTAATCTCTAAACTAATAAGAATAGAAGAAAAACTATTAATTCTATTTTAAAAAATACCTAGTAAAAGAGATATCCTATTAAAAATCATTATCTAAAAATCTACTTAATATATAAAAATATGATTTATTCTTAAAACCTATTATCTAAAATGATTAAAGATTTTCCTAGAAAAAAGAAATTAAACTAAACTATTTAAAAACACTTAAAATCTAACTAATACCTAGAAAAATCAATTAAATCCATAACAATTCTAGAAAATAAGGGAAAAAACCTAAAAATACGAGGAAGTCGATTAAATCGATTAGCGACTACATCGAGATAAACGGTAAAAACTCGGACACCGAGATGTCCTCAAAAACAACAGCGAGAGCTGAAAACACCGGGACGAGCACCGATTCTCAAAATACGTCATCGTATTGGCCTGAAATGCCTGAAGCGCGATCAGAGGGCTGTAATCTCGATAAAGTCAACTTGACTGAAAAAAATGCAATATACGCGGTATGCAAATGCGAAAATGAAATGAGTCGAAACATGAGCCAAATTGCGATGAGTAGTTGGTCAAATTTTGGGGTGCAACAACCTCCAACATTCAAAAGGAAGAAGATGAGTTGGTCGCCATTGGATTAGACTGAAGACTTTGACCAGGGAAGGATCTAACGGCCACGAGTGATGGAGATTTTGTGAAGGATTCTGAAAGCAGCTTCAACGCTGCGTTTCATTAAAGTAATTTGGGTGGGCTTAGTGCAACTTTGATACTAACACCCCTGTTTGAGGCTCACTTGAGTTTTACACTGAATTTTGTTGCTATTCATACCGCGAGCTTTTTCTTTTTTTATTTGATTTTCTATTTATTTTCTGAATGATAATTGGGCTTAGTAGCGCTTTAGTATCTGCACCCCCCTCTGGGCCCATCTTTTGTTTTGAACTGGGTTTAATTGCTATTTGCCACGCTGTTGCACCCCAAAATTTGACCAACATTTATTTACCTAGCATGATCATCTGCTTCTCAGGGATATGTGTGCAGTAGGTCAAGAGGTATGATTACCCAGAAAGAGTTATATGAGACTTTGAAGCTAGCCAAGAAGGTTATTCAAGTGTTCAAAGATTGATACCTTTGTCAGAGAACTCAAGAGATCCTCAGAGAGATTGGTTGAAACCAAGGTTGTGTGTCTCATAACTTGAGAGTTGTGGGAGCTCCTCAGATGATTCTGAGACTATGAGGATGGACTTGAAGCTTTGAGAAAGCTAATGAGATGTCTTGAAAGCCATCATGAAGCCTAGAAAAGTCATTGTACAAGAATTCAGAAGGTTCAGCCATGAGTGGTGGAATTAGGGTTTGACTGGGTCAACCCTAGGTCAATTGATGATTTGGAGAGGGTTGAGACCTAATCCAAGAGCCATGTGATCATGGAATGATGCATTGAGATGCTATAAGGATGATTCCTAGACCAACTCATCATGATTGAGGAGTTTGAGAAGTTTTAAGCTAGGGTTTCTAAGGATTGACAGTGTAAAATCCCCTAGTTTGATCCCTATCTTCAAGGCAGTTTAGCTTAAGATGTGATTGTCATCTCATCTTCCCCACAACATGAATGTTGTAGAGCTTGTTCTTAGATTTAATTTGAGTATTAGAAGTCCTTTATAGGATTTGTAGAGCTCAAGTTATGACTTTGACAAATTACAGGTCATCTGAGGTATGTGAATCTGGGTCCTTGAAAGTCACCCAACTTGCATCCAACATTTTCCCTAGTAGGATGATTCCTATGAACTCTTGGTCAACATGAATGTTGTATAGAATCTTCTTAGCTTTCTAGAGAGTATTATAAGTCCTTGATAGGATTTGTAGAACTCAACTTATGGCTTTGGCAGGTCAAGGGCATTTTGGTCATTTGGAGGTTATAGGTCATTTCAAGCATAAGGTCATATCTCCTATTTCCAAGCTTCAAATGGAAAAATCTTCAACATCAAACTTGCTTAGAATGATGTTTTAAGGCTAGTAGGGAGGTCATGAGATGTTGAAAAGGCTTGTATCAAAAAGTGATAAAAATGGCCTAAAATGGAGGCATAAGTTAATTAAGTTGAAATGGAAAATTGGAAATCCCAAGTTACACGTCCAAACCATGTCATATAATAGGTCATTTTGACTCCAAAGGACATTCTAAGAACAATGGTTCAGCCACAATTTTGATTTGAGGCCTAGATCATAGGGCTGCTTTGGAAATGGCTTACTTACATCTTAAGGCACCAAAGCAAAACATGAAAAAACTCAATGTACAAGTTAGTTAAGGGTTGTAACATATCATACATCTCATGTGGGGAGAATTTCAAGTCAGAATTGGTGGTTACAAGAGGCTTGGCATGAGATAGCATATGGTGAGAAGTGAATTCATAATGTCATGACATGAGATTTCCAATTTCTCATTGGAAGGTCCTAGATGATTCTAGATGATTCTAAACCACTCTATATAACATGTATAACTTGCTCAGATGCAAGGTTGGTGTAAGATTTGAGAGAAGAGAGAGTTGGTTGTTTCAATTGCTTCCATTGCAAGTTGAAAGTGAATTCCCTATTCTGAACCATTTCCATTCATTCTTTCCATTCATACACATTCCATAGATCATAGTGAAGCTGTGCAGATCAATTTGAGAGCCAATCCATGGTGAATTGAAGAGTTGGTGATTGAACTTTCAAGGTAGCAAGTCAGAATCGAATTCTGAGATTGAAGCTTCCTCCATCAAAATTGTTGCAAACAGTAGCAAGATTAGCATCTAAGGAAACTTTCTGAAGAGTTTCAAGGCTTGAAGTGAAGGATTTCATCATCTGTTGATCAAGAATAACCAGGTTTGCAAATTCTCCATTACACCATGTTTTATGCATAATTAGGTTAGTTTGTTAGTATAGAAAGGTTAGAGACACATATGTGATGGATTCTGGAGAGTTAGAGAGAGTTTAGTGATGATCAACATGATGACACCATTTCTGTTTGACCTTGTATCTTGCTGAATCTTGAGAGATAAGCTTAGTGTGATAGCAAGAATTGTTCAGTGTAACATGAGGAAGAGAATGAGCATCACAATTCCAAGAATGGTGAGTTTTGATTTCTGAGCAAATCTTGAGGTTGGGTTCGTGTTTTAAGCTAGATGATGATTCAACGATTGAGAGTGACATGGTTGGATTCAGTGTGGAATTTAGAGTAGATTAGTGTTTTACATTTTGGATTTTCATGAATTTTTGAGGAGATACGAGATTGGGGAGGAAGAGGTATGAAGCTCTGTCCATGGATTCTTTCTCCCACTATCACAGCCAAAGGTAGGAGATAAAGATTTGGCCGTTGGATGAGGAGCTGACCGGTTGACTGAGAAACAATCCATTGGTCACGATTTGATTTCAGCATTGAGAGGGAAACTCAGAAAAACAATGAAACGTTGCGTTTCATTAAAAGGAGCTTCCTGGTCTTAGTGATCCAATGACTAATCTCACCCCCACTTGTGGCCCATGATTGATCTACACTGATTTTCTCTACTATTTGCACCAAAGATTTTTCTATTTCTTTACTTTTTTTGTCATTTATTTTCTGTTTAAATGATGGGCCTGGCACATTGCTTTTCGTACCCCCTAGTCCTGGGCCCATGCGTGTGTTGAACTGCATCTGGTTACTAAATACACCACCTCCTTTCATATTTTCATTTTATTTTCTCCATTTTCTTTCAAACTTTGAAAATTCATATCAATTTGAAAATTAAATATTTTTAAGTGGGAATTTTTTCTCCCATTTCATAATAATGCCTAGAAAATTATCAAATAAAAATATTTTAATTTCATGCATTTTTGGTATTTTTTGTGTATTTTCTACTTTTATTGCATTTTTTACTTTTATGTTGATATATGAATTTGTATAATTTTGTTTAGGTAGTTCCCTTAGTATTTTTAGGCCATTCTTTTTAGGATAGTTAGATATAAGCTTTAGCTTCCCCCTGGATTTATTCCATAATTTTGTGATGAAGTTTAGGTTAGTTTTGATTAGATGACATTAGGTTGTGTAGAATTAGGTTAATCCTTAACATAGGTCCACAATAACACTAGAATTTTGGGTTTCTAGGTCAAGTTAGACATTGGGACATATAAGGGTATTAAGGGTAGGTATGTAGGATCCCTTAGAAATTATATTAGGTTTTAATATAGTGGTATACTATTTTTAGATGATTTTTGTAGTTGATGATTGTTTGTGTTGCCCTTGTGGGCTTGAATTTTTGTTTGCTTTGCTTTGTGGGCTTGGAGAGCTTGGGATTGCTTGGAGTGGCATTAAGGAGCATAGTAGGAGCATTGAGGAGCTTGAGAGCTTGATCTTATTTGTTTTGTTGATTGTTTTAGGGTTAGGGATTAGGAAGAGTTTAGACTTAGTTAACTTCTTTCTTAAACATGGATGGTATCTTTCACCTCCATTCCTCCCTATGATTCAAAGTCCTTCCATGGTATAAACCTCTCTCATTTGGAGGGATAAGTGATTGTACCTAGGAAGTAGAACTTTTGAGGGAACCATTCCTTTGATGTTGAACCCTTATAGGTCACCTTTGGTGGTCAATAAGCAGTTCAATATCCCCAGCTTATCCAGTAAGTGATTTCCTCTAGTTTGATTATCTTGAGAGATGTTGAGCTTGAGATTGAAGATGAAGACTTCATTGAAGAGTGTAGAAGAGGATGAATCCTTGAGCATTGCCATTCCAGCTGAAGCTTGAAGAGCAACAAGAGCAAGTTGATACTTGAAAACCCCTGAAGATGAAGTAAAGACTGAAGGATGAAGTTGACACTTCTAAGTGATTGAGATTGATTCTGAAGAGCTGAAGCTTGAAGAACAAAGGAAGTTAATACTTTCTTTGATACCTGGAGATCCTGAAGGAGCCAAGTTGATACTTATGATTGATAGTGAAGCCTGAAGGTGAAGCTGATCAAGAAGCTGAAGCTTAAAGGAAAAGATAAGTTGAAACTTATGTTGAAGGGTTGAAACCTGGAAAAGCAAATTGATATTTGTCAAGAGTAATTGGAAGTCTGAAGACTGAGTTGCTGTTGGAAGAGCTGAAGCTTGAAGTTGAGAGAGGAGTTGATCTGCTTTCTCATCTTTTTCTTCTGTATTGATGTGTTTTGTTTGACTTGTTTGATGCATTAGGATAAGTTCATATCTAGGCTAGGTAGACTCTAGGAGCATGATTGCACTAGAGGTTGAGTTGCTCCCTCTGCTTGTATTGTTACTGTGTGACTTTGCTTGCGGGTATTCGGTAGAGCCCAGCTCCCTTGCCCGTGTGGTTTGTTTGCCTGATGGCATTTCATTTCATTTCTTCTGTATGATTGCAGTTTACTGTTATTGCTTGATAGCATGTTTTATATTTCAGTTTGATTACTGTTATCCATTCTGGCTTGAGGTTGAGATGAGCTTGTGGAGGCTGAAGCCCCACACACATTTCCTCCCTCACTTGCATTGCATGCATTTTAGTGTTAAGCTGATGCTTTGTCTGTTTTGGTGTATCATTGACATGATCCCTTAGGACTCTCATTTCCTTTGATAAGGAATTGATGATAGAACTTTAGGTTGAAACCTATGCATGACAACTTCTAGGAGTTCCCTGTTCAAACCTCAACCATAGGATGAATCCATGGCATGACAACAGTAGGACTTGATAGTCTCCCTCCTAGTTGGGCCTGTTCTCTTCTCATCTCGAAACAGTTTAAGATACAGTAATCATGAATGATTTCTTTCGTACGTTACGAGCCTTAAGCTATCTGAGAAAGGGTTGTGGGAGAGTTTCTTTTCGACAGTCTGGATGTTTAGTATGGTACCCTTTGGGTGACATGCGACGCATTCACTCTCAGGTCATAGTATCTAGTGCGATTGAAATTGCAAACACAATAAAAAACACTTCTTTCGTAAAAGACAGGAAATAAACCGTAGTTCCCCGAACTACGTGAGCTCTGATCTCTCATACCTGTTGAGAGTACGTAGGCACAATACTGATGTATTGGCGAGCTACCTTCCCCCATAACCCGTCGTAGGCCGAACTATGTTGACTCTGATTTCTCATTCTCCGATGAGAATACGTAGGCATAAAGTGCGACGCTTTGCCGAGTCATTTTTCTTTTCTGTTTAAGCCAGCCTTGATAGGTAGATAGAATAAAACCAACCCGTCCAAGTAAACACAACAAGTGTGGATCCCGTCGAGTACGACGGACGTGAGGGGTGCTAATACCTTCCCCTTGCGTAACCGACTCCCGCATCCAGACAATGGTTGCGACGACCTTGTCTTACCCTTTTTCGTCAGGTTTTTCCGATCGTTTCCTTTCCCGCTCTGAGGGATAAATAACGAAAGGTGGCGACTCTTCTGTTTTGCCGGCACCTTATTTTCGCGCGAGCGACACACGTTGGTCTTTTATTTTCATTTTAATTTTTCATTTCATTCATGGTTATTGGAAAATCCATAAAAAATTGAAAAATAACTCAATTAATTCCATTCTTTTTTCCATTGATTCATGATTGAATCTAGTTTTTTTTAGATAAAAATATTAATATTTCATGCATTTTTTATTTTATTAGCATTTGTTGAATTTTAATTGATGTTAAAATAATCATGGTTGATACTTGGTTTTATTGAATTTGGTTTGATCATGTTATGATGATTCTTGCCTTGTTTTTTTGTGTGTAGCTAGCATAGATATGCATGTTCCCCCTAGATTTTTCTCACATTTTTGTGATGAATGTAAGTGGTAGTTTTAGGTTGAAACCTTTAGGAGCTCCATTTTTAGGGTTTATGGTTAATGCCTTATGATTTAGGTTTTATATCTAGGACTTGGTGGATGATTCAACCTATGAATTTTGTATGGTAGAGTCATGATTGACTTAGGTTCCCATAGTTATTTTTGTAGGATTTTATAATTGGTTTTAGTATTTTAGTTAGGATTAACTTTAGTACTAGGTTTTAGGTGATCCTAACTTGCTAATTCAACTAGAATGACTTCTTTAGTTCCCTTAGATTAGGGTTTTGTCTCTCTTGCTTTTGGATGATGTTCAAGACAAGCTTGGGCTACCATGGATTGAGATGAAGAAGCTTGGATGTGAAGATTTCCCTTATTTTGGTGTAGTGTTGATTAGGTGTTGAGATTAGGGTTTGTAGGCAGAGCTTTTAGATAGATTCTCTTCCTTCATAAACATGGAAGATGTTGATCACTTCCATTCTTCCCTATGATGTAAGGCCCCCTGTGAAGGCCTAATCCCTCCTTTGTTAGGATGTGTGGCTCTTTACAAGTTGGTAGAACCTTTGAGGGTCCCTTTCTCTGATGATAGGATGCTTGGTGGTGACCTTTGGTCTTCACTCTGCTACCAATCATCCAAACTTTGCTCTTGTTAGATGAATCTTTTTTCCCTGCTAGAGGATGGAGTTCCTTGCTTGAAGAAGACTGAAGAGGCTAGAAGTTGATACTTCTCTATATTTGAAGACTGCCATTGAAGCTGAAGCTTGTAGATCAGGAAGAGCAAGTTGATACTTGTAAGGAAGAAGGAGCTGAAGCTTGAAGAAGAAGAGGAACAAGTTGACACTTGTGAAGGGAATCCATTGGAGATGGAATGAAGAAGCTGAAGCTTAAGGAAGAAGCAAGTTGATACTTGTGAGTTTAATGCATTAAGTCCCTGAAGGAACAATTTGATACTTGCAATTAGGATTGAAGCCTGGAGGTGGAGTCTGTTTTAGAGCTGAGGCTTGAAGAAGAAAGAATAAGTTGATACTTATGTTTGATGTATTAGAAGCCTGAAGAAGCAAGTTGACACTTGCTATTAAAGATGACAGCCTTGAGGAGCAGTTGAAGACTGAGGATTGAACTGCTGTCAAAAGAGAGCTTTGCTGTGGGAGTGGTTGATCTGCTTTCTTTCCTGTCTGTTTGCTTTCTGTGCAAATGTATTGATGTGACTTATGTGATTTGCTTGATGCATTAGAATAAGTTCATATCTAGACTGATTTAAGCTAGGAGCATGATTGCACTAGAGGTTGAGTTGCTCCCTCTGCTTGTATTTTTATTGTATGGCTTTGCTTGCGGGTATCCGGTGGAGCCCAGCTCCCTTGCCTATGTGGTGTGTTATTTGCTTGATGGCATTTTATTTTATTTCTTCTGTATGATTACAATTATTCATATATGGCTTGAGGTCGAGATGAGCTTGTGGAGGCTGACACCCCACACACATTTCCTCCCTCACTTGCATTGCATGCATTTTATAGTCGTTTACTGTTAAGCTGATGCTTTATCTGTTTCTGTTTATCATTGACATGATCCCCTAGGAATCTCACTTCCTTTGATAAGGAAGTGATGATTAGAACTTTAGGTTGAAACCTATGCATGATAACTTCTAGGAGTTCCCTGTTTCAAACCTCAACCATAGGATGAATCCTTGGCATGACAACATTAGGACTTGATAGTCTCCCCTTAGTTGTCCCTCTCTCTTCTTATCTTCAAACAAATCAAAATACAGTAATAAAGGTTAACTAACGTCGTACGTTACGAGCCTTAAGCTATTTGAGAAAGAATTGTTGGAGAGTTTCTTTTCAACAGTTTGGATGTTTAGTATGGCACCCTTTGGGTGACATGTGACACATTCACTCTCAGGTCATAGTCTCTAGTGCGATATTGGTTGCAAACATCCATAAAAAACAATTCTTCCGTAAAAGACAGAAAACAAACCTCAAACCTTTTTGATCCGTGGGCCCATAATTCAAAGAAAGCTTTTCTGAAGAAAAGAGTGTCGTTAACTCCCAGTTCTACCGCAAACGGTAACGCATAAGTCTCCAAGGGTCGTGCTGTGTATGCCAAACTGCTGGAACTGTCTGTTAACCCTACTCGATAAAACAGATGAATCTGAATCCCCGTAATCCGTATTAGCCCAAACTACGTAAGCTCTGATCTCTTATACCTGTTGAGAGTACGTAGGCACAATACTGACGTATTGGCGAGCCACCTTCCCCGTAACCCGTAGTTAGTCGAACTACGTTAACTCTGATGAGAATACGTAGGCATAAAGTGCGACGTTTTGCCGAGTCATTTTCTTTTCTTAAGCCGGCCTTGATAGGTAGATAGATAAAACAAACCCGTCATAAACACAACAAGCATGGATCCCATCGAGTACGATGGACGTGAGGGGTGCTAATACCTTCCCCTTGCGTAACCGACTCCCGAACCCAGACAATGGTTACGATGACCTTGTCTTATACCTTTTTTGTCAGGTTTTTCCGATCGTTTCCTTTCCCGTTCTGAGGGATAAATAACGAAAGGTGGCGACTCTTCTGTTTAGCCGGCGCCGATTTTCGCAGTAGCGACACTGCCAAGTTTCAAATCCGCTATGGCCCATATGTCTCTGAAAACCCTTCATGCCTTGCTTCTGAATGTAACGATTGAATTGATCCTTCTCAGTCGAGAGCTTGATGATTATGGAGGAGGGTTCGCACATCTTTTCAAGATGCAGTTTTGTCCTTTTCGGATCCCTAACTTTTGCCTAAGCCGCCCTTTCGGGTTTTCAGCTTACCAGGATATTTTACCTTTTTTTTTCTTTTTTCTTTTTTTTTTTCTTTTTTTTTCTTTTTTTTTTTTATATAGTCCCTAATTTTTTCCTGAGCCATTTTTATGGCTCACCAGGACGCCCATTTTTGCGTGGATTTTCTTTTTGGTCCACCGGGTCTATTTTCAGGCATAATATTTTTTAACTGCATCCGAATTCACAGGGGACGGAAGATCCTCACCGTCCATGGTCGAGAGGATCAAGGCTCCTCCTGAGAAGACCTTCTTTACTACGTATGGGCCCTCATATCAAAAGTCAAACTACAGTTGACTTTTCCTGATCGAAAAACCCTAATCGGGCATGAGCTGCATTGTCTTCAATATTTGAGTGCCAATCCTCAAATTGAATTCATATTTGAACCAATGTAGCATCCTTGACCTTATTTCATTGGTAATCAATTCAAGACGTTGACTGATCAAACCATTGAAACCTCGACTTTTAACTGTGCAAAAACCCTAATTTCCCCTTTTTGCTTGGATACTGTGCAGATGAACTGGATGATCATTCCTATCCCACTATGACTTTTGAGATACTCAACAGGCTTTTCCTTTCTCCTTTTTCTTGCCCCTTATGAAATCCCTCTGATGATTCTTTGATAACTTTGTGATAACAAAAACCCACCTGATGGCTCGTACTGATGCTTTTGATCAAAAAAGAGGGTGGGCAAATTTAGGGTATGACACCTGGACTTCGCTGTGACCTTGCACAAGAAACATTCGTTTTGACCTCGTTGTTTTTCGCACTGCAAACTTGCTTATTCTTCTTCATTTCTTTGGCTTCCTTGTCCAATTATTAGTGTCTTAATCATTCATGTTTTATACCTATATCCTGCACAATAACACACACATTAAGGAATCCAAAGGTATTTGAAATATGTTGAAGAATCACACAAGAACACAAAATAAATCCATTAAAACATGAGAAATAAGTTGAAAAATGGCAAGAAAGATGGTTCAATTTAAGTCAAAGTTTGCACTTAATAAACTCTCCCCAACTAGATTTTTGCTTGTCCTCAAGCAAAGTATGCCCCTCATGAAAACAAGAGGAATTTCTCAAGCATAAGATTCAACCAAGAAAGGATTAACGATTCAAATTCAAACAAGAGATATTTGCTCAAACAAGATGATTTGCTCAAGCATGAGAATACGCTTAAGCAATATTCACGACTTAATAGAATTGAAAAATGATAAAGAATTTATTTCTTAAACAAATATCATGCAATGTTTCAAATAACAACTAAGTTTTCATACTTGAATCACTCTAACATTCCTCTTCATAATAAGGTTAAATTAATTAATGCGTTTGAAACTGTGGGACAATTGCACTCATCTGACAAACAATGCTAACGGTTCAAACTTCCTTTTGCACAATTATTTCATTCTCTATTTTTCTTTTTCAAACAAACATTCTTTTTCTTTTGTTTTTCACATTCATATCCATACTTTTTCTATACTTGCTTGAAATTTTTAAAACTTTTTAGTAAACTACCATTTTCCTTTTCGTTCTCCCCAACTTGAATTCAACCAAACCTCAAGTGAATGCTCCTTACTTTTTATGGCAAGGAAATAAATTTAAAACTATGTTCAAAGGTTCAAGAATTTTTTTTAAAATCTCACAAAGTTCAATGATGATTTAAACTTTAAAAATATGTACATAAACCAAGTTCATCACTAAAATCATATATAAACTGTTTAGAATCAAAAGGGTTAACAAATTCTCACTACTCATAGGTAAGTTACTTTTGGATATGGTTGTGCTCAATATAAACAAATGCCTTGATCATTTCTAATGCTTCCAAAAAATCACAATAATCAAAAGATTAAGCATGAATCAAATGAATGAAACAAAGTTTATCAATCATCCTAGCATATAGTAAGCAATGGAGGTTTCTCACAAACTGTAGCAATTCGACCTAAGAGAAACAAACATTCAAACAAAGTTGAAAAATGAAACAAAAATACACATTTGCGCAAATCACAAAATCTATGAATCATTCTAACATTATAAGAAGCGGTGCAATTTACCTTGTGTTGCGGTTAGAATAGGATATAAAATTATTAATTAATTTGAATCGCAAATCTTTGATTCACAACCGATCTTTGATTTATTCGAAGGAAAAGTTCAAAGAAGGAAAAATCTAATTTTTTGCATCGTAAACAATGCGGGGAGAGACCTAGATAAGGGGTTGGTTAAGCTTAGGTAAGGTATTAGCACCCTAAACTTCTCTAGTACTCTACAGGAACCTTTTGTTTAAATTTACTATTTGCTTTAGTTATTTGCTTGAGGGTATATTGCTAAGGGTTAAAAGTGACAGAAGGACCTAAGGGTTAGTCCTAAGTTTACTCGCCAAGATTCGCATCTTGTGCCTACGTATCCGAGGTAGGGGATGGAATCAGAATAATTGTAGTTCCCCTTGAAAGGGAGGTTAGAAACTTCTTGACTGTGGTCAAGGTTTCAATGGGGAGTAAGCGTTCTTAAGGAAAGCGCTTACGTGGAGTGCTGCGACTCCTATTTCTACGTTCAAAATGAATTGAAATTAGGGTTAAACTAAACATTCCACGGCGGGAAACCCTAAAATGGAGTACGACGACTCCTTAACCTAATGCTAGGGTAAAGGGTAAAACTGTTCACGGCGAGACGCCTAGGCAATTAGGGTTTTGAAATGGTCGAAGGTTAGGGTTATTGACTCGGCGGTCAAACTGCTAGACCTAATCCTTCGGAGGGCGTTAATAGTAAATGATGCAAATGACAAATTTGTTATACGGCAGGATTGAAATAGAGGAAAATATGAAAGCAGTAAAAAATGCAAAGCGACGATCACTCGCGTAAATTACAACCATGAAAAGAAAAGTAAAGAGAAATGACAGAATAAAAGCGACGATAGCCTCGCATAAAGTACAACCATAAAATGAAATGAGAAATAAAGTATTACAAACTGTACCACTAAAAAACGAATGAATGGAATGACACCAACATTAGACGAAAATGACAGGGCGAGGTTCAATTTGAAACCGAACGCGAAGAATGGTTGGGGGAATTTACCAGAAGGGTTTTAATTTGGGAGAATTAATTCTGCTCATGTTTTAAAACATTTTAATTTACTAACAAAAAGTTTATTTTTCAAAAAAAGAGTTTTTCTTAATTGTAAAGGTTTTAAATAAATGAAAGTTCCAATTTTAAAATAACTTTAATTTTAAAAATAGTCTTTAAATAAAAAAAGTAATTTTTGAAGTGTCTTAAATCTAAAATATTTTAGTTAAGAAGAAAATTTTAATTTTAATAATAATAATATTAATAATAATAATAATAATAATAATAATAATAATAATGGTAAAACCAAATAAAAAAAATAAAAATAGAAAAAGTTAACGAATAAAATTGGGGGAAAGGGATTTGACTGAAACATAATTAGAGTTTCATTTTGTGAAACCCCTCCCTTCTTCTTCTCAATGCCGCCGCGACGGCCATGGCCGGTTCTTGAAGCTTCTGCGAAATTTCTTCTTCTTCCATTTTGTCCAGATCGACCCTTTTTACCTGCAAAACAAAATGAAAATCTCATTATAACGAGTGGCTCACCCTTTTGTGGGGGTTTGAAGCGACTTTGGCGATGATGATGATGATGACAGAATGTCCGTCTGAGCCTTCGATTTGCGTTTGTCCATCGATGGTAATGATTTACGATGATGAACCTTTCTAAGTTCGCGTTTCCTTGCTCGCGGTTAATGATGTTTATGAGTTTTTTTTTTATGAAAACTTCTCCGTTTGAATGATGATGTTATGATGTTATTAGGGTTCTTGAACCTTTTTCCCTGACGACCCCTCTTTTATTGTTCTTGATATTTCTTATATATTCATCTTCATTTCCTTTGATGGGCCTGGATTGATTCACGGTTTTGATACGAAAATGTTGCTTTGCATGCTGATTCTTTATGCTTTTTTTGTGGAAATGTTGTTGCTGTTGAGTTTTTTCCAGGTGGACTTCGGATTTGTTGCTTGATTTGCTTATTTTTCGCTTGCAATTTTTCAGGAGTTGGGTTGCATTTCACAGTTGGATCCACATGATGTTTTGGGTCCCTAATTCTTTTGGAATTTGCTTGTGACTCGTTTGGCAAAAATCACTTTTTAGAAGCACTTCTCCGAATAATCACTTTTATCTCTCTCTCTCTCTCTCTCTCTCTCTTGGTTGGATAACTTGAATAGATTACTGTCGGTCTTGTGCTGGGGTCGGAATTGAGTCGGGAGCTGGCTTCGACTTCGTCGTTTCCCTCCTGACGTACCCGATGATGAACATTTCCTGAGGATATCGGAACCAAACAAACACTTTTCTAACCAATTAAAAACAATTGCTCGTTTGTCGTTGATTTTGCAGGTTTGAAGGAAAAGATCGGAAACTCGAAAAATCGGAAGCGGAAGACATTTTTAGGACCATTTTAGGAATTATAGGAAAATGTGATTTAATTTGTAAATTTTATTCTTTTTGGATATTGTAATAAAATAATAGCATCAATAAAATTTTTGTTTCATTATTTGGATATTGTAACAAAATAATAAAATAAAAATTCTATTTTTCTATTAATTTAAATTTCTCAATCCAAAATCCGATTAAATCCCATCTCCGATAAAATCTCCGAATAATTCACCCGGTACTTAAACGAATAACCTCATCAGAATAAATCCCACTTGTTCGATTAAATCCAAATGGCTAAACTCTTCAATCAAATTAATTAAATTCCTCAAATGATATTTATCCCATTTCCAACTCCGAACTCGGCAATTAAACATTTTGTACGGTTTAGATCGGACGTAACTGAGCTCAAACAAAACATCTGACAAATTAAGTTGTGGCCGATAATAAAGTCAGTGAATATGGCCTTGAACAGATAAGCAGAGAATCCATTTTCCCGCAAAAACCAACAGATTGAACAAACCGGTTAGCGGTTAGTTAAAATGACGTGCGAAATGAACCTAATAACCTCGGGGCAAAATTTAGGGTATTACACCTTGCTTGCATTCACATGTTCAAAATCCTATCATCACCGTCCAAACTTGAGAGAATCTTCATTGGATATTTTTATACAAATAGCAATCAATCTAGAAGAAGTTCTAATCATTCATCCCTAACCAACACTTGAGCAAACATGAAAGCAAACAAGTATATATATATATATATATATATATATATATATATATATATATATATATATATATATATATATATATATATATATATATATATATATATATATATATATATATATATATATATATATATATATATATATATATATATATATATATATATATATATATATATATATATATATATATATATATATATATATATATATATATATATATATATATAATATAAACAACTTTACAACGCTCAAAAATATAGAAACTATTGCAATGTAATTTAATATCAAACACCAATCCTTGGCAACGACTCCATTTTGTTCGAACTACAGTAAAACGATAAGAAACAAAAATTAACTTTTGGAAGGATTTCTTCCTGTATTTATATCATCTCCACATGGATCGGTGCAAGGGAAAGAATGTCTCCCAATGGTCTCTATGTTTCTAAGCTGGTGGTGAATAAATTTAGTTGAAAGATTCAAGGGTACCATAAATAAAGGCAGAAAATATAAAGACGGAAAATATAAAGTTAAGATTTTAAAATAAACGGAGCCTTGTCGGGATTGGATCTCATCAATTGATAAGGCGTGCATCCTTTTAACCAATTAAACGCAAATCAATCATTTGTCCAATATCCTCACGTATCACCCACAACAGAGGTTATGTCTAATGCAACATCGAGAGAACAACCGTATTGTCTCATTGCGCAACTCAACAACACATAACATTAAGAAATGATACTCATGCAAATGTTAAGCCTAAATATATGTCTAAAGTTTGGAATTTAACAGATTTTCATCCTAGATCTAGATCTGAAGAGTATATTTGTATAACGGTTCAAATAAATGTATAAACAAGGATAACATCCATATCAGATAAATTATTGATT
Organism: Lathyrus sativus; assembly: GCA_963859935.3. Taxonomy (NCBI): domain Eukaryota; kingdom Viridiplantae; phylum Streptophyta; class Magnoliopsida; order Fabales; family Fabaceae; genus Lathyrus; species Lathyrus sativus. The sequence continues at coordinate 619,510,697 of OZ012735.1, read as the reverse complement.
CATATAAAACGCCGTGACCAGAATACGTACATACGATTAACCTTTTTTACATGCATTCAACTAATTTGCCAAATGTAAGTGAACATAGTTCTCATCTCTATTATAATGCATCCTCATAATACCGTTTGTGTCAAAAACTTTATCATGGTCTTTACCGTATTGATCGCTACTCATGCTACTCATGCTAATAATCAACAAAATAAAATAAAAGTGATACTAGTGAATATCAACTTACATGACTATGTCAAAAGTTTTCTCATTGAAAGACGAATATCTTAGATCTAAGATTTAAAAAGGTTTTGTCAATACCCGCAAATAAGAAATCAAAGACAATATCAATATTGTATCAAAACTAGTTCATAATACATAGATTAGACGAAATACATAAGGTATTAATAGAATATATCCAAACCCAACAAGAGATCGAAGCTCTTACCTTCTGCCCCTTAGCTTTTATGTTTCTCTCTCAAAAATATGCTTTGAAAATGAAGAGAGACGCAAGTCTATTCTGATTATATCTCCACTAAAAGTTTTGTCCTTAAAAATATATGGTATCTTTCTAAAAATCAAGAAAAGTACTTAAATAGTATGACAAAATCTATCTTGTTCGCATTGCAAACTAATCCTTCACACTGCGACGTCCACTTTTAGGAACTTCAAGTGCCTTAGGAATAGTTAAACCGCCCTTGGAAATACCTAAGTTCGCATTGCGAACTCATTCTTCGCAATGCCAACTTCTTCGCTACAACTTCGTACAACAAACTTTGGGGCATTTTCCTACTGCCATCAAAAGTTTTCAGCTAGCCTGGACTTTGCTCTGACCTTGCACAATGAACATTCGCTTTAACCTCGCTACTGTTTGCACTACGAATTTACAGATTCTTATTCATTTCTTTGGCTTTCTTGTCCAATCATTTGTGTCTTAATCATTGATGTTTTATGCCTATATCCTGTAATAACACACACATCAAGGAATCCAAAGGTATTTGCAATATGTTAAATAATCACACAAGAACAAGAAATAAATCTATTAAAATATGAGAAATGAGTCAAAAAAATGTCAAGAAAGATGGTTCAATTTAAGTTAAAGTTTGCACTTAACAAACTCTCCCCAACTAGATTTTTGTTGTCCTCAAGCAAAGTATGCCCCTCATGAAAACAAGAGGATTTGCTCAAGCATAAGATTCAACCAATAAAGGATTAACGGTTTGAACAACAAATGAAATAAAAAAGATGTTTGAATAAGAACCGCCATCTTTTAAGGAAATAAATCACAAATTAACAGTCCATATTAAATTTTGAAGGAAGATCCAAGGGAGCAAATGCTTGTTAAAAGAATTAAATAACACAAATATACTCGAGTACCCTAGATAGGGGAACCATGCCCTAGCTTGAACACCTAGAGCCACTCGTTTGAAAAAAAAAACGTGAAGTGTTTCAATGATGGGGAAATATTTAATGTGCTTGTTCCCCACTAATTTTGTAAATAATCTAGGACTCCCCCACTTATCCCCAAGGTGGGATGTCATTACTAGAGGCCAACCACGACTTTGAAGATTTCTCAAATAATTCACGTCTAGAAAGCCTTGTAGGTAATTATTTCGGGCTGGCCAAGACCCAATAAACAGGTTCAACCAAGTGTCAACCCAATAAAAAGTAGTCCAGTGTATAAAGTCGGTACACGTGAGATTCAATATACACTTTATGTTCTTCACTTTTCATTATACTCATTTTGGACTCTAAACCAAATCATTATAGTGCTAACATTACATGTCCACTTTACGCTACCTCATCAGAGATCAAGACTACTGATTCAAAGTCATCCACCACCGATCAATATCAATTTTAGTTCTATAACAAAACGATTTATATTAATATAAAGTATATTAGGCTCAGGTTGTAATTTGGCTCCCTGATTGGAACAACACTTACAACCTCCTCTGAGACTTCTAGGTACAAGTAGATGGCTTCACTAGGGAGTGGTCGGGGCAAACACTGGTGGTGTAGACAATACCTTCTTCAGTGATTCGACTTTTATTTTGCATTTTGGTATCCATTCAAACTTTTCTTTTTTCCTCAACAACCTATAGAAAGAAAATGCATGCTAGGAAGATTTCAAAACTTGTTTAAAATGGTGAGTATCTCATTCAGTTTATGGACTTTATTCTTCGAGGTTGGTGCACTCAACTGAACAAATGCTTCACACTTGTTAGAGATGGCTTCAGTTCCCCTATCTGTAGGGTAGATCCTAAGAATTTGTTGAATATCACTCTAAATGTGCATTTCTATAAGTTGAGCCTCATGTCATACTGCCAGACTTTTTTGAATACTCGCTAGAAATGTTGATCACGAGATTCTTCTTGGTTGGATTTCACGATCGTGTCATCCATGTATACCTCTGACGTGTCACCTATCCCCTATAGAAAGATCTCGTTCATCATCCTTTGGCATGTCGCGCCCGCGTTCTTTATTCCAAATGACATCACATTGTATTGGTAATTAGCTTGTCTGGTCATGAACGTCGACTTCTTTTTATCAGGTCTAAATATAAGTATATCGTTGTAACCGAAATAGACGTTCATGAATGATAGCAACTTGTATCCATCCAATTTGCCTACCAATTTGTCGATATGTGGTAGCAGATGAGATTCTTTTGAGCATGCTCGATTGAGGTTAATACAATCTACACATATCCTCCACTTCCCAGAGGCTTTCTTAACTAATACAACATTAGAGAACCATGATATGGATTTCACTTCAGAAATGAAATTGACATCTAAAAGTCCTTCGACCGTGTTGGCAATAACTTCATCTTTCTTCAAAGACCGGTTTCTCCTTTTCTACGACACATACTAGGCGTTGGGAATGATGTTCAACTGATGGAACTCTTTAGTGGGATTGATGTCGAGCATTTCACATGGAGAAATAAAAAAGAGACATGTGTTAGTCTATGGACATTTGACCAATGTGTCCTTTACCTCGGAAGGGAGTATGAAAACTATCTTCATAGATCTAGTTGGATTATCATCAAGTTGAACAACTTCGAAATCACTGTCCCAAATTGGTCAGACTTCGTCTTCACACACGTCAAGGTTGAACATATTGACTCTCCCCAGACCTTCCTCTGACACCGCCAAAGTGGTGAGAAGGATTTTAAGTATGAACTCAGGGATACACTTCACCGCCTTCAAGTCAGGGTGAATTGCGACCGACTTTCTGATATTTCTGCTATATGTTACTTTAATGTGTATTAGGGAAGCTACGACATCTAGTTTTTCCATAAAAGACCTGTCAAGGATACCGCTGAAAGCACTCTTACACAAAATTACTAGGAAACGAAGGGTAATCTTTCTTTCGCTTTCTTATTCTCCAAGCATAGTGGTAGATTTTTCATTCCACAAGGGAGAGTTATAGAATCGTTGAAGGTCAAGAGACCTCCACCACGACATGGACTGAGATATGATGACGGAGTCCTAGTTGCTCGAGCGTGTCGTTGTAGAGGATATTACACGAACTTCCACCATCTACGAGAAATCCTGTTACTATGTGATCTGCTAGTGTGATTTTTATAATTAACGGTAACTCTGCATTTGAGACTCCATTTATCTTCTCGCAATCTCAAAATCCTAGCATCGGCGGATCCTTAGATTGTGATCTGGTGTTAATTGTTGCTTGGATGAGGTACTTCGTTTGTGGATCTCCGTCAGATTATGCTTTCATGCATATCTTATCGATGACAAATAATAAAGGTGAAGTAAGATCGGAGAAGTCGTTTCTCTATCTCATTGTGGTTTTGAAAAATATTTGGCTTTGGGTCGATGATGATTTGTTTGTCAAATTTCGTTGGAATTACAAGTCGTTTCCCATTGACGACGTCAATGTTCTGTATTAAAACTAGAATTGGTGTTGATCGTTTTTATAGGACCTTGGATGCAATGATGCTGATCTCTGGTGCAGTGCATGGGGTGAACCTATAAGGTTAGTATCCAACACTTAAGTCAGTTAAAGAGTACAAGATGAGTGTTGTGAAAAATCAAGATCTAAAAGTGTACATTAAATTTCACGTGTGCTGACTATATACGTTAGATCCTTTTAAATGAGTCATGTATGATTCAACTCTCGTACGGAATCTTTGGTCAAAACAGAACAATATATATTTAAAATTGTTAATTTATAAATATAAAAAATTTTTATTTAAAATATAAAAATATACTATTATTAGGAATTAAATTCTAGACCGACTAACACATAAATTAAAGTATCTTATTCATATCAAACATTATAATGTGCTAGTTTTATTGTATTTTACAATACGAGTAAAATGTTGATAATTTTATTGTATTCATACGTGTAAAATATTGAGACGATATTCATTTTGAAGAAGCAATAGGACTCTAGATCTTTGGAAATCCTAATTGGTGATTGTCCAAGTTTGTGATACAAATTTGAGACGTGACATGGGACCCTTTGATTGGTTAGTGTAAATGCAAGAATTATTTTTGACATGATTAAAATGGTTGAATGGGATCTAAAAGTCATTTTCACACAAGCTGCATATATTCATTGAAGTGGAGCACACACCAAACAAACAAGGGAAGGATCATAGAAAGTAACTTTATTAGTACTATAGTCTCTCTCTCTCTCTCTAATAATTATTACCACTTTTTCTTTCTTGAATATTTTAATTTTAAAAAAAATAGATAGAGAAAATTACTCACATCTCTTAAAATAGATTAAAATGATCTTGAAATTTCATCTAATAAAATATACACAAATCTCTTCTAAATATTTATATAACAAAAAAAAATTAATAACTGATAAAAATTATAATTAAATGTGATTTATACCTATAACTTTTTACTATCATTAAAAATAAAAAAGATATTTGTGATATTTTGATAGACCTTAGAGATTAATACATATTTTAAAAATAAGGGGTTTGTGTATCATTTTAATAAATATCAAGACAAATATTTTTTCATTTTAAATATAACTTTAATTGTTTATTTTTTTATAATCATCTCTTCCAAATTATAAATATATAAATATGCAAATAGTTAATATAAATAATGCTTAAACAGTTTTTGATTCTCGTGAGTTGGTGTATTTTTTTATTTTCGTTCTTGTATTTTTTTTTTAAATAATTTTTAAATGTTAAAATTCTTTTGTTTTTTGTCCATAAATTTAAAATCCATAGAAAATCTACAGATTTTCATGTAGATTTTAACTTTAAGAATTAAAACCAAATGAAATTCAACATTTAAAAATTCTATAAAAAAAAAAAAAGGTGAAGAAAAACAAAAACATGCTAATTTACAGAGACCAAAAAAATATTTAAACCTATAAATAATTAAGTAAGAATATCATTCTTGTTATAAAAACAAACAAAACAAGTAGAAGAGTGAAAATAGAAAAATATATTATATTGTATTATTCTTATTATCATAATATCTTTTAAATACAATATGAGTCCTATTTATAGGACATATGTAATGAATGAAAAATTATTATGGAATCCACTCATTTATGGACATCCATAATCATGTCATTTATAACACTCTCTGTTGAATGTCCATTAAAAATATGTCTCATTAAAACCTTACTAGTAAAAACTAAGTGGGAAAAATCCTAGTGAAGGAAAAAGAGTACAACATTTTTGGTGAGGGAACTGCATCAATACAAATTATTACAAATAAAGAAGAAAAATATTTGGGATGTTCGTTTAGGATATACCTCGTTAAAACCTTACTATAAAAAACTCTACGAGAAAAAAATCTAGTGAAAGAAAAGAGCACAATATCCTTTTACGATAAATTTATTTCCCCATCAGTTGAACGATCATGTCTTCGATGATGAAGACGAATCTTCCGCTCTAGTTGGCTAAAGGTTCTATTTAGGAGTGACTTAGAGAAAAAAAATCTAGAAGGTTATCACATGAACGAAGTCGTTGGATGCTTATATCACCACTTTTTTGAAGATCATGAGTGAAATAGAACTTTGGAGAAATATATTTTGTTCGATCTCTTTTAATGTAATCATCTTTCAATTAAGTGATGCATGCACTATTATCTTCACATAAGGTTGCCGCATATATTTTTCCAAAAGCCAAACCATAAGTATTTTGTGTACGTTGAATTATGGATCTCAACCAAATGCATTCTCAACTTGTCTCATGTAGTTCTAAGAATTTCTTCATGATTAGATGAACTTACTGCTATGGTTTGTTTCACAGGTCTCCATGAAGAAGTTGTATCACCACAAGTAAATAAATGATTTGTTTGTGATCTACCATAATGGTCTAACAAGTAACATGCATCTGCACAACTTGTTAATTATGATTTGGATACTTTAGAATTAAACAAACACATGTCCATCTACCCCTAAGATAACAAACTATATGTTTGACTTCGTTCTAATGTCTTAGTTTAGGTGAAGAGCTATATCTTGTTAATAGAGTAATAGAAATTGATATATCACGGTTTGTATAATTAGTAAGATAGATCAGTGCTTGAATTACACTGAGATATGGTACTTCAAAATCAATTAGTTTTTCATCCTCTTCTCGAGGTCTAAAAGAATCTTTTACAAATTCAATAATCTGACATCATTAGGGTACACGACATACAAAATTTGTCCATATACAAAAGTTTTAACATATTTTCTATATAGTGTTCTTAATGTAGAAATATTATACTATCTAAATGCTCAATTTGTAAACCTACACATAACTTTGTCTTTTCTATGTCCTTTACCTCAGACTATTTCTTTAAGAGATTTATAGTTTTGGGAATCTCTTTTCATAAAAATACAAGGACATATGAACTTATTTGTATATCTCTCTCTTAGCAAATATTCATTAAGACAATTATACCATGCACGTCCATATTATTTTAACACATAGAGATACTTGTTCAATTTATGGAGTAACTTTCTCGATATCCAAAATTATGTATCTATGATATATTAGACCCTTTAGGAAGTTTAAGTAAATGTCACTATCAACTGAGGCATATAAATAAGATGTCACAACATTTATCATGTTCAAATTAAGTCCTTCATGTGCTACAAGGCTAATTAAATATCAAAAAATTAATTGAATCCACTATAGGTAGACATGTTTCATAAAAATCAATCTTAGATCTTTGTGAAAATCACTGAGCAAAAAAATGAAGCTTTATACCATTCTTATTTTGCTTTTTTACAAAAACTCATTTGTATCCAATTGGTTTCACACCTTGAGGTGTTCGGACTACAAGTACAAAATTTAGTCACTTGCAAAGCGAGTTTAATTCTTCTACAATTGAATAGGTTCATTTTGGTCAATTTTCACTTTGTCTACAATCTTTGATAGACTTTGACTCATGATCTTCGATATCATTTATCATCTTTAGCGCTATATTGTATACAAAGACATTATCAACGTTGACTTTATTTTAGTTCCATCATATTTCACTCCTGACATAATTTATCAAGATCTCTTAATTTTTAGTTTTAGGTACCTGGTTAGTTCTTCTAGAACTCAAAAATAAATTATGTCAAAGTGCTCTTAGAGTTTTCATATTCTTACTTGGGTCATATTTAACTTTAGTTTCTTTACTTGGTAAAGAAATTTTAACATTGGAACCAACTTTTCTACCATGCTTCAGGCGCGATTATAACTCATTTCCAATATTAGGTTATCCAATAGGAGAATTCACTTTGAGTATAGTAGTAGTAGCTAATTCTGTTTTCATAAACTTTGCAAAAGAATTATTTTGAACTTCAAGGATCAAAATAATATAATAATGTTTTATTTTAAATTGTTCATTTGAACTTATTGTTCACACTTTTAACTGCTCTCCCTTAATATTAAGAAAATTAATTTATCAATGGATAATCAGTCACAACATATCCAAAAGTTTACTTAAATGGGACGTATTAGGTTATTAACCTAAAATAATTTGTAAGTTAAGGGGAGAATTAGTGCATACTGACTTATTACTTAATGCAAATAAATTTTTTTTTTACTCAGTGCGAATAAATATCTTAATATTCATAGTTTGTGTGTTTCAAATATTTAATTTAAAAAAGTTCTAAAAATTTTAGAAATTGAGATCTTAGTATGAGAAAACAACCTCACAAACTTCTGATTGTGAGTAGACAATAAACATTTACATAATATTTTAGTTGATACAATAATTAATAACATGAACAACTCAATTTCTCAAATTTTTAATTTCACTAAAAACGCACAAAATTTATTCGATTTACGAAACTTATAGTAGTAAGTAGACAACAAACATGTGCATGATCTTTTAGTTTATGCATCAATTGATGTTGTGAAAAATACTCAATTTCTCAAATTTGTAATTTCCTTTTGGAACATACAAAATTTATTTGAATAAAGAAACTTTTGATTCTTCAATACTAATTTTCACATCATATTATATCCGAGATGACTCAATCGATATTGCCAACGACAAACTAAAATTTGATATATAAACATATAGTTTAAATAACATATGTATTTTAATTATTGTAATCCATTTGAATCAACCGTGAATAAATATAATTTAAAATTTATTATAATTCAAATAAAAATAGATATTCTAAAATAATAAATTCGCATATAACTATAAATTAAATTGAAATAAAATAAAGTAAATATGTGTTAATTAGAAAATAAACAAATAATATATATGTATAATATAAAATGTAATATTTTTAAGAAAATAATTTATTCACTCAAATCAGCACTAAGAGTTATCTTTAAAATATAAAATGGTAAAAAATAAATAAAAATATCTATCATAAGGACAAATTTATATTTTTAATTTATGTATTTAATTTATAAAAAATATGACGTATAACATCCATAATCATATGTTATAATCTAGGATATTATTATAAGATAAGAAGATGAAAAAAAAAACGATGTCGTAAGTAAGTCCACAATAATATATAAAAATTAGCTTTTATTCATTCACTTCACATTTGAATAATTTATCATCTTATAAAACATAATGAGAACAAAAATAATTAATTCTTTTTGTCAATCTTAATAAATTAGTTTCAAGTTTATAACATCCAGATATGAAATAAATATTAAATTAATCACATTAATTTTGTCAATCATTAACCACAAATTAATAACATTTAATATTGAAATAAGTAATTGTAAATCTTAATAAATTTACAACAATTTTTTTACTTGTATATGTCATAAAAACATAGAGTATACTCAATATGAGAACAAAAATCAAGAATAAAATTATCAAATAAAATAAATTATCATATTAGAGGAATGAAATTATCAAATAAAATAAAATTATTATGTAATTAAAATTTCCCTTTTTCTCATGTAATTAAATTCTATCAAATAAAATGTATATAAGCTTTTAATCACAAATATTTATCAATGAATATTAGTTCTTCAAAAACTATACAGACAATTGGCTCATAAACATTGATCAAATATAGAGTTAATAAATTGAAATTATTTCATATATAATATCAGTTTTCGTGCATAAGAGGTACCTACGACTAGCCAATTTGCTTCTTATGATTCATTTTCAGCTCAAAATGTATATATATTATATATTTAATATAATTTCAGTTTATTACATAATTAATATTACATAGTTTATAATTTCAGTTTACATAGTTAATATAGTTAATATATTTATATTAAAATAAATATTTACTGAAAATAGATTTAATATTTAAATGTATAATAAATATGGAAATTAAATAATAAATTGAAATTATATATTTAAATATATTACTTATATTGAAATATAATATAATAAATGCCACAAAAATAATATATTTACTATATATTTAAAACTGAATTTATTTTAATATTTATTATATATTTAAATATATTTACTATGTAATAAACTGAGATTAAGTTTAATAAATATTAAAATATAATTAAACTTTATTGGGTCATTTTATAATATAATTAATATTTTAAATATTAAAATATTAATATATTTACTATGTAATTAACTGAAATTATTTTAAGTTTTTACATGTGAAATATTACATATATATAATTGGGTCATTTTATAATATAATTAAAATTAAAATATTATATATATTTATTATTTCATTAATATTTGAAATTCATATATTTAATATTACATATAATTATATATATTTTAATATTATATTATTCATTTGTCAATATTACATTTTTAATATTATATTATTCATTAACGTTTTAATATTAAAAGATATGAAATAATTATTTTAGTTTAAATATATTCAATTTAATTAAATAATTGTATATTAAATTGAACTTAAACAATTTAAGTTATCAATTTTGGAAATAAATATTAACTATGTAATATATACATTTTGAGGTGAAAATAGGTTAAAAGAATCAAAGTGGTCTAGTGGTGGAGGCTCCCTTATGCATACTCTAGGTCATGAATTTTCTTTTTTGCAGGACTTTTTTTGGATTCTTCCTATATAGGAGAAAATGAGTATTAACCCTCAAATATAGTTTAAATAAGTAAAAATACAAAACGTGCAAATTTTTATTTTAATTCTTTGAAAAATATATATCACAAATGATATATATATATATATATATATATATATATATATATATATATATATATATATATATATATATATATATATATATATATATATATATATATATATATATATATATATATATATATATATATATATATATATATATATATATATATATATATATATATATATATATATATATATATATATATATATATATATATATATATATATATATATATATATATATATATATATATATATATATATATAATCAAAATAATTTTTTCAAGTGATTATTCCATAATGCTTTAGGATTATTCTTATGGGTCATCAGGAGGGAGAAGCATGCATATTGAGTCACACACTTACTTAAAGATTAAGACTCACCCAAACAAGTGAGAAAGGTATCATATATTTACCCAAAATAAGGTGATAGGTGTATGAGTCCTATTACTTATAAAGTGCTCAACCTCCATTTTTTAAGTAATGTGAGACTTAAAACTCACACTTGTTTCTCCACACAACTCACATTTGTTTCTGTGAGACATTGGATCGAACTCTAGTGTGGTCGAAGTCTGTTCGCAAGTAATGTGTGTTGTAGTCGAAGTTTGTTCTAACATGCATGAGTAAATATTGCTAAGGTTGTTAGCATGAGTAAATATTGCTAAGGTTGTTAGCATGAGTAAATATTGCTAAGGTTGTTAGCATGAGTAAATATTGCTAGGGTTGTTAGCATGTTGAATTGAGTCTTGCTTGTAAGCCCAATTGTTTAAGTTAGCTTGTACCCTAAGTTAGCTTGTAATGGGTAATTGTTAAAAAGCCCATTAGGTTAGTGTGCTATTTTATTATAAATAGGATGCTAGTTTCTCAATCTTGAGAATAAGGAAAAATAGGAAGATAAAATCCTAATTTCAAGGGAGAGAGGTTATTTTGTTATTCTTGTATACTTGTAATCTTGTTCAAAGAGAAAGGAAAGAATAGCAGTTTAATAACCAATCCTTGTTGTTCCTTGTTGTTTTACCTTGTTTTCTTTGTTAACCCTAACCCTTGTGTGTTTCTTGATCATTAAGAAACCGTTTATACTTTGTTTAAAGGTATCCGATTCACAACAAATTGGTGCGGTGAGCGTGGAGAAGATGCCTTCAACAAAGTATGAGATTGAAAAGTTCACCGGAGTGAACGACTTTGGTCTGTGGCGCTTGAAGATGAAAGCCCTATTGGTTCAGCAGGGTTGTTTGGAAGCGTTGAAGGGTGAGGCAGTCATGGACGCTGCGTTAACGGCAAAAGAAAAGACGGGCATGATCGAGAAAGCCCACAACGCAATATTGTTGAGCCTTGGTGATAAGGTTCTTCGACAGGTATCAAAGGAGACTACAACATCGGGATTATGGGTGAAACTTGAAAGTTTGTACATGACCAAATCTCTGGTGAATCGACTATACCTAAAGCAAGCTTTATATTCATTCAAGATGAGTGAAGACAAAGTGTTGGCTGAGCAGTTGGATATGTTCAACAAGCTGATTCTTGATCTTGAAAATATTGATGTGAAGATCGATGATGAAGATCAAGCACTGTTGCTGCTGTGTGCTTTGCCCAGAACACATGCTCACTTCAAAGAAACTCTCTTGTATGGAAGGGAGTCCCTGACCTTTAAAGAAGTTCAATCAGCCTTGTATTCTAAGGACTTGAACGAACGAAAGGAGCATAAACCTTCGACGGTGGGCGAAGGTTTGGCCGTTAAGGGAAAATTCTTGCGAAAGGATGGTAAGTTCGACAAGAAGAAAGGTAAAAGTCAACAGAAGTCTTATAGTGGTGAAACATCTAGTATTCGATGTTATCACTGTAAGAAGGAGGGTCACATAAGAAAGGTGTGCCCTGAACGCCTGAAAGATCATGGAGGTAATGGCAATGCAGCCATAGTTCAAGATGACTTCGACTCATATGATATTCTTGTGGTTTCAAGTGGCGACTCGAGGAAAGAGTGGATTATGGATTCAGGTTGCACTTGGCACATGACTCCAAACAGAGAATTGTTCGAGGAGCTATGTGATCAAGATGGTGGATCTGTGCTGTTAGGAAACAACAAATCTTGCAAAATTGCAGGTATTGGATATGTGAGATTCAAGCTCCATGATGAGTCAATAAGGTTATTGACTGAAGTCAGGTACGTACCTGATTTGAAGAGAAATTTGATTTCTCTTGGTGAATTTGACAGAAAAGGATATGTTTTTCAAGGAGAGAAAAGTATCCTAAGAGTCATGAAGGGGTCGAAGGAAGTCTTGAGAGGCGTGAAGAAACAAGGCTTGTATACCCTTAAGGTTGAGGTTGTAAGTGATTCGACAAATGTTGCATCCACGAAATCTATGTCGAAGATATAATTATGGCACATGAGATTGGGCCATGTCAGCGAAAGAGGTCTGGTCGAATTGGGGAAGCAGAACCTGCTAGGAGGTGACAAAGTTGAAAAGTTGGAATTTTGTGAATCTTGTGTAGTTGGTAAATCCTGTAGGGCAAAGTTTAACAAAGTCAATCAAAGAACACATGGATCCCTGGATTATATTCATGCTGATCTTTGGGAGCCTACAAGGAATCCTTCACACTCAGGTGCAAGGTACTTTCTATCCATCGTTGATGACTATTCCAGAAAGCTATGGGTATTCATTCAGAAGACGAAGGATGAAACTTTTGAGAATTTCAAAAGTTGGAAGATTCTGGTCGAAACTCAAACTGGCAGAAAGGTTAAGAGGTTGAGAACCGACAATGGCCTTGAATTCTGCAATAAAGCGTTCAACAGTTACTGTGTTGAGTCTGGGATTGCAAGGCATAAGACTGTAGCAGGTACTCCTCAATAAAATGGCTTAGCTGAGAGATTCAATCGAACAATCCTTGAAAGGGTTAGATGCATGTTGGTTAGTGCTGGATTGAAGAAGGTGTTTTGGGCGGAAGATGTTTCGACAACAGCTTACCTGATAAATAGATGTCCCTCGAATGCCTTGGGAATGAAGACACCTGAAGAAGTTTGGTCGGGACATCCACCTAGTCTCGACAGACTGAGAGTATTTGGTTGTGTGGCCTATGCTCATATTAGGCAAGACAAGGTCGAACCTAGAGCTCTGAAATGCATGTTCATGGGATACCCTGAAGGAGTCAAAGCTTATAGGCTATGGTGCCTAGAGCCAGGTCACAGGAGGTGTATCACCAGTAGAGATGTAGTTTTCAACGAAGCAGAGATGGCTTTCAAGAAAACTGATGATGTTGACGAAGAGCTGGAACAGGGAGAGATTCCTGTTGAGGTGGAGCATGTTGATGCTGAATTGCTTACCCCAGATGAAGTCGAAGAAGACACAGAAGATGTTGTCGAAGATGAGGAGACTGATAATGACTACCTGCTAGCAAGAGACAGGTCGAGGAGAGTCATCAAGCCACCTCAGAGACTTGGGTATGCAGATCTTATAGCTTATGCCTTAATCTCTGCAAGTGAGGTTCTAGACGAAGAACCTAGAGACTATAAGGAAGTTATGAGGAATCAAAAGAAGACAAATTGGTCTTTGATGTATGCTATGGTCTGTACTAGACCCGACATAGCATATGCAGTAAGTCTTGTAAGCAGGTACATGGCGAATCCTGGAAAGGCTCACTGGCAAGTATTGAAGTGGATTTTAAGGTACATAAATGGGTCTCTGAATAGAGTCCTAATTTATGGTGGAGCCTTGGGTGAAGATAGTAAAGCAGTAATCGAAGGATATGTCAACTCTGATTATGCAGGTTGTATGGATTCTAGAAAATCTATCTCCGGATATGTGTTCACTATGTTTGGGACAACAATCAGTTGGAAAGCAACACTTCAGAAGGTCGTTGCCCTATCAACCACTGAAGCGGAGTATATTGCCCTAACTGAAGCTGTGAAGGAAGCATTGTGGCTTGAAGGTTTTGCAAAGGAGCTAAAACTTCAAGGTCGAGTTATCACTGTTAAATGTGATAGTCAAAGTGCAATACACCTGTCGAAAAATTCAGCCTATCATGAGCGAACCAAGCACATTGATGTGAGGCTGCATTTCATCAGAGGGGTAATCGAGCGTGGAGAAGTCCAAGTGCTGAAGGTTTCGACAGATCATAATGCTGCTGATATGATCACCAAGACATTGCGCAGTTGCAAGTTTTTCCACTGTATGCAGTTAATAAAGCTGCATGAAGAAAGCTAGTTTCTTGATGTTATAGAGTTAGATCCAAGGTGGAGATTTGTGAGACATTGGATCAAACTCTAGTGTGGTCGAAGTCTGTTCGCAAGTAATGTGTGTTGTAGTCGAAGTTTGTTCTAACATGCATGAGTAAATATTGCTAAGGTTGTTAGCATGAGTAAATATTGCTAAGGTTGTTAGCATGAGTAAATATTGCTAAGGTTGTTAGCATGAGTAAATATTGCTAGGGTTGTTAGCATGTTGAATTGATTCTTGCTTGTAAGCCCAATTGTTTAAGTTAGCTTGTACCCTAAGTTAGCTTGTAATGGGTAATTGTTAAAAAGCCCATTAGGTTAGTGTGATATTTTATTATAAATAGGATGCTAGTTTCTCAATCTTGAGAATAAGGAAAAATAGGAAGATAAAATCCTAATTTCAAGGGAGAGAGGTTATTTTGTTATTCTTGTATACTTGTAATCTTGTTCAAAGAGAAAGGAAAGAATAGCAGTTTAATAACCAATCCTTGTTGTTCCTTGTTGTTTTACCTTGTTTTCTTTGTTAACCCTAACCCTTGTGTGTTTCTTGATCATTAAGAAACCGTTTATACTTTGTTTAAAGGTATCCGATTCACAACAGTTTCTCAGTAATCTTCCCCCTCAAGTGTGAGTCCATACGTTATGTTCCCCCTTAGGCGGAAGTTTTTTTCACCCACATGCTTGTACCGTCATTAAGAGACACACTTATCTTTTAACTCCATTTTCTAAGCAATGTGGGACTTAGAACTCACACTTGTTTCTCCATACAACTCACACTTGTTTCTCAATATGTTTGTGTCATTCTTTTGTGATGCTTCATGAGCATGTTACAAATCTTTACATCGAGAATATAAATGAGTAATTTTTCAAAAAATCAATCACAAATTTTTTATTAAAAATTAAATTTGAGTTCTCCAAAATTTATGTCACAAATCATTGCATATATAAAAAAACTATATTTTTTGGCAATCTTTCTGGGATACTTTTGCATTATTGATTTATTCCTTATGATTCTTTAATATTATTGATGCAATCCTTCTGGAATTGTATAACATGATTGATGTAATTCTTCTAGGATCCATGGAAATTATCATTGATACTTTTCTGATCAATAGAGACAAAATAGTCATTTTTTTAATCAATCCTCAATGAACAATCATTCTTTGATCAATGCATAAAAGAAATCATTCTTTGAGAAATTCTCTAGAAATCATAGATCTTAAAAAATGATAAAGATGAACATTTTTCGTGCAATTCTCTGGGATGCTTTATAAGTTCTTCAGAAACTATATATTAAATTATTATTTTGGATGCTTGATAAGTTCTTTAGGAACTATAAAACATACTCACTATTTTTTAATCTTTCAAGGATATTGATTATTTAATAAGATAAGATATAATATAAAAAACAAAATAAAACAAGTAATGTAAAAGAA
Organism: Lathyrus sativus; assembly: GCA_963859935.3. Taxonomy (NCBI): domain Eukaryota; kingdom Viridiplantae; phylum Streptophyta; class Magnoliopsida; order Fabales; family Fabaceae; genus Lathyrus; species Lathyrus sativus. Next base: position 619,494,518 of record OZ012735.1, on the reverse strand, counting down.
AATGAGTAAATGAAGAATCAATATTACCTCCGATGGTTAGAGCTTTCTTGTTAAATTATTCATATAACCTCTTAGAGAATTAGTCAACATTTATATGGTAGAGTTTCATGTTGATAACGTGTTATGAAAACAAACAAAATAAGTAGAAGAGAGAAAAGAGAATAAGATAGTGTATTGTATTATTCTCATTATCAGGGTATCTTTTGAATACAATATATTTATAAGACATATGTAATGAATAGAAAATAAAAATGGAATCCACTCATTTGTGGACAACCATAATAATGACATTTATAAAAATAAAAAGTTTTTTTATTTGTGTATTTGTCAAGTGCAACAAATGTTGCAGAACTAATAAAGTAACGAGCTTAATAACGATCACTATGGGAACGTTATAGTAGGAAAAATATTGAGTGTGAAAGTTTTAGAACTAAAAATTAGTATGTGTTAATAGTAACTTAAGTTTTTATTAAGAGTGTATAATTGTCAAGATGAAACTTGTTAGCTAATTGTATTAGTTTTCACAAGTTGTTGTTATATTCTACTCTTTCATAAGTATATATGTCATATACGAGAGATACCCATTATTTTAAACTAGTTGGATAATTGTGAACACATAATTCCCATGTGCACTATTAATCTAACCTCTCAAATCTTCTCTCTCGTGACCTTTTTTTCTCTCTTCATTTATTGACCTTTTTCCATACCAAAAACACCACAACTACAAAGGAGTCTACCAAGCTTGTTCCATGTACTTCCAAAACTCCCTATAAAGTCACAAAATCATTTACATAAATTGTATAAAATATTTGTGATATCCCAAATGGTCAACTTTGGGTTCCATGTGTGAAGTGTGACTGGTTAACCATTGCTATTCCTGGAGAGGAATACCTATTAGGTTTAGAATCTTGTAAGCATAATCTTCATGGCATAATCATCTGGCCAAAAGGCTCAACACCCCTCATGGTGGTAAATATGTGTGCTAAACTTGATTCAATGAGGAAGTCGTTAGAAAAGTGGGGAATAAGGGCAAGACAAGGGTTCCTACCCCATGAGGTGACGCCTGAGCACTACCTTTATGTGGTATGGGGGTTCACCCTCCTAATAAGACACATGAACAATGCCACTGTCCGTCCATTAATTATGCAGACTAATTCATACCACGACTTCTTGAAGAATTAGTAGTCAATAATCTTCCTCAGTTAAGAAGGAGCAGTTACCACATCTTAGAGTTTCCTAAGTGTTAGGACCAATGGTCTTTATAAATACCTCTCACCTTAATGGGATAGAGGATAGATCATAACTGACATTGACCATTCATACTTTAAGCACAATGCTCACATATAAAGCATCTTAACTCACGTGAGTTGGACCTCTAAAACCGTTGTAAATGTTGTAATACCATAAATACAAGTTCTCTTGTCACCTTGGGCAATCCCTAACCACTCTAAACTATTATAAATTTACTAAGACCTATGATTATCCCCTACTCTTGTAGGGATACCGCTCACATCTGTAATTTTTTACTTATACAATGACGTCCACCGCAGGACACCGGTAAAACTAACACGGACCACACCTTCTTGATAACAATCACTATACTCACTGCTACTTTCCACTCATATACCTAGCCAACCTCAACCATGGTTAATAGGAAATCTTCATCCATTATGCCATAGGGTACTAATGGTGGCAGTGATGCCAACACCCTGGCGGAGATGCGTACTGCCATTAACAAATTACATCGTTAAAATTAAACACTGAAGGACAACGCCCACAATATCAGACAACGCCAACAAGAGTTCAATCCCTTATAGGAGATGGAAGTCCTCAATCCCTAGACATTCTCAAATGAAACATGGGAAGAACCTATCCCTGAAGGATTCAAACCTCCATCTCTGGCCAAGTTTGACGGACACAATGATCCTTGTGAACACGTTTCCTCCATCAACACACAAATATTTATGAAACTTAGGGAAAAGAGAAGAAATTAATTCCGCCCCAATCCCTTTTCAATTGAATTATTTATGAAATTTGTATGGAGAATCAAGTCATGTTTCTTTAACGAATGATAAGTATTCATATGGTAGGTTAATTATGGACCTCACACGAATACTCATGGAAAAGAGAAGAAATTACTTCCTCTCTAATCCTTTTTCGTCCATGAAAGAATTAACTTGATTCGGTTATTTAAAAGTGTTTTGATGTGATTGATGAATGTTTAAACGATAGGCTAATTAAGGCCATCACATGAACATTCGGGGAAAAAAAGAGAATAAATTACTTTCGTCCCAATCCTTTATCAATCAAATAATTATTGCGAAAAATGTTTAATGATTTTAATTGCAAAATGATTTTGAAATAGTTTTGAAATGTGGTTTGGAATTGATGGTGAAAATGGTTGAAAGATGAAAGATGCGAATTGAAATGCAAAGCATGACTTTATGCAACACATCGTATGAAACACAATACCGTATACGCAGCAAAATGACAGGGCAACAATGTGTATATAGCAATTATGAACAACATGTATTCATCACAAATGATTCGGAAAGTAAAAGTGCGCGTAAAACTAAATATGACGCGAGGATGTGAGTTGATTTTATGTAACGTGAGGACGTGCAATACAAATGTGTCAACATGGAATTTAAATTCGATGTAATGAAATTGAAATGTTGCATGCTGCCACAAGTCAAATAAGTTGCTAACGCAGAGTGTTGTCATTGCAAATGAATCAAATCATATCATAACAAATACCAATCTGATTTAAACATGATGACAACAAATTGAAATGTCGCGCGTAAATAAAATAAAACTAGCCAGCAACTAGCTAATTCAGAAATGCACTCATCGCAATTGAAATAAAGTGCTTAATGCAAACAGTAGCACAATCACAACCAAATATATTTACAATATTACATTAATATTACAACATCAAAACAAAAAAAAAATCTTGCACCGTCACAACAAAATATATGAAGGTAAATGACATTCAAAAAAAGGACACAAAAATAGCAGAATGTTAACTGATGCACATGATTCCATTTGGACCAAAAAACATTAATAGCCAAAACAAAATGTAAACTTATTTAATCAATACACTAAAACTATTTATTTATAAAAAATAAACAAATATATAAAACAATATTTAACAAATAAGTAAAACCATATGAAAAGCTACATTAATATAAATAAATAGAAATAATATTTAAACAAAATAGACAAAAGAAATTGAGAGGAAAAGAAAAGAGCAATGGAAAGAAAAACAATTACACATTGGTTACCGACGTTGATTGTTATGTATTGAAGGGTGGTGCGCCAGAATAGGATTTTTTTGGAGTTGGAGGTTATGATCGCGTGGTGATAATTGAGTGTGGTTTTAGTTGTGTTATGGATGTAGTTTGGGAGTAGAAGAGTTTATAGTGTGAGGTGAATAAATGAACAGTGTGATGTGAAGAAAAAGTGGCAAGTGGTTATGTGTGTGTTACTCGCACCAAATCAGACGGTGAAGAAAGAAGGAGGGTTATAAGTTGGCCTTGGTGAGTAATGTGTTGTTTATGAAGGATGTTCATAATGGTTTTCATTATGGATAAAGGAGTTTGGTGTTGGATCTTGTTTTGGGTTCATAATGGAAAGGAGGAGAGTTATTAGAGGTTATGTTGATGTTAATGGATTCTATTTTTCTACTATGTGGTTCTGCTTATTTTCAAAGAAAAAGGTCTACATGGTGTATGTGAGAGCGTCATTGTTTGTTCATGGTGGTTGTCAATGATGATTTTGGTGTGAGCGAAGGGAGTTTCACGAAGTGCTTGTTTGAGGGGAGAGATGGTGGAAGTGATATGTTTCAGGGAGAGAGTTTTTTTATGGTGTATAGAGGTGGTAAGTGATAGGTTTTGTGAGTGATGAAGGGGATAAAGGTGAAGGAATATAAGAGGAGTCAAGGGTGAAGGTGATGTGTAGAAAAGTGAGAGTTTTTATTTTTGTGATTAGTGTCAAATGAGATGACAAAGATGAGAGTAAAGAGAATTAAATGGAGAAAAAGGTAAAAAAAAAATAAAAAAAAAAAGAGTATGCAAAATGAGAGAGAGGATTTGGTGGTGCTTTCAAGGTTGTGGTATGGATTTGCAGGAAATAAAGTGAGGAGGGAGAGATTATGGTGGGGGAAGTGGTTATGAAATTGGATGGAGTTTTTTTATTAGGAAGGGTCCACACTTCCTCTTCTTTCTTTTTATTTTTTATTCAAACTTTTCTTTCTTTTATTTAAGAGCAATGAATTGTGATTGGATGGTGAGGAAAAGTGTATATGATTGGGTCACATGTTTTTTGAATAAAGTTAATAAATGTTATGGATTAAAGGTAAATGACCACCGTGTATAGATTTTTCACGTGACCTTTTTCAATTTATATCATTTTCTCTTTTGTTTTCTCTGATTTGAACTTGAGAGAAAAAAAATGGTACCCTTTGATTGGGCGTGACTACCTCTCTTTTGTATGGTCAGACTTTATTTCTGTAGTTGTGTGGAAAGTTTATATATGTGAGAGATGTTGGCTTGGATACATGTGATTGGCAACTGTATATTCTCACGTTTCCACCTCTTTTATTTTTCTTCTATTGTTTTTTGTTTTTTATTTTTAAATTGAGAAAGAAAGACATCTAAGAATTAAAGAGAGCGCTGCTTCCCCTTCCCCCTTTGATTGGTCCCTAATGTTCTATTTATATCATAGTGTTAGGGTTTCATGTAAATGCAATGCAAAAAATACCCTCTTAATATTGTGAATTTTTAAAAATATATAAATAAATAAAATTCAAATGTTTTAAAATAAAATCAAACTAACTATTTTTTTACTTCTAATTATTTTTTCTTGACATTTTGGTAAAAATCAGGCACGAAAATGCGCAAAAAAATAAAATGCATGCATTGAAATAAACTACGCGAAATATACTTCTTTAAAACAGACATATAAAGATCAAATTTTGCAGTAAAATGTGTCTGGTTGAAAAGGCTCAGGCTGATCAAATTGTGAACAGAAATGAGATTGAAAAACTTAAACGAGCATGTCAGGTTAAGCTACACGAACCGTAGATCAATAAAACAAACAACTGCAAGCTCGATCTCGAAACTTTTTGCCCAAAAATTTTACACGCAATTGAAATTCGATTCAACCGATCTGTCTGTAAAACCAAAATTTTATTCTAAGAAAAATAAAATAAAGTTTGATGTATGGAAGTTAAAATTGCCTAGACAAAATTGGGGTATGACAATTGCTCCTATTTAATCATCTTGAACCCGAAGGTATGAATGACAACGGTCTTCATACATTCATGGTGGAAGATAATTAAATATGAATATACCCCAAATTTTCTCCTTCAAAATGTAGAGATGAAATGCAGAGATTAAATTAGAGATGAAATGCAGTGAGATAGTCATCAAAAGATTATTTGAGAATTAGCAGAGCAGGGCCTCAAATGATACAATTGAAACTCTCCGAGAATGGAGCAACATTTCAAACTATACAATTGAGACTCTCTAAGAATTGACATAGAAAATATCGATCAAAACAAATGAGATTCCCTTTAAGTTGACAGTGCAACATATTGCGCGACATAATTGAAACTTTCCGAGAATGGAACAAAATTTCAAATTATACAACTAAGACTCTCCGAGGATTCATAGAGCGAAATCTCATACGTTTATCTATTGGGGAAATAATCTAGAAAAACCTCGGGATAAGGTTTATTAGCAAAGCTCTGCAGGGGAAAAACTCATAGAAAACGTTTTTAGGGTAACCTCTGCTTGGGGAGAAAAATAGTGAATATGCTGGGGAATATCACCGTCAATACAAAGTTGAAGAATGACTTGCTAGGGAAAAAATTCCATGAGCACATGTTGGGTAGGAACTTAATCAGATAAATACCGCCAACTTGGCTAAGAATGGACCTGGATTCTCATGATTGGTCTCAAATCCTGATATATGTTATGTTATGAATGTTTGATTTCGTGCGTAATACTCCACCTTGATGGAAATACTATGTATGAACTGATGCATGTAAGGATGCAACTGATTGATTGAATTATGGTGTAATGCTTCGCCTCAACGAAAATGTTATGTATGTAGTGATGCATGAAGTGAATATGGGAATGCAGATGGGTGATTTGATTTTTGTAGGGCTCGATTTTATTGTTGCCAATGAAAATTGGACTTATACTTTGAAAATTCCTCTGAAAATTAGACTTTGAAGGTGAACTGTTATACGAGAATTGGATTACAAGGATAAACTACCATACGAGAATTGGTGAAAAAGATTAAGTTGTCAGGCGGGAACTAGTGTTTTGTTTTTTGTTTGTCATACGGGAACTGAGTTTCAGATAGTCTACTAGACGAGAACGGGTGAAAAAGATTAAACTTCCAAACGAGAACTGGTTTTTTTGTCAGGAAAGAACTGACTTTAAAATAGTCTACCATACGGAAACTAGTCAAAAAGATTACATTGCTAGACGAGAAATGACTTTTTTGTTTGCCATACGAGAACTGACTTCAAAATAAGCTACCAAACGAGAACTGGTTATTAAAACTTCCAGACGAGAATTGTCTTCAAAATAGGTTACCATACATGAACTGGTTATTAAAAGCTGTCAGATAAAAATTGACTTCAAAATAGGTTATCAGATGGGAACTAACTTTTAGGAAAGAGGGTGAGCGCACTCACGATTTATTCATGATGTGGTATTGAATTTTTTGGTATATGGTATACGATGATGCAGGAAATGATGAATGATTGATGCGTGTAATATGTAAATTATGGGTTGTGTCCTTGAAGGTTGGGCTTTTAATGTCAGATCTTGTGTTACAAGGCTTTTTGATGATGTCAGATTCATGTAATAAGGCATGCTCGATGAATGAGATGCATGACTTGATGATAGAGTGAAGCGACATGAATAATGTATGAGGATAATTTATACAAATAGCGTGAAGGTTTCCAAAGTGCCCCTATGATGGGTAATGGAGAAAGAGTTCTTTTGCAACAAGGTTTCCTGTCTGCCAACAGGCAAAAGGTTATATAGGATGGGGTCTAACATGATTTCTCGACACTTGTTTCGAACTTGATGGTTGCTGATGTACGACAGATTTTGCTTGAGCAACTTGAAAGTATGAAGATAACTTTCCTCTTTATAGCTCATCTTCTCTACTCTATTAGGCCTTTGAAGGAGTTTTCCTCGAAAGGGGTTTGGAAGCAGTTGTACCATAATATGGCTTGCCCCAAAATTTCGAGTTGTGAAGCAATCTGCCCTTGATTAACGGACTCTTAGAATGGTTGGATTTTTGTGATCTTGAGGTCGTTTGCCTCAATATGAATCTTGAAGATATTTGTCCTCAACTAAGAAAGAGAGACATCTGAGAATTAAAGAGAGTTTTGTTTCCCCTTTTGATTGGTCCTTAATGTTCTATTTATATCATAATGTTAAGGTTTCATGTAAATGCAGTGCAAAATATACCCTCTTAATATTTTAAATGTTTAAAATAAATAAATAAAATTCAAATGTTTTTAAATAAAAAATAAAATCAAACTAACTATTTATTAACTTCTAATTATTTTTTCTTGACATTTTGGTAAAAATAAAAATAAAAATAAAAAGAATAAAATTGGGCACGAAAATGCGCGAAAAAATAAAATGCATGCATTAAAATAAACTACACGAAATATACTTTCGGAAAACAGATAGATAAAGATCAAATTTTGCAGTAAAAAATGTTTGATCGAAAAGGTTCAGGCTAATCAGAATGCGAACATAAATGGGATCGAAAAAATTAAACGAGTACGCCAGATTAAATTATGCGAAAAGTAGATCAATAAAATAGACAACTACAAGTCCTATCTCAAAAAATTTCCTCCACTAATTTTACACACAATTAAAATTTAATTCAACCGATTTGTCTGTAAAATCAAAATTTTATTATAAACAAAGTTGGATGTATGAAAGTTGAAAATACCCAAACCAAATTGGTATATGACATATATCGATTGACATTAGAAATGACTATGTAAAAAATAATATATGTTTTCCCTTTTATAGGTTTCACCACTTTTGAGTGGATTTCAATATAGTCTTTCACCTTTTTGTGTATCAATCTTTTTTTTAATATATTAACCTTCATATAAAAAAAGATACACTTTCTAATTTTATAATTTCACTTCATTCGTTTTAAACTCTATAACTGTCTTGCAGATACACCCCTCATCACTCAGAGTTTAGTATCACTGCAATTAAATTAAAGTCTATTATCATCATCAAATACAATTCTGATTCCACCATAGAATACTTTTTATTCTTAACAAAATAATAAAATATCATAATTAGAAATAAAACAAAAGTAAAGTAATTAGTTAAAGTTTGAGATAACTATTTCACTAATGGGCCAATTGGAATCACAAAATCAAATGATTTTTTGATTTTATTTTGATTGATCTCAAATAAAATGAAAATAATTAATTAAAGTTTGAGATATCTATTTTAGTATGAGTTATTTTTATATACTTTTGTGGGAAGATATTTTTAGTTAAATTTGATGGACTCTTTATTAATTTGCTTTTATTTGATTTGTTATCATATTAAATATTTAATTTGAGTTTTTAATTTAAAAAATTGTAGTTAAAAATAAAATATAATTAATTGAAAATCTATTTGTCTATATCTATTTTACCAGTATAAATAGGAGCTTTTATTTTGAAAAAAGGACACAAAAATTCGGTAAAGCAAGAAACTAACGAGATAAAGTTTAAGAGAATTGGTACGTTTTTTCTTTTCTTTTCTTTCTTTTTTATTTTGTTTTTTAGTGTGATTGTTATTCTCTGTTTTTTAATTGCAATTATATATGTTATAACTCGTTTATTTTATGTCTGATTCTCATGTTATTTATTGTATTATTTTGATTAAACCGTAAACTAAAAAAATATATATATTGCAATGCGTTCTTATTTCTTGTATTGTTGGATTCACTCGTCCAAAAAGTTCATAGCAAAATTATCAAATGACTACAAAAATTGAATGTGTTCATTGATTTAAACAAATTCGAAATAAATCAGAATTTAAATAAAATTATGTTATTTGATTTGGGTAAAAATTATACTAAATCAATAAAATTGGATGCTAGTTGTTAAATATTTTTATCAATTTTGACATCAGATTATCTTGAAAACCAACCAAACCCACCCACGAACACTCTAAAAAAATTATTTATACCAAATTTTTATTTGAATTTAAAAAAAATATTTAAACCTTCTTTTAAACAAAAATATAAAATACTATATAAATCTAAAAATAAAACTCAATTCAAATAACTTTTTTTTTTGTTTTCATTTTCATTAATGAATGCACCTGTTAATCTCATTCATGTACTTTGACAATAAATTGCATGAGTCATTATTAGTTCAATTCTACCTTTTATTTTTGCTTATTCTCCACACAACGTTTTATGTAACAACCTCACCCAAAAATGAGTGAAAAAATAAATTCAAGTTAAATTTAATATCTTAAAAAAATTATAGATCCATCCATCCATATAAATAATCAAAAATATATTTTGAAATAAATATAACAAAATACCATTTTAAAATATTATTAGATATACTTCCACACTGTCTCTAGATTGAATATTATTAATTTTAAATTTTTATTAAATTTTGTAAATTTTAGCCTACTTTTTCTTTCAAGTAAATTTAGCCCACTTAATTAAATCGCCAACTATTTATTATCTATTATCTATTTTAATATATTAATATAAAGCAATATATTATCCTACGACACCTCATATGCCATGTAGTCATATGTTGCTACATCAATTAAAATTCTATGTGTTACAAAATCTTATCATCTTTTCACAATAATTATTCATAATTAAACACAATTATCACCAACCTTAAATTCCTAATTTAATTTATATAATTTTTTTTATTCATTTCAACTTCTATCCAAAATTCCTATGTTACATCAACCTTATCATCTCCTTACCAGAGTTACTTATAATTAAACACAATTATCACCAATCTTAAATTCCTAATTTAATTTTTGTAATTTTTTTTATTCTCTCTCAATTTTTTATTAAAACTCCTCACCTTTCTTCTAAACTTTATTGTATATCCTTTTTTTTTTATAGAGTCTAATATTTAAACAACATAATACTATTTTGATATAAATAAAAAAATACTTAGCACATAAATAAATCGACGATTCAAAAATAAAATAAAATAACTAATTAATGACTAACAAGAAAATTATATTAAAAATATATAAAACTCTTATAAAATTAATAACAACATAACAAATATTTTAAATTAAGCAAACATTAGTAATTAATAAAAATTTAACAAAAAAAATTATTCCAAATTATAATAGATTATCTCTATGGACAAACATAAAATCTACTTACACCTTATTTATTTTCACTCTTCCTAAAACCTATAAATAACAAATATATTTTAAATTAAAAAATATATATTAATTAACAAGATAAATTTAATAAAAAAATTAATACAATAAAATTAAAATGATTTATATCTAATTACATACATCTATCCCTAATTATATAGAATTATTCCTATTATATAATATATGTCATATAATCTATTTTTGCCACATCAATTAAAATTCTATGTGTCACTCTTAGAATTGAATCTAATAACAAATTTGCACAATTGCTCTTCATCCCTTCATACTAATCATAAAATTTAAAACTATTCCATCTCATTCTTTGTTTAATTTCATACCATAAACTTATATTATCAACTATAATTATAAAATTTAAAAATTATATTCTTTGTATAATATCATCTCATATATACTCATGGACGGATTTAGAAATATTAATTAGTGGAGGCGAAATAATACTCCTTCGTCTAATAAAAACTATTGTATTTGAGCAATATATTTTTTAAAAAATAATTATATATATTAATTTTAATGGAAAAACCAATTTCATTTTTAAGAATACGTTTATTAATTGTAGTAAATAACATAACTGAATTAAATTAAAGTTAATAAATAATTGAAACAGTAATAAAAAATAATAATAAATATTGTATCATATTTTTAAGAGATAATTATTTTAAAACATTAAAAAATATAAAAGTGAGATACTTTTTATGTGAAGAAGGAAGTACACATATTTTAAATATTACATACGGCATATTAGAAATTTTTACATAAAAACTTATTAAATATATATATATATATATATATATATATATATATATATATATATATATATATATATATATATATATATATATATATATATATATATATATATATATATATATATATATATATATATATATATATATTTGTCTTGTGAATTTAATTTAGTTAGTACTTGATTGTTGCCATTAGAGTACTACATCAAAAAATTGAAAAAGATAAAATAAATACATAATAGTTATTCAAACAACAAATTAATCTTTAAATATTCAGAATAATTTTTTTTTCTTCAATATTATTACATATATATTTATGTGTATGTGGTCAAATAATATTTTAACAACTTATCTTTTAAATTAATTTTTATTAAATTATTTATAATTAAAAATAATTTATTTATTTTATGGGAGCAATATTTAATTTTAAGAAAAATTAAACTAAAATAATTAATTATTTAATACAAAATAAATAAACTAGTGGGGGCAGGTGTCCCCGGTTAACTAAACCTACATCTGTATATATTATTTTAACATGTATACTCTCAAATCATCTCAACAATTATGATATATATTTCAAGTAATTGGGTTATGCATAATTTTTTTTATACACTTATGTATATATCCTCAAAAAAATTCTAATAAATTATCTTACTAACATTAAATAAATTCTCATTGAAACAATTAAATGTATTTGAAACTATGCGATAAAAAATGGAAGGGATTTATTTTTCATATTTTCAACATATTTATGTTTAGTTTACTTGATTATCCTAAATGTGTAATTTGAAATAAAATATTATAAATATAAGTTGACAAATCATAGTTATCAAAATAAAATATATTAACTAAAATTAAAATTTCAATACAAAAAATAAATTAATGCACATCCGCGCATCGCGCGGGTCTTAATCTAATTTATTTAAATATATGGCTAAGTTTAACTATATATATATATATATATATATATATATATATATATATATATATATATATATATATATATATATATATATATATATATATATATATATATATATATATATATATACACACACACACACACACACACACACACGTACGTTGAATAAATGCTATATAGAATGCTTTTAAATTGAATAAGAATATATTATAGTAACTATCAACTAATAAACATATAATTAATAGAGTAAAAAAAAAGCATGAAACATGTACTATTCAGTTATAGCAATGCGTCATGTTATACCAATATTAAAAAAAAATATATATGTAACACCTGAGATCGGAGATGGTGGATAATGGATGTTATACTCGAGGTTAAAAAGGGCGGAGAGTGGTTGTCGGATTCACATCAGAATGAGATGGATCATGAAGTTGTATAGGGAAGAGACATGGTTGAAGGAAGGCTTATAAAGATTGATCAGTACTACCTATACTAGCAAGATACACCTTTTCGATTGCCTGAAAATTAAGAACTTCATAGTTAAACGAGTTTGACTTGAAGTAATTTTTGGATGGGTGACCTTCTGGGAAGTTTCATGGAAAAGCATGCGAGTGGGGACAAAATATGCTGAAAAGACCCCTGTTGATTTGCGAGCTCATTCAGTAATCCTAAAAGTAGTTTGGGGCATTACAAATAGTATTAGAGCAAGATCTCTCCCAGTACGATGTGGTTCGGGGAAAACCAACAAAAAATGGTGGACATGTAACACCCGAGACCGAAGAGGACTGAGGGTGGATGTAACACTCGAGGGCAAAGAGTGGGGAGAGTGGTTTCCAAATTCACATCGAAATGGGAAAGATATTGAGGTTGTGTAGCGATATGACTACATGGTTGAAGAAAGACTTATAAGGATTGATTGGTACTATCTATATCAACAAGATACATCTTCTTTTCGGTAGCCTAACAAATAAGAATTCTGTAGTTAAGCGTGCTTGACGTAGAGTAGTATTTGGATGGGTGATCTTTTAGGAAGTTTCTCGGAAAGCGTGTGTGTGTGTGGACAAAACATACTGAAAAGACTTGTGTTAGTTTGTGGGGTCAATCGCAATCTTAAAAGCAATATGGGGAGTTACAAATGATATCAGAGGCAAAACTTTCTCAGTACGATGTGGTTCGAGAACTAACCATTTTGCATGTAACACCTAAATAAGAACTCCATAGTTAAGCGTGCTTGATTTGGAGTAGTATTTATATGGATGACCTTCTGGGGAATTTCCCAGAAAGCATGTGAGTGAGAACAAAGAATGCTGAAAAAGACTGGTGTTAGTTTGTGGGGTCAGTCGGTAATCGTGAAAGTAATATGAGGCGTTATAATGGTATTAGAGTCGGACATTTCCAAGTACGACATGGTTCGGGGACGAACCAAGCGAAAATTGGTGAACATGTAACACCCGAGACCGAAAAGGCGGAAAATGAATGTAACACTCGAGGCAAAAAGGGTAGAGAGTGGTCGCTGATTTCACATCAAAATGAGAGGGATTCAAGATCTGTGTTGGTTTGTGGGGTCAGTTGGTAATCGTGAAAGTAGTCTGGGGCGTTACAAATTGTATTAGAGGTAGACCTCTTCTAGTACGATGTGGTTCGGAAACGAACCAAGCGAAAACTGGTAGGCATGTGACACCCGACGCCGAAGAGGCGGAGAGTGAATGTAACACTCAAGGCCAAATAGGGCAGAGAGTAGTCGCCGAATTCACATCGAAATGAGAAGGATCCTGAGGATGTGTAGGAAAAAGATTGCATGGTTGAAGGAAAGCTTATAAAGATTGATTAGTACTACCTATCCTAACAAGATGCATATTCTTTTCGATAGTCTATAAAATAAGAACTCCATAGTTAAGTATGTTTGACTTGGAGTAGTATTTGGATGAGTAACCTTCTAAGAAGTTTCTCGAAAAATATACGAGTGATAAAACATGTTGAAAAAACTCATATTAATTTGTGGGGTCGATCGATAATCGTAAAAGTAGTATGGAACATTTTAGTATACATATTAAGTATACATATCTAAATGGTAATATTTAATTAAATTTAGATTAAATACAATTATTTTTACTGAGATATCAATCTCTAAATATACGATTCAATAAAATAATTATAAAAATAAAATAAACTATACTTATTGATTAATATTATCTATATAAATTTATTTTTTAGGAGAGAAAATCAATTAATACTTACATTAGAGTAGTATAAAATTATAAATTAACAAATTAGGTTTTTAAGAAAAACATAATTAATACAATTGAAATTTTAAAAAGTATTATTAAAAATAAACCTTCAAAACAATTTTATAATCAAGAACCAATATAGTAAGAAATATATCAACAAATAGAGACATGTCATATCATACATTTTTTTAAAGGATCACTCAAAATAATTTTGATTCAACATTATTCTTCCAATGTGAAAAAATTCACAATCATCCATCATAAATTATTTCCATTTTATTTTATTTTAATTTCATTTTTACACTATCTAATCCAACCTATTTAACAAATTTCTTAGTAAGCTTGTTTTTAAAAAAGGTTATCTATTATCCATTGCTAGTAGGATCGAATTGGTCAAATCTGTTTTGTAGAATAAGTTCATCCATTTTATGTCGTTTTATTCATAACCTTTGGATCTTCTTAAGGGTCTGGAGCGTGCTTCCCGCAATTTCACATGGAGTTGTTAAATTATGAAAAGATAAATTAGTTACTGTTGCTTGGAATAACATTTACATACCCTACTCGGAAGGCAGTTTGGGTCTTCACTCCTTAGTTAGCTTCAATGAAGTCTTTATTTAAAGTTTTGTTGAAATCTTATTAATTCAGATGAGTCTTGGGTTGTTCTGCTCAGGAGCCATGTTTTTTCGAAAGTCCAAAGTTATCAATCTTCACACTTTTTTCTCAATATGGACTAGCATCAAACATGAACATTCTACTATCAAAAACAAATTTTCTTGGATGCTTGGTAATGGCAACTCAATCAATTTATAGTCTGACATATGGTGCAACCCCCCTTTGAGATAAGTTATGAGAGACTTCATTATTGATGACAACCTCACTGTCAGTAAGTTGATTTTAAACCAAGATTGGAATTTTGCCGCCATTAACCCTAAAATCCCAAATTCTATCAAAGACCGCATTAGAAAGTGTCACATTCCTTATGATCTTCGTTTGGATAAGATTAGGTGGAACCTTTCTTCTTTTGGTGATCTATCTCTTAAGCAAACTTATGATTTGAAGAATGTGAAAAATTCTGAAATCAATTGGTGTTTGTTTGTTTGCTCTAGCTATTTCCCACCTTTGAAATCATTTATGGTTTGGAGGCTCATTTTGAAGAAAATCTCTACTTATGAGACCTTAAAGCAGATGGGTTTTTCTTTTCCTTCTGTTTGTAGCTTGTGTTCCTTGGAAGAAGAATATTCTCAACACCATTTCTTTGATTGCAACTGTGTTTTGATTATTTGGGATTGATTTTCTTCTATTCTAAATCGTCATCGCAAAACTCAGATTTAGACATATGTTTGGGACTGATTTCATTCCTCCAGGTCTGCTCAATGTGCAATGGTGGTGCATGTGGTTATCATTCATATTTTCAACGCAACTTGGCAGGCTAGAAACAACATCAAATTCAAGGACAAGGTCATTTCTTTAGTCATCTTTATTAACTTTATTGTTGCGGCTGCTTCGGTCTCGGGTAATAACACTAAGTTAGCTTCTCCTCTCGGCATTCAAGATTTTATCATCTTGAAATGTTTTAAGATCACTATTAGGTCTCTTAAAGTGCCAAAAATAGTTGAAGTCATTTGGAAGTCGCCCTCTTAGAGATAGATTAAAGCTAATTATGATGAAGTGTCTTTAAACAATATAGGAATTTCGGCTTGTGGAGATATTTTTAGAGATGACAAATGTTATTTTCTTGGGGCTTTTTCTCAATTTTTAGATTTTCAAACTCTCTCATTGCCGAACTTTCAGGAGCTATGTCAGCCATTGAGCTTGCCTATGAGAAAGGCTGGCTTAACTTTTTGTTGGAATCTGACTTTGTTGTAGTGGTTCAGACTTTCAAGCATCCCTATAAAGTGCCTTGACAAATTCGTAACAGATGGATCGATTGTGTCAATCGCACTACTAAAATATTTTCTTTTGTTGTTTCTCATATTTATAAAGAAGAGAATACTTGTTCAGACTCCCTTGTTAACTTAGGTCTCACATTTTTTACTATCGTCCAATTTGATTCAGTGCCATTGTGTTTAAGAGCAAATTTTGTATAAAAAAAATGCTAAATTTGTCTTTCTTTAGGTTCTTTAGACCCGTGCCCATATGTCTGATTTTTTTAATGTGCAAACGGGTAAAAATATAAATGATATTTTTTTGTGTAGTTATTTTTTTATTTTAATTTTAATTATTTATAAAATAAAAAAATTGAATGAAAGAGATGTGCAAACCGTCATATAACGATTAATAAAAGAGAAGTTGAGATTTAAAATAAAAACTGAAAAAATATAATTGAAAAAAATAGGCTGCACTTATGACTGACAATGAACCAGACCAACTCGAAAATAGTTTAGAACTCGATTCGACAATTAAATCGTTGAACTAGGTTCATGAACCAAATGAGCTGAATGTGAGCGAAAAATCATGTTCGTTAACTAAATGAGCTGAACTTCAACTATACATAACTCGATTCGTTAGGTTCATGAGTCAACTCGATTATATATGAGAATAATTATATTATTTTTAAGAGTATGTTTAAAGATTTACTCCAAAATTTAACTATATTGTCCCTTATGTACTAGTTATGGCAATAAAGCCTACAATTGCATTTAGAGTCATCCATGCCAGAGACATTATGATATTTGCTAAAAAACATGTAATGAAGGTTGCAATTGGTGTAATCATTCTGTGATGAAAACGTGTCAATTTCTAGTAACTTTTTGTGCAACCTATTTTTCAGTTTTCCTACGTACAACCTATTTATGTTTTCTATTATATTTTTCCAGTTTGCTAAATATTTGATGAAGTTATGAATTTTTGAGATAAATTTAAACTTTAATTGAGTGTTTTTTGAATTAGATTTTCAAATGTGTCTATTGAAAATTGTGTAGTTTTTGAATTAATAGATTTTTGAAATAAATTTAAATTCCATACTCATAACTTTTACTATATTTCAATATTTTCTTTTCAAAAAATATTAATTTAAAATGTACAATATATAAAAATAAAATAGAATTAAAAAATGGCTTTTAAGTTCGTGAAACAAGTAAGTTGAACATAACAAGATGAACGGAATAGTTCGTGAACTTTTAACGAGTCGAATTTGAGTTTAAAAAAAAGTTTGTGTGAAACTCAAATCGATATTTGAGTTGAATCAATTCTTAACGAATCGAACTAAACTAAGGCGAATTCAACTCGACTTGACTCATTTCTAAAAACTAAGTTTTACCATTATATAATATATATATATATATATATATATATATATATATATATATATATATATATATATATATATATATATATATATATATATATATATATATATATATATATATATATATATTAAAAAAAATTAACGTAAATAAAATATTTAATCTTTCTTTAGAAAAACTATATTGACATAACTAAACAAGAAAATCAAAAAAAACATTTAGATGAAACAACACATCTTAACTTATGAGAGAGATTATTTAAACTTAATCAAATATTTTCAAAGTCAAAAACTCTAAAAAAAGTAATAGTTTTTAAAACTGTTGACCAAAAACTTTTCCAACTATATGATTGAGTGTAACTCAAAGATTGTGATACTCATTTTAAATATAACAAAATCAGTTAAAAGGAAAAAAACTAAATTCAAAATTAAACATTTATTTATTTTTCAAAAAAAAAACTTAGGAAATTATTTTAACATTTTGACTCACTCACATACATTTTCTCACCAACCAAACCGACCATTCATTCCTAAAGCCCTTAATTAGGTTTCTTATTTTCATCAAAAAACTCTAAAAATTCTAAAAATTCAACTCTCTCTCTCTCTCTGGATTCTGCAAGAAACAAACGCAGTGAGGAAAGTTTCTCAAACAACACTTGCTTCCACGTTCTCTTCTAGTGGTCCCTTAAGCCATTAATAATTTTCACTTTCTTCCTATACAAATTCTCTCACACCATTTTCTTTCTTCTCAAGAATCATCCTTTTTCTTTTTTCTCAAAACAAGGTATGAAAAGTATCTACTTTTTTCATCATTCCCAACAAAATTCATGATCTGGGTTGTTCTTGTTTTTCCCTAAATGCAATTGGGTTTGTGGAAAAATTTGATTTTTAATTGATTTGATGGATTTTAAGAATCACCCTTGATTCATTTTTCTGTTGTATTTGATCAGTTTCGTTTTGATGTTTCCAAAGTTTTGATTTTTATTCATTTGGGGAATGGGGTTTATCTGATTTTTTTTTTCTGAATTGGAATTTGTGATATTGTTACAAAAAATTTGTATTCTTAGCCATTAGGTTTTGGTATGGATCAATGTAAGGAGATTTTTGTTTTTGGATGAATTTGGATTGATTGATCTTATGATTCCAATTTCTGAATCTTCGTTGATTAATTTAGATCATATGTTTCATGATTAATGTGATTGATTGATAATGATGATAAGTGCTTTTTTTACATCATGTGTTAACCTTACTATTTCATAATTATGACAGAAATTTTCATGACATTATATGATTATAATCTTGTTTATTGAAGTATGCTTACGTTAATTAATCTTGCTTAATTATGATTAGTTCTTGTTGCATTAATTTTTTTTCCATGTATGCTAATTTTTTTTAATAGTAACAGAATATGAATTTAATAGAGAAGAATTAGATTTAAGCAATTTTTGTTGCATTCCATTTTAAGTTTCAAATCAGAATATTGAATATATATATTTTTTGATTCTTTTGATTTTTAACTATTTGAAGTATTTAGAATCAGATTTCTTGTCGAGTTTTAGGATTGTTGTCCCTAATCGTGTTCTGCTTGTATGTGCATTTCAGTTTTTTCGTCTGATGGCCAGTGAAAGTGCTGAATTACCGGTTGCCCCGGAGGTAACTACGTCACCGGTGGTTGAAAAAAGAAGGTACTCTATGGGAAAGGCTGGCTCTGGAAAAAGCAATGAAAAAGTTGTTCCGCATTATCTCAGAGCTTCCACCAGTTCGTGTCATGATATTTGTAAATATGGGGGGAACCATTCGTTTAATCCGAAGGAAAGACGTTCGATACCTAACAGAGCCACGAGAAAACAACTTTACCAGAGTTCAGAAGCGAGCATTGGTGTGATAGTTGCTAAGCCCAAACTTTCGGTTGATTCTAAGCCAACAAAGATGTCAACGGTCGTACTCAAAGAAGCGGTCGACTCCGAGGCTTGCACGTCTGATGCTTTAGATGCCAAAAACAGGAAGAAAACATCATTTGTTGAGGACAAACCATCGCTTTTATTGAAGTCTCATACTTCTCCATCAAGAAGTCAAGAAATTTCATCATCAATGGATAAGGAGATGCAATCACAATCAAAGTCTGCGTCTAGGAAGGTTGAAACTCCATCAAAATCAACTTCGAAGACGGTGAAAACTCCTTCAAAATCAACTCCTAAGAAGGTTGAAAGTATATCGAAACCAACTTCTGATGTCAAAACGTCGTCAAAATCAATTGCTGATTTGGTGGAAGCTCTGCCAAAATCAATTCTGAAAAAGATAGGAAATTCATCAAATTCATCTGCTAGTCCGGGGGAAGCTGTGCCAAAATCTATCATCAAAAAGGTGGAAAATCCTTCAAAATCAACCTCCAAAGTCAAAATTTCATCAATTGACGGAACTTCATTGCAGTTACCTTCTTCAATTGGTACAGAAATGAAGTTGTTTACAAAGCCTTCATCATCTTTGAATTCAATTCGTGTCGCAAGAAACAAAGCATCATCCTCTATGAATTCCTTTGAAGGCGTTAGCGGTAAAACAAATAACAAGATCAAGATGGAAAAGAAAGTAGCTTCCTTCAAAGCATCTCCAAGAAAACTGATAGTACCTATTAAAGCCTTGTCATCTCCAAGAAAACTGATAGTACCTATTAAAGCCTTGTCATCTCCTAGAGCCTCCAAAAAGCACAAGAACCTGAAAATTGTGTCTCCTCTAAAGAATCAGAAGGCTGCGAAAAAACTAGAACTTGAGGAGCACGAGAATCTAAGGAATCAGGAGACTTTGAAAAAAGTCGAACTTGAGGAAAGCAAAATCCATGAGATAAAGGAGAAGACTTTGTATGTCATAGAGATGGAAACTGAAAACAAAACCTTGCAATCTAATCAAAACGCAAGCTACTTTGATGAATCGTACCTCCCTCAATTGTCAACACCCGAGTCTTCATCAACCTCAGTTACTCAATCCGTATCCGAAGAAAACCAAGAGGAATATGAATACACAACTAGTGAATACGAGCTGGACTCTTTATCAGGAAACTCTGAAATCGAATGCATTGTAAACAATGAGACTTCAATGGTCGAGAAGACAGGCAAGCTGAGGAAGGTTAAGGAAGTAGAAGACAAGGATTCCGAAATGATGAAATTAAAGTTCAGAAGAGGGAAAGTGGTTGATGATCAAAGCGAGAAAAATACTCCGAGAAAGCTTAAGTTTCGGAGAGCGAAAACATTGGCAGAGAAAGCAAATTTTAAAGAGAAAGTTGTTCTGAGACACCAAGGTTTTGAGGACAAGAAAGATGCACAAGGATTGTTTAACAATGTGATCAAGGAAACCGCGAGCAAACTTGTGGAAGCTAGGAAGAGTAAGGTTAAAGCATTGGTTGGTGCATTTGAAACTGTTATTTCTCTTCAAGAGAAATAACATTCTGCAAAACACAGTTAATTGATGGAATCAATTTGGATGAACCTTTTTTTGTGTGTTGGTTTTTGGCTTGTTTTGTGTAAATAAGCTTTAGGAGAATAAGCTTTGGTTGAAGTGACTGCAAAGTAGAGTAAATTTTGGCTTGAATTGTTCCTTAAAGCTCTGTTTGTAGAGTTGAAAAAAGGGATTTTGTGATTGGAACTTTTCTTACTTAACTTGAATCATATATTTTGTTTTGGTAATCCATAACTATTATCAGCAATGGAAAAATGTTATAAATTTTTGAAAATTTCTATTGTTTCCTTCATTCATTTAGAGAAAGTAATTCCCTCTAAATTCATTTGGAGAAGTAGAATTTATATTCTCTTGGATCAATATTGTAGATGTAACAAACTGCAGAGATTGTAGATCCATTCTCTTTTGGGTCATTGTCTAAGCTGCATCATGTAGAAATAGAGAATTTTAAGTGACTCCCCTTCGTCTCGACACACATCCTTATAATTTTTGGGAATGTTCTTTCTATCCTAATATTCTTATGGAAGCTTCCACACCATTATAAAAAGTTTATAATATTTCTATTGTTCGGAGATACATTTTCAAACACATTTATTTTCGTCATTTCTAAGATTAAATTGAAGATGCGCTCGTTTTAATTCGGAAATGCATCTGCGTATGTAAAAAGTGCGTCCGAAGATGCACTTTTGTAAACACCATATATTCAAAAACATGTGTGTGGTCTGGAGATACATTTCCAGATGCTTTTGTTTCATATCCCGCATCAGACCTTCCCTCTTCCTCCTTCATTTTCTAAAAATTCTCTAAAAAAATTCATTTGAGCTCTGCCTCTCCCAACCATTGAAACATCTCTTCATTGCAATGAAGTATTAGTAGAACTCTTTCTCCTCCTTTTCAGCATCTCATAACATCTAAACTTCTTTTTCTCATCAATCAATTTGATTTGGTAAGTTTTTCAAATTTTATTTTCTTTATATGTTTTGATTTGTAGTTAGTTTTTTTATGATACATTAGCTATTTTAAACACTTTAGAAAATTGGTAGGTTAAAACAACATGCAATGAGGTTTTTTTTTTAGAATTGTTAGGGCAGAAAATGGTTTGTTGTCATGGACGACCATCGAGAGTTTGTCCAGAAATGCATCTTCATATTTCTCTTAACTGTTTTCAGAGATACATCTATGGATTGTACTCAGTTAAAAAATTGGGTGATTTTGTAAATTTTGTGAATTTCCCTGGACACTATTTATATTTGTCTTTGTTTATAACGCAGGTGCAATGGTTAAAGACAACACTGATTGAATTAGGCTCGGGCGTGTGTCCCAAACCGCGTCAGTACGATGTGAGAAGATCGCAACGAGGACCACAAGGTCATGTGTTGCTGATAACTCTTTTGATGTTACATCTACTTCACAACCCCAACTGTCTGGTTCTTGTAGCCAACTCTCTCAAGCATCTCAGGCATATGATGCAACACAACCTGAGGTCCCTGAGACCCCTGTTGACCATGAAGCCCTTGAAGCTTAGAAGGAAATCGATCCAGATGCCCCATTAGAGAGTTATCCAGGAGGACAATTTGACACCTCCTTACTTTATAATTATGCATAGTATGCTGCTAGTCATGTATGACATGGAGATGTATATTACTTTTCTTTTGCAATACATATGTTGTTGACTGATTAAATCTATACTGATGCTTATGTTTTCTTTTTACAAAGTGTGATTGTTTGAAAATGATTAACCACGATAGAAATATATTGTAGTTGCCATAATCCAATGTTGCTTGGTTCGTTGATGTTATCCGATATTCCATTCTAGCCGATTTATGTTCTTCTACGTATGTGACGATAAACCATGACATACAGGCGGATTTTTCCTAGAGGTGGCACTCATAGACATCCTCTTTCCACCTACCTATAGACGAGATGATCATAATTTTGAATGACGTCTTATGCCTCTTGCATCTTTCCATAAGGAGGAGATTACTGGACCACAAGAGGATCGGTCAAGAAGAAGTGGTCGATTTGATGGTTACCCTGTTGAAGGCTGACCTTGGTAAGGCGGAGGAGGAGACAGCTTGCACTAGAGATGTTCACGCACAATTTAGATATTTAGAAAAACCTTTATAAAAACACCTGCAATGGGTCTTGGACGCCAAAGATAATGATATGCAGATTGAATACCACTGACATTGCACATTGAGGTGTCACCTCTTATTCTTGGTTGACACATCTATATTTATGTAAAAAAGCGCAACATATGTTTGAAGGTAGGAAAACGCTTAGAAGGGGGGGGGGGGGGGTTGAATAAGGGTTTTCAAAAACAATTATGACAATAGAAAATAACAAGTTATTTTTATCCTGGTTCATTTAAACTCAAACTACTCCAGTCCACCTGGCCAAGGTGATTTTGCCTCTCTCAAACGAGGACTTAATCCACTAAATCAAAACCTGATTACAGTGATATCACTAAGACAACTGTCTTAGTCTTCTCAAGAATCCTGACCACAACTTGGTCTCTCAAGGAACTTTTACAAAGATAAAATACAATGTGTTTAAGTGCTTCTAAAAAGCTATTATCACAACTGTGATTTTTACACAAATGAAGAACAAATAAAACTTATGTTTGTTGATGTAGAAAGTTATTTGAATATGTTCTTTGAATGTTTGTGGAATTCTTCTTTTGAATATTCTTTGGAATTGTTTCTTGTAAAATGTTGACCTTGAAGTGCTGATGGAGATCTCTTTATATACTCCACTTTCTCAAATAGTGTGTAGATGAAAGTACTGTAGGATGTAGACAGAAAGGACAAATACTTTTCGTCTTGATTTGACATTTCTTTTTTGTCTGAATTCCTGTGTCATACACGAATGAGAAATAGTACCGTTGGTAGTGGTTAGCAACGTAACTTTCTTGAACAATGTCATTTCAAATGAACATATATGAGAAATAATCTTGCATCAGATCCTCTGATGATGTTTCTTGTTCTTCTTTATCAGAGTTACTCTATCCAGAGTTTTGCAGCAAAGTGCTTAGCGTGAATGTTTGATCAAAGTTGACTTGATTCTCAGAGCCTCTGTACTTGCAGCGTTTAGTTCTCTCAAAGTCTTCTGAATTCTGAATCTTTATACTCTGCGCTCAGAGTCTTCTGTAGGTAGCGCTTCAGAGTCTTCTGTGCTGCGCTTCAGAGTCTTCTGCAGCTGCACTTCTACGCTCAGAGCTTTGCGTTTTAATGTTCAGAGGAATTCTTTTTTGTCTTCAGATGAATATTTATTTGATATCTGAAACAAAAAACACTTGAACAAAATTAGAGTATATATTTTCTCTATACAAAATTTCATTAATGTTTTTCATCAAAACATTGAGATATATTAAGAACCAATCTGTGTTCTAACAATCTCCCCCTTTTTGATGATGACAAAAAACTATACGAAATTTTGTTCAAAACAAGAAAAAAAAACTCTCCCTGAGATTATGAATCTCCCCCTGAAATGAATACTGCTAAAAAAAATACTTCCCTTTCAGCACTTGTATTCTTTCCAGAATCAGAGTTAGCTTTGTAGACTTTCTCAGACCTTGTTCACCTTGTTTAGAGTTAATTCTAAGGATATTATCAGATGACAAGTTTTTAGCTCTGAAACACTTAATTCAACATTAGTTATATTTTATCATGTATGAGTTACCATTTTGTATCTGTTTAAATGAATAATCAAAATTTCCATTTTCTCCCCCTTTTTGTCATATCAAAAAGTGATTTCAGAAAAAAAAATCATTTAAGACAAAAATTATCAGAGCAAGAAAACAATTATAATAGATAAGCAAAAGAAAAACAATCAGATGAATTCAGTTAAAGAACTCATAAGAGAACAAAAACAAGCAAAAACATAGATGTGCACAGACAAAAAATAACTAAGTAGAACGAGAGGCTAGAATCTTCAGAAGCTCAGTTATCTCAGAAGTTTGTGCTTCCTGCTTTGCCATCCAAGTCTTTATCTCAGACGTAGATTCATCTTGCTTAGCCATCCAGTCCTTGATTTCTTCTGTTGTCTTCTCTTGCTTAACCATCCAGGTTTTTATTTCACTTGTTGCAACCTCTTGCTGAGCAAGCTTTTCTTTCACGTCTTCAGAAACTTTTACTTCTTCAGAGTCTTTCTTCAAAACTGTTGATTTTGGAATGACCACTGAAACAGATGCTGTCTCTAAATCCATATCAGAAGGCTTGTCAGATGCAGGAGTCTCTTCAGAGATAGCAGCCTCTGTGATAGTTTCTTCAGGCTGAGGAATTACACTAATCTGAAGTGCAACAGTTTCTTCAGATGCTGAACACACATCCTTTGCAGGTGTGTTTTCTAGAGACTGAGTAGGAGTCCTGCTTACACCCAGAAGAGCAAATTTGACAGCTTCAGAAAAATTCTCTTGAGCATCTGCAGAGCAAGCAACTTGAAGGTTCTCAGTCATAGAATTGAACCTTCTTCTGAAAGTAGTCCAAAATACTTCTGAATCATGAGGATTCACTCTATTCAGGCACCTTTCTCTAGCAACAGACAACTGCATCTGCATTTCTGTCTCGAAACCATATAGCAGAGTCCCAACATCTGATCTAGGTATGGATTTAAGGAGAGCCTCTAAGAAGGATTCCTTAGGGTCAACAGAAGGTGTAGGTTTATCAGAAGATGAGGGTTGTTCTGAGGAAAGAGAAGGAAGGGGAGTAAGAATGGTAATGGAAATAGGAGGGGGGAATTGGAGTAGGAGTGGGAATGGGAGTAGGAATAGCATCAGGATGGTTTGGGGAGTTATGTGTTAGTGAGGTAACATCTGAAAGGTCAGAGTCAGATGAATCAGAGGAATCTGACGAGTCAGATGATCCAGATGATATAGGGTGTACGATCATGAGAGGTTGGATATCAAGGATTTCATGATTAGGGTCAGAGGGGTTAGGATCAAAATGGTTTGGTTCAGAGGGGTTTGGTTCAGATGTTGGTGGTTCAGATGGTTGTGGTTGAGGAGAGGGGGCAGAGTCATGAACATTTTCAGATTAAATGTGTTCAGAGGTGGTGTGTTGAGGAGAAGGAGTAGGAATGGGGTCATAAGGAGGAGGAGGTTCAGATGTTGGAATTTCTGTCATAGTTTCCAGAATTGGAGATAAGGTAGTAGATGGGTTACCTGACTTTTTAAGCCGCTTAGCCTTCACAGAAGAACCATCTACAGAGGCTTTCCTCTTAGTGCGTGTAGAAGATTTCTTATAAGGACCTTCTTCTGAAACCTTGCTCTTCTTCCTTCTCTTCTTCTCAATTACCTCTGGAGCAGGTTCAGATGCTCTTTTTATCAAATCTGCTGGTATGAGAGTTCCATCTGCCAGACATGATTCAATATAGTAGAGCAGAACTTCTTTAGGTTCCTCTGCAGTAAACAGTGGAAAGTCTTCCACTGGGACTCTTCTTCTACAAACGTCATCTGAGTTAACCTTAACTGGATCAGATGAAAGTTCCTCCACCAACTTCATCCTTTGCAAACTTTTCCCATCCAGAGGCTTTCCCATAATTTTTTCCAATTCTGCTGTCTGACCTGCCTCTGTCAGATGTGCAACTAGTCCACTCTCTGTGAGTATATCAGAAATCAATCTTCCCATTGGGATCCAATTTCTGATATTCTGATGTTTTGTTCTGATTTCTTCTCTGGACATTTTCACGTGGTTCCACAGATGAGCAAATAGCAAGTGTGGCAGATCCACCTTGATATTGTTTCCCAAACAGTACAAAAAGTACATATGCTCTACGTTTATGTAGTCTGGAGAGTTAGATGATTTTCTTTGGTGAATTTTGCCCAGAAAGATCTTTGCCCAGATCTTATAGTGCACCTTCAGATCCTTTATCTTGTTTGAAGGCAGCCCAAAAGTGAAAGCTTCACTGTAGACTTCATCCATGTCTACGCGTCCTACAGGAAGATGAGTAACACCATTTACTTCTTCATACCAGTTTTCGAATCAAATCCTCAGTGATTGTGATTTCTTTTCCCAAAACATATGAAATTATGAACTTGGGGCAAACCTTTGCGTGAATCCAGAATTCCTTAACCAAATGAGGAAAAACTGGACCAAACAATCTATCAAAATACTTCACCCAACCTTGAGACGATACCGTTGGACGAAGATCAAAGCCGTTCTTCGCAATGCATTCAAAGTTCTCCCCTAAAGGCCAAAGGATACGTTACTTACGGTGATGATAATAAAGGAAAAATTCTTGGAGTTGGAACCGTTGGTGCACCTCCATGTACAATCATCGAAGTCGTTCTTTATGTGGAAGGCCTTAAACACAACCTACTTAGCATAAGTCAATTGTGTGACAAAGGGTTCCTAATCAACTTCATAAAGGATGAATGTTTGATAGAACAAGAAGTCACCCATGACATCTTGCTAAAAGGTAAAAGATTTAATAATATTTTTATGATCTCTTTTGATGACTCATCCTTGAAGGTAAAATGTCTAATGGCGAACAACAACGAGGCGTGGCTATGGCATAAAAGGTTTGCTCACATTCACATGGAGCATTTAAACAAGTTGATAAAGCATGATCTAGTTGTTGGTCTTCCGAAGATAAAATTCATCAAGGATAAGTTATGCGACACATGTCAAAAGGGGAAACAGACCAAGACAACTTTCAAATCCAAGCAAGTGGTTTCTACATCAAGACCACTTCAATTGTTGCATATGGACCTCTTTGGTCCATCAAGAACGAAAAGCTTCGGAGGTAGCATTTATGCTTTAGTTATTGTTTGATGATTTCTCTCAATATACATGGACATTGTTTTTAGTGCAGAAAAATGATGCCTTCAAAGCATTCAAGAAGTATGCAAAGCAAATTCAAAATGAGAAGTCACTCACCATAGCCTCCATAAGAAGCGACCATGGTGGAGAATTCCAAAATTCAGATTTTGAAGATTTTTGCGAAGAGCATGGAATTTCTCACAACTTTTCCGCACCAAGGACTCCTCAACAAAACGGTGTCGTAGAACGGAAGAGTAGGTCACTGGTAGAGCTTGCTAGAATAATGCTTAGCGACTCAAATCTTCCTAAGTATTTTTGGGCAGAGGCGGTTAGCACGGCATGCTTCGTAAGCAACCGTGTCAATATTCGACCAATTCTCAAGAAGACTCTGTATGAGCTGTTCAAAGGTAGGAAACCAAACATAGCATTTTTCTACATATTTGGATGCAAATGTTTTGTTGTCAACAACAATAAGGACAATCTCGATAAGTTTGATGAGAATTCCGACGAAGGTATATTCCTTGGTTACTCTCTTTCTAGTAGAGCTTTTAGAATTTTTAATAAAAGAACTCTTACTATTGAAGAATCTATTCATGTTTCCTTTGATGAGACTAACCCCTCAAAAGAGGATAATATTATCGTGGATTATGATATAGTAAATTCTTCACAACAACAAGAAGAGACTTCAAAGGATCAAGCAATATCACAAGAAGATGTCACTCAAATCATTGAAGAACATCAAGATCTTCCGAAGGAATGGAGAACTCATAAAGATCACCCGATAGATAAAGTTATTGGTGACATTAGCCAAGGCATTGCAACTCGACTTAATATTAAGGATGCTTGTCTCAACATGGCTTTTGTGTCTCAAATTGAACCAACCAAGATTGATGAAGCCTTAGGCGACGACCAATGGATTGTAGCGATGCAAGAAGAACTTAATCAATTCGAAAGGAATCAAGTTTGGAGTCTTGTACCAAGACCGGACCATAAGCACATCATAGGAATGAGATGGGTGTTTAAGAACAAACTTGACGAGAATGGGATCATAGTTCGTAACAAAGCAAGATTGGTCGCACAAGGCTACAACCAGGAGGAAGGAATTGATTTTGATGAAACATTTGCTCCGGTAGCACGGTTAGAAGCAATTACATTATTACTTGCTTACGCGTGTCCTATGAATTTTCAGTTGTTCCAGATGGATGTCAAAAGCGCTTTCCTGAATGGATACATAAATGAAGAAGTTTATGTCAAACAACCTCCGGGTTTTGAAGACTTCAAGAATCCCTCGCATGTTTACAAGCTGAAAAAGGCGCTCTACGGATTAGAGCAAGCATCAAGAGCATGGTATGACCGCCTTAGCAATTTCTTATGTGAAAATGGATTTACAAAAGGAAAGGTTAACAAGATGCTTTTCATAAAGAAGATCAAGGGTAACTCCTTATTGGTTCAAGTCTATGTCGACGACATCATCTTCGGATCAACAAACAAAGAGCTTTGCGAAGAATTTTCACTTATGATGCAAGGAGAATTCGAGATGTCTATGATGGGAAAGATGAACTATTTCCTTGGACTACAAATCAAGCAAACAAAGGATGGCATCTTCATCAACCAATCCAAGTATTGCAAGGAATTATTGAAAAGATTTGATATGGATAGTTGCAAGGTGATGTCCACTCCTATGGGATCCGGAACGTACGTTGATCAAGATGAATCCGGTACTCTAATTGATATCACAAAATATCGAGGTATGATCGGTTCATTATTATATTTGACGACAAGCCGTCCTGAAATTATGTTTAGCGTTTGTTTGTGTGCACACTTTCAAGCAAATCCGAAGGAATCACATCTCACCGCCGTAAAAAGGATTATGAAGTATCTCAAAGGAACAACGAACGTCGGATTATGGTATCCAAAAGGTAGTACTTGTTCTTTAATTAGTTATTCTGACGCTGATTATGCAGGATGTAAGACCGATAGAAAAAGCACAAGTGGTACGTGTCACATTCTCGGGAATGCACTAGTGTCATGGGCATGCAAGAAGCAAGCGTGTGTGGCACTCAGTACAGCCGAAGCGGAATATATTGCAGCAGGAAGTTGCTGTGCACAAATTCTGTGGCTCAAGCAACAACTCCTCGATTATGGTGTAGATCTCGGTTGCATTCCTCTTCGATGTGATAACACAAGTGCCATCATTACAAAGAACCCGGTCATGCATTCAAGGACAAAGCATATAGATATCCGACATCACTTCCTTCGAGCTCATGTACTTAATGGAGATGTAGATGTTGCTTTCGTCGATACACACAATCAACTCATCGACATCTTCACCAAACCATTGGCGAAAGAATCGTTCTTCAAAATTCGACAAGAACTTGGGATTCTCGATGAAGGTGACATCTGATCTTTTCTCTGGTTTATGTATGCATAATATATGTTTTCCAATCTGTGTGCATTCTGTTTTAAGCATTTTTCCAAAATTCGCGTGTGTTAATCGATTAACCTATATGGTTAACCGATTAACAATGTTAGTGTTTCAATTCTGATTTAACTTTTTAATGTGTTAACCGATTAACCTATATGGTTAATCGATTAACACTGATACTTTTTATTTTGGAAATTAAATTTTTAATGTGTTAACCGATTAATCTATATGGTTAACCAATTAACACTGTTAAAGTTTTCAAAAATCAGAAACGAAAAATTAATTCAAATTTTGGAAAATTGTGTGTGTTAAACGTGTTTTTATGTGTGGTCAATATTTTCTTAAATATCCAAATCAATATCCTTGGAACTCTTCTTCTTCTTCTTTGACTACAAGTTTTGGACTTCCAACCCTAACTTTAAAACCCACTCAACCTCTCTCCATATATATTGCCTTCACTTTACCCTCTCTTCCATCTCTCAAACCCTAACAACTTCAACATCTCAAAACCCTCAGCATCTCTCAACTTCATCCATGGCTTCATCCAACCGAGGAAAGGGAAAATTACCGGAACACCATTCTGCTTCTGATGAAGAAGATATTCCCATGGAAACAACAAAGAAGCGCCGTATGGATTTCAAGGTCTGAGTTTGCCACATCTTACCGATAAAGTACGTCAACCTTAAAACTTTTCCGGATTCTTCGTTTGATTTTCCTGGACTGCTCAAATTTCAACGAATTCATAATTTTGTATCTGATACTGGGAATTGCTACCATGATTTGGTCAAAGCTTTTATGAATAAGTTATCTGTGTACTTGAATGCCAATGATGAGCATATTATGGAAACCTCTGTTCGAGACTGTCTCTTGAAAGAAAATCTGTCCGAAATTGCTGCAAAATTAAAGATACCATCCTCAGGCTACTTTCTCAGGAAAGGGGTTAACCACGTGGAAGGGCCGTGGTCAAACTATGACAAGATGGAATATTACTATCAAATCTGCAGGTTTCCGAAGGAGACGGTTATAGTAAACCAACAGACTGCTCGCATGTTATGTTATGCGAAGAATCTGATGGTTTCTGACCAGATGCTACATTATGTGATCTGCTATGTTCTGATTCCAAAGGATTCCAATCATGCTCAGATTAACGATTTGGAAATGTAACTCTTATTCACAATCAAGAACAAGATCAAGGTGAACTGGATTCTTACGATTATGTACCATCTACAACAACAACTCTCTCTCTCTCTCTCTATCGACAAGGCTTCCATATGCAAGGCTGGTTTCTAGAATTCTTGAGTTGACAAAATTGGATCTTAACCGGGAACCATCTACCAAAATGAAACCGACAACCAACGAGATCAATGAAATCACCATTGTAAAGAACACCAGAATAATTAAAGACGTTGACGACATATATAAGTATGCGGGCGAAGGATCAGCTTCCAACCAAGCCTATCCCATTCCCGAAGGAGGTATCACAAACGAGTTTCTCTACACCACTATGATGAACCAACATCGAGAAATCTCCCGGGCCATTGCTTCACTTCGCAACCTTATCCTTACCTCCCAGCATTCAACCACCGACATCGTTGACGAAGAGGATGAAGCAGAGGAAGGTAGTGAAGAAGAGGAAGCGGAGGATGAGGATATGTTTGATCAGGATGTTTAGAAAATATGTGTTGTTGTTTTTATTGTTTTTTCTTTCAGATTATGTTTAAGCTTTTAAGTTTCTAGTTTCGTTTATTTGGTTATGTACTCAGACAATATTTCTTGCATTTTTTAATTGCTGCATTTTGTTTCAGTATGCCTTGCTTGATTACTTGTTACTTGATTGCATGCTTTCATATATGCTGATATCTCTTATTGTAGTTTGAAAGCTCCTTCCTTTTTGCTAATGACAAAAGGGGAGAAGAGCTTGGTTTTCTAATATCTCTCTGTGCAGAATTTTCCCTCTGTTTAGATAGGGGGAGTTGCTGGACATAGGGGGAGAAGCAAGCCTAGAACGAAACATCGTCAAAGATATCGCACAGACTCATTTGATTGTCATCATCAAAAAGGGGGAGAATGTAGAAGCATACTTCAATCTCAAAGTTTTGATGATGTCAACAAGACTTAAGCTCATTCCGTGTTTGCAAAAAGTCAAGCTTTCAAAGTGATCAAGACCAAGACTACGCATCATCAATGGAATATTGTCATGCGAATCAAGCTTCATGTGCAAATGATCGTACAATTTTTAAGACTTGGACACAAGGCTTTGGTATATCAAAATTCACTCCTTTAATTGATATACAAGTGTTCAAATAGTCTATCATATCAACATATTACATTTGCATATTTTAAAATTAATTGGAACTGGTATAACACTTTTAACTTAAGTATTTTTCTGAGTTTTCACAGTGTTAACCGATTAACCATATAGGTTAATCGGTTAACGGTCTCAATTTTTTAAATTCTCAGGGCTAACGTTATAGTGTTAACCGATTAACCTATATGGTTAACCGATTAACACTGAACGAATTTTGAAAAATTGTTTCTTTCCAAATTCAAATCTTGTGTAATTGTTATACCTTTTCATTATTTGATTCATACACATTTATACCTTTTTGAAATGGTGTTTTGACTCATATAAATTCTGAACATTTCAAATTAAAAAACAACTCCAATAATTTTTTTAAAATAATCATTCAATCAAATTCACTATTTTTCAAATATTTTCAAATATTTCAAAAGTGTTCATACTATTCATACCATTTCATATCCAGAATTTTTGAACACTTGTATTGATATTGAAAAGTGAATTTTGATCAAAAGGAGAAGATCAATCATTGTATTGATATTATTATTATCACTCTCAAATCAAAGAATTACAGAATTATTTCTATTGTGACTTGTGATCCAGGATTGTTGGACACAAGGGTTAGTGCTTGCAAGAGGATTGTTCTTGCACACTAGTTGTTGAATAGTTGTTAGAT
Organism: Lathyrus sativus; assembly: GCA_963859935.3. Lineage (NCBI taxonomy): Eukaryota > Viridiplantae > Streptophyta > Magnoliopsida > Fabales > Fabaceae > Lathyrus > Lathyrus sativus. The sequence goes on along the minus strand of OZ012735.1, from coordinate 619,461,322 downwards.
AGTAGGCCTCACCGGTTGATGGTGTGATAGGTTGTATATTCTAAAACTATAGTGAAAAATCTCTTTCATGTGGAAAGGGGAGTGGAGTACCTTCGGATTTTGTGAAGGGAACCACTATAAATCTCTGTGTCCATTTTCATTCTGCTTTTTACTGCTTTCATCATCAAGAATATAACCAAGTAAAATTCAAGAATCTCGAAAAACCGGAAAAAGTTTCTAAAGCCTAATTCACCCCCCTCTTAGGCATACTCTGAACTTACAGATCATGTCACTAATACATATTTTATCCTCCGGCTTGAGCCGACATACACTAGGATGTCCGAATAATTTTAAACACAATCATGGTTATACACAACACAAATGAAATTAAATCTCCATTTTTTTCTACCCAACATGTAACCACGAAGCTTAAACAGACACTCACATTTTCTAATTCCCGTGTCTTCTCTCTTAAATTTCCGAAGAGGAGTTCGATATTTTCGCTTCTTTCGCACAACATAGTCACAAAGACACTTCTTCTATCTGAGCCATTATCCGACCTTCCGATAACCACACCAAATCCAAGTCTAGATGCCACCATACGAATCCATTCAAGCATGTTATCACAATTTTCAAAATCTTGCTTGTTATTAAATTCATTGAGAACATCTACCGCCTTAACAACAATCCCTTAAACATTCAGAGAAACTTCATTCGAAGAAACTACTTGTTTCAAGATATTATCGGGGTGCACCATATCTATTGGAAACAATAAAAACAATAAACATGATTAATCTACTGCTGCAGAAAAGGATGGAAAATGAATATAGAAACATTCTGGAAATAAATATTCAGAAAAGTTCGCGTTCAACACGTTTCAGAGATATATCTCCGGACACTGCGTAATTTTTTTCCAGCAAAGGTTCATGATTAATGTGAGCAATGCAGAATAGAATGAACAATCTTTACTTGAAAATCGATATTCTTTTTCTCCCTGTGATATGTTGAACCAAAATGATAGAGATTTGGAGTGAAAAATGGGATTGAGAATGTAGGGTTTTTAGGATGAGAGTTAGAGTTGAAATGAAGAATGACAATAATGGGGGAGGGGGACTGATCATGCAGCTTGAAACCATATCAGATACTTCCAGAGATATATCTCCGGAACAACCTGACATGCAAAGGTGACAGGAAAATTCAAATTGTCGCTCACATCTTCCGGAGATATATCTCTGGAACATCCAATGAACTAATTAACTTTCATATTTTTTCTTAATGGTTCCGGAGATATATCTCTGGAATAAATCTTTAGCAACTGCATGGGCTGACATTCATGATGGTCTTTCTTTAGTGTGAAAAGGGTGCGTCTAGAGATATATCTTCGGAAACTAGGGGTATTATAGGAAATTCACACGGTGTCTAAGAAATACATAGTGTGTCTTAAGAAATTCTCTTAATATATTATAATAGATATAAGTTAATATAAGTCGGCTTCACAAAAATTGAATGTTTGGACAATGGTGTTGTCCTTATATGATTCAGGAAGAATTCCGGAGATTCATCTCCAAAATAATCCCCCATTGTATTTCCCACGCTTTGAAAAATTTTTAGGGGACATTTTGGAGACGCGTCTCCAAATACTCCAAATACCATATGGAGATGCATCTTCGGATCATAGTTTTGTTAAAAATGAGCTGGATCTCAGAATAGCGTATTTTGGTTGGAATTTAGATGCGTTTGGAGATACATCTTCGGACGCATGAATGTTAATTTTAAATTTACAAAGATTTAATATGCTTATATAAGAGTCTAACGAGCAATTTCCTAATTTTTTTTAAAACCAAATTTTAATCCTATTACAATTTATCTTTTTAAATTGTATAGTTTTTTTTTAATAATCTCAAAACTCTGTAAATTCCAAAGATCCGGTAGAAAATCATTCTATATTTATTGGACAAAAATTTGAATACCCAACATTTCAAATATAATGTGTTTTTACAATTTTTTTAATAGAAAATACAATATGTATTTGCATGCCCATATAATTTATCAACAAAAAAAATCGGCATATTAAATCTTTTTCAACACTAAAAAATCTGGTGGGCAACACTATGATTTTTTCCTTCTTTTCAATTGTCTTAAATGGATGAAGATGAAAATGATGGAGTTCCAAAAACGTTTATCCTGTTTACTAATAGTTTTTCCTGTTCATTTGAATTTTATAGTATTATATAAATATATCGTTAAGATAAACTTGTGCTCTGAAAAATGATGAAACGTCCCAATATAACCGGTGATGATGATGAAATTATGTTATGTTAAATTTATGTCATATAACTCTAGGGTTATGTTATGTTTATATTTATGTCAAGTTAATGTTAAGTTTATGCACTGATGCAAATAATAACTTAAGATGTAACCATAACAAGTAATAATACAACAGTAAATTATGAAATAATAATAAGTCATGATACACCAAGTAATAATACAGCAAGTAATAAATTATCAATGTCGGTCCACCATGTTTACTATGTGCAATCATATTGGTATAACATATTAAGTATCAATATCCGAGTTTATCAAACCTATGAACTTAAGAGAAAGAAGAGCTATCGTTTGCATCCTATGCTAATTAGTCATACCAGGTGGTGGAGACGGTAGTGGAATGTCATATGTGTTAGAACAACATAAAACATAAAATCATAATTTTGAAGGTAGTAACAATGGTGAAAAGAAACATAGAAAGAAGATGAATTGAGAGAAAAAGAGAATAGGGAAGAGAGTAATATTAGATGAATCACTAAATTGACATTAACTATGAATTGGGATTACAACAATGTATATATACACATGAGAGAGTAATCAAAAACAAACAAAACCAACTAAAGTGGCCAAAGCTGTTAAATTTCCAAAACATAATTTGACAGCTTTCAACACACCACCTCACTTTAGTTGCTCCAAATTCATCATGCTCAAGCTCTTCAACAGTCTCTTGAACACCTCATTTGTCACACCCTTTGTCAACAAATCCGCAACTTGGTCCTCGCTTCGGTAATAGCTCAATCTAAGCTTTCCATCACTGACCAATTCACTCAAGTAATGAAACTGCATCTCAATATGCTTGCTCCTTTCGTGTGCAATCGGATTCTTCGCAAGATTTATCGCGGAAACATTATCCACAAACAGTGTGGTAACATCATCATCACCACATCCCAATTCCTTCATGAGATTCACTAACCACATAGCTTGGCAAGCACTCAATGATGCCACAATGTACTCGGCCTCACAAGAAGAGAGTGATACAACCGGTTCCTTCTTCGAACACCATGAGATTGGTGTACTACCGAACATAAAGATGTAACCCGCCGTAGATTTCCGATCATCTTTATCTCCGCACCAATTAGAATCGGTGTAGCCAAGTAAAGTACATTTGCGAACCATATCCGATGTGGGAAACAAAATACCACAACCAAGAGTACCTTTCACATATCTAAGGATTCTCTTGACCGCCGCCAGATAAGACACCTTAGGTCTCTCCATGAATCTACTCGCAATACCGACACTAAAAACCAAGTCTGGTCGAGTATTGCACAAATACCGTAACGATCCAATCAAACTCCGGTAAAGTGTTGGATCCACATCATCCTCATCATCACTTTTGGACAGATAAACTCTAGCCTCACAAGGTGTATTAGAAGAATTACAATGCTCCATTTCACACTTTTTCATGATATCTAGAGCATACCTTCTTTGATGCATAATCAGCCCCACTTTTGACTTGTGGAACTCTATGCCAAGAAAGTATCTCATGATACCAAGGTCCGTAATCTCAAACTCACTCATGAGCTCCCCTTTGAACCTTGAAATACTCTTGTCATTGCTGCCCGTAATCAAGAGATCATAAACATACAAGCATAGTATAATAACACCATCAATATTATCCGATCTCATATAAACACCATGTTCGGATACACATCGTTTGAAACCGATGTCAACAAGAAAGTCGTCTATACGTTTGTTCCAAGCTCTTGGAGCTTGTTTCAAACCATACAATGCCTTGTGTAGCTTGTAATACCTCCTCTCTTGATTTTTAATCATGAAACCGGATGGCTGCCCCACATAAACTTCCTCATCAAGAGGACCATTCAAAAACGCAGATTTTACATCCATTTGGTAAATCACCCAATTGTTGTTATGCGCAATCCCAACAACCAAACGAATAGTCTCCAATCTAGCCACCAGTTTGAATAACTCCTCGCAATCTATACCTTCACATTACAAGAACCCTTTCGCCACTAATCGAGCTTTGTTCTTGATTACTTCACCTTTAGGATTTGCTTTAACTTTAGAGACCCATCGCACACCTATCGGTTTATTTCCGAGTGGTAAATCGAACAACTCCCAAGTACCATTTTTCTCAATAGATTCCAGCTCCTCTTTCATTGCACATATCCATTTAGGATCGCTTAAGGCTTCCTCCTCATTTACCGGTTCAGATTCGGCCATAAGCGCGAAATGAACAAAATCACCATCATTATTCACTTCGTTATCTTGGAACCTCTCGTAGTCTCGGAGTCTATGAGGCAAGGCTCTTTGCCTCACTGGTCTACCGTTATTCACTACAACATTTTCCGCTACTGTGGGTGCAGGTACAACGGCATCGGAACCCTTCGGATCAGACAACTCGAAGAACTGCTGCTGCTGTCCTGCTGTTTCATCAGCTTTTATTTCTTCAAAAAATACATCCCGGGTTATCACGATTTTCTGATTCTTCTCATCAAATAACTTGTAACCTCTAGTAGAATGATATCTAACAAATATCAACTTCTCACCTTTATCATCCAACTTCTTTCTAAGTTGATTCAGTACATGACGATATGCAATCGATCCAAAAATGCGCAAATGATTCACACTCAGTTTGAAACCACTCCAAACCTCTTCTGGTGTGATCTTCTCCAGCTTCTTAGTAGGACGCCTATTCAACAAGTAGGTGGCTGTAGACACGACCTCACCCCACAATTCCTTAGGAAACTTCTTCCCACAAAGCATACTACATACCATGTTCATTATTGTATGATTTTTCCTCTCGGCAACTTCGTTTTGTTGAGGCATATATGGAGGCACCACTTCACGCACAATACCCTCAAGATCACAAAACTTCCCAAACTCACTAGAGGTATATTCACCTCCACCATCCGTTTTGAGAATTTTGAGCTTCCGACCGCTTTGACGCTCCACCATGGATTTGAAACTCTTGAACACTCCAAATGCCTCATCCTTCCTCTTGATAAGATATGTCCAAAGCTTCATACTAAAGTCGTCAATAAACGTAACAAAATATCAATTGCCACCATAAGTCTCTACTTGCATCGGTCCATAAACATCGGAATACACCACCTCAAGTAAGTCTTTGGTTCTTCGACCCGCATCCTTGCTAAGCACATTCTTGTGTTGCTTACTCTTCATACATTCCTCACACAATTCTGTTGGAACACTAATATGTGGCAGCCCCGTTACCATTTCACTTTGTTGCAACATTTTGAGATCCCTAAAATTTAGGTGACCAAGACGGTAATTCCATAACCACTCATCTCTACTTGCCGCGGTAGCTAAACAACGATGCTCCATAACCTTTAACTCAACCTTAAAAGTTCTATTGGCAGCCATCGGCGCTTTTAGAATCAACACGCCACTTGAATCTAAAACGCGTAACATCTTGTTCTCCAACCGAATTAAGTACCCTCTTTCAAGTAATTGACCAATGCTCAAAAGATTGCACTTAATTCCAGGTATGTACAAGACATATTTGATCCTTGAATGTCCACCATTCTTCCTTCCGATCAAAACATCTCCTACCCCTTCGGCGCTTAAAGTGGTTTCATCGGTAAACTTGACTTTACTCTTTGCCGCTTGATTGATTTCCACAAACCAATCCTTCCGACCCGTCATATGTGTTGAACAACCGGAATCCAAGTACCATTCATCTTTACTTTGAACTCCATCATGCATGGTAAGTAATGCATTTCGATCCGAGCGCATTTTCTCACCATTTTCCAAAACAGTACAGCTGCTGACCCGCAAACTATCACCACAGTAGCTGCTGCCCGGAGCATCAACAGTGCCATAATTCTCCTCCGTAATCATCACAAGAAGGGTATCTTCATCATCTACATCTTCCCTAGCAACCTTAGCCTCATCCGCATCTTTTTCTTTGCGTTTTAAGCGACATTCTTTCGCAAAATGCCCAAGCTTTTGACAATTATAACACTTTACAGAACTTTTGTCAAATGGTTTGTAGGCGCTTTGATTACCCTCTTTGGAGCTTACTTCACCCTTCGAATTTTGTGGATCTTTTCCACCAAAATTCTTCTTACTCTTTGAAGACCACTTCCCTTTTGTTCTCTTGTTCTTCTCATGTAAACGCGCTTGCAAAGCGATCTCCGCTTTGGCTTTGTCGGCACCTCTCTCATCCATCCTTTATTCATACGCTTCTAACGAACTTTGCAACTCATCTTTGCTCAAAGTTGTTAGATCCTTTGACTCTTCAATAGCCACAACAATGTTATCGAACCGTGATGTTAACGAACACAACACTTTTGATACAACATTCTGCTCAAGAATCATTTCGCCACATGACTTGATTTGGTTGACTAACCGGGTAATGCGCGTAATGTAATCATTGATCGTTTCTTTGTCCTCCATTTTCGTTAGCTCGAATTGACGTTTGTAAGTTTGTAACCTTACCACCTTCGCTTTGACGACACCGGCGTATGCTTTCTCCAAGATTTCCCATGCTTGCTTCGCGGATTCACAATCGCCAACCTTCTCGAAATTGTCGTTATCAACACAAGAGTGAATCAAGAATAGGGCTTTGTAATTCTTCTTCTTTTCTTCCTTGTGTGTAGCCCTAATAGCTTCGGTAGCATCTGCCCCTAACGGTGTAACTCCATTGATGACGATCTCAAGAACCTCTTGATAACCAAACAGAACCTTCATTTGTTTCACCCATTTGTCGTAGTTCTTCGAATCAAGAATTGGGAGATTGGTGGGAATTCGATCATTAGAAACGGTAGCCATTGTTGCAGCGGATTAGAATCAATAACCGGAGCTCTTGATGCCAAATGTTAGAACAACATAAAATATAAAACCAGAACTTTGAAGGTAGTAACAATGGTGAAAAGTAACTTAGAAAGAAGATGAATTGAGAGAAAGAGAGAATAGGGAAGAGAGTAATATTGGATGAATCAGTAAATTGGCATTAACTATGAATTGGGATTACAACAATGTATATATACACATGAGAGAGTAATCAAAAACAAACAAAACCAACTAAAGTGGCCAAAGCTGTTAAATTTCTAAAACAGAATTTGACAACTTTCAACAATATGAAGGTCCGACAAAGTTTGAAAGACCAATCATACCACTTTAAGTACCCATCCAAGAACTGCCATAAAAAACTCACATCCACTACATCTTGTCTAATTGTAATGGAACGAATCACCATGTTAGAAGAGAACCATCATTCAACGCTAGATGATACAATGTGGACTAGTCATGGTATGCCCTGCACATAGACAGATTGGCAGAGACAATGCTTAAGAAGGTAAACAGTCAATTAACTTTCCCAATGTAGATATCTTGATAATGGTGCAATATCATCAAACTCCCAACGCACTCGGTAGTTTTTATATGGTGTATAAATGACATTATCAAGGGTGAAAGCATCAATCATGCCCTTGTTGTAATACCCCGTTTTGTTCTAGAGTGCTATAAATAATATTAATTGAGATCATATGAGTCTATAAATTGAGATGATTGGAGTAACTAGTGAGTTCAAAGTGATTTAATTAATATTATTCGAGTATGACCTTTTATTAATTGGTACAAGTTAGATATTTGGATAACATTAATATTGTACATTTTATCAATTAATATTTTTTTCTACCACTTTTGCCAACTAGCCTTACCAACTTCTAATAATACTTTATGTATTATTTTCCTTTCCAACTTTGTGGGAAACAAGACCTAAAAAAGGAAGATAATAAGAGAAAGAAGAGAAAGAGGAGAAAATGTAGAAGGGAAGAAAGCATAGAGGAAGAAGAGAGAAAGAGTCTTCCATTGATCCTTCATTCCTCATCATCTCATCTTCATACTTCCAACTTCTTCATCATCATTCTTGAGGTGGGTTCTAGGTAGATTCTCTAGATTAGGGTTGTGAGATAGCATTGGAGATATGAATTATATTAGGTTTTTGTTTCCATTTCCATGAAAATACCATGAATTCTTGTTGTGATATGTTATTCTTGATGATTTATTTATGAATATGTTGGTTTTGAGTTAAATTATGAGTTGGTGTGGAAATTATGGTAAAATCCTTTATACCTCTTCAGTTTTGCTCATCATTGTCCAGGATTCGACGCGCTCGGACATCGAGCAAAAAACGAATGCAATCCTGCTACCGTCGCACTGCAAGCCTTTAGTAAACTGAAAGCGAGCCCCTCGCCTAGAGCTCGCACAACAACCACTGAGGCATTTTTCTACTGTCTCCTATTCGCCCAGAGCTTGCACAACAAACTCAAGGCAAAGTGACCTCGCCTTCCCGTCGCACAACGAGCCTAGCAGATTTTGTTTCCTTTGTTTGTTTCATTGTTCGGTTGTTCTATATGCATGATTTATTATACCATGGATTGTTTTACATGATTATTATGAGTAATATGTATGCTGGCCATGGATAATTAATTGATTGGAAATGTTGATAACATATTTGAAATTTATAAAGAAATGTGAGGAAAACCCTTGATAGAAATTCATGACATGAACTAGTAAAATGGATAAGGAATGATAGATGACCTAGATAACAATGCTTGTGCATTTGATGCCTAAGTGTGTATCATTGATAAGTAGTTGTTTAGTTGAGAGGTGATGCATTATATGGAACGTGTAGTTATGTTGTGATATTAAGGTGATGTTAACACCTTGTGATTGTAGAAAACAATCACATTATCCCTTTTTATCACGAAGTCAGAAATAACCCTTGAGATGTTTTGTTCCAAGAGTGATACTTATGTAGAGTTGCTTTGTAATGTAATCACTATTTCTTTGATATGTTTGAGTCCTGATAAGTGAGTTTTTTCACCGTTGAGTTTACTAATTTGTTCACTGTTTTTCATCAATATGTTTTTGTTTTCCGCATTTTATGCTTTGGTTATGTTTGTTTACTTTTTCCCGGCTCGGATAAAGATTCAAGAAGGATGTCGACAAAAACTATGAAAAATCGCGAAGAATCAGAAGGAATAATCCAATGAGACAGTAGTTTGCTACCGCCACCCATAGTGCTTGCTATGAGTCGTAGCAGAGGAACAGAGGAAGAAAAGATTATACCAATGGTCTACTACTGCCACCCGTAGCACATGCTACTGGCCGTAGTAGACAGAACACCCTCATTTGCTTTGTGTCAGGCCAGGTCCAGTGACCTACTATGTTAGAACAAGATTTGTTCTTGATATTTTCTCTTTTAATTTTGATGATAACAAAAGTATTAAAAGAACAATGGTTTATTTGATGTGTGCTTTATTTATGCAGGTCCTTGCTCATGTACATAAATAATCGTAATTTGTTTACTTAAGATACACTTGGAGTTGCTTCATTACTAGCTTCTGGTGGTAGAGTCTGAAGAACAATTTTTAGTGTGGTTTGACGAAGACTCTGAGCTTAAGGCCTCAACACTCAGATGAGTTTCTACACTTAGTAATTATATATCAACTTCTGGCACCATTCAGAGTTGGTGATAAAGTTGTGGACTATCTGTACTACTGAAAGCATGTTGTATTGTCTTATCAGCCTGTCAGCTTGAGTCTACAAGATTGTAAGGCTCAAGAAAAGCTAGTACGTTATATGGATGTTTGCTTCCAATGACTCTATTAGTACAGAACCTCTTGAAGACTCAAAGGTTAAACATGTTACACAAAGGATTTAGAAATCTGTTGTGCATCCATCTTCGACGTCTCTTGTACTATGGAGCAAAAGCAAAGACACTTGATCAGGTCACCTTCTAAACGACTAGTGTCATACCCCAAATTGTACCCTTAGATTATTAGGTTCATTTCACATTTCATTTTATTCTGCATTGCGTTTTAACTAACCGTTAACCAGTTTACCTAGTATGTTGGTTTTTGCAGAAAAATCACACTATGTGCGCTTTAACTTATGAAGGGAAAAGGGTCATTAATTTGCAGTTTGCTGACAATTTATGAAGCCAAGTCGTCATCGGGAATTCCTCAAACGATTAGGTTTCATGATCCGGGTCATGTGATTTTATTTGAGAATGGGCTGAATTTTACGACAGTTTTGACGTCAGTTTTCTCGTGACACAATACATTTTATTCAAGAGCCGAGATTTAGTCGTCAGTTGGATTGCAGAAGTGTTGTTTGATTCATAAACTGTATGGGGCTGAGTGAGTTGAAATACAAGTGAATTCGGATTTAATCGGTGCGAGAATTTTAATTTTCAAACTCGGATTTTGGAACCTCGAAGCTTAATCGGATAATTTTCATTGGATGAATTTAATCAGACTGATTTATCAAATAGAGTTAGTCATTTGAATTTAATAAGATGAATTTTAATCAAATGAACTTAATCAGGTGGATTTATTTAGACGAGTTTAATCAGATGAATTAGTCGGGTAAATTGAATCAGAGGAAGTTATTTGTGTAAAGTTAAGCAGATGAGCTTTAGATGGACGAAGTTATTCGAATTTATTTGAAGGAACTTACTCTGACGAATTTCTTTAAATTTAATTGGATGAATATAATCGGACAAATTTAGTCATAGGAGTTAATCAGATAAATTTAACTAATTTGTTTGAGTTAATCGGATGAATTATTTCGAGGAATTTAATCGGAGAAGTAAATTCAAGTTAATAAGAAAATATAATTTAGTTACTCTATGTTTTTTATTACAATATTACAAAGGAAATTACAAATTCAATTACAAAGTCCTAAATGCTTAAAATGGTCTTTGCGCCGATTTTTCGACTTTCGACTTTGCCGAACCTGCAAAACAAATCAACAATAGATGAAAATAATAGGATTAATTAAAATTGGGTTTTTCGGTTCCGATACCCTCAGTTAAAACTCATCATCGGGTACGTCGGGAGGGCAACAACGACGAGATCGCCTCCAGCTCCCGACTGTTTATTTTTTCGGCCTCGGCACAAATCTGGCAATATCTATTCAATGTATTCCAGGAGAAAGAAAAAGTGATTTTGGAAAAGTGCTTATTCTGGAAAAAGTGATTTTTTTGCCAAACAGGTCACAAACGAATTTTCCAAAAGTTCTGCAAGAACAACATATCAAACAAGATCCAAGCACAACACAGCAACAATAGGCAACACAAATTCCTGAAAAATCTCTAACACACAACAAATCCAGTCCAACCAACAACCACTTTCCCAAATCATCATCAGAAACGCATAAATTTCAGCCAACAATAAAGCCGTGAAATCTGCAACCACAACAACAAATTCGTGGGAAAGGTCAACAGAATGAACAGATTAAAATCATAACAAACCAAGAACACCCAAGCCCAAAAAAATCAAAGAAAACCCATCAATATAAAAGACGAGTTGATCATCAGAAAAAGAGGATGTATCAGTTCATCCGTTCATCAGCAACAATCAGTAAAGAAGGATACCAAGAGTTCATCACGAAGAACCAAGACCAACTCAAACAGTCACGAACAAGAATCAGAGAAAAGGAAGAAGAAAAAAGCCATCGAACAACGTCACCGAGTTCATCAAAAGAGGGACTCAGAAGAACTGAGTTCTTCATCATCGTCACCCACCATTATCACCAAAATCAACGGCGACACCATCACCAGAACTGCTTCAAACCCTTAAAAAGGGTGAGCAATTCTTTGCATCTGCCTGTTTATTTTTTCCAGGGTCCATGAGAAGAAGCAGGAGGTTCGTGAGGAAGATGAAAAGCCAAGAGAAATAGCCATGGAGGGGAGAACGAAAAACGCGAGTGAAGCTATCCCATGGGAGGCTGCCGCCGCGGATGAAGGAGAAAAAAAAGGGTTAAAAGAAAACCCTAACAACAACACAACTGCAGCAGCATGTTCCCCCTCCCCCTTTTTTATTTCATATTTTTTTATTATTTTATTTAATTTATAATTTAATAAGTTATTGTATTTAGATTATTATAACCATACTTTCATAATTTTATAATTTAGTTTAATTTTTTAATTAAAACTTTGAAAAACTAAAACCATTCTTTCTAATTAAATTTTTTGTTAAATCAATTCTAATTTTTAAATTAAATCAATTCTTTTTTAAATTAAATCAATTATTTTTTTAATTAAAACCAATTCTTTTTAAAATTAAAACCAATTCTACAATTAATCTTAAACCCTTTCCTAAAATCGTCTAACGTTGCGCTTTCAATTTCACATTGAACCTTGTCGGTTATTCTTGTATAATTTTTATGTCAGTCCATTCATTGCTTTCTCAGTTGTACTCTTATAATACTTTATTTTTCATATTTCATTTTATGGTTGTAATATACATGAGGATATTGTCGCTTTGCAATTCCCTTACTTTCCGCATTTTATTTTCTTTGGGTTAAAATTTATACGAGGATATCGTCATTGTGTAATTCCTTTACCATTTTCGTACCTTTCCCGTATTTTCATACTGCCGCTTAATCGTATTTTCATTATTTTATTTACCGTTAAATCCCTTCCGAAGTAATAGGTCTAGCCGTTTGACCGCCGCGTCAATAGTCCTTTACCTTTGACTTTTTCACTGCTCAAACCCTAATTGTATAGGCGTCCCCGCCGCGGACCGAATTACCCTTTACCCTAGCATTAGGTTAAGGAGTCTCCGCACTCCGTTTTAGGTTTCCCGTCGTGGAATACCTAGTTTTACCCTTTTTAATTCAACTTTATACAACATAGAGATTGGAGTCGCCGCACTCCACGTAAGCGCTTCTTTATGAACGTTTATTCCCCATTGGAACCTTGACCGCATTCAAGAAGTTTCTCTTCCTCCCTTTCGAGGGGAACTACGATAACTCTGATTCCATTCCCTACCTCGGATACGTAGGCACAAGATGCGAATCTTGGCGAGTAAACTTAGGACTAACCCTTAAGTCTCTCTTTCACCTGTAACCCTTAGCATATACCCTAAAGAAGATAATCAAGGAAAATAGTAAACTTTAAACAAGAGGTTTCTGTAGAGTACTACAGAAGTTTAGGATGCTAATACCTTCCCTAGGCTTAACCAACCCCTTACCTAGATCTCTCCCCGCATTGTTTACAATGCCAAAAGTAGGTTTTTCCTTTCTTTGACATTTCCTTCGAATAAATCAAAGACCGGTTGTGAGTTAAAGATTTGCGATTCAAATTAATTAATAATTTGATATCCTATTCTAACCGCAACAACTAGTTTTTGGAAAGGCTATATATATGGCTGAAGATTCAAGCATGAATTTTTAACAAGGATTCTTCTGTTGAACGAGTAGCACAAGCAATTATCAACTCTATGTAATAGGCATATTTTCTGTTGTAGGTTGTAATTGTAAAAGCCCTAAAATTTCTTACCCTTGTATATATTTAGAAATTTTAAGTGCTTTAGGTCTTTGTTACTATGATCTCTAGTACCTATGATGCTTGCATCATGTACACCTTGTTCTCTATTCTATCGATCCTTCAGTAGTTTAGATTAAGTCTCCTGCTATATGCTAGAGAAAAAAGTCTTATCTCATTGGGATTCAAGCAACGAGTCTTTAGCCAAGATGCTTAAGCCACGTAAGTTTCATTGCTTAAGTGCTTGAGTTGTGAAAGTTTTATTTAGCTAGTATGATTGAGCAAAAATAAAGTCTTAGACATGTGCTCTAAGCAAAGGTAAGTCTCAGCCTGAAGACAGATGAGCAGGTGGCTCAGTCAGATGGTGTGAGCAAAGTAAAGTCTTAAACATGTGCTCTAAGCAAAGGAAAGTCTCAGCCAGAAGATAGATGAGCAGGTGGCTCAGTCAAATTATGAGCAAGGGTAAGTCTTAGACAAGTGCTCTAAGCAAAGGGAAGTCTCAAACAAAAAGCAGATGAGCAGGCGGCTCAGTCTGACGGTGTGAGCAAGGGTAAATCTTAGACATGCGCTCGAAGCAAGGGAAGTCTCAGATAGTTTGTCTGAGCAGTTGTAAAAGTTTTATGCAGAATAATAAGTGATTGTAATCATGAAGTGGTAATAATGAAAATATCTTGTGAGTCAAGGGGACTGGACTACTCTCAGTTAGGGGAAGAACCAATATAAATTTGTTGTGTCTTCTGCTGTTATTTTATTTACTTCTGCTGTATTCGCTGGCAACTGAATTAACTTAGAATCTGAACATTAGTTATGATTTTGAGACTCTGATCAGAAGCTAAATAATAAGAAAAACACGAAACACAATTCAACCCCCCTCTTGCGTATTTTTCACACCTTCAATTGATATTAGAGCATGATTTGTGCTTAACACTTAATAGTAAATGCGACACTGATTTTTTGAATGAATGACATCATACACATGCAATACCAACAAAGTCTTTTAGAATAACTCATGGTAGTTAAGAATGCTATCTTGTTGAAGTCCCCCTTCAGCATAAACCTTGCTTCAATTAGGACTTTTGCAGGTTGTAATGTGTCCTGGTTCACGGTTTCAGAAAAAAGGATTTTTGCCTCAAAATTTATTTGTACCCACCCATTCTCCTTGATGTTCTCCAGTCTAATTTTCAGCTAGTTTGGTACAAGCGCTCACCTTTCAACATGTTATTGAATGGTAAAAGGTGATGGTCTAGGAACCCACGAGGTTTTTAGAGCGACAGTCACCCCTTTTGTCCTTGGTGTCTGTAGTCACACGACTTTGTTCTTTTCTGAGGATTTTTCTTTTGTCATCCTTTTCATTTTCTGCTTTTTGTTCTTTTCCCTAATCTTTCTTGGACTGATTCTTTTGAATTTTCAATTTTGAAGTCCAATGGGATGCCTTAATTTTTGCCTAAGTCACTTGTTTTCAAGTTATTGACTCAGCAGACTATTTTCTCTTTTTCTTTTAATTCTTTTTCTTTTGAACAAATTGTGTGACATTGGTTGTCTTGGAAGGATTGTGACTGCCTCTTCTTTTGGTTGGTGAGCGATAGACATTGTGAGCTTGTGAGGGATAAAAGGTAATGGATCCTTGGATACACACTTCTTTTGAAATTTGACCACTCGGTCAAATTAGCTGAAGACTACCCTGCCCCTAGGTTAAGATTGAGGGTTTTTTATATGAAAGAAACTCTTACTTCAAGGCTCAAAGGGGGTTAACGAGGGCCAAACTCCCTTATATCTTCGGTATTTAGGGGTTTGAAACAATGCCTGTACATCATCAGCAAGGTTTTAGTCAAAATCATACAACTGTAAAGTTTGCATTCTTGCTTCATCATCCTCCCTCATAGAATTTAAGCAAGAAGTTGCTATTGCAATGCACATAAATGTTTATATGACTGAAGACGAATGAATTACTTCAAGAAAATCATGATAATTGCATTAAAATTATCATTCAAGACAAACAAGTTCTTACATGCAAACAAAACATTAACGAACAATGAAAAATACAAGTGAAAAGGTAGTAAAGAAATTAAAAATGCCATAGCTGAGGAGGCTTGACTTCGACTGGACTGATTGCTTCTGATAATGTCTTCACAGCTTGGGTGCCCACTTGGGAGGCTTCAGTTAATGCATAGTCTGTCTGCAGTAAACGCAATGACCTTAGAGTCAATTAAATCATGAAACTTATGCTTGAGCACCTTACAATCTTTAGTTGAATGCCCATATGCCCCAACATGGTAGTCACATCAGGCGTTGGCATCAAACCCCAACGAATATGGAAGAATGACTAGATTCGATATCTTCGAAACTATCAATCCTCTTTTAAGTAGATCTGAAAACAGCTAATTATACAACATTAGTAGCAACGAAAAATATCTCTCTGGATTTCTTGACCTTTGTTGACTCTTCAGATGGTAGCTCTATTGTTGATACCTATTTGGACACTACTCTCGTTCAGGTGCTTTCCTCCTTAGACCTGGTCGAGGAACAAGCAACAGTTGTGGACATGGAGATTCTAAAGCCAAGGTTTATAAGATATGCCCCTGACTTGATGTGGCTTCAGGAGAGAAAACAAGGATATCCACTTCTTTTGTAGCAACGGGAATAAGATCACCTTGCATGCTCATACTGACTAGCGTGAACTCAATGGCCTTTGAATTGATTAAATCCTGAAGTTTATGCTTAAAGGTCTTGCATTTATCCATATTATGCCTCGATGTCCCAGAATGGAAATCACAATGCGCACTTGTATCATAGACTGGTGGAGGCTTACCATCAAGAGGAGTTAAAGTCCTTAACTAAACTAATTGAAGTTGAAGTAGATGTGGCAACAACTGAGCACAAGGCATATGGAGCTGATCAAAAATTCTTTCAGGCTTCTTTGGCCTCCGTGCATACCCTCTCCTCATAGAATTATCTTGGGAAACAGGACCTGGCTGCTGTCAGGAATGTTCTGGAACCTCAGGTTGTGAAGAAGATATGCGAGTTAACTCACGACCTGGGAGAGATCCCATAGGAAAGGGAGGAACAAAAATCTCTGTGGCAGCTTTAGGCATATAATTACCTTCTTTTCTTAACACAGTTCTCATGACTTCCATGATCAAACCCATATGAGTCTTCAGTTGATGGACTTCCTCCCTCAACATTTTTTGATCCTGAGACAAAGCTTGAATGTCCACCTTGAATTGCCCCGTTTGGCTTCATACTTCCTTCAACTCTGCTTGAATCTGTTCCATAATCAACTCCTAGTTTCTTTGAAAAGTTAAGTCTACAATTCTGAAGAAAACTAGATCAAGATAAAAATGACCAGCCTCAAACACCCGTTATTCACATGATCATGAAAATGCAATGCAAATTCCATGTATGATTATTCCCAGGGCGATCTACACCTTGATTCAAGTTTTAACAGTAATAATAAAAACGAGAGATGAATAACAACCCGTGTCCATCTCTGTAGATCTTCAATAACTAGAATCAAGGATAACATAGAAAACCCTGGAAATAAACAAAAATGAATGTTAGTATGCAATAACTATATTATGCAAATGCAGACATGGGATCAAGGTTTCCATATGATCTACATAGCTTTTGTACTGCTGACTGAATAAGGTCAAAATTCTGCTTCACCAAGAAAACCAGAAAACCAGAACACCAGGATAACTAGAATAATCAGATTCAAAAATTCACACTAATAAGAAAACCAAAAAACTGGGTAGGTTGAAAGTCAAGGTTCCCTACAAAACCCATCCCCTCTCGCATGTGGGTTCTAGATTGGACAAGGCATCCTAGCAGGTCCTCCGTCTCACGGGCTCTTAGGTCGAGAAATGATAATATGTTTACCATTTTTGATTTTGCATTATCATCAATCAATGAGGCCTCAACTGATTTCCCATGAACGGTCTCCAGAGTCAAAAGCTCTCAAAGGAACACCCTGGTTACCGTATAGGCATACAGGTCAGAGCATCTCCCAAGAAAACTTCGTCTGAATGTGAATCTCATGTCAACAGTATGTATCAAGCACTACGCATGCCAACATAAGCCCAATCTAATCCTATATATGTACTCAAGCCTAGGTACTGGGTTCACCTCTCTTGGAACAAACCCGCCCAACAACAGCAGAACAATATGATAATAGTAATCAAATGAAAATGATGCAATAATGAAATAATATACAATAAATAAAGCACATAAATGCACAAAGATAAATACCCAATGAAACAAAAACAAACAAGCGCTAGGATTGACTCACATAGGGAACCAGAGTCCCCAGCAGAGTCGCCAGTTGTCGCAACTGCGAAATACAACTGACAGAAAAAGCTGAAGAGTCGCCACCGAATGTTATTTATCCCGAAGGGGAAAGGAAACAATCAAAGAAAACCTCAAAAGGGAGAAGACATGGTTTCACAACCAAATCTTGGGTTCAGGAGTCGATTACGCGAGAGGAAGGTATTAGCACCCCCTCGCGTTCATTGTACTCAACGAGATCCACGCTTGTTGTTCTAATCAAAATGTGTGTTATTTAAAGCCTACTGCTAAACAGAAACAAAAATAGAGGAAAGGGATAAAAAGAAAGAAGACTCGATATAACTTTGCTATCCTAGGCCTACATATTCCCTCGTGCAATGGGAAAGTCAGAGTCAACGTAGTTCAGAGGACTACGGGTGAATGAGGGAGGTTGCTCGCCAAGACTTCACCTTCTTATGCCTACGTATCCTCATTTGGTATGAGAAATCAGAGCAGTCGTAGTTTGGCTCACGAATTGTTAAGTGTTTTTTATGAGCGATGCTAAGTTCGTGTTCCAGCAGTTAGGATTGATGCCTATTTACGGTAGAACGAAAATAACATGCCCTTTTTGAAAATGAAAAAGGTTTGACAGACGATCCTGAAGGGTAAAATGATTTGAAGTTTGTTTTTGAGTTTTAACAGAAGTGGATTAACTTTGTTTGGAATAAGCATCGCACTAAAGTCTATGACATAGGATCGAATACTTCATGCTAACGATCCAAGCGTCTCGCATATAAAGTACCCTAATATGAGGTTAGAAATTCATTAGCTCATCTTTTCCCATGTGTTTAAGACTCTTGGCGCACAATGCACATCATATTTATTACACGTTTTAATTTTGTTTTGAGAAAGAGGAGAGAAAGATGCACAAAAGGTCTAAGGGGAACTTGGTCCTAACATTGTCATGCAAAATGCTTCTAAGGTTGGGATGCGAAAGGAAACTCTATCCTAATGTTAGCATGAAAAAGTGGACCTAAAGTTGAGATTAAAAAGAGACTAACCTAATGTTATCACGCATAGATTAATTCTTAATGTCTATCCTACTCCAAGCTTAATCAAAAATTAAGTTGGACTATCAGGCCTTAAGGGATCATGCAAGAACAAACCAAAACAAAGAAAGTAAACCAAAAATAGCATCTAAAACAGTGCTTCAGCTCAAAATAGCAGTAAATTCCAGCAAATAAGCAAAACAACATTTAACAGCTCTCAATTCCAGAACAGGACAGGTGTAAAATGCAGCAAGACATAACATGTACATTTAGCAACATGCATTCAGCACAACAACAGGTGTAAATGCATAGGTAACATACATGTATTAAATAATGAAGCAATACATCAAGTAAACCACAAACATAAACAATCATGAGCAAGTATTGAAAAATCAAACCAAACATCAAGATTGCAAACGACAAAGATTGAGCAACAATTGACATGTAATCAAGTCATTCAAGGACACAACAAATTATGCATCAACACCTCAACAAATGTGTTGCACCCCAAATTTGGCCCCTTAGATTCTCATTATCATTTTAGGAGCATGCTCATGAATTATTTAACCCTAACCCAATGCAAGTTTGTCTTTGTCAAATTACAGATGAATCAGGGTTTCGTGCAGTCAAAATCAAAACTTCAAGGGTGTGATTAGTCAAGGTTTTGGGCTCATTCAATCATGAAACAAGATCAAGAGTATCATATAATGACAATTGAGAATCCAATTTGAGGTTGTTACCCCAGAATCAAGAACAGTGCAGTCCAGGGGCCCCGATTAGGGTTTTTGACTAGTAAAAGTCAATTGTAGTTTGACTTTGATGTTGGAAGGTGTTTTAATGATGGGATTATGATTCATGAAGTTCATATAGCTTAATAAAGTTCATCTAAGAAGTTTCAAAGTCTCAGAAGGTCCAGAGTGTCAACAGACGACTCGGTAGTCACCGATCGGTCGTACGGTTGACCGAAAAGTCAACTCTCCAAATTTTAGGAATTGGACTTCAAGTTGTGAAACAAAATTGTTCCTTATATCATATTGGACTTGAATATCAATTTTCATGACCATTGGATCAAGGATGAAGGAGTAATCGAGAAATCGGGAAATTAGGGTTTTGAAAGGGGCTAAACCATAACTCCTTAACCATACATCCAATTGAGTTGGTTCAAAGCTCACTTGGAAGCTCTTGACAAATCCTACAAAATTCCCTAAGTGGTCCATGATCAGAAAATGTATAGATTTGGAGTTATGATCAAATTCATTTCTAGAAGGGAAAAAGACTTAGAGAAATTTCACTTTTAAGTTCATTTTTTAGCAACTTTGGGAGACTTTTTGGCCAAGTTCCTTTGGGAAATTGAAACTCATGAAAACATAAATGTTTTATAGCTATTTGAGGGCTTTCTAAAAAGTACTAGCACATCTCAAAAGGATTTTTGAGCTGAAAGTTATGGTCATGGCAAGTTAGTGGTTTTCACACTTTAGTCCCACATTGTCAAAATTCAAGAATTCATTCTTTCATCAAATTTGGCCAATCTCAGCTTGTGAAACATGTTGTATCTGATATGTGAGATGTTTGTAGCATTAAAGAACCAAGGATCATGCAGAAATTTGAAATCTCCAAAGCCAAAGCAAGTGGCTTGCAAGTTGCTTTGCAACTTGCATTCAAAAGTGAAAAAACAAGCATGAGGTGTAAAAGTGATTCTGAACCAGCCACAAGCCTATACCTCTAGCCTGCATTTATCCCTCTAAAACTCATCATTTGCTTGACTAATGAGGCTTACCTATCAGCCAAAGAAACCCTCTTGTGGAGGTTTGATCTAAAAGTGAAAAACCTTTCTTCAAAGTGAAGAAATCTTCAAATCTGCCCCAAGCCACTTCCTTGCCTATAAATAGAACCCTCACCACTTCATTTCCTACACAAGCTCCATTCTAAAAACCAGAAAAAAAAGATCAAGCTTCCATCCTTGTGCACTTTGCCTCAAAATCACAAAATCTCATTTTTCACAAAAAACCTTCAAAATCTGCCTTGGGAGATTTGCTGCCCAATTAATTTCTCTACATTAAAACACCCCAACAATCATCCACACAACCTCCAAATATGATATAGAAGGTTTCCAAACTATTAAACCTCTCAAAAACCTCATTTTGCAAAAAGTCAACTTCTACATCAAGTTACTTTGACCAAAAGCCACAAAATCAACCATATCTTGTTCCATGCACTTCCTTGGTGTTTTAATCATCCTAACACCTCTCATATATCATTTCTCAACTGTCCAAAGCATTGAGGATCATTGGTGAGACCTATTTCTCCAACTGTCCTTATATTTGCACATTGCTTCAAAAGGAAGAAAAGTCTCAAGTCAAAAAGGAAGTTGAAGTTCTTTGGGTTTCTTGGTATTTTCACTTGTTCAAAGCTGTCTACAAAGAGGTAAGTGACATACCAACTCTTCTTTAATCATACATTATCATGTTTCACCATTTTGAAGTAATATTGTGAAAATGTAGTCTAGCTGCCTCATTTTGAGAATTTGTCAAGAACTTTTGTTATGGTCATGATGTCTTATCTTGTTATTGTGCTTTCATGTGTAACTGACATGTAGAATATGTGTGCATAATCAGTCCCACTTGAATATGACAGAAAATGATTGTGGAATTTGTTCATGTTTTGTTTCATAATACCAATAGCAGTCTGAATCACTTTTTGCATCACAGCCTGTTTTGAGGTCTATTTCTTGCTTAGACATCTTTGGTTATGCATAAGTGATGTGTGTGTATGATTTTCTTGATAACTTTGTGCTTTAATCATGTTTTGGACACTTTGAGGCATTGCACAAACATCAAACTTGCAGCCAGCATACCAGTTTTAAACACAAGTTGTTTTATACCTTAATTTTTGTTGGCATCCATCTAATATCATAAATGTAAGTTGTGTATGTGATTCATGTAATCAAATATACCTGAAACTGATTTTGAAGTTTCCGCTGCACCACAAAATATCTCATTTGCAGCTTACATGTCATTTTAGGTAAAAGCCTGTTTTAAACCATTTTTACTTGCATAGACCTTCTTATATACATGTATATGATGTGTGCACATGATTTGTTTGAGTCAAAAATGTTTAGAACTGAGTATGCCTGCTGCCCTGCACTTTCACAAATACATGAAAAACAGCCTGAACACCAAACTCCATAATTGTTTGCCTTGCATCAAAATTATGATTTGAATTCACTTGAGTGTGTATTTGTAGTATGTGAGTATGTGTTAATTGAACTGAAACAAGATGCAGCTTTGAATTGATACCTTCATGCCATGAAAATACCACTTTTGCAACTTGCATCTCAATTTTTGTTTCTGACTGTTTTTAAACAAAACCCTGGCCTGAACCCATTCCATATCATGTATGTGTGTTGTGTGTTTGATTTAATTGATCAGAAAATGATTGGAATTAAAGTTGCTCATCATCATGCATTTTGTTCATTAACTTACAACTCAGTTTCCTTATCTTATGACAGTTTGATATTGGGCATCAAAGTGTGTCTAACTCCTTCAATAACATGTTTATGTGATGCATGTGTGTTTGATTCAGTCTGGATATACATAAAACTGACATAGCATATTAGGAGCATGTGTAGGGACTTATTTGGATTCTTTCATAACAGTTTTGGTTCATGAATTCCAAGGTGCATTTTGAGACACTTAACATGTCATGTTTTGTTTAAACTTGATTTTGAATGATTGCTGGTCTCAGGGTCCTTAGTTCAAGCATTTATGGTCTGTGCATATCTTTACATATCAGTAAAAACCAATTGTCATGAGTTGATCATTTCAAAATGCATCAAAGGCACAAAATTGCAACTCACATCCCATTTTTCACCACTACATAATTTGAACCCCATCCTTTGCATAAACTCATTCCTTGTCATTTACATGTTGTGTGAATATGATTATCTTGATTCAAAGCTAGTTGTCATAAGTGGTTTACTTCAAAATGCATCTTTTAAGGAAACTTGCAACTCGACATGTCATTTTCATAAGCTGTTTACCTTGAGCTTAAATTAAGTGCTAATATCATTCATTATCATATATTTGAGCTGTATGTACCTTTGGTTTGGATTGAAAATGGTTGACACAAGTTGTTCACAGCAAAAATGCATTTCATGGCACCAAGGAACACATACCATCGAATTTTGAAATGGAGGAAGAATTTCAGAAAAATAAGTGCACTATATTGTTCCTCATATTTTTCTGGTCAATTTGCATATAAATTTTATCGCGTTTGGTTAAGAATCGAGAAAGTTACGAGTGAAAACGTAAATCATATTTTGAGTGTTATTCTTGTCCATAAATTCAAAGTGAACATCCCATATGTATTTATGGGGTGGCTTTCATCAATGGATGTATAGCCACCCCAGTGGTAAGACCATATGCCAAAACACGCCTTTGACCTTGCAAGCCTGAGTTTGACCCCTGAGGAGGGCAACTCTTTTATTATTTTTTGTCATTTTTAACCCAAAATTCAAAAAATCATATCTCTCTCAATTTTAATCGTTTTTCACCCGTTCTTTTTTTATTATGTTCATCTTGATGTATACTTTCATGCCATATTTTTTATTTTCATGTTTTCCTAAACTTTCATCTCTTTTGACTCCATGCAAGTTAAGTGCATTTTACGTTCGTTTACGCATGTGCAGATGAATTTTTCTTTGGTTACACTTGAATTTGTTTGTGATACTTGCTTGTATTCATATCCTTACATGTTAGTTAACATGATAGGATTTTATTTTTGGTTGTTACCTATCGTTGTGAAATTTGGATACCAAACTATTGATTAGTTTGAATCGTTAATTCAATTTGCAACCGAACTTTGATTTGTCCAAAGGAAGGGATAAAGATCGAAATTCCCACAATGCAATGCAAATGCAAGGTTTAGAGAGTTTTAGGTTCAGGGGTTGGTTAAACTTAGGGAAGGTTCTAGCATCCTAATTTTCTGTAGTACTCTACAGGAACCTCTTGTTTTATGTTTGTTTATTTCTAAGTATACTCGATAAGATGTCGCATCTTATGCCTACATATCCTTACGGGAGTGGAATCAGAGTATTTTGTAGTTCCCCTAAAGGGTATGAGGAGTTCTTTGACTGTGGTCAAAGTTCCTACGGGTTTAGGGTAGTTGTTTGATTGATTTTAGTATAAGAGGTGCGTTGTCATTATAAGGGAGATTTAACCGCCACAAATTGTAGGAATGTAGTTTTGCATCATCTTAAGAGAAAGGCTCAAGTACTCGGATAGGGATCGACGAGGTACACCTCTCTTAAGGCAAAGTTCCTACGATATTGATTGTATTGATGTGGGGTGGAGATTCTATCTCGCTTAAGATGATTTGGCATCTTTCTCTAATGTGTTTGAATATTGAATTGAGTTGTTGAATGTTTGAATATTAAATTGAGTTGATTGTTTTTGTTTCTATGTTGTAAAGATAAAGAACAGTCCTTCCTATGGGGTAGGATCTATCCTAATTGATCAACTTGAATGGGATCAAGGATCGAGCGGGAGTATGGTGCAAAATGAGATGCACTACACACGATTGTTGAATCATGTGTAGGTTTTTCCTTTAGACAGAATGCAATGCGGAGAGTAAATTGCGATAATGTAAATGCGGAAATATAAAGTTGCGAATAAAGTAAAGGCAGATAAATAAACATACATGTACGCATGAAAGCGCTGAAGGTGTAGATGAGTGTGAGTGTGTCGTGAATGTAAGTGTGCACGATTGGTAGAGTAGTTAGTTATTTTAGTTGAATTTGGTTTTAAGGAAATGGTTGGGTCGATCTTAAGAAAATGTTAACTAATTTGGCGAGGTTTGATTTTATAAAAAGTTGAGTTGATTTTAAAAGGTTAGATACTTATGAGAAAAGTATTTGATTATTATTATTATTTCGAGTGATATTAACTTGAGATTGATTTTAAGAAAAAGTGTTAATTTTAAATTATGAGTTTGAATTTATAAGTTGATTGGTTATTAATAAAAGATTAAATCATTAAATAAATAGTCTTAGTTATAATTATAAAAAAGGATTGTTATTATTAAATTTGAATTTTATTTTAAAAGATTACAAGTTATTAATATATGATTTTTATTAAATAAGTAGAAGTCATTTTAAGTTAAGGAACAATTTTTTTTACTAGAAAAACAAATAATTAGCTGTTATTATTAGTAAATAAAATGAGTTTATTTGAAAAAGAATTTTGGTTATATTATTAAGAATATGCATAAAATAATGTTTCATTATATTAAGTTACTAAACTGAAACTATGATTAAGTGATTAGGAAGGTTTAAAAAAAAGGTAACGATGATTAAGGATTAGGATTAGAGGGTGGTTAGTGGGTGTGTGTGGTTAGGGAGTGATTAGTGTGTGATTACATTACAAGTCAGATAACAAAACAACGAAAAAGAAGAAAACAAAACAGGCAAACGAGCGGAACCCTAAATCCCCTTCCCCTCAAATTGGTCGTCTAATCCCTCGATCCTCTCCTCTCCGATTCGTCTCCCTCGTTGATCCATCACCCTTCTATGATTCTGATTCCTTCTAAACCTGAAACATAAAAAATGATCAATGTGTTCAAGGATTGTTATGGAAAGTGGAGCTTTACCAATGGCTGGTGACGGCGGCGCCGGGGATGACGAAGGTGGGTGCTTCGCGGGTTCGGATCAGCGGCAGCTAGTGAGGGCTTCAACTGTCGGAGAGATAAGTTTCGTTTCTCAATCGCTTTTAGGTTACGAACTCGATGCTTTTCGGTAGTATTAGGGTTTTTCTATGTGTCCCCCCGTTTCCTCTTCTTCTCATTCATCTTATATAGACTCTTGGGAATTAATGCTTTGAATGTCTGATTTAAACGTTTTTAAGATTTATTAGAACTTTCTGTTTTGGATTAGATAATATTTGAAAACTTTCCTTCTTCGTGTGATTTGTGTTGATGTCTGTTAATGAGAAATTTCAATTCATAATATGTTGTATTAAATATGTTTAATGCTTTTTCGGTCCAGATTCATTGTCTTTGAGGATTTGAATCGGATCTTTTTAGAATCCTTTTCCTCTAATCATCATATTCTCTTAATGGGCTTCTGACTTTGAATTGGTGATCTGGCAGGTGGGGATAGCAATGATTTTGGGCCAAATGATGAATTGGAAGCCCAGAGGGGGATTTATCAAAAGCTCGTTCGCTGCTCATTGGAAAATGGATGCCAGTAACTTTCCCAAATTCTGAAAGTGCGCGAGAAGAGACTCCCTCCTGTTAATTTTATGAGGTATCCTATTTACAAATAGAGTACACGATGCTTTTGTGATGGTTTACGTATATCAGCCTGTGCCTTCAAAGATGTTTCCAAGGCTCTTGGGATGGCATCATCTGCTGCTATGATTTGTTTATCTTGACTGGAAGCACTGTGAGAACCAATTAATTCACTGTCTTCCTTTAATTGATTATCAGGAAAATTGAAAGAGCTCATTGGCTTTGACTGGACAAACACTATCTGGAGCATCACAAGACATAGGCTCGGCATCATCAATCCTTGATGACTGCATATTCAAGAGTGCACTTGAAGATTCCAAACCCCCATCATTCCACTAAGGTTAATCTGGATCATAAAGATCAGCTCCACTTGTGAAACCAGGACCAGGCAACCCAACACCATTGACAGTGGGTTTGGAAATTATTTCAAGTTCACATTTGCTGTTCATGGAAGCGGTTGAACCATTTGCTGAATGTAGTGATCCAAATCCAGCAGTTGCTCCAATTAGGTGTGCACTTGAAAGCGAAACAGGAAGGTTGAACTGTGAAAGACTCTGAACAACTTTAATGACAATTCGATTAACACCATGTTCCATAGGGCTCATGTCCCCTCTAAGGCAAGATCCACGTTCCTCAAAATCTCTGCATCGTCGACGGGGAATGTTCACATTTAAAGATGAATTAATGGGTGGCCTGGGTGCTCCTTGTAAACCCATTTGGACGGTGACATGCTATCTCTTGTTAAAGTGACCAGTCCTTGTGATTCGAAGCTTGTAATCATAAGAGTCTGTTCTGGATCTATGTGCAGGAAAGCCAAAGCAAGCCTCAACTCTGAACGCGTTTCTACGTTAGCTGAACATGTTGTTCGCGACCCTGAGAGCTAGTTCCCCTCTAGAGGTTCTGTCACAAGGAAATCAACTCTTTGGTAAGCATTACTCAGCCCATCGTTATTTGGAGGATATCTGTATGTCGTAGTAGCGGAGTTTTCTTTATAATCAAATTATTTGTTAACACCATATGTTCTATTGGCAGGAGCTGGAGGATGACAATACGAGGGGTATTGGTACTACTGGGACGACGACTTCCGTGTGAGAGGCTTGCATTCCCTTATGTTAATCATGTCTATATTTGGCTAAACAATTGTCTTAAAAAAGAACTCATGAATCTGACCTCTTCAATTATCTTGCAGCTTATTTCGGCTAAAAGTGTAATCCGGTTTCTCGGTGGTGTAGGAATTTTAGGACGTAGCTGCCGTTGAAGCCTTAACGGGTTCCAAATGACAACTCCACAAGAGTGTAAAAACTTGGCATAATGGTACCGGTAGCTTCCTGTTTGGTTTATGTTCAACCCAACCTATGCTGCACTATCAACTTAAGCCATGCCTCTTTTAAGTCGAATTATTCTAGTGTCGAAAACAAAATGGCAGTGTTCATGGAGTCTTGTTTGTACACCTTGTTCATGCTCAGGATTTCCTTTTTAATTCAATTGCAGGGAGGAAGCTTCTACTGATAACCAAACAAAGGACGGTGAAGACTTAGGCCAATGGTTGCAAGTGATATGATGAAGGAGGAGAAGGCTACAGCAAGCAATTGTGGATGAACTCATGCAACTATGGATAAAAAACGACGGCTGGTGTAGCGAGAGTACCGTAGCCAGCATTTATACTGTCAATATTGTAGTTTAGAGAATTGAGGCAATTACCGCATTGTAAATATGAGGCACAAAACTTAAGATTGAATGTGCAGAAAATAGTATTCCTCTGTTAATTCTTAACACAGTGTTAAATGTATATTGAAGTATTATTCGTGTGGGTATTTTGTTTAAAGTTTATTGCAACTTGCTGGTCAACCAAGTGGTACTATCTTCCAACTCTAAAGTTGGATTGTTGGGAGAAACTATGTAAAACTAACACAGAGTCTAACCAAAGCCTTCATATGGAGAAAACTTATAAAAAAAACAAGGGCTCGTGTACCAACAATCTTTCTTTAATCTCCTACGTCCTTAAATTCGGAAGCTTTTCTCCATGACCATGGGGCACGCTTTAGTGATAGGAGGTGATATAACCTTGTCCTTGTTTTGGATTTAAACTTGTGGGCTTTTATTCACAAAGGGTTTGAAATAGAATACGAGCCTTAAAACAATTGCATCTTTATCTCAAAACAATAAATATGTTGTAAATCCAATAAAGTCCAACACTGATGTGGATTTTGTGAGTCCTGACTTGGCTTAGAAGATATCTCATCTCTTGATACTCGGGACCCCATAAATGTAACCTGCGATCTCGCTTGCCACACCATCATGGCTAGTCTTGAATGACTAACCTCAAAACTTAATGGGAGAAATGATCTGGTCTACATTCGAGTTAGTTGCCTGCGTAAAACTGATTAGTCATAATAAAAAAAATAAAATAAAACAAGTAGGAAACAATCACAAGGAGGCAAAATCTCATGGTCAAAAATTAGGGTGTGACAGATGCCCCTATTTAAGTTACTTCTATATGGAGATATGGAGACCCAAAATCTCCGTCTCGACACGATAGAAGGGACTTAAATATAAACATGACACGAATTTTTGACCCTGAGAAGCCACCGAATGTAAATGACATGCAATGATATGAAAATGCAAAACACGGCAGTCCTGTGAGGAAAAGATGTCACAGGGAAAGAACTGGACACAATACGCGGGACAAAGGAGCAACAGACCCAACGAAACGGGACTCCACGGGGACAGGAAACAACCACAGATGTGAAATCTCTAGAAGTAAAACAGTACCTCATACACCAAGGATATGGAGGTTTAGACAATATGAGAGAAACTTGTAGTCGAAGGATGTACTTACTATCATAATATAGTGGTCAGTAATAGTCCAAATGAATTTTCTTTGATCGAGTCGATAATTCGATTTTGTTTCGTATTCTTTTCTTTTGAGATCCAACTGGAAATAGTAAAATGTATAACCTCCCCAAGTGTCATGGTATGGGAACCATGAGCTGGTCTCAGTTTCTGATGTCGAACCTCCCCGAGCGTCATAGTATGGGAACCATGAGCTGGTCTCAGTCTCTGACGTCGAACCTCCCCGAGCATCATAGTATGGGAACCACGAGCTGGTCTCAGTCTCTGATGCAGAACCTCCCCGAGCGTCATAGTATGGGAACTACGAGCTGGTCTCAGTCTCTGATGCAGAACCTCCCCGAGCGTCATAGTATGGGAACCATGAGCTGGTCTCAGTCTCTGATGTCGAACCTTCCCGAGCGTCATAGTATGGGAACCATGAGCTGGTCTCAGTCTCTGATGTAGGACCTCCCCGAGCGTCATAGTATGGGAACCATGTGCTGGTCTCAGTCTCTGATGCAGAACCTCCCCGAGCGTCATAGTCTGGATGCTATGATCTGGTCTCAGTCTCTTCCCAAAATGATTAAAACTCGTGAGAGCATCTTCACAGGGGGTTGTAAATTTTGTAGATTGTAGATGTCGTTGTAGACTGTAAATTGTAAATGTTGTTGTCAATGTAGATGTAGTTCGTTGTAGAACTTTGATGTAATCTGTAGATGTAAATGTAGAACTCTGTAGATGTAATTTGTAAATGTAATTGTAAATTGTAGATGTAGTTGTAAAGCTTCACCGAGGATCTTCGGGGAGATGTGAGCCGGTTGAATTGTAAAGTATGTCTTCTCAAATAAAGAGAGACTAATGTGGTAAATTTCCTCGAATTCTCTGGAGAGATGGCGCTTGATGGAAATAAACTTATGTGATGACCCACTGGGGATTCATTCCTGAGGAGCATCTTTGTTGTAGTTGTAAAATATTCTGTGAGCTCTCAAATAAAGAGAGATGTATTGTAATGTCTTCGGCAAATTTCTCTGATGGATTTCCGAAGAGGTGTCATTCGATGAGTTGATAATTTGAAGGACCCACTAAGGGTAAATGAACTGTCTTGTAGGAACTGTCGTTTGTCGTTTTGAAATAAGATCCTGATTAAAACGAGTTGCTCAAATAAAGAGATTGTTTATGGAAAATCCCGTGATGTTGTTGTTGAAGCGTCTGTCCATTCTTCCTGGGGAAAAGAGTGCAAAATAAATGCAAACTTAATCCATGTTCAAAGGATGTTATGTCCATGATGTAATTGCCAAAAACTGAAGTTCGATTCAGGAAGTAGCCGAAAAGAAACTGTCAAGCAAGACTCGACCATTGAGGTATGAACTCAAATGGGATTGTACTAAAATAACCATCTTCCATGAGGATTGAATTCCATGGGGAAAATGAAACATCGTGCTCTTTCTACCTAGGGTCGACAAATCTATTTGGAGGGATAAGACACACCCAAACGCCTAGGGATAACTGCAGCCAAAGCGATAGAATAAAACAAACATAAAGAATGCAAAAAACGCACATGTCATGCTGTCTACTTATATGCTATGCGGATGCTGACGTATTGGGAGAAGTAAAATGAACGTCTCAGGCGGTGGGGTACTCAAGCAAAATCTCCACAGCTCTCTTATCACCTGCACAGAAAGTATCTCAAACGGAGATAGTCTTCATGTCTGGATAAAATAAATATCCTCTTCCTTTAGAGGAACACATAAAAATGGTTGTTCTTCCATAGATGAAATAAACATCCATGGTCATCCTTTTGTTATTCATATATCAAGTAAACGCAAAGTTTTGAGAAAAAGGTTTAAGTTAATCTGAATTTTGCCACCAAGAATAGACACTTTTGACAAATGGAAAACTTTGATTGGGTGGCGGTCAGCAGAAAGGCGTGACCCCGATGTTACAGTGTTGGAAAATAATAGCGATTACATAAAGGGAATAATGACTTGCTTCTCCTAAACAAAATATTTCTTAACCGCGTCCGTATTCACAGGGCGAGTGATCTCTTCTCCATCCATTGTTACTAACATCAAAGCGCCTCCTGACAAAACCTTCCTTACCACATACGGTCCATCGAAGTTCGGGGCCCATTTTCCTCTGACGTCGGTGAGGAAGGACTGAATCTTCTTAAGCACGAGGTCACCTTCTTCGAATACACGGGGTCGAACCTTCTTATCAAATGCCTTATTCATCCTCTGTTGATATAACTGCCCATGGCATAGCGCAGCCATCCTCTTTTTTTCGATTAAGTTTAACTGATCATATCTATTCTGGCACCATTCAGCTTCTGATAACTTTGCATCCATCAAAATCCTCATAGAAGGAATCTCAACTTCTATCGGGAGTACTGCTTCCATACCGTAGACAAGTGAAAATGGAGTTTCCCCAGTCGATGTGCGTACCATCGTACGATATCCATGCAAGGCGAATGGGATCATTTCGTGCCAATCCTTGTAAGTAACAACCATTTTCTGAATGATCTTCTTGATATTCTTATTGGCGGCTTTGACAGCCCCATTGATCTTTGGTCTGTAAGGAGAAGAGTTATGATGCTCTATCTTGAATTCTTCGCATAGTTCTTTCATCATTCTATTATTCAAATTGGATCCATTATCTGTAATAATCCTGCTTGGCACACCATATCGGCAGATAAGCTGATTTTTAATAAATTTGGCAACCACATGTCGAGTTACATTAGCGTAGGAAGCTGCCTCAACCCACTTGGTAAAATAATTAATGGCTACTAAGATAAATCAGTGTCCATTAGATGCTTTCGGTTCTATCATACCAATCATGTCAATTCCCCACATAGAGAAGGGCCACGGGGACGAGATAATGTTCAACAAAGTCGGAGGCACATGAATCTTATCTGCGTAAATCTGACACTTGTGACATTTTCTAGCAAACTTGTAACAATCTGATTCCATCGTGATTCAATAATAGCCAGCCCTTAAAAGCTTCTTAGCCATAGCATGTCCGTTGGCATGAGTGCCAAAAGATCCTTCATGAATTTTCGTCATTAACATATCTGCTTCTTGTCTGTCGACACATCTCAGCAAGATCATGTCAAAATTCCGTTTATACAACACGTTGTTACTCAAAAGAAAATTTCTAGCCAACTTTCTCAAAGTTTTCTTATCTTTGTTGGAAGCTCCCAAAGGATATTCTTGAGTTCTGAGAAAAACTTCGATGTCATGGTACCAGGGTCTGCCATCTTTGACTTCTTCAACGGCAAAGATGTAGGCAGGTCTGTCAAGGCGCTTTACTTCAATCCGAGGACATTCATTCCAAAAGTTCACCACAATCATAGAGGCCAAAGTTGCCAACGCATCTGCCATTGTGTTCTCATCACGGGGAATATGATGAAATTCGACCCTATCAAAGAACGGTAATAGTCTTCTAGCATAATCTCTGTACGGGACCAAATTATCTTGTCGGGTTATCCACTCTCCAGTGATTTGGTTGATTACCACTGCAGAATCACCAAACACATCTAAATTCTTAATTCTCAAATCGATTGCTTCTTCAAGACCCATAATGCATGCCTCGTACTCAGCCTCATTATTAGTACACTGGAATGTTAATCTGGAAGTAAATGGGAAGTGGGTCCCTTGAGGAGTCACAATAATAGCACCTATCCCTTTTCCATGAGCGTTGACAGCTCCATCAAAAACTAAACCCCATTGAGAACCTGGCTCTGGCCTTTCGCCATGTACGGGTTCTTCACAATCTTTCATCTTTAAAAACATAACATCTTCATCTGGAAAATCATCGTTTGAGGGTTGATGATCCGAAATGGGCTGGTGAGCCAGATGATCAGCCAAAACACTTCCTCTAACAGCTTTCTGAGTATGGTACTCGATATCATATTCAGACAACAACATCTGCCATCTAGAAATTCTCCCAGTCAAAGCGGGCTTCTCAAAAATATACTTGATAGGATCCATATTTGAAACTAACCAAGTAGTGTGATTCAACATATACTAGCGCAAACGCTTGGCGGCCCATGCCAAAGCACAACAAGTCTTCTCTAACATAGTGTACCTTGTTTCACAATCAGTAAACTTCTTGCTCAAGTAATAAGTGACATGATCTTGCTTTCCTGTTTCATCTCGCTGACCGAGTACACAACCCATTAAATCTTCTAAAACAGTCAAATACATAATCAAAGGTCGTCCTTCAACTGGCGTTATTAGGATAGGTGGTTCAAGCAAGTACTCTTTGATACTATCAAAAGCCTTTTAACAATCTTCAGTCCAAACATACCCTTGTTCTTTCCTCAGAAGCTTGAAAATAGGTTTACATGTAGCAGTCATGTTGGATATAAACCTGGAGATATAGTTCAAACGTCCTAGGAATCCTCTGACTTGTTTCTCGGTGGCGGGAGCTGGCATTTCCCGGATAGCTTTCACTTTGTCAGGGTCCACTTCAATCCCTCTTTGACTGACAATAAAACCCAATAGTTTCCCTGATCGTACTCCAAATATGCATTTATTGGGGTTCAGACGGAGTTTGTATTCCCTTAAACGACCAAATAGCTTAGCCAGGTGTTTAACATGATCATCTTCGGTCTTCGACTTAGCTATCATATCATCCACATACACCTCGATCTCTTTGTGCATCATATCATGGAACAAAGTAGTCATAGCTCTCTGGTATGTTGCCCCTGCATTCTTTAATCCGAACGGCATAACTTTGTAACAAAAAGTGCCCTAGGGCATGATGAATGACGTCTTCTCTCTGTCCTCGGGAGCCATTTTAATCTGGTTGTAACCTGAAAAACCGTCCATAAAGGAGAAGACCTCGTATCTTGCGGTACTGTCAACCAAAATATCAATGTGAGGTAACGGAAAATCGTCTTTCGGACTGGCTTTATTCAAATCCATGTAGTCTACACACATGCGAACCTTACCATCCTTCTTCAGAACGAGTACAATGTTAGCTAACCATAGCGGATACTCGGCAGTGACAAGGAAACCTGCATCAATCTGCTTTTGTACCTCTTCCTTAATCTTTATAGCCATGTCGGGTCGAGTCCTTCTGAACTTCTATTTTACCGGCGGGCACTCTGGCTTTAAAGGCAGATGGTGTTCAACTATAGTCGTGTCCAATCCAGGCATATCTTGATATGACGAAGAAAACACATCAACAAACTCTCCAAGCAAATCAATCAGTTGTTTCTTCACATCGGGTTTGAGCAGAGCTCCAATTTTCACTTCTCTACGGATTTCTTCTGATCCCAAATTGATTACTTCCACTGGCTCCTGATGAGGTTGGATAGCTTTCTCTTCTTTCTCAAGCAGTCTGGAAATTTCTTCTGGGATATCTTCTTCTTCGTCCTCGACTTCGTACACAGGAAACTCGAAATTCGGAGAAGGCAGTGGATCATTATTCCCAGGATGTATTTTATGTAGCAATCTGCGCAAGTGATGTGACTTTTAATAAGTTTTTGTAAAGTGGGAAGTGTGTGTATGCGAGATGCTACTTTATTATTTTCCAACGTCGTAAATAAATATGAAACTCAAATGAAAATGAAAGTGATTTATTGATGATAGCAAAACCAAAAAGACACGCCCAACAAAGTCACCTTTGCCTTGGGCAGAGCAAAGGGAATTATTAAAAGTAAGCCCTAATAAATGCAGTTTCGCCTTGGGCAGAGCGAAAATTTTAAAACAAATGCTTTACTTATATATATGAACGGCAGCAGGGGCTTCAACCGCACTCCAGTTCTTGACCACAACGCCTGGGGTCACAAAGTCTGGAACATCCTCATCTGAATCTTCTTCAGTGACATCATAAACTCCAAAGGTATAGTCAAATTCATCTGAAACATAGCCTGGATCTTCCAAATAGGGCTCATAGTCTTCGTAAGGAATGGAGGACCTTGCAGAACCATCTGATATGTAGCCTTCAAGTTCATCCTCTGACACAACATTAATCTGAGGATGATGGACGACTCCTCCACTACGGAACACTTCATTAATCAGTGGAATCCCTTGGCTTCTGGTAGTTTGTTGAACAGAACTACTAGTGAAACCAAGACCTTCCTTATTTTTATTTTCTGGCAAAGACAACACTTTCCCCCACATTGTCTGATGACCACTGTTCACTACTCGTTGCGCGTCTTTGAATGATGATTAGATGCCTGAGATTTTCGGACACCTTCGCCCACAATAGACAAAGCTTGAAATTGCGTGCTAACCTCTTCCTCAGCTTCGACATATGAGAATGATGACAAGTGACTTACCACCAAAGCTCTTTCCCCACAAACTGTAACTGTTTTTCCCTCAAAAACATATTTCAACTTCTGATGCAGAGTGGAAGTAACTGCCCCAGCTTCATGTATCCATGGCCTCCCTAGCAAACAACTATAGGCGGCACGAATGTCCATGACTTGAAATGTGATCATAAAAGTCTGTAATCTAATAGTCATCGGCAAATCCACCTCACCAATTACCGTTTTCCTTGACCCATCGAAAGCTTTGACAATAACATGACTTGGCCTCATCGGCGGTCCTTGATATGATAACTTAGATAGAGTAGTTATAGGCATCACATTTAGAGACGATCCAGTATCAACCAGCACACTGGACAGAGAGTCGTTTACGCAGTTCACAGAAATATGTAAAGCCATGTTATGTTTCCTTCCTTCTTCTGGGAGATCATCCTCATTAAAACCCAGATTGTCACATGAAGTGATACTGCCAATGATGTTGTCAAACTGCTCCATAGTCACATCTTGTTCAACGTACGCTTGTTCTAATATTTTCTGGAGCGCTTCTCTATGAGCCTCAGAACTCATCAGTAATTGCAACACAGAAATCTTCGATGGGGTTTGGAGGAGCTGATCTGCAACCTTATACTCACTCCTCTTAATCACTTTTAAACATTCATCTGAATTAGATAAATTGGATCCACCAGGTTGTCCCACAATTGGATCTTTTGAGCCAGTTTGTTCCACTGAGACCTCTTTTTCTTTCGGTGGTACAGTCGGGTAGACTCGACCACTCCTTGTTACCCTGCTGACATCTGCAATGTTAACTACTGAAGGTATAGTGGGCAAAGGCACTTCCTTTCCATTCTCCAACATCGTAGCATTGTACCTATAGGGGACAGCCTTACTGGAAGTATAAGGGACAGGCTCAGGCACATTTATTACCAACGGGGTAACGGCCGGTTTTCTGCTATTATACACAATTTCGATACGCTCCACTTCTTTAAAGTGAGGCACTATAACACAAACCTCTTCGGCCCTTTCGACTGAAGCTTTCTGGACATCATCTGCCAAACAGTCTTGAGTCATGTTAATAGAGGGTGAACCATGCGGGGGTAACGGGTTAACTTGCACATTAGGGTCGGAATCTTTGAAGGACAGAATTCCGTACTTAATAAGCCTCTGAACGTCTGCTTTCATACCGAAACAACTTTCAATATCATGCCCTGGAGCACCTTGATGGTAGGGACAAAACTTGTCAGCTCTATAGGAAGGGGGAGGATTTGCAGGAGCCATAGGTGGAGCTTTCGTCTGAATATGACCCTTCTGGACCAAAGCTGGAAACAAATCAGCATATTTCATAGGGATAGGCTCAAAGCTTATCCTTCTATACGCACGACCCTGATTGTTGAATGGTCGATTCTGCTGAGGATATTGCGGATTTTGCTGAGGCTGAGGCTGTTGAGCACTGGGGGACTGAGGTTGTTGATATGGCTGAGGATTTTGTTGAGGATGATAAGCTGGAGCATTAAATACTGGTGATACGGCAACAACTTGGTGTGATGGAGAATACCTTTTTCTAAATTTTCCCTTTTGAATGGCATTTACACCTTGCTCTTTTTTCTTCACAAAACTACTCCCATACTTCTTAGGAGCAATCTCTTCTTTGGCCAATCTTCCTTCGCGAACACCTTCTTCTAAGCGCATTCCCATGTTAACCATTTTAGTAAAGTCACTGGGTGCACTGGCTACCATCTTCTCATAAAAGAAAGGACCAAGAGTCTTCAGAAAAATCTTGGTCATCTCTTTTTCTTCTAATGGTGGTGTGACCTGCGCGGCCAACTCGCGCCAACGTTGAGCATATTCCTTGAAACTCTCCTTATCTTTCTGCGTCATAGCCCTCAATTGATCACGGTCAGGTGCCATATCCATATTATAGTTATACTGCTTGACAAAGGCTCCCCCTAGATCATTGAAAGTTCGAATCTTCGCACTATCCAGCCCCATATACCACTTGAGTGCAGCACCTGTCAAACTGTCTTGGAAATAATGAATGAGCAGTTAATCATTATTATTTTGGGCAGACATCTTCCTGGCATACTGTTCGCTGTGTTTTCTGGCGAACAACCTCTGGTTAACCAATTTCTTCAGAAAGTTGGGTTACTTGCAGGACCAACCATACAAGTCCTGGGATACATGTGCATTTGGTTCTGTCGAAATACTCTTAGACTTTTGGTGACTAATTTGCGGTTTGTTTTATCAATATTGTCAAAGTATTAAGGACTTTGATTTTGCAAGTAACGAAAGTTTGAACTTAAAGATGAAATAAGGTTAAAAGTTTAAACAAGAACAAAGAAATGTCGAAAGGCTAAAAACTTGCAAAAAAGTAAATGAAATTTAAAATGACATGGACTTGAAGAATAAACAAGTAATTTAAAATGACTTTGAAATATAACTGGTGTTTAAACGTACATTGTTCCAAATACTAGACTCATTTTCTCTCACACTGGGTACTTAGAGCTTTTACAGGAATTTTGTACAAATTTTCACACACACATTCTAACCACAAACTATCCTATTTATACATAAACAAAATAACTGCTTAGAACGGAAAAACTATAACTAAACGACAAGTGTCAGCCTGCATGTAAATTTCTTCTCTGAAACCTCCATGTGTCCAACTGCCAAAGGTTACAACCTTTGAATTTGAATCTCTTCCTTGGTGACGAAACCTTGTAACTCTTCAAAACTGTCGAAACCCTTTTAAAGGAGAAAAACTCTTCAGCACTTGCCAAACCTTATCTTTTTTTAACAAACTTCTTCTGTCGAAGCCCTCAGTCACACACTCTCCAAACTATTCTGCCAGAACATTATATCTATTTCTGTCGAAACAATGAAACTTTAAAACCTTGTCAGTAATTCTTGGATTCTCCTCCTGATGCTATCCTTCGACAAAGATGACCTTAAAGCCTGAATTTTAATCTTGTCGAAATTATGGGTTTACAAATTGCCCCCCAGCAAAGATATTTTCGACTATCAAAGGAGAAATGTCTTTTGCTGTCGAAGTGACCTTTGACTTCCAGTTGCATTTATTGTAAAGTGATTTTTTTTGTTGAGTCCCAAGGAAACACAATGATTTTCACTTTATGAAACGTCACATCTAGCCCACGTTTCACACAATCTCCCATGACCCTATATTGTAGGTAAATCATGGCTCACTACCAACCGCCACTTTCAATCTCCACCAATGGATTAACATGCATGTTTCCCTTTTCCCAACTGAAAAAATCTTTTCATTTTCTTTTTTTTTCTCATTTATTTCAAACTCTATAAATACCACTTTCAATAACATTTCACACTTTCCATTCTCTCTAATCTTCTCTTACCCAAGCGTGAAAACTCCATTTCCAAGTCTTTCAGAGCTCTTGTTTCTTCACCATCTTCAACAAATCAATGGCTCCTCCCAAGACTACCACTGGACAGAGTGCAAAGAAGACAAAGAAAACCAAGGATCTTCCTCCTGCTCACGTATTATCTGGGCCTACCCAAACTCAGCATCAGCAGTACTTCCCAGAACCCCCAAATGAAAGGGAAAAGGCAAGCATTTACAGGTCACAGGTAATAATTCCTATCTCTGTTTCTGGAATCCATCATGCTATGTTAGGCCCCATTTTTGATCCTACTGTGGACCCTAACCGTTTAAAAGAATTTTACCCTTGCTATTCTGCTTCCAAACCCATAGCTGCTAATAAAAACCCTAAACCTGTCGAAACCTCATCAAAAGAACCTGAAGTCCTTATGGATTCGACAGAGATAGATCTGTCTTATCTAAATCAAAATAGGATTTTTAGGAGTCCCCCTTTGACAAAGGATCCCTCTGAGTACCAAACATGGTTAACTAGGGTTGAAAAAGCCAAAGAAAAATTTTGGAAGAAAACTGGAATTTATAACTTAATCCAGTTGTCGAAAGAAGGTCCCCGTTATTGCCAAAACATGCTGTTGGCCTCCTTGTACTTTTGGGATAGTACTTACAACACTTTCCACTTACCCTGTGGAATGATGACTCCCACCCTATTCGACATAGCAGCCATAACTGGCCTTAGTCCTTTAGGGGAAATATTTAACCCTGAACATCTGAACAAGGATCCCATAGGCTTCGACACCAAGCATGCTGGGTATTCTGTTTTTATAGCCCATCACCAAGGTGAAAGCCATGAAGAAGTCTCTGATGAAGAGCACATTGCCTTTCTCAGCCTATGGTTGTCCAAATTTGTCTTTTGTACAAGGTCCCTTCAGGTGGCTAGAAGTTTCATCATTATGGCTAATCAGCTTCATAATGGAGTTGCATTCTGCCTGAGTGAGTTGCTTCTAGCAAACCTTTATGAATCTCTAAGTGAAAGTGTCAGCAATCTCAAATCCCTCAAAGAAAAGGGTAACATCAGTCTCACAGGCCCCTTTTGGCTTCTACAACTATGGCTGAATGCCACTTTTGAAAACTTCATCCCTAACAAAATGCCTATTGTCGAAGAAACAGTCAAAGAAAGGCGTGTCGAATGGCCTAGGCTGGTTCAACTGACCCCCACTGATGAGAATGTAAGCCTTCGACAAGCATTTACTGGCTACATCATGATGTTCGCAAAACGCTATAAATTTTCTCCTTCAATGGCACCCTTCGCCAATAGACAAGTAGGTCCAAGATGGTTCACCAGAAGACTCCCAGTGGAGGACCAGAAAGATGAAGACTCTTACATCTCCATTTGGGAAGCTTTTCTTATGCCTAGACACTTCTTTTCTCATCATAGCCTCAACAATACAAAGGTATCTCTCATTGTATACCAACCCAATCTGGTAGCCAGGCAGTTTGGATTAATCCAGACGAAGACAAAGCCCATCTACCACAAGAAAGGTGCTATCATTTTCTACAACTCATTTCACCATTTCGACAAGAGCTTAGAACTGTACAACAAATATTTCGACCCAACTCTGGAGGTCTATCCCACCATCTTTATACCAAACTTCCTCTGCACTGAAGAGTTCGACGTTTGGTGGAAGGAATACTACATCAACAACTTTTTCGACGTAGCAACTTTCACTGCTCTTCTGACAAATGCTTTTACCTTTGTGCAGGACAAGAAGAAAAAAGGTACAGACCAACATATAAAAGAAATTCAAAAGTTTCAAAAGTATTTTGAAACTATTTACAGGCCTGATGATCTTCGTCGAACCATAGCTGAAGCAGCAAGATCTTTAAAATTCAAACTCACAGAGAAATTAAACCAATTGTGGTTTCCTTCATCCCTTCCACCACATGCACACTACGACTTTGCATTCACAACCTTTCCTCCAAAATTCCCTCCACTCCCTTCTGCAGAATTTGGAGTGGCCTTGTGTCCTCCATTTCCAGATTGGTTTGTATGTGGATCAGACTTAAAACTGCTTCGTGAAAGAAACAAAAAACCTGCCAAACGCGTGGTTGCGACGAAGTATCATCTGCACAACTTCACTGGGCACCTTCATATTGGGATTGAACACGTTACTATAGACGAACCCATTCTTGAAGGTGTCGAAGAGACCATATTTCTCTTTTTGTTTCTAACTCCTTTTATTACTATATCAATGTTCATGCAACTTTTCTTTTTCAGCTGTTAGAATTATCAGGAAGACTACTGGCGAAGGAACTTCTTCAAAAACAGTCGAAAAAACCCCTTCAACAACAAAAAGGGTTCGACACAAACAGAACATCCCTCCTTATTTGTATACTTCATATTTTCTTATACTAAACACTTCTTCTCTTTCTCTTATAGGTAACTCGTACCCCAGCAAAGAAAAGGAAAACAGAAGAAAAAGAAACAAGCGTCGAAGAATCCGAGGACGAATCCCCTGAACCCCAGCCTTTGAAAAGAAACAAAGGTTTAAAAATTAAAACAGTGGCGTCCCAAAGATCTCTGGTCCAAAGACGAACCCCACCTGCCAGTCCGGTCAACAAAGTTCCTTCAAGGAGCGAAAGAAGTGGGGACTCAAGTGCCCATACTGAAATTCCTCAGGTAATCATTTCGACAATCACCAATCCAGCCTTGACTGAATGTATCTTTATCTTCAAGTTCTTCTTTCGTGTTTTTTGCTTGTAGGTTGTTATTGATGTCGAAGAGACCTCTGCAATCCAAGAAGAGCATGCTCT
This sequence comes from Lathyrus sativus, assembly GCA_963859935.3. Classification (NCBI taxonomy): domain Eukaryota; kingdom Viridiplantae; phylum Streptophyta; class Magnoliopsida; order Fabales; family Fabaceae; genus Lathyrus; species Lathyrus sativus. Next base: position 619,419,902 of record OZ012735.1, on the reverse strand, counting down.
CTCTAATTCTGAGAGGACTCTGGCTGAAAGACTCCGGGATGATGCCACTCCAGATGCAGGGATCCATGGGCCTCAAACCTTGGATGAATTCGACCTTAGTGACTCTGAGTCTTCCGACAACAACTCTCCCTTTCGACCAGACCCCACTGCCGAAAAAATTATTTCAGATCAAGATGTACCACTTCCAACAACCGCTGCTATACCAAACACTGATGAGAATGCCACTGCTCAGGATGTACAAACTCCAGATCCAACTAACACCACCATGGCTAACAAAGACAATGTCGAAGAAGAGGTTACTCTGTCGAACCAGCCAGAAGTTAACTTGAGCATTGGAGGAACCTCTCAACACATTCCCTCTTCATCAAAGGCTCCTGTCGAAACCTCTTTGGGCACTGCTTCGACGAGTTTATCTCATGAAGAAATTGAGAGTTTGAAGGCTAGAAAACCCTTTGAATACTTAAAAGCTTTGCTCGACACCAGGTATAACTTCCACGATTCCTCTGCCAGTGGTTCGACAGCTTCAGGGGCCACTTCCGACCTTCAACCAATCAATGTCATCATGGATGAGATCAAGGCAAGGATCCTTGGAGTTGACCTGTTTGAGGTCTTGGCTGAGAATACTTCTGCTCAATATGATCTGAAGAAGCTCCTAAAAAGTGCCAACTTGCTGGAGGCTTCGACTGAGGAAAGCCATCTGGTGATGGATTTGATATCTTTGATTGATTCTGCCAGCGCTGATCTGGTTCGACAAAAAGAATTCTCCCAAAAGATCACAGCCAAGTCTGAGGAGCAAGTTTCAGCATGGAACACAGTGGCTTCTTCGACAGAAAGGATTTCAGAGCTGAATAAGCTTTCTGACGAATACACCAAAGCTGCTGCTGATTGTGAAAGCAATATTCAAGCCTACCAAGCCCAAATCGCTGATCTCCAAAGAAAAATCCTCCGAGAAAAAGAACGCCAGGCCTCTCTTCAAAAACCAAATCAGGAAGCAATAGACAGTGAACTCCGGAAGGGGCTACAACATGCAGAAACAGCCCAGCGACTTCACAGGGAGCTTGACGAAATGACTGTCAGCAAAAGCCTTTGTGAGCGTCGAATTCAACTCCACAAGAAAAAATTCGACGAGCTCAAAACCACATTCCTTCGACAGTGATTTTGTAATAGGACTTAGGAATTTTACTTGTTTTGGGATATTTTCTTTTAGCACTTTTTATATGTAATGCTATTTTACGCCATTTGTTTGGCGAAGACAAGTTTCCTTTGTAATTTAGTTTGTTCTTATTTTTATTTCGTGCAGTGTTGGTTTATACTTTTTTAAGTACTTCCCATTTATTTTCATCACTCTTCTATCTTTTTCTATTTCTTCGACTTCGTATGCACCATTGGAAAAAACTCTTAAAATTTTGAAAGGTCCTTCCCACTTAGGGGACCATTTTCCCATCACTCTGTCTTTCTTCTCCATGGGCAAGATCACTTTCCAGACTAAATCATTTACTAAAAAGGCTTTGAATTTTACTTTTTTGTTATAAAACTTTTCAACTCTCTCTTTCTGCCTTCTTATTAATTCTAAAGCACGCAACCTTTCTTCGTCTAAATCAACCAATTCATCCATCATCATACTCCAATAGATTTCAGATGGAATCTCATGATGTCTTTGAATTCGTATTGACTGTAAACAGATTTCGACAGGCAATACTGCATCATGTCCATAGGTTAATTTAAATGGGGTGGAGTTAGTTGCTTCCTTAGGAGAGGTTCGACAAGCCCAAAGGATTTGATCCAGGGTCTTATGCCAATTTCTGGGTTTTTTACCCACATGTTTCTTTATCAGGTTTATCACCACTTTGTTGGCTGCTTCGACCTGGCCATTTGCTTGGGCATAATAAGGTGTCGAAGTCAACAACTTAAAACCTGTCTCTCTTGCAAATGCTTGCATATTTCTGCCAGTAAACACAGATCCTTGATCAGTGGTTATAGTCTCTGGTATTCCAAATCTATACACTATGTGTTTCTGGATGAAATCTATGACTGCTTCCTGATCTACATTTGTCAAAGGTATGGCTTCAATCCATTTAGTGACATAGTCTACTCCTACTAAAATGTACTTCTGCCCTTTTGAAGAAGCTGGTCGAATCTCACCAATCAAATCTAAAGCCCAACCTCTGAATGGCCAAGGCTTTATAATAGAATGTAACTCACTTGCTGGCACATGAGGTATGCCTGCATGGATTTGACATTCCTGACAACCCTTTGCGAATTCGACACAATCTTTCAACATGGTTGGCCAATACATTCCTTGTCGAAATAATAGCCATTTCATTTTATGTCCTGCTTGGTGGGCACCACATGCACCACTGTGTACATTCGACAAAGCTATGTACGCTTCAGTCTCTCCAAGGCATTTTAGTAGAACTCCTTCTGCAGTCTTTTTAAACAGTTCATTTCCAAAGAGCACATAACTTAAGGCTCTGTACTTTATCTTCCTTTCGACTGTTTGATTTGGATTTTGCAAATAATCTTTAATGGGTTTTCTCCAATCTCCATCCTCTAGATTACCCACATTGAAAATCTCAAAGTTTTCTTGATCACCATATCCCAATCTTATTGTGTCCAAATCAGATGGGGACAGCTTAGTAGATAAAACTTTTCCTCTCACTTCGACAAACTTCAACAGATTTTCTTTCGACACTTTATACCCTGAAGCCAGCTGGGCCAAGTCATTTGCTTCCTGATTTTCTAATCTGGGGATGTGTCTAAAAACTACACTGTCGAATCTCTTGAGGAGTCTGTTGGCTATCACAAAGTACATGATCAAATTTTCTTTGACACATTTGTACTCTTTCGTCAATTGTTTTATCACCAATTCAGAGTCACCCATTATTTCGACCTCTGTTGCCCCCAGTTCCAACAAGATTTCAAGTCCAACAATTAAGGCTTCATATTCTGCCTCATTGTTTGAACAGAATTCTTCTATTTTGTACTTGAACTTTGTTGGAACTTTATTGGGAGAAATAATTAACACCCCAACACCTGTTCCATTTTTATGACTGGAACCATCAAAATATAACCTCCAAGGCTCTTTTTCGACATAATTTGTCTCCTCTCCAAGTATGGAGTGGTCAGCTATAAAGTCAGCAACTACTTGCCCTTTAACAGCTTTTAGAGGCATATATTTTAAAGAATATTCAGTTAAGGCTAAAGCCCATTTTCCAATTCGACTATGTAAAATAGACTTAGACAACATATGCTTTATTACGTCGAAATGAGAAGATATATGTACATCGACGGGTTTTATATAATGCTTTAATTTCATACAAGAGAAATATACACATAAACATAATTTCTCTATCATGCTATACCTAGTTTCAGCATCATTCAAGACCCTGCTGAGATAGTAAATGGCTCTTTCGACGCCATGTTCATCTTCTTGACAAAGCATACTTCCTAATGTTCTGTCAGATGCTGATATGTAGAGCCTCATGCTTCTTTTTCGGCAAGGAGATATTAGGACTGGGGGATTTGCCAAATACTCCTTGATCTTGTCGAAAGCAGCTTGTTGCTCTTGCCCCCAAGTGAAACCCTCTTTCTTCAGTCGAAGCAAGGGTGAGAAGGCCTGAGTCTTTCCACTAAGGTTGGAGATAAATCTTCTGAGGAAGTTGATTTTCCCTAGTAGAGACTGCAATTCCTTCTTTGTCGATGGCGCTTTTGCTTCCATTATTGCTTTAGCTTTGTTTTCATTGATTTCAATCCCCTTTTTGTGGACCACAAAGCCTAAGAAATCCCCAGCCTGCACACCAAAAGCACATTTAAGAGGATTCATTTTCAAACCAAACTTCCTCATCCTTTCAAAGGACTGTCGAAGATGGTTAATATGGTCGAAGCCTGAAGCAGATTTAATCACAATGTCATCTATATAAATTTGCATAAACGTTTCAATGAAATCGTGAAAAATAGAATTCATAGCCCTTTGGTAAGTAGCTCCAGCATTTTTCAAACCAAAGGGCATTACTACCCATTCATATGTTCCTATTGCTCCTGGACAACGAAAAGCTGTTTTTGGAACGTCTTCTTCAGCAATAAAAATCTGGTTATAACCAGAATAGCCATCAAGCATACTTAAATACTCATGGCCTGCTGCAGAATCTACTAGCATTTCTGCTACTGGCATAGGATACTCATCCTTAGGGGTGGCTGAGTTTAGATCTCTAAAATCAATACACACCCTTAGTGTGCCATTTTTCTTAATCACAGGAACAATATTAGCAATCCATTCGACATACCTTGTTGTACGGATGAATTTGCATTTTAGAAGTCTTTCGACCTCTTCTTTGATCTTCGACAGAATTTCAGGTGCAAAGCGTCTGGGGGTCTGTTTTATTGGCTTCTTCCCTTCCAGAATTGGCAACTTCAATTCCACCAAACTTCTGTCTAAACCAGGCATTTCGTCATAATCCCATGCGAAGCAGTCTTTAAACTCATTCAGCAGCTGGATTATTTCGATTCTGAGTTGAGGATTCAACTTGGCACTGATGTAAGTGGGCCTTTTCTCTGCCCCCAGTCCTAGATTAATCTCCTCTAAGGGATCCTGTGCCACCATTTTCATATTGGTGGAGGTTGGATCCTTTTCGAACCCCAAAGGTTCGTCATCATAAATGGCATCAAGTCTTTGGTTCTGCCATTCACCATTTGAGTCTTCTTCAAAACTCTGATTTGCATGTTGCTCCTCAATATTTTCTTGAGGGTGTTGTCCTTCGACAACCTGAGTGCTGGCTTCGACAGCCATATTTCTTACTTCAGCCTCAAGGGCCGCTTTGTGTTGTTTTTCGGCTATATAAGCCGAAATCCTTTCCATTGCTGAAACTTCAGTCATTTTCACTGAATTCACTTCCCCATCCAGTTGGGTTGACATGGGCAGTTCCCCAAGTGTAATTTGTTTCCCCAATTATTTCTTTATCCCACTGGAAACCATGTGTAGGATGGAGGTACATGGAACAGTAAGCGTTGTCGGAAGCTGTCAGGTCGAAAGCCGCAGGATTGCATGGTGCTATATGGGCTAGGTTCTTGTCGAAGTTACGACTAGTGATATTGTTCACATCAGCTGTGAAGTAACTCTGATCTGCTTCAATGTTTTCGACAATCCCATCTGGCCTCCAGATTGCTATTCTTTGATGCATGGAGGATGGCACAGCCCCAATCCCATGGATCCATTCTCTTCCCAACAGCAAGTTGTAATTTGCTTTTGATGCTATCACCACAAACATTGTAGGCCTGGTGATGGATCCTACAGTCAAGTTCAATTGTATTACTCCCAGTGTTGTTCCCACTTTACCTTCATAGTTGGACAACACCATATTGTGAGGCTTAGTGTCGGAGTCATCTTTTCCAATTCTCCTTATCATGTAATGAGGAATTAAATTTACAGCTGCTCCGCCATCTATCAGAATTTTGTTGACACCTACACCTTCTACCTTTCCTTTTATGAAGAGAGGCTTTAAGTGAGCCTTCATTGCATCATCTGGCTTTTCGAAGAAGGCATTTTGCTCTTCGACACAGCCATTGTTCATTATGTAGTAGCATACAGGCTTCAAGCTTATGCTATCATCTATCATGTCATCCTCTTCGTCTTCGACTTCCATTATCCTGTCGAAGTCTCTGGGCAGTACAGAAACCACATTGCAAGTTACGTCGAAAGAAGCATCTGATTCTGAACCAAATTCATCTGTGACTTCTTCGTCCACTGGCATTCTATTGTTTGTTTTCTGCACCTCTGTGGTGTCACCAGATCTATTCTTCTGAATGATTTCTTTTTCTGCCAGGGGCATTCCCTCGTTCGTAATCTGCACACATTTGCTTGATTCAGCTTCCTTCTGCCCAACCTTTTGGTATTCTACAGTTTTCTTTTCAATTTTCTTCTGCCTTTGGAATCTTCTCCATTGGGATCTGGACATAGGATTCTTCCCTTTGTAGTTTTCAGAGACGTATTTTGGCTTTGCCTCCTTTTTAACTTCCATGGAAGGACCCCTGTTCACTTCAAAACTCTTCCATCTCTTCTGACCTTGGACATCCCTTATAGGCTGAACCCATTTGTCATCATTTGGCCTGTTGGATGGTTTGTAAGTGTTGAAACGTCTTTCTCCGACCCCTTGACTGTGATGCTCCCCTCTTCTTGGGTCGAATCTTTCGTTTCTGGTTGGTGGGACTGTTCCCCAATTTCTTTTCCTCTGGGTCTTTACTGCTGCTTCTAAGTCATCAGCTGCTTTCTTGTCGAACACAGCACTGCATCTTGGGCAAAGCATGACTTCTGCATTCTTCCTTTGACACCTCTGGATGAATTCAACCAGACTCTCGTTCTCTTCTGGGTAAACCAGCTTCTGATGCTCCTCTTGACGCTTCTTTCCCTTGTCGATGTCTGGTCCTCCCTTTTGAGTGATTTCCACCATATGAATCCCAGCACTCTGTTCAGTTGTAATTTTCAATTTGTTCATTTTTTCGACTAGCATGATTTCCTCTGGGATGTCCTCCTTTGACTGACTAACATTGCCTTTTGGGTGTAAGCCCTTATAGATGTATTTGCAGCAATGTGCAACCCTTTCGACAGGATGTTCTTCATTTTTGGTGGTATCACTGTTCATTTGTTTGACAGTGAGGGAATTGTCATCAGTCCCTGGTGTTTTAATCTCCTCTTGGTCAGCATCTCTTTCACAGTTTTTCTTGTTGAAGCTTCTTCCCACTTTGACTGCATTTCTTCCGTTGAAACCTTCAGTGGTCTTAGTGGCATTCTCACTGTCGAAGTCTTCAGAAATTTTGACTTCTTTTGCCTCAGCCTGGCCAGCAGAATTATCACCTTCTTCCACCACATTGACATGGGTGTCGAAACCTTCAGCAGCTTCTATCATGGTGAAGTTGGTGTCGAAGCTTTCAGTAACTCCTACCATTTCAGAATTTTCTTCTGCCATGATCTCCATTTCGACCACGTTTACCATTTCTGGCTCAGCATAATTTGCCTCCACAATCTGCATGGGATTGGAGTCAATCTTCATCTGCTGCTTGCCTTTGTCTCCAAACTTCAACCTTCCATTTTGGATTGCATTTTGGACAAGATCCCTGAAAAGGTAACATTGAGAAGTTTTATGACCCAAGAAATTATGGTATTTGCAAAAACCTCTCTTTTTCTGTTGGTCTATAGGAGGCTCTTTAGTGCCTGCTGGTTTTATTAACTGACCATCTTTGACTAGTAAATCAAATATCTCATCACACTTGGTGATGTCGAATGTATAGGTTCTTTTAGGGAACCTGTCATTCTTTTCCATTTCGACTGGACTTTTTCCATTCGACGGGGCTAAAACTTTACAAGAATATGGAGGGCCTTGCTTTAATTCTGCAAGATCAATTTCTTGCTGGTCGAAAATGACTGGTTCGTTTTCGTCGTAATCATCTTGAACTATTCCTACATAGGCCACTCTTTCCTTCTTGTTTTTATTTGATCTAAATTTCTCATTTTTTAGTCTTTCTATCTGCCTTACTCTGTCTGCCAGCTGTGCCATGTCTCTCAGATATTGGGTATCCAATTTTTTCCTTATGGAATAATCAAGACCCCCTGCAGCCATTTCGACTAGTTCTTGTTCCGGCACTTGCGTAAAGCATCTGGCTTTTAATAATCTAAACCTATTCAAATAGTCATCTATGGGTTCAGAAAATTTTCTTTTGACACTTGCCAACTCTTTCAAACTTATCTTGGTTTGTCCCATATAAAATTGTTCATGGAACAATCTCTCTAATTGGGTCCAAGTAAAAATTGAAGTTGGAGGAAGTGACGTAAACCAAGTGAAAGCGTTTTTTGTCAAAGAACTTGGGAAATATTTCATCCTTAAGTTCTCGTTATTAGCAATCTCTCCCGCTTCTATCAAATAACGTGCCACGTGTTCTATGGTGGATTCACTAGTATCCCCTGAAAATTTTGTGAATTTGGGGACTTTCCACCTTGGTGGTAACTCTTGTTGTAAGATAAATTCAGACAAGGGGGAAGTATAACTAGGCCTTTGTAATCCTACGTTTACTCCGTTTTGTGCCATTATTCTCTCCACCATGGTGGCAATATCATTTTCGACAGGCATGTTATTGTAACGCATTCTCTGCTGTAACACTTCGTCAGCATTTTGGTTTCTCTGGACTATTATCCTTCTTGGTTCCTGTCGAATAGGCTCTTCTACATTAGGCTGTTCGACCATCACCTCTTGCCCCCTGGGATTTTCCTGAGGGTTCCCTAAGGGCCTTTGGTTTATAGTGAGTTCCTCTTCGACAGCCCTATTGGCAGGATTCTGGTTTAATTGCATTCTTTGTTGTGCTTGTGGGACTCCAAAAAAATCAGCAATGCGTGCCATCTGTTCTGCCAATATTTGGTTTGTTTGGGTAGTGTTTTGTATTAAGGGATTGAACACGTCTCCCATTTGTTGTGTCAAAGCCTGCACCATATCATGATTGCTTTCATCCATCTGTTGACGGATTACTTGTGCAGAATGGTTTGTCATAGCGGGCATATGGAAACCTGGTGGAATTTGATTCATTCTATTTCCATTTCCACCATATCCTGATCCTTGCAATGGTGATGACACTTGAACCATGGCATCAGAGAATAATGGTGACGAATTATGTAGGCTTGCCATCATTGAAGTTGGCATTCCGTACGGTTGTTCTCTCCCAGTCAAAGGCTGAGAATAATTCAGATATGGCCTGAATGTATTTCCTCCAGGGGGAGGGGTTCCCAAGGGTCTGGCGTGTCCCATGGTGGAAGAACTAGGCGCATTCTGGGATCCTGAACCCGTTGGTATGGAATCCCCCAAAGGAGGCCTAATCTGTTCTAAAACAGGGCCAGACACTGGTATTGTTCCTGACGAAGGGATAGGATTGGAAACTGGAATGGTTTCGTCAGAAATATTTGAAGCATTTGGCAAGTTAGCCATGTTTCTTCTTCTTGTTCTCTTTGGTCTCTCTACGTCGGTTACGGCTAATTTACCGCTTCTAAGAATCATACAACGTAGCAAGGAACAATTTGTCTAAAAATTTCTATTAGATTTTATCAAATGCACTGGTCCCACCAGGTGTGCCAATTTGTTCGCTGTGTTTTCTGGCGAACAACCTCTGGTTAACCAATTTCTTCAGAAAGTTGGGTTACTTGCAGGACCAACCATACAAGTCCTGGGATACATGTGCATTTGGTTCTGTCGAAATACTCTTAGACTTTTGGTGACTAATTTGCGGTTTGTTTTATCAATATTGTCAAAGTATTAAGGACTTTGATTTTGCAAGTAACGAAAGTTTGAACTTAAAGATGAAATAAGGTTAAAAGTTTAAACAAGAACAAAGAAATGTCGAAAGGCTAAAAACTTGCAAAAAAGTAAATGAAATTTAAAATGACATGGACTTGAAGAATAAACAAGTAATTTAAAATGACTTTGAAATATAACTGGTGTTTAAACGTACATTGTTCCAAATACTAGACTCATTTTCTCTCACACTGGGTACTTAGAGCTTTTACAGGAATTTTGTACAAATTTTCACACACACATTCTAACCACAAACTATCCTATTTATACATAAACAAAATAACTGCTTAGAACGGAAAAACTATAACTAAACGACAAGTGTCAGCCTGCATGTAAATTTCTTCTCTGAAACCTCCATGTGTCCAACTGCCAAAGGTTACAACCTTTGAATTTGAATCTCTTCCTTGGTGACGAAACCTTGTAACTCTTCAAAACTGTCGAAACCCTTTTAAAGGAGAAAAACTCTTCAGCACTTGCCAAACCTTATCTTTTTTTAACAAACTTCTTCTGTCGAAGCCCTCAGTCACACACTCTCCAAACTATTCTGCCAGAACATTATATCTATTTCTGTCGAAACAATGAAACTTTAAAACCTTGTCAGTAATTCTTGGATTCTCCTCCTGATGCTATCCTTCGACAAAGATGACCTTAAAGCCTGAATTTTAATCTTGTCGAAATTATGGGTTTACACATACATAATAAGATGACTCTGAGGGCAAGTATTCCCCTTGTACTTTTCAAAATCAGGGACCTTGAATTTTGGTGGGACCCTAACATTTGGAACCAAGCACAGCTCAGAAGCGCTCTTTCCAAACAAATCTTTCCCACAAAGGGCTTTCAACTCCTTTTGCATTTCAAAAAATTGGTCTTGAAATCCATCTATCCTCTATTCCAAACCCACGGTTTCGGTCGGCGACCCATGTAAAATTGGTTCATCCAGAATATACAGAACGACATTCACATGTGGAGATGCAGTAGTCATCACAGCAGAAACTACAGGAGTAGCTTGAACAGTGGTCACAGCAGGGATCTCAGACACAGATGGACGGTAACCGGTCGAAAGGAAATTAGGAGACAACTCCCACGGGAAACCTTGAGGCATACTGTAGGACATTTCAGCAACAGAAGACACCATTGGGATCGGTGTTGGCGTCACTTCAGAGATCACAGTCCTTGGAACTTCTTGGTTGTTGATCGAGGCTTGGTTGGACAAAGCTTCCACTAGACCATTCAACCTCTCCAAACTTTCTTTAAGAACTGCAACTTCTTCACGGAGCACTCTGTTCTCTTGTTCTAATTGATCCATCTTCTGGCGTTGACTAGCTCGAGTGTTGTATCAGTGATTCAGCTTGTCTGCGGAGATGAAGCAAGAGTGAGACCTTGGAATGCAAACAATGCTATGCTTATGCAAAATGCAAATGAGTATGAAACTTCAAGAAACTCAAATTGTTTCGGTATCGTAACATTGGAGAAAAACTTATTTTATTTTGCTAATCGAAGCATTACAAAACGGAGTACTTTTTTAAGAGTTTATTACATTGAACCAAAAGCAAAAGAGAAACTCGGAGATCTACTCCTTATGCTCCTTCTGTGCGCGAAGCTCTTCTTCTAACTGACTGACACGTTCTTGTAACTCGGCCTTCTCACTGATGAGTCGATCGACACATTCCTTCCAAGCCATAGTAGCTGGGGGAAAATCCTCATTGGTGACAGTTCTTGAAGAGGTGTGAGAGGAAAATAAATCCTCTCGCGCCTTCCTTTTCCTTGCAAGTTCTACTTCTGGCAGCCTCTGGGATTTCTCTTTCTCTACCTTGAGTGTGAAAAACTTGTTCCTCCAAGCGGCCTTCAGTTTCCGAGCCTCATCCAAGGCAGCCTTCAACTGTTTTACTTCGCTTACGTCAAACCAATCAGGATCATGAAAGGCCAATACCATGGGTTCATGAAAAGGGAATAACATCTTAAGGTCGAGAGCTCATTCTCGCACCCAATGTAGATATTCTTCAGAGACAGCACAATTGGGGTATCCTAAAGCGGCTTTACCTTCCTTATTGACGTATTCCCATGAGTAAATTATGACGGTCTTCAGGTCTGGGTCTTCTCCTTCCTTGATAAAGATCCCTTCTAACAGAGTCTGGTCAGGTACTTCAATCATGGGATGCCCAAATTAAAGACGAGCCAGAGCAGGGTTGTAACTTATGCATCCTTCTCTCCCAATGAGTGGTATGTTAGTAAATCCTCTGATGCTATGGATCATACATATACCTCCGTAGGTAGGGTCGTACCACACAATGTCCGAGTGAGTAAGGGCCATAACTATCTCGGACCAATGAGGTGACTCTTCCTCTTCCCAAATAGACGGGTGTCGAGTTAGGCGAGCAATGAACCATGAATACAACAGGGCGGTACAACAAACGATATGTCCTCCTCCTTCAGTGTTTTCTGAGTGGATTGAATAGTATGTGTCAGCTAACAAGGTGGGAACGGGATTCTTGAGTATGAATAGTTTAATTGCATCCATGCCAGCAAAATCATCAACCTTTGGGAATCAAAAGATCCCATAAACCAACAAAGCAAAGGTAACTTCCATGATAAGGACCTCCTTCCTTTCAGCATGGCAACAAACTTTTTTGATCAAGAAATCAGCTGGGAATCCAAGGACTTCTTTCTTGGTGGTCAAGTGCGCTTGAACATCTGCTAGGCTGAGATGAGTAGCGTTTGCAATCTCTTGGTGACTGGGTTCGTCCTCCTGGCCGGTGAATATAGGTCGGGTTGTCACGGGCATCCTCAAGAAATCAGAATACTCTTCCAGAGCCGGCATCAACTGATAATCTGGAAAAGTGAAACAATGGTACAATGGATCATAAAACTGAACCAAGGTCTCCAACAGCCCTTCTTTCATCTTGAGTTCGAGAAAAAGGAAGACTTCTCCATATTCTGCTGCGAAGGCGTAACGGTTCTCGATGAGATCTGCTAGTTCTCTCAAGCTTTCAATGTTAGGACTCTGGAAAGTGTACTCCAATACTTCTCTTTTGAAATCCATGGTTACAATACCTGAGAAATAAAATTGAGTTTCTTGAATAAAGAAAGAATGCAATGCAAGATGAGTAGGACTTCATGGAATCCTGATTATTTATAAACATTGTGGCAAAATAAAATGTTTTTATTAATTTTGAAACGGAATACAAATAATTGCTTTTAAAAGTCCCAAATAAAAGCTAAATAAAAGCTAGTAAAGACACTAAAGAAGTTTCAAATTCTGCTGCTTGAGCTGCTCTTCTAATTGCGTCTTCTCGCGGATAAGGTTGTCCACAACCAGCTTCCAGATAGTGCATTGTGGGTCGGAGAAAAATAAATCCTCCATGACTTTCCTTTTCTTGCAGGGGAGTAATTCTTCATCCTTCAACCGTAACTGCTTCTGGAGTTCATCGATCTCTGCAACAGACACTAGATACTTGCTCTTCCATGACTCTAACTCATGTTGCGACTTCTTCAAAGCAACCTCTAATTTCTCAGTTTCGGACATAAAAACATAAGTGGGCTCCCTTCTCGGAGGTATAGGGTCTTGACGAGAATAAGGCATCCTCAGCTTGATTGCTCTGTCTCTTACCCACTGGAGATACGGTTCTAGAGATACACAATTAGGCCTTCCTAGACTTTTCTTCCCCTTCTTGTACACACTACACCATGCATCCAGAATCTTTCCTCGAAGCTCCACATCATTGTTGAAGAAAATACTCTCTACATGGGCACTCTTAGGAGGTCCCTTCAACGGGTATCCCAACTGTCGACGAGCTAAAACGGGATTGTAGCTGATTCCTCCATCGAAACTGAGCAATGGTACATTAGCAAAGTTACCACAACTATCAATGATTAATACCCCATCATATACTTGGTTGTACCAATCAATGTCAGAATGGGTCAATGTCATAACCCTCGGAGACCAAAGCTCTTTGCCAATGTTCGTAAAAGAGCTAGACTTTGGCAAGTGCAAAATAAACCACTTGTAAAGTAAGGGTACACAATAAGTAATCATTCCTCCACCACGAAGGTTTCGGAGATGTATAGAGTGATACGTATTACCCAACAGAGTTGGCACTGGGTTGTTCTTCATAAAGATCTTGAATGCTTTGAGATCGATGAAACCTTCAAAACTGGGAAATAGGAACATCCCATAAACAAGTAAGGCGAAAATTGCCTCAAACGGAGCCTTATTAGAATAATCAGCATAAAATAAAGTCTTCTCGACTAGGAAACCTGTCTTTAAACCAAGAATTCCATCCTTAGTAACTATGTTGGCTTTGACGTTAGCTACCTTTAAATGGAGGGTCTTAGCAATATCTTTCTCATCAGGGCCCTTTTCCAAGAAGGGAAAAGGAGATTCTTCTAGGATAGGTAGACCAACCAAAAAGGAGTACTCTTCCAATGTAGGTAACAACTGAAAATCCGGAAAGGTGAAACAATGATAAAGAGGATCATAAAACTGTAGCAGAGTGGCAAGAAGTCCTTCATTCACTGAGCGACCCAACAAAGATATCAACTTCCCATATTTGTTCTTGAATTCCTCTTGATCCTTGATAAATCCCCACAACTTCTTTAGGTCGTCCAATTTGGGACTCTTAAAAATATATTTCACAGTACGTCTTTCATTTGAAGTCATGGTGACCTACAATGTTCATAAACGAAAGTAAATCCCATGAAGTCCAATGCAGAATGATGTTATATGAATGCAGCAAACACAAGTATTCACATAAGGACACAAAGATAAACAAACAAAAAGGGAACCCTAGGTTTGCAACGAGCATGGAGCCAAGGTATACCCATTCCCAAAGGTTGTGGACTAAAGGTTGTTTGTACCTGCAGAACAAGGTTCTAAGGGGACTCAAAATCATCAGCCCATCTTTCGGATATTATCAATTTCCCAATTACTCGAGGATTAATAATATTCTCAAGAGAACTTCTTTTGAGTGTAGCTTCGCGTAGCACTATTTCGGGAGTACTCCCTCATAGTCCCGCACTACGTCCTAATAAAGGCCAAAGTAGGGTTAAAGTAACTACGGTCCTCAATATCATAGGCTCCAAGGTCGAAAATAGTGAGTGTCTTCACGATTACTCGTTCAACAGTACTATCTCGAGAGGGCCTCAATTAAGCGGGATTCTCGATTTAACTTAGTCGGGATTCAACTCCCTATAAGCCTCGTCGAATATATCACCATCCTATCTTAATTTCTCTCAAGTTCGGGTGTAGAACTTTATCTCACCTCTCAAGGATAACAACCCAAAAAGACACAAGAGAAAGTATACAAATAAACAATTAATCAAGTAAGCAGATATATAAAGCAGTAAACAAATAAAATAAGATAGGGAAACTCACTAGAGGTGTCCCCAGTGAAGTCTCCATTTCTGTCGCGGTGAAATTTGGATACCAAACTATTGATTAGTTTGAATCGTTAATTCAATTTGCAACCGAACTTTGATTTGTCCAAAGGAAGGGATAAAGATCTAAATTCCCACAATGCAATGCAAATGCAAGGTTTAGAGAGTTTTAGGTTCGGGGGTTGGTTAAACTTAGGGAAGGTTCTAGCATCCTAAGTTTCTGTAGTACTCTACAGGAACCTCTTGTTTTATGTTTGTTTATTGCTATGGTTTATCTGCTTAATGGTTGAAAGACCTAGGGGTTTATTTTTAAGTATACTCGATAAGATGTTGCATCTTATGCCTACATATCCTTACGGGAGTGGAATCAGAGTATTTTGTAGTTTCCCTAAAGGGTATGAGGAGTTCTTTGACTGTGGTCAAAGTTCCTACGAGTTTAGGGTAGTTGTTTGATTGATTTTAGGAGAAGAGGTGTGTTGTCATTTTAAGGGAGATTTAACCGCCACAAATTGTAGGAATGTAGTTTTGCATCATCTTAAGAGAAGGGCTCAAGTACTCTGATAGGGATCGACGAGGTACGCCTCTCTTAAGGCAAAGTTCCTATGATATTGATTGTATTGATGTGGGGTGGAGATTCTATCTCGCTTAAGATGATTTGACATCTTTCTCTAATGTGTTTGAATATTGAATTGAGTTGTTGAATGTTTGAATATTGAATTGAGTTGATTGTTTTTGTTTCTATGTTGTAAAGATAAAGAATAGTCATTCCTATGGGGTAGGATCTATCCTAATTGATCAACTTGAATGGGATCAAGGATCGAGCGGGAGTATGGTGCAAAATGAGATGCACTACACACGATTGTTGAATCATGTGTAGGTTTTTCCTTTGGACGTAATGCAATGCGGAGAGTAAATTGCGATAATGTAAATGCGGAAATATAAAGTTGCAAATAAAGTAAACGCAGATAAATAAACATACATGTACGCATGAAAGCGCTGAAGGTGTAGATGAGTATGAGTGTGTTGTGAAGTAAGTGTGCACGATTGGTAGAGAAGTTAGTTATTTTAGTTGAATTTGGTTTTAAGGAAATGGTTGGGTCGATCTTAAGAAAATGTTAATTAATTTGGCGAGGTTTGATTTTATAAAAAGTTGAGTTGATTTTAAAAGGTTAGATACTTATGAGAAAAGTATTTGATTATTATTATTATTTCGAGTGATATTAACTTGAGATTGATTTTAAGAAAAAGTGTTAATTTTAAATTATGAGTTTGAATTTATAAGTTGATTGGTTATTAATAAAAGGTTAAATCATTAAATAAATAGTCTTAGTTATAATTATAAAAAAGGATTGTTAGTATTAAATTTGAATTTTATTTTAAAAGATTACAAGTTATAAATATATGATTTTTATTAAATAAGTAGAAGTCATTTTAAGTTAAGGAACAGTTTTTTTTACTAGAAAAACAAATAATTAGCTGTTATTATTAGTAAATAAAATGAGTTTATTTGAAAAAGAATTTTGGTTATATTATTAAGAATATGCATAAAATAATGTTTCATTATATTAAGTTACTAAACTGAAACTATGATTAAGTGATTAGGAAGGTTTAAAAAAAAGGTAATGATGATTAAGGATTAGGATTAGAGGGTGGTTAGTTGGTGTGTGTGGTTAGGGAGTGATTAGTGTGTGATTACATTACAAGTCAGATAACAAAACAACGAAAAAGAAGAAAACAAAATAGGCAAACGAGCGGAACCCTAAATCCCCTTCCCCTCAAATTGGTCGTCTAATCCCTCGATCCTCTCCTCTCCGATTCGTCTCCCTCGTTGATCCATCACCCTTCTATGATTCCAATTTCTTCTAAACCTGAAACATAAAAAACGATCAATGTGTTCAAGGATTGTTATGGAAAGTGGAGCTTTACCAATGGCTGGTGACGGCGGCGCCGGGGATGACGAAGGTGGGTGCTTCGCGGGTTCGGATCGGCGGCGGCTAGTGAGGGCTTCAACTGTCGGAGAGATAAGTTTCGTTTCTCAATCGCTTTTAGGTTACGAACTCGATGCTTTTCGGTAGTATTAGGGTTTTTCTGTGTACTAGGGTTAAAGTGACTTAACGAGTCGCGCGTCGAAGAATCACACACATGCTATCAAGTAGGGTGAAATAGCTCAAAAAATCCACAAATATGCATCATATCAAACCATGAAGTTTAAAAGTGGAAAGGAATCAAAATAAGCTTGAAAATACACAAAAAACACATTATGCATCAGTGTTAATCGATTAACCATTTGGAAGGAAAAAGTGGTTAATCGATTAACCCCTTTGAAAATACCAAAAAATGTGAAAGATAGATTGGTTAATTGATTAATCAGTTTTTCCTTGCAACTGGTTAATCTATTAACACTGATGTAAAGGCAGAAAATCACCAATTCAAAAGCACTTTCAACAGCAAACACTTATGCAATCATCCACATGCTTAGGCAATCAATTGAACACAAAAATTACATCAAATGATAGCAATCAAACACTAATTTAATCCATCAAACATGAAAATCAATAATCAAAGCAATCAATGGACCAAATATCATCAAAATATTATGGATCTACATTGTAAAATGCAAAATTAAGCCAAACTAAAGCTAGATCTGAAAATTACCAACCTACAAAGCTGATATTTGCTTTGGTGAGTGTTGTCAAACTGAAATTGATGAATCAAAGCAAGAAAACAGAAACCTGTGTAGATTTAGCAAGAAAACTTGAAGATCCAAGCAATAATCCAAAAATAAGCAAAAAGCTCTTCAAGAAGTGATTCTAAATAAGTTCCAAATAAGTTTCAACTTTAGAATTAAACAATGGAAGATGATGCAATTGAGGTTTAGCTCAAGAATTCACAAATTGCAATTTACAATTTGTGAAGCTTTTTGGCTATGGAGCTTTTGTGAGGATTTTGGAATGAGATTTAAAATGAGAGAAAAGTTGAGAGAATTGGAGTGAGATGGGTAGAGAAATCAGAAAAATGAGTGAAGTTATGAGAGGTTTGGAGTGATTTAGCTTAAATAAGCTCTAGATTAGGAGTGTAAATGAGGTTTAGAGTGTGGGTTTTGAATTACGAATGATATTAGGAATGGGATTATGGAGGGAATTTGAATTAATTTTGAAAATGGACCAAATTTTGGAATCAATTCTAGATCCTTTCAATTGATACAAAATGTGCATTCAAGTGATCAAAATTGGATATCAAATTTGTAACGCTGAAAAATGACATTTCTAGGCAAAATATGCACTGGTTAATCGATTAACTGAATTTTCCTTGCAAATGGTTAATCGATTAACTGATTCAAAATTTCAAATTTGGCGCCTTAAAGAGGGAAACTTGGAGAATCGCCCGTTACCACTTGTTTTGAGCACTTTTATGCCTTTGAAATTTATCATCTAATATTGCACATGAATAATGCCCGAACTAAATCATGAATTAATTCATGCACTCAAAATATCCTGCTGAAAAAAGTGGTCTGATACCAAATCACCGAGCAAAATAAATGTTGAAACCTCTAATGTTTACTGCTTAAAAACCTGTAACAAAAAGGAGTCCTGAGGCACATAAACAGCTTGATCCAATGTCTCAAGCACCAATGCTATTGTATGATTAATGATGATGCAAATGAATGAAACATAAGTCACTTAAGGTAAGAAGGGGAGAGAAAATTTTGGGGTGCTACACTTATCCTCACCTTTTTTTGGTAATCTTTGAATTCGAGGACGAATTTCTATTTAAAGGGGGGGGGGGTGTAATACCCCATTTTGTTCTAGAGTGCTCTAAATAATATTAATTGATATCAGATAAGTTCCTATGTGCTCTGAGAATTATCAGTTGAGATGATTAGAGTAACTAGTGAGCTCAGAGTGATTTAATTAATAATATTCGAGTCTGACCTTTTATTAATTGGTACAATTGAGACATTCAGATAACATTAATATTGGATATTTTATCAATTAATATTCTTTTCTACCACTTTTTCCAACTAGACTTACCAAATTATAATAATACTTTATGTATTATTTTCATTTTTATTTCCTTTCCTTTCCAACTTTGTGGGAAACAAGACAAAAAAGAGGAAGATAGTAAGAGAAAGGAGAGAAATAGGAGAAAAGGTAGAAGAGAAGAAAGCATAGATAAAGACGAGAGGAAGAGTCCTCCATTGATCCTTCATTCATCATCATCTCATCTTCATCCTTCCAACTTCTTCATCATCATTCTTGAGGTGGGTTCTAGGTGGATTCTCTAGATTAGGGTTGTGAGATAGCATTGGAGATATGAATTATATTAGGTTTTTGTTTCCATTTCCATGAAAATACCATGAATTCTTGTTGTGTTATGTTGTTCTTGATGATTTATTTATGAATATGTTGGTTTTGAGTTAAACTATGAATTAGTATGGAAATTATGATAAAATCCCTTGTACCTCTGCAGTTCTGCTTGTCACTGTCCAGGATTCGACGAGCTCGCCCAACGAGCGGCTAGTGAGCTAAAAGCGAATGCAATCCTGCTACCGTTGCACTGCAAGCCTTTAGTAAATTGAAAGCAAGCCCCTAACCTATAGCTCTCAAAGTGGCCAATGAGGCATTTTGATATTGTCTTCTATTCGCCCAGAGCTTGCACAACGAACTCATGGCGAAGCGACCTCTCATTCCCGTTGCACAGCGAGCCTAGCATATTTTGTTTCCTTTATTATTTTCGTTGTTTGGTTGTTCCATATGCATGTTTTATTATACCATGTATTGTTTTACATGATTATTATGAGTAATATGTATGCTTACCATGGATGATTGGTTGATTGGAAATATTGATAACATATTGGAAAATTGTAAAGGAATGTGGGAAAAACCCTTAATGGAAATTCATGATACGAACTAGTAAGATGACTAGGGAATGATAGATGACTTAGATAAAAATGCTTGTGCATTTGATGCCTAGGTGTGTATCTTTGACAAGTAGTTATTTAGTTGAGAGGTGAGGCATTATATGGAACATGTAGTTATGTTGTGATGTTAAGGTGATGTTTTCGACTTGTGATTGTAGAAGATAATCACATTATCCCTTTTTATCACAAAGTCAAAAAAAAACCCTGAGATGTGTCGTTCTAAGAGTGATACTTATGTAGAGTTCCTTTGGAATGTAAGCACCATTACTTTGACAGGTTTGAATCCCGTGTGTATGAATGGAGCCTAAGGGTAAAGCGCTTGAGATGGGTGAGGTCCCATGGGAAGCGACGATTCATGTGGAAAGCACCTTGAATCTAAATCCATTTCGTATGTAAAGTAGATACAGGGCTCCGTGACCCGTGTCGATAACTCTAGACATAGGGTTGGCCGAAAAAGATGCCTTGGTATGGTTTTTGGTTAGTGATAGTTGAGTTAGTGAACTCAACCAACATGCTTCCATATAGTGCAAGACTTGTGAACTCAAGTCCTTTTTTTCTTATGATTTGAGATAGTATTGATAATTAGAACCTTGTAAAGCCGAAGGAATCTATAAGATAGGGAATCCACTGAGATTATTATCTCACCCCATGTTGTTGATTGTTTTTCAGGTGGTTATGATTCTACGAAGGGTAAGGGCAAAGTTGTTTGATGTCCTCACTTGTCTTAGCTTTTATTTTTGGATGACGTTCCCGCTGTGAAGGCTCTATTTTGAGATCATTCTGTATGATCTAGTTCTTAGTATATTTTGGAAATCTTGTATACAATTTTGGCCACTCTTCTGGTTTTGTATTTGGCATGTAATGTGTACAATGTGTAACTAGGAACTTATGTGTATTTCAATACCAAACTCACAATCATGTATAATATGAATTATTCTAGACATATGTTATATGTGGGTGTTACACTTGCAAACCTGAAGGCCACTTGGGTGACCATGCTTGGCGATCCATATGGTCTCTCATAATTAGCCATCTATGATACAACCCCTATCGCAATTGTAACAAAGTGGAAGTACTCATAAATCCAACACTTCAGTAAAACATACAATTTAAAACTAAAAAACTTTGTATAAATACCTAATTTATAAAGATAAGAAATATTTTTCTTTAAAAAGGCTCATATCAAAGCAAGTTGCCTCGTCTAAAATGTAGTAGCCTCTCCATTGGCATGATAGAGAACCATTATAGCAACATATTTCCATGTCCATCAGTGGAGTCCAAAGTCAATAAACAAGGAGATATACCTCGCATCAGTGTAGACATGTGACTCGTCTTCCATAATAACACACCCAATCAAATGCATCATGTATACTTTTGGATGTTTCATGGTACACATAATACTCCACATATGTGTTAAACTTAAACTCCTCCAAAGTATTCCTCTATGTAACACCCAAATATGTCTTTACACTTATGGTATCTAGTTTAACACTCATAGGAGGAATAAAGAAGTTACCGACAAGAGGTTTATGAAATAGGCGAGAGACATCATCCATAGTAATCGTCATCTCCCCAAATGAAAATGGAATGAAGGTGTATCCATGTGTCACCACTTCACAAAAGAAGATCACAAAGGAGTTTCAAGCATGATGATCGAACAACACACCAATGTCAGCAGGCCAATAACATCCACTTAACTCCTAACCTCCTCAAGAATCTGAAGCCCTAAGAATTCCTTTAACTTTAACCCATGGGTAAGGACCTTCAATAGGATGCGGTCCTATAATAATTAAATCATAGAATATATGTTATTTTAATTAATGGCTAATACATAAAACTAAATTAAATTAAAATATTCATATGAATCCGTATCATAATTGGAAGGCAACATGATCATAGAACCATGTCAACATCGTCCATTCAGAGGGCCTTCTAAGGAACCCCTTGTTACACTGGATTTTTTGACTAGACTATAAATGGCAAGTATTCATGAGAACAGATAAAGATACGCCATGTGGAAGGACAAGTAAGTCCACATGCTCAAGATAACTCAAGATTAGAAATCATGTAAAGAGATACTGGTCAAAAGTAGCAAGGTCGAAAGACATAATAAACAACACGGGGACTTAGTGAAATTGAGTACTATATTATGTTGGCTAAGGTTGGAGTCCATCATTACAATGGAAGTAACTTTAACTCAGCCACCAGACTTGGAGTTCATCATTATAATGGAAATAATGTTGTCTTGCATGCTACTTGTGGGGTACATCACTATAATGGACAATTATTGGATCATGCTAGCTGACAAGGTCGACGTCGAAGGCTTTGACGGGGATAGCTAGTTCTTGGAACCGGCAAAGTAGTTGTTAAATTCAAATGATATAATAAGGCAGGAATCACGTCAACGTCGATGATTACTTAAAAAATGTGGGACACGTCGGGGAAAACCGCTATATGACTTAGGATGTGTCACGATGGGGGTAGTTATCATACTTAGACAGTTATTTTAGAGTAGTATAAATAGACACTTAAGTTCATTTTGTAAGGGGTCCGCAAATTGTACACATTTATGTAACACTCAAAGCACCTGCATTGTGAGAAACGAGTGAAGGAAAATGTACGTATGCGTTCCACCATTTTATACAATTATGACAATTTTACTTTAAAAGCCTTCTCTTTTACATTTCGATTTCCTTTATCTTTCGTGTCATTTATATTCCTTTCACGTTGATCTTAACTTATTTTTTTCATTTTTATCTCTTTCAATTTCAAAGTCTTTTTGTTTTTTCTTCACTTTACTTCCATATTTCATTTACAATCACTCGATCCTTCAATTGTTGTTCTTATTCACCAATAACTTCAATCAACATCGCTTCAAAGTATTTTCAAGGAGTGTACTTGAACTTTGACAGGCCTTATGATTTTCACGAATAACACATATACACACACAGACACACAAAGTACTTTGAATGTTATACATTTCTGCAACATTCAAAGTACCTGCATTGTGAGAAACGAGTGAAGGAAAATGTACGTATGCGTTCCACCATTTTATACAATTCCGACAATTTTACTTTAAAAGCCTTCTCTTTTACATTTCTATTTCCTTTATCTCCCATGTCATTAATATTCCTTGCACGTTGATCTTAACTTATTTTTTCATTTTTATCTCTTCCAATTTCAAAGTCTTTTTGTTTTTTCTTCACTTTACTTCCATATTTCATTTACAATCACTCGATCCTTTGATTGTTGTTTTTATTCACCAATAACTTCAATCAACATCGTTTCAAAGTATTTTCAAGGAGTGTACTTGAACTTCAACAGGCCTTATGATTTTCACGAATAACACACACAAACACACAAACATGTCCGAGAGATTTTCGAGTTTGATCCCTTAAGTATTAATAGAAACTTGTATTGTTTACCAAATTTCACAGTAAACAAATTGGCACACCCTGTGGGACCAGTTTGTGCTTTTTAGATATTCATGTTTAAAATCTATACTTTTCTCTACATGTGTTTTCTTCAACTTTTCATCTTGTGAGCGAGTGCATGAGATTAAGGTGTGGTAAAATATCAAAGAGATAAGTGAAA
This sequence comes from Lathyrus sativus, assembly GCA_963859935.3. Classification (NCBI taxonomy): domain Eukaryota; kingdom Viridiplantae; phylum Streptophyta; class Magnoliopsida; order Fabales; family Fabaceae; genus Lathyrus; species Lathyrus sativus. Next base: position 619,396,688 of record OZ012735.1, on the reverse strand, counting down.
AAACCTACTAGAAGATCAGTTAGAAGAATGGTGAATCCTAGAAATAATAATGGAGATCAACCTACTAATAATGTTAGGGCAGAAATAGTTTCTGCAACGGTTATTGAACCTATCCCTTCAAATGCTAGCACAACGGTGATTTGTCCCTAATTCCGTAGAGTCATCTAGTGACTCCTAGACCAAATATGGCAAGAGATTTTAGGCCTTTTGCCACAAATTTCACAATGCCAATTCCAGGGCATGAACAACCCTTTGGGATGCCAATAACAATTATGACAAGTTTACAAAATAACCCTTCGACATTTATGGATAATGCTGCAAATATGTTTTCGCCTATTATGGCATCTGGTCTAGCCATAAGCAACCATGGTCGAAATGTTCTGCCCCACGTAGGGATGGGATTTGGCTTCCAAGTGATGCTTGGAATGACCACAAGTTTTGTCATGGCGATAAGACAACAGATGGACGGGAGTAATCATGACATGGTAAACATTTTAACATAACAAATGGGTATAATATTTAACCCATTGATTCAAAATACGAATTAGAGTTGCCAACAATTGGTGACTCAGATGAAGAGGATTGTTGACTTTTTTGGCGCTTACCTAGTGCAAGTTCGACCAGCTGCACAACCCCAGGTTGTTGCACAGGTTCGAAACAAAGAAGTAGTCTTAGAAAAAACTGTGAATCAGGGACAACAGGGAAATCCCCCACGAGTCGAACAAGAAGTAAGTGTCGGGGAAGGTAATCCACCTGTGATAGTGGTTAACTAGAACTAGGATGATGACCAAGTAGTCCACCAAGTTCGACAAGGGAATTTGTTAGGAGAAAACAATTTGACAACCATTGTCAAAAGAATAATGGCTCAAAATGGAGTTAATATGTGCTTGAAAAGACCAAATTAAACATCTCCTTTGTCAGAATATATGTTACAGACAAAATTTTCAAGGGGATGGAAAGTCCCTAAGTTTACAAAATTCGCTGGTGATACCAACGAGTCTACTATCGAACATATTGCTCGTTACCTTACCGAAGAAGGTGACATTGCAAATAATGAGAACTTGAGAATGAGATATTTCCATAGTTCTCTAACAAAAAACACCTTCACATGGTTTACGACCCTATCTTCTTACTCAATCCATGATTGGGCCTGTTTAGAGAGGTTGTTCCATGAGCAATTTTACATAGGACAATCTAAGATTAGTTTGAAATGATTGTCAAGTGTGAAGCGAAGTTTGCTGAATCAATTGACGACTACTTAAACAGATTCCGGTTATTAAAAACAAGGTGTTTCACCCAAGTGCCTGAATACAGACTTGTCAAAATGGCTGCTAGAGGGTTAGACTATTCCATTAGGAATAAGTTAGACACTCAATATCTAAGGGATATGGCCCAATTAGCATATAGAGTCAGACAAGTCGAGAGATTGAAAGTTGAGAAGGCCAGAGCCAGCAAGAGTAAGAAAAAGCGTATAGCTTACTCAACATGCAAAACCAAGACATAGTGTTTGAGGTTGAGTATAAGAAGGTCGAAGAATCTAAGGTCGACGTGGATGAGTTGAAGTCAGGCCCCCCATACGCGTGTAAGTTGCTTACATCTACAAATGGGAAGAATCCTGCAGAACCTAAAGAAAACGACAAGTTTCCTAAAAAAACTTACACCTTCGACATAACCAAATGTGATAAGATTTTAGATTTGTTGGTTGCAGATGGTCAAGTGTTGGTGCCCCTAGGGGAAAAAGTTCCACCATTAGAACAAAGAAAGAAACGAGGGTTTTGTAAATATCATAATTTCTTGGGACATAAAACTTCACAATATTTTCTTTTCAAGAATGTAGTGTAGAATGCTTTGAACGGAGGAAGACTCAAGTTTGCTAAAAACAAAGCCCCTATGAAGTTTGATACTTACCCACTGCAAATTGGAGATGCCAACTGTAACACTCTTATAAACCCCGTAAAATATGTATAAATAATCAGAGTAATTTATCAATCGTCTCAGATAAGGATGTCACATATCATTTTAAGACATCACACATACACCTGTCCTGCTCAATAACGCTTAAAATAAATTCATGCTTTTCATATACTTTCACATTAGCATGTAGCAGCGGATTTACTTCAATCATAAATAGTCATAATGAAAGTCTCATGCACATATCATTAATAATCATCACTTAGGCATAAAGGCCAATACTCCACATAATTCAAATAACAATAGAAAAAAGTAGAGTACATAAAGTATCTTCTTAAACATAAACCGAAATATCCTCAATGTTACATGACTATAGCATGACTCGACCCAACATAAATAAAGGAACTAAATCAACTACTCCAACGGCTACCTCGCGTTAGAAACAACTCTACTCCTCGGTACCTGAGCGATGTCGTATAAAACATTACTCCAACAGAAGGGTGAGAATTTACATAATTATTGAAATCATAAGATAATAATTAACTTAAGGAATACAAACATAATTATAATTATTCTCACACTTCAAAGTTTTATCAACAAAGTATCACTCAAGTAACCATATCATTCACAAGTATATACACACAATCCACAATTTCACAAATTCACATAAATGCACGTAATCTCATATAACAAATATATACACAATGAGACTCAACGCAAGACTCAAATACAACTCATGCAATGTGGTACTAACACTTGTTATTATTTTTCGGTTTTTACTTTAAACCGGGTCCGTTCCCTAGACCAATAACACACAAAAGTCCATTCCCTAAGCTTTCAAACCCCGCTCTAGGTTTGAGACAAGTCACTAGCTCCTACGGAACTAACAAACATTGCCTCTTAACACAAAGATGCGTGTGCAAATCAACAATCATATGCAATTAAGATCATTCTCAAATCTTAATGTTCAAGCATATCTTCTATAATTCATCACACTTGAATTACCACACAATTGCACATACAACACATTTTCAAATCATAATATTCATTACTCTAAGCATTATCACTACACTTAACAAGTAATACACAATTATCAACATAATTCAACCTCAATTCACAAAACACACGATACTGATTAAACATAGAAAATCAATCCATCATCAATAATTAAATTCAATATCTATAATTAGTCAATATTCAATAAATAATTTAATATTCAATAAATAATCAATATTTAAATAAATAGTCAATATTTAATAAAGTTCAAATATTTAAAAAAATTTGCAATAATTAATAAACATTCAATATTCATAAAATAATTTCAATAAAATAACGCTAATTGAATAAACACTATTATTATTATTGTTATTAATTAAATTAAAATATTATATATATATATATATATATATATATATATATATATATATATATATATATATATATATATATATATATATATATATATATATATATATATATATATATATATATATATATATATATATATATATATATATATATATATATATATATATATATATATATATATATATATATATATATATATATATATATATATATATATATATAAAATCATGAATTCCAAATAAATATTTAATATAGTTCCTAAAAGTGTAGAACTTGATACAACAATTAAATATTAAAATTCTTAACATTTTCAAAAGCTACCAATTGCACGCTACTATTCATCAATTGAAATTAAATATCCTGTCTTGGTTGATTTTAAAATGGTATAAGTCTTCACTTGTTTTTCTAATGCTACAATAATATAATATATATATTACTTCCTATTGTTTCTAAAGCATTATTATGCTTTATTAAGACATTATAGAATTGCAATAAAAATTATACAACATGTACATTAATGAGAAAAGTGGCGCTACATAATTATTAGAAAGGGAGTACATATTATTCTATTAATTTTGCTACAATATAATATGTAATATCTCATTCTTTTTTTTTTATAAATTGGGCCAAAACTCAAAGATATATTAAATGAAAAAGAAAAGTAGGTACAAAAATGAGGGGGACATAGAGCCTAAACCTCAAATCTATCTGATTTAAAATTAGATAAACCTAACCGGTTTCTACAAAAGTCCGATTCTATAACCCGATGTACATCATTCCACCAAGTAAAGTTAGAGATATTTAAACCTATGTTAGTCAATTTATCGACACAATGGTTACCTTCCCTGAAAACATGAGAAGCCAAAAAGTTACAATTATCAAGGGTAGCCGTACAGTTGTCCCATCTAATCCTGATCTTCCAGGGGACAACAGATGGTTTACTGAACGCCATCACAACAAGAGTTGAATCTGATTCTAGCCAAATATTTGACCAACCACGAACTAAAGCATGCTCAATAGCCAAAATAGCTCCCACCAACTCAGTAAACAGAGCCTAAATTACAAGCAAAACTTTTAATGTGATTCCCGAAGTGATCTCTAAAGATCCCCCCACACAAGCCGCGTTTATTGGATCACCGCCGGATGCTCCATCGATGTTGAATTTAATCCAACCATTTGGGGGAGGATTCCAAATGACTTCGACACACATCTTGGGATTAACCGGATTAATGGAAATAGAAAACTTTTTCAGAACTTGAAAATCCCCAATGTCCATAGAAGATGCTCCTTTGAAAGAATTTCCAGCCAGCTGGGAAGTAGCATAAATAGATGAGCATGTAGTTCTCCAAGGAATAAACCTGTTTTGAAACCGAGCTCGATTTCGAGCCCGCCAAATGCTATTAACCACAGCAGTAATCGAAGCACGGTACACCACCATACATTGCGCAGCACCAGTTTTATACATTGCAATGAAACAATCCTGCATATCTGAAAAGCTAACATTAACATTAAGCATATCGCGCAGCCAATTCCAGATCCTCCGAGAATAGTCACATTGAAAGAATAGGTGATTGATATTTTCTTCTGTATGTAAACAAAGGTTACAAATAGAAGGGCCTTCCATACCGCAATGCCGGAGCACGTCATCCGTAGGAACACGATTCTTTATAACTCTCCAAAATAAAATAGAATGAGAAGGAGGGATGTTTGAGTGCCAAATGGAATTGCCCCAAACACAAGCATTTCTGCTATGCTTGTAGTAAGAATACGCATCCTTGACAGTGATATCGCCGCTTTCATACCTGGACCAAGCGAGCCAATCTTCCTTCAAACAATTGACATAAATATTTTCCACCATCCGTGGCAGCTCAGGACAGAAACTGATCAGCCCCGGCGGCAAGTTAAACGAATTGCCGCTTAAAATGGAGCTCAGATCAGCCTTCAGCAGCGCCAGCTGAGCTTCCGAAAGATGAAGCGATGAACTCAAGGGACTTCCGCATCAGTTGTCACACCATAAATTAATTTTATTGCCCTTTCCAATCATCCACATAGAATTTTGCAGTAAGTCTTCCAAAAATTCAGCACAACCTGTCCAAACAGACGAGAAAACGTGTGATTTACGCACCGAGCCTTTCCTTAAAACTCTAGCTTTTACAATCGAAGCCCAAGTGTCAATCTCATTCATAATACACCAGCACTGAACCAAACGATTTGCTTTGTTAAGAAAACGAAGAGAGCGAATACCCAACCCTCCATCCTTACGGTCCTAACAACAAACTTTCCAAGCCACCGTAGCCATCTTTCTTTGATTAATATCACCACTCCATATAAAATTCCGACACCAAGTTTCAATTTGAGTGATCAAACTAACCGGCCAAGAGTAAATGCGGAAAGAAAATAGCAACATACTGTAAATCACCGAATTAACTAGTTGAACTCTTCCGGCTATAGAAAGTAAACTAGCTTTCCAAGCCGCTAATTTAACGTGAATTTTATCTGCAACCGGTTGAAAAAAAGCAGCTTTGGGTCTACTCTTGAAGATGGGAACCCCAAGATAAAGGAACGGGAGAACACCCAATTTAAAACCAAGACTGCTAGCCAAGAATTCATGTTGCGTCGCAGCCATAGAACCTGCATAGATAAAGGATTTGGCCAGATTGCAGACCTGCCCAGAACATGAAGCATAACAATCCAACAGCTCCGCAATGGCTTCCAACGAAGAAGAAATACCTTGAGTGAAAAGCAAGATGTCGTCAGCGTAAAGAGTATGAGAAGGAAACACCATATTCCTGCAAGCTTTGATACATTTCAGCCTATTCGTATCAACCAAATGAGATAACCCTCGACTCAGAACATCCTCTGCAAGATAGAAAAGGAGAGGTGACAGTGGATCGCCTTGCCTAACCCCCCTCTTGCAACCAAAAAAGCCTCTAAGATCTCCGTTAAAAGCCACCGAAATTTTGGCCGATTCCAATACCAAAGTAATCCAAGAACAGAATAAATCATTGAACCCGAACTGCTTAAGAACTTTTAACAGAAACTTCCAATTAAGTGTATCAAATGCCTTGGAAATGTCAATCTTGAGCATAACGTTACCGCGAAGAGACTTTTTGTGAATCACATTAGCCACCTCAGAAGCAAGGCAAATACAATCCTTTATGCTGCGCCCGTTAATAAACCCCCGCTGCTCTTTGGAAATCAGCTGAGGAAGCACTTTAGCGAGCCTATCCGCAAGAACTTTGGATATGATTTGAAATTTGAAATTTGCCATAGAAATAGGACGGAATTTGTCAATGCTATCCGCCTCCTTTACTTTCGGAGTCAAAACCAAAGTGTTGGAATTATAATTAGGAGCCAACCACCCGTCCTTAAAAAACTGAAGAGTGGCCTTGATAACATCTTCTTTAATAACGCCCCAAAATGTTCGATAGAAAATAAGACCAAAGTCGTTAGGCCCAACAGCACTATCCTTATTTAAATTGAAAACGGCACTGCGAATTTCTTCAGCAGATGGGAGCAACGTTAGCAACGAGTTAATTTGATCAGTCACTAACTTCGGAATAACATCCTCTACCAGCGAATTGTCCTGCAAAATAGAAGAATTGTCAAATAAATTCTCAAAGTGAGAGACTACATGGTCCGCAATCAGATTTTGATTGGTGGTGGTGACCCCATCAATTTTCATAGAGTGAATGAGATTTGATGAGTTTCTGATTTTAGTAATCCTGTGAAAATATTTCGTGTTCCGGTCCCCGTGTAAGTGCCAGTTAACACGAGCTTTATCTTTCCAAAAGAGCTCCTCATTATTAAGAGCCTGTTCCAGCCGAGCTTGCGCCACTTTCTCTTGCTGAGCCAGAACATCGGTATGGTCGTCTGTGTCAATATGGTGCTGAATATTTTCCAGAGCTAACTCAGCCTTCTTGACATTGTCTTGCATATTTCCAAAACACTCTTTGTTCCACACCTTAAGCTTCTCCTTGAGAAATTTTAACTTTGCTGCCAGAACGAACATCGGACAACCAACAAAATTAGTTTTCCAAGCATCTTCCACCACTTTAATGCAGTCAGGATGCGATGTCCACATTTGCATAAAACGAAAGTGAGATTTGAACTTGAACTCTTGAAAGTTAAAGTGTAATAAAATGGGGTAATGATCAGACTGAGATTTGTTAAGAGTGGAGCAGGAAGATTGAGCACACAGACTAACCCAATCCTGATTGCAAATAACTCGATCCAGCCGTTTACGAGTATGCTGCCTACCCTCTCTACCATTAGCCCAAGTAAACTTAACACCAACAGTAGGCATATGGACCAAATGGTTGTAATATGTCCAGTCAGTAAACTCCTCCGTCGGGCCTCTCGCAGGCCTAAAAGAACCATCATACTCGTGAGCACCAAGTATAGTGTTGAAATCACCTATAAAACTCCAAGGCATTTGATAAGTGTGAAGAATATTCTGCAGAGAGCTCCACAGATTTCTGCGAGTTATGTAGCTGGTAGATGCATAAACAGCCGAGATACCAATAGAAATGCCTCTGTTAACTATAATAGTTTGGGTATGTAAAATCTTCACATGTATTAAAAAAACCTCATTGCATATATATATATATATATATATATATATATATATATATATATATATATATATATATATATATATATATATATATATATATATATATATATATATATATATATATATATATATATATATATATATATATATATATATATATATATATATATATATATATATATATTATGCTACAATTATTATTATAAACTCCCATCTCATTGTCTATCAATTATAGTATTGCTACAGTTACAGAAGTTAAAAGAATTCCAATTCATTTCCATTTTCTATTTCACTAATTATTGCGCTACTGTTCAACAAATACATATATATTCCAAATTGTTTTCGCTACATTTTAACAGTTATACCAATATTCCAAATTCTAACGGATTACTACAATATTGAATAAGTCTCTACTAATATACAAACATATCAATTTCAAATATAATAAAATTAACACATTTTAAAAATTAACATAAAAACCTAACAATTTTCAATCTCATCAAAAATTTGGGGTTTTATTCTAAACATGTTTTTACCCACTAATCATTATCAAATAATCTCAATAAATATGCAAAAATTCACTCTTACCTTGATTTCTTGAATTACTTGAATTTTCTCTGTTGGTTCTTCTCTTCTTCTCCACTCTTCTTCTCTCCTCTACTCTTGCTTCCTTTCCAATTTTTTCTTTCTTCCTATTCTCTTTCTACTCTTAGTTAAACACTAATAATTGTCTTTAATCAATTAGGTTTTACTCAACCCACTCTCACTTTCTATTCACACTCCCAATCTAGACCCTACTAATTAATCTAGCAATTCTACATTATTCCATCAAATAAAATAATTAAAACAAATCAATTATCTCAAATAAGTCCAATAAATCAATTAATTCAATAAATCACATTATTTTAAATTAAATCAATTAATTCATATAAATTAAATAAATCAACTAATTTATATAAATCCAATAATTCATGTAAATCAAACAATTCACATAAATTCAATAAATCAAATAATTCATTTAAAATTAAATAATTCAACTAAATCAAATAAATCAATTAATTTAAATATTTCAAATAAATCAATTGGAATAAATCAATTAATTCAAATAATTATAATAAATCAAATAATTCTAATATACATAAAATCACTCAATTAATTAATATAAATAAATAATTACTAAAATTGAGAGTGTTACACCAATTACCTAAAGCTTGTTGTGATGAAAATGGTTGAAATTACTAAAGATTTCGACATGGTTAAATTTGAAAGTGAGAATCAAATCAAAGTTGTGTTCCCAAAGGCTGTTGAAAGTCTGGTGGAGTTCCTGTACAGGTGCCAGATTGATGATTCTAAGGTAATGTTATGTCCACGATGTAGCGTGATGTTTGACAAGAAAGCTGCTGAAAAGGTCGAAGGTGCTCAGAAGGCCAGAGAAGCTAACAAAGTCAGACCTCAGTACTACTTCATCAAAAGAGGGTTCCCTCAGAGGAAGGAACATACACCTGATTTGAAGAAAGCTAGGTCGAATACCTACAAGCCTTCTGCAACTCCTGCCCAAGGGAAATGCACTAAGCCTGCTGAAAGAGAGTACGGGAGGAATCCAAAATGGAGGAATTTCGAGATTGGACAGGGATCTTCCATAACTTATAGGAAATATTCCCAGATCTCTGAAAAGCAGTTTTATGGACCTACTGCTAACTACAAGGGGAAAAATACCATGACAAGGACACAGTGGCACATACTTTAAAGGAAAAAGAAGGAAGAGAGAAATTCTATTGAGTCGAGCAACACCAAGCAACATAAAAAAAATAGATGACCAAGCAAAAAAAACAGAGGGTAGGAAGTTGTTTTCCCCAAGTCAGATGTAGCAAAAGAGAATATTGAAAAGGATGAGCAGGCTAAAGAGGATGAGATGTTGACATATAATTCCGATTCTGGGTCAGAAGGTGATTTCAATGTTTTATGCAATGTGGTGTCTGTGCTCCCTTATGAGTACGACACGGTAATAGAAATTGCTGAGGAGAAAGACTATGATGCAGAAGAGTTGGCCAAACACAAGCCAATATGTTATTTTGTAATGAATAATGGGTGTATCGAGGAGCAGAAGAAATTCTTCAAGAGGCCTCATGGAGGGATGAAGAATCACCTGAAGCCCCTTTTTATAAGAGTTAAGGTTGAGGGTACCACCGTAAACAAAATCCTAGTGGATGGTAGGGCAGTGGTAAACTTGATGCCTCACTTTTTATTGGCTAGATTAGGAAATATGATACTGACCACAGGCCATACAATATGGTCCTTTATAATTATGAAGGAAAAACGGGCCAACCAATAGGATTTATTCAGGTCAAAATAACAATTGGATCTATTACTCGACCTATAGTTTTCATGGTGATAGCCGCCAGACCTAGTTACAATTTGTTGCTAGGAAGAGAATAGATACATGGTATAGGCAAAATTACTTCGTCCTTGCAACAAAGAATAGCTATATGGCGCGAAGATGGGATAATGGAAAATATCAAATCAGACCAAGGCTATTTCACGACTGAGGTTAATCATGTGGGTAAAAGGAATTTCGATAGGAATATGGCGAATATAGCGCCATGCATACTAGAGGAAACTGGCTACGTACCTATAGAAGAAACATTTTTCTCTCTGAACCTTCACCCAACCCATGGGTTTACCTGGGGGAGAGAATTTATGGGTGAGAAGGTCTATGACATAGATGAAATCTAGCCAACAGACTAGGGTGATGAATTTAGTGATCATCATTGGGTTCGATCCATTAGATCAAATCACAGCCTACATGGCCGAGAACAGACTTCAAGCGGCTTCAGAAGCCGAAGTATCACACATGGCTATTAAGGCCAATGAAATCGATGTGTTTTATGTAGGTAATCGAATCAACATTGAACTTCAACCTGTCGAAGAGCCGCAAAAGACTATTCAAAAGAAGACGATCGAGAGGGCCATAGGCTAGACTATGTATATGGCAACGAGCCTTTGGGGTTTAAGAAAGACCTAGTAGCGTCTACTACCAAGATACAACCTCAAGACCCGTTGTGTGAATGCTTGTATATTTTGAGTGATGTCAAAATTAGGAAAGTATAATGTTATGTATATTAGATGGTATCCTTCTATTCTAGATATGCATATTGTTATTAGGAAGCTTTTAAATCAGTTTGAAAAGGAGTAACATCATATGTGCATCAAAAAACATGTCTTTGGACATTCAAAGCCATTCCAGGCTTACCTATACGAGCCTCAACTTCATTATAGGTTGACACATGAAATTTTCAGGTCGGCTCCCATGGAGCAGTATTAAAGCCTGTAGGTTTTGCCCACAGGTCGCCCCACAGGCTACCTAATAGGCTGACCTATGACCTTCACAGGCCGACCTATGAACTTCACAGGTCGACCTGAACAACACGCATAGGCCGGCCCATTACTTTCATAGGCTGACCTATGTGTTTTTCCCATCCCAAAATTTCAATTTTCTCCAACTTTTTTCATTCCTCTTGCCCATTCATTTACATACCTATATATACTCATACATGCATCTTCTTATAGGAAAGGTTTCCTAGTGAATGAAATCTAAATGAAACCAGATTACAAAGTTTCCCATCACCTTAATCCCTTGTTTTATGCATACACACAATTGAACTACACGTAATCATTTTTAGATCGGGTGACCATCTAGATTAGGGTTGATAACGTCCAAATAGGCTTGGTGTAACCGAGAATATTGGGTTGAGGGCTTTATGTGTTTCAAATAAGAAAACCAAGGTGGGGTTTTCCTTCAAGACCGGGTTGATTTGAAGGTTTTGGACAAGATCACATCAACACAGATTCAACCGAGTGAAAGCCTTGGGACAAGGTGGTTTCTTTGCAAGGGAATACCGTGAGACGATGAATTGTGTTCAGAAATCTTGGGTTTCAACAAGTTACGTGCTCAAAATAACTAGAGGATTATTGTTGCATTGTTGGTCACTTGATCAAGCTTTAGTCAAGGGTTTGGAGGTGGAAGAATCAACACAAAACAATTAGGTTTTTAGGGTTTGCATTTTCCATCTCTTGTATAAACATTTTTGTAAAGAAAAGGTTAATAACATTATCTCAATTAGATTTTGAATTGAGGGTAGATGTACCTATAGCGAGGCCAATTGGAGAATTTCCTAAACAAATTTTGGTCTCTCTCTTCATCTCTTTATCTCTTTTATTGTTGATTACGCAATTTATCGAGTTCATTGTTGTTTGATCAATTCGATTGAAAATTATTTTCTACAATTTTTTAAAGGTGTTGTTGATATAATCACAATAACTTTGATTGTGATTGAATTTTAAACATCAACAAAATGAACTATATTTCCAATCGCTATCAATTACACACCAAATGTTCGATAAATTGTTTGTGTGTATTTTGCTTGTGTTTTGGTTTATTGGATATATGAGTTACAATTAACATTGCATTTAATTGATTTATAGCTTGACCATTGTTGAAAATTTATGTTTGTTATCACTCTTTTTAGTTTGTGATACATATATTAATTTTTGATAGTAGGTTTGGTTAGACAACTCTATCCGAGTCATTTTTCCGCTGCACCATATTTTGAAAACAGATTTTTGCCAAAAATTTTTGGTTGTAAAATATGTGACTTATTCACCCCCTCTAGATCAAAGCCTATCATCTAACAAGTGGCATCAAGAGTTTTGGTTCACTCCGTGCTTGAGATACATTTTTTAGAAGAATGGCTACCGAACCTAAGGGTGCATACAATAGAGCACCAATTTTCACCGGCGAAAATTATGGCTATTAGAAAGCACTTATGCGTATTCATGTCGACTTCGTTGACAAAGATATTTGGGATACTATCCAAAATGGTCAAAATGAAATAACTATGACCAATGAAGATGGTGTCATAATACCAAAACCGGAATCATGACGGAATGGTAATGATAGGAAATTGTGGTCACATGGTTGGAAAGCGAAAAAAATATCCTCACTTTTGTTTTTGGGAGTTGATGAGTTTTATCGCGTTTCTCATGGTGAGACCGCCAAAGCTATGTGGGACGCATTAGAGATTGCCCATGAGGGTATTAATGATGTCAAACATGCTAGGATGAACACAGTTAATCAAGAATTTAAGTTGTTTCGTATTGAGCATGGTAAAACCATTGCAGATATGTGAAAACAGTTCACCCATCTTATAAATCGATTAAATGCACTAGGTAATCTTGTTTCTAATGAACTTGCTACTAAAACAATTTTAAAGTGTTTAAGTAGGGAATGGAAACCAAAGGTCACCGCAATTAAAGAAGCAAATGATCTTAAGTCGCTTGATCTTATGACTTTGTTTGTTAAGTTGGAAGAGCATGAGCAAGAGCTTACTTGGTTGGAAAAATACAAGAAGAAATACGAAAATTAATCAAAGAGTGAGAAAGGGAAAGAAAAAGATGAATCAAAGAAGTCTATAGCTCTAAAGACTTCTAGCTCAAGGCCTTCATATTGTGAGCATTGTAGTAGTGGAAGTGATGATGAAAAGAAATCTTGTGAGGAATATGTGGGGTTGTTCGTAAGGAGATGCCAACGTTACATAAGAAAGAATGGTGTTAAAAATTCTGACAAGAATATAGCCAAGTTTAGAAGGTTGACAAGTTCCTCCAAGGATGATGAAGATAGAAAGAGAAAGTTTAGAATGTCTTGCTATCATTATGGTGAAATTGGTCATTATAGACCAAAATGTCCCATGAGAATAAAGGATAAATAAAGGAGCCATCACAATTGTCTAGAAAGTCTAGAAAAGCTCATACCACTTGGGATAGTGTTGGTGATCCTTCTAGTGATGAAAGTGCAACTTCAAGTGTGGAATTGGCTCGAATTTGTCTCATGGTTAAATGAAAGTAAAAGAAGAATGTAAATTCCTCTAAAATTGAAACCACTAATGATTTATCCTATTTTCAATTACACGGGGCCTTTGAAAATCTACATAGAGAAGCCTTAAGAGCCTTTAATAAGTTAGCTTCACATGAAAAAGTGATTTTAAATTTAGAAACTAAAGTGTTAGAGTCTGAAAGGAAGTTTGAGGCTATTAAGAAATCTATGATAGAAATTTAAAGTGACAAGAAATAGGACATAATACCTCCTAGGTTTGGTTGTGAGTATTGTCATAATAGACAAGAGGAAGTCAAATTAGATGATGCCTTGCAACCTAAGATTGTGTTTTCTATTGATCCTTCTAAGGTTGAAAAGACTTTGAATTATTCTAAAAAGAAACATAGACATATGCATAAGGATTCTAATAGCAAGGACATGTCTCATAATAACCTATCTTGTCATTATTGTTGCAAAAAGGGACACACCACTTTCAAAGACCCAATGAAAATTGGGTACCTATTTCCTTTATTTAAAATTTCAGGTTGAATGTCTTGAATCTACCGAAAAGATGTGGTATCATGATAGTGGATGTTCAAGGCATATGACGGGTGACATATCTTTTTTCATTGACTTCGTGCAAAAGAGGAAGGGATTCATCATTGTTAAGTGCAAATTTCAACTTAAATTGAACCTTCGCTCTTGGCACTTTTTGACTCAATTCTCATGTTTTAATAGATTTAATTCTTGTTCTTGTGTGATTCTTCAACATATTGCAAATACCTTTAGATTCTTTAATGTATGTGTTATTATGCAGGATATAGAAATAAAACATCAATGATTAAGACACAAATGATTAGACAAGGAAGCCAAAGAAGAGAAGAGGAATCAGCATGTTCACTGTGCGAACACCATTGAGGTGAAAGCGAATGCTTATTGTACGAGGTCCTAGCGAAACCCCAGCAAACCATCCCAGATTAGAGGTAGTAGGAAAAGGACCCAAAGTTTGCTGGGAGAATCTGTAGTGAAGCAGTTCACTGTGCAAAGAAGTGCTCACATGGCAAACTCATATATTTTCCAAGGGTGTTTTAACTGTTCCTGAGGCACTTCAAGTGCCCAAAATTGACCTTTGTTGGTTGAATAGGGTGTTCGCTAGGCGAACAGAAAAGATTTTGTAAATACTATTTAAGTACTTTTCTTCTTTTTTAGAAACATAACTTGTACTTTTTCATAATAGAACTTTATCTCTCTTCATTTCTTTGAATATTCTAGAGAGATAAACACAAACCCAAAAGAGGAGAAGGTAAGAGCATCGATCTCTTGTTGGGTTTGGATGTAATCTTTTGATACCTTATGTTTTTCATCTAATTTATGTATTGTGAACTAGTTTTGATTCAATATTGATGTTGTCTTTGATTTCTTATTAGTGGGTCTTGACAAAATCTTTTTCAATTCTTAGATCTTAGATATTCATCTATCAATGAGCAAACTTTTGACATAGTCTTGTAAGTTAATATTGACTTGTATCTTCTATTTTATTGTGTTGATTAGTAGTATGAGTAGAATGAGTAAGATCAATATGGTATTGTGAGGATGCGTGATGATAGAGATGAATATCTATGTTCACTTACATTTGGCAAATTAGTTTAATGCGTGTAAAAAGGGTTAAGCGTATGTACGTATTCTGATCATGGCGTTTTATATGAATCAATCATGTAGCTGATATGGATGTTATCTTTGTTTACCTGTTTATCTTTAATTTCAACTGTTATAGAAATATACTCTTCAAATCTGGATCTAGGATGATTACCTGTTAGGTTATAGACTCTAGACATAGATTTAGGCTTAAAATATGCTTGAGTATCATTTCTTAATGCTCTGTGTTGTTGAGTTACGTGAGATATCACCAATGAGACAATATGGTTGTTCTCTCGATGTTGCGTTAGACATAACCTCTATTGTGGGTGATACATGATGATATTAGACAGATGATTGATTTTTCTTTAATTGTTTAGAAGAATGTGTGTGTTATCGATTGATGAGATCCGATCCCCACAAGGCTCCGTTTATATTTTAAGTCTTTACTTTATATTTTTCGTTTTTGTTTATTGTACCTTAAATCTTTCAACCATTTTGTAACCACAAGCTTAGAAATGTATAGACCATTGAACAATGTTATTTCCCTCACACCGATCCCTGTGGAGACGATATAAATCCCGAAGGGAATCCTTCCAAATCTAAATGTTGCTTCTTGCCGCTTTACTGCAGTTTGAACAAAATGGCACCGTTGTCGGGGATTTGTGTTTAGATATTGAAGTGCATTGCAATAGTTTCTATATTTTTCAACTTTGTAAAATTTTTTATCTTGTATATATATACTTGTTTCCTTTTACGTTTTATTAAGTTTTGTTTAGGAATAAATGACGAGAACTTCTTCTAGATTGGTTGTTATTTGTATAAAAGTATTCAATGAAGATTCTCCCAAGTTGGATGATGATGGTGGGATGTTGAACATGTGGATGCAAGCAAGGCAAATTGCACTGCTTTATAGAATTTTATAATGATTTAAGAATTTTGTGCTTTGTGCAAATGTGTATTCTTGTTTCTTGTTGCAACTTGTTTGAATGCTTGTTTCACTTAGGTCCAAAAGCCACAAATTGTGAGAAACCTCCATTGTTTAGTATATTATAGGATGACTGATAAAATTTGTTTAATTCATTTAATTCATGCTTAATATTTTGATTATTGTGATTTTGTAGAAGCATTAGAAATGATCAAGACATTTGTTCATAATGAGCACAACCTTATCCAAAAGTAACTTACCCGTGAATAGTGAAAATTTGTTATCCCCTTTGAACCTAAACAGTTTAGATCTTATTTTAGTGATGCATTTGCTTTATGTACATAATTTGAAATTTTAGTTCATCATTGAATTTTGTGAGATTCTAAAAAAAATTCTTGAACCTTCGAACATTGATTTAAATTGATTTCCTTGCCATAAAAAGTAAGGAGCATTCACTTGAGGTTTGGTTGAATTCGAGTTGGGGAGAACGATAAGGAAATGTGGTAGGTTACTCAAAATTTCGAAAATTTTCAAACAAGCTTTGAAAAAGAAAAAGTGTGAATATGAATGTGAAAAACAAGAGAAAAAGAATGCTTGCTTGAAAAAGAAAAATGGAGAATGAAATAATTGTGAAGAGGAAGTTTGGAAAGGGTGATTAATAGAGAAAAGAAATTGGTGAATGAAGTTGTGATGTGTAAATACCATGTATAATAAATGTTTCTTTTGTGTGGCAACTTCGATTCAATAGCCTAAGAAATGACCCTTTGTTGTGAAACCTGGCCAAGCTACAACCTTAAAATCCCTTAGTGATCTTTTTGCTTCCATGTTTTCATTTTTTATTTTTAGATGAATGTATAAATTAGATTTTATTAGCATTGTTCTTCAGGTGAGTGAAATTGCCCCGCGGTTGCAAACACGTTAATTTCTTAATTCTTATTCTCAATAGGAGTGTTAGAGTTATTCAAGTATGAAAATTTAGGTGTTATTTGAAACATTGCATGCTATTTGTTTAAGAACTAAATTCTTTATCATTGTTCGATTCTATTGAGTGGTGAACATTACGTGGGCGCATTCTCATGCTTGACCAAATCCTCGTATTTGAGAAAATTTGTCTTGTTTGAATTAGAACTGTTAATATTTTCTTGGTTGAATCTTATTCTTGAGAAAATCTTCTTGTATGAAAAAATCTCTCTTGCTTTCGTGAGGGGCATACTTTGCTTGAGGACAAGCAAAAATCTAGTTGGGGCGAGTTTGCTAAGTGCAAATTTTGACTTAAATTAAACCATCTTTCTTGACACTTTTCGACTCAATTATCATGTTTTAATAGATTTAATTTTTTTCTTATGTAATTATTCAATATATTTCAAATACCTTTGGATTCTTTGATGTGTGTGTTATTGTGCAGGATATAGGCATAAAACATCAATGATTAAGACACAAATGATTGGACAAGGAAGACAAAGAAGAGAAGAGGAATCAGCATTTTCATTGTGCAAACACCGACGAGGTGAAAGTGAATGCTCGACGTGCGAGGTTCTAGCGAAGCCCTAGCGAACCATCCCAGATTATAGACAGTAAGAAAAGGACCTAAAGTTCGCTGGGCGGATCTGTAGTGAAGCAGTTTTCTATGCGAAGAAGTGATCTCATGGCGAACTCAAATATTTTCCAAGGGCGGTTTAACTGTTCTTGTGGCACTTCAAGTGTCAAAAAATGGTCTTTTATAGGCGAATAGGGTGTTCACTAGGCGAACAGGACAAATTTTGTAAATACTATTTAAGTACTTTTCTTGCTTTTTAGAAACACGACTTGTACTTTTTCAGAATATAACTTTATCTCTCTTCATTTCTTTGCATATTCTAGAGAGAGAAACACAAACCCAAAGGGGGAGAAGGGTAAGAGTTTTTATCTCTTGTTGGGTTTGGATGTAACCTTTTGATACCTTATGTATTTCATCTAATTTATGTATTGTGAACTAGTTTTGATTCAATATTGATGTTGTCTTTGATTTCTTATTTGTGGGTCTTGACAAAATCTTTTTCAAATCTTAGATATTAGATATTCATCTATCAATGAGAAAACTTTTGACATAATCTTGTAAGTTGATATTCACTTGTATCTTCTATTTTATTGTGTTAATGAGTAGTATGAGTAGGACCAATACAGTATTGTGAAGATGTGTGATAATAGAGATGAAGAACTATGTTCACTTACATTTACCAAATTAGTTGAATTCAAGTAAAAATAGTTAAACATATGTATGTATTTTGATCATGGCGTTTTATATCAATCAATCATGAAGATGATATGGATGCCATCTTTGTTTACCTGTTTATCTTTGATTTGAACCGTTATAAAAATATACTCTTCAGATCTGAATCTAGGATGATTATCTTTTAGGTTCTAGACTCCAGACATATATTTAGGCTTAACATTTGCTTGAGTATCAGTTCTTAATGCTCCGTGTTGTTGAGTTGCGTGAGACATCACTAATGAGACAATATGGTTGTTCTCTCGATGTTGCGTTAGACATAACCTCTGTTGTGGGTGATATGTGAGCATATCAGGCAAATGATTAATTTGTGTTTAATTGGTTAGAAGAATATATGTGTTATCAATTGATGAGATACAATCCCAACAAAACTCCGTTTATATTTTAAGTCTTTAATTTATACTTTTTGTCTTTATATTTTCCGTTTTTATCTATTGTACCTTAAATACTTCAACCATTTTGCAATCACAAGCTTAGAAATGTAGAGATCGTTGAACGACGTTCTTTGCTTCGCACCGATCTCTGTGGAGACGATATAAATCCCGGAGGGAATCATTCCAAATCTAAATTTTCTTCTTGCCGCTTTACTACAGTTCAAATAAAATGGTGTCGTTGCCGAAGATTTGTGTTTAGATATTGAAGTGCATTTCAATAGTTTCTATATTTTTGAGCTTTGTACATTTGTTTATATTGTATATATACTTATTTCCTTTTAAGTTTTCTTAAGTTTTGTTTAGGAATAAATCATGAGAACTTCTTTTAGATTGGTTGCTATTTGTATAAAAGTATTTAATGAATATTCTCCCAAGTTGGATGATGATGGTATTTTGTTGAACATGTGGATGCAAGCAAGTAAAATTGTACTGCTTTATAGAATGTTAGAATGATTTAAGAATTTTGTGGTTTGTGCAAATTTGTATTCTTGTTTCTTGTTACAACTTGTTTGAATGCTTGTATCACATAGGTTCAAAAGCCACAAACTGTGAGAAACCTCCATTATTTGCTATATGCAAGGATGAATGATAAACTTTGTTTAATTCATGCTTGATATTTTGATTATTGTGGTTTTGTGAAAGTATTAGAAATGATCATGGCATTTGTTTATATTATGCTCAACCTTATCCAAAGGTAACTTACCTGTGAGTAGTGAGAATTTTTTAACCCATTTGAACCTAAACTGTTTAGATCTCATTTTAGTCATGAACTTGATTTATGTACATAATTTGAAAGTTTTGTTCATCATTGAATTTTATGAGATTCTAAAAAATTTCTTGAACCTTTGAACATTGTTTTAAATTGATTTGCTTGCCATAAAAAGCAAGGAGCATTCATTTGAGGTTTGGTTGAATTCAAGTTGGGGAGAAGAAAAAACAAAAATGGTAGGTTACTCAAAATTTTGAAAAATTTCAAACAACCATAGAAGAAGAAAAAGTGTGAATATGAATGTGAAAAACAAGAGAAAAAGAATGCTTTCTTGAAAAAGAAAAATAGAGAATGAAATAATTGTGCAAAGGAAGTTTGGAAAGAGTGAGCAATAGAGAAAAGAAATTGTTGAATGAAGTTGTGATGTGTAAATATCATGTATAGTGAATTTTTCTTTTGCGTGGCATCTTGGATTCAATAGCCTAAGAAATGACGCTTTATTATGAAACATGGTCAAGCTACAACCTTAAAATCCATTAGTGATCTTTTTGCTTCCATATTTTTTCATTTTTTTATTGTTAGATGAATGTATGAATTAGATTGTTATTAGCATTGACTTGGAGTTTGACTCTTGGACTTATGGACTTTGGTTAATTTTCCATATTTTATTGGATTCATCTAATACTTGAGACTTTTGGTTGACCTTTGAAGACTTGGCTCTGATACATAGCTTTGATCTTATAGCTTAAGTTCTTCTTTCAACTGATGCTTATCTTATTATGTGCTTGTTATTTATGGCCTACTCCAAAGGAATGGAATCTTACCCTTGGGCTACCTTACAATGTGAACTTTTATTTCTTGTAATTTATTTAATGCATTAGGATAGTCTCTTCATCTCCTTGTTAGAACACATATTGGTGTTTAATATATCTCATAGTTTTGATGATAAGATTAATGAAATTTTGTATAAAGAATTTATATACACTAATTTTGTTCAAGTGTTTATTTGTTTCAGATATCAAAATTAATACTATTCTGGAAGCAAGAACGCCTCTGAACACTAAAGAACGAGAAAGCTATGAGTGTCAGAAGCAACTCATCAGAAGACTCTGATATGCTACAATGACTCTGAGCGAAGCTAAGAAGAACTTGAGCAACGAACATACGTAAAGCTTCAGAAGACTCTAGAAGTACTCAACGTTGCAAGTACAGAAGTTCTGATAAGCAAGTATGCTCTAATAAGGATTTCACGCTTAAAGCACTTTGCTGCAAACTCTGATAGAGAAACTCTGAGTGAGTTAACTCTGACCTGAACAACTAAGAACATCATCAGAAGTTCTGATGCAAGACGTTCCTAAGTTGTTGAAGAAGATGTTGTTCAAATAAAGATCTGTTGGTATATTCCTTGTCTTATCCTAGACGTCTCTTTCCCCATTCGTGCATGACACAGGATTTCAGACAAAAAGGATTTGTCAGAATATTCCTCTTCTGAGAAAGGAAAAGTCAATAGAAGATAAAAAGAACAGAATGCGCAAATTGCATAGTCTTTGAGAAAATGATTTCAAAGGACTATAAAAGCAAGTATCAGCATCACTTCAATGGTTAACGAATTATTGACAAAATTATTCAACAAGCTCTCATACAAACATTCTTCAATAACTAGAATAGTTTTCATTTTCGTTCTAAAACTTGTGTAAAAATCACTGTTGTGATATAGCTTTTTAGAAGCACATCTTAAGCATATTTGTTAGTTTATCTTTGTAAAAGATTTCCTTAAGAAGACCAAGTTGTGGTCAGAATTTCTTGAGAAGACTAAGACGGTTGTCTTAGTGGTTAACACTGTATTCAGTTTGATATAGTGGATTAAGTCCTTGTTGAGAAAGGTAAATCACCTTGGTAGGGTGGACTGGATTAGTTTGAGTTCAAACGAACTAGGATAAAAATACTGTGTTATTTTTCTATCATCCAAATTGTTTTAAAATCCTTATTCAACCCCCCCCCCCCCCTCCTTCTAAGTGTTTTTCTCACCTTCACCCCTCCCCTTCTTAAATTTTCAAAATCTTCTCCCTTTTTCAAAAACCTTCTTTTTTTCAAACTTGAACCACTTTCTTAATAAATCTTGACTTTGTTAAGTGATTTTTAAAATATTTTTCTTAAATAAATGCTAAGACATATTTAGCATATCAAAAAAAGTTCAAAAGACTTAAAAAACACAAAACTCATTCAAATATTTTGTGCTTTTGTGCACCTTTTCCTTTTAAAACCATTTCTTAAGGATGGTCATTAGTTGTGTTCTTGTAGTGATGCAAATCCTATACTTCTACAATAATGTAGAGAAGTGGTGACATTTTACACTTATATGTTGAGTGATAGACTTGTTGATTTCAATCCAAGCAAAAGTCAACCATCTTAAGATGATGCAAATGCTTCTTCTTCATTAATTGTGGGTAGTAAGTTGAGTTTCCACTCGAATATGACGAAGTGTCTATTCATTTAAAATCAATCAAAATAAACACCTTTATTATTGTTATTACGAACTACGAGGTTTTGATCGTCTATTACACTTTGTGAGTACAGAGGCATGAGGCTCAGGAAGTCTTGTCAAACAAAAATCTTAAAAAACATTTCTTTTCACATCTTCATAATATTTTTGCAAACAACCCTTTATAAGTCAAAGACATGTTTTCAAGAGGTTCCTGTAGAGTACTATAGGAATTTTAGGTGCTAACATCTTCCCTTTGCATAACTAACCCTCGTACCCTTGTCTCTTTGTTTTATTAGTTTTGTTTTAAAACTTTTGTAGGTTTTATTTGTTCTTTTCCCATTCCTTTGGAAACAGTAAAAGACGGTGGCGACTCTTGCTTTTATGAGTTAAGTTAACCAATAGCTTAATCTCAAATTTTTCACCGCTACACACCATTGTTTCCCTAATCATCTTCACCTTCTTCATCATTTGTGACATTGAAGATTCTTCTTTGTTCCCTTGGAACACTTGATCATTCAGCTTGCATATGACCATAGTATTTGCAATTCAGACCTAGGATACCTTTCCACCTGTAGGAATAGTTGAGATTTTGTCTTTCGCCATATTTTTCTTTTTGCTGGATGTTCTTGAAAATGGTAGGAAAAATATTCCTAGATCTCTTGTCAAGTTGTCTTAAGACTTTGCTAAACTTCTTAGAAAGCCCGAGATTCTCTTTAGAATTACATTCTTCTTGAACATCGTAATCTTCATAATTGTCAACAATATTTAGAGGATTATTAGCAACGTGAAAAATCTTTGGTTGAATAATAGCTCCTCTTTCTTTAAAGTTCTCCATCTAGAATATAATAATACCTCCCTGGAGCTCTCCTAAACAGAATAGTATGCCTGCTCTGATGTCAATTGAAATTTTTTTTAGGGACAGATGTCAAACACAATGTCCTAGACAACTTATTTGACAAGTTAAATAAGAATCACCATAATAAACACATTCAATTATACAAGATGATGGAGCAGAAAATCAATAAAGAACACAATAATTGGTAACCCAGTTCAATGCAACAAAACCTACGTCTAGAGGGTTGGCTTTAAACACAAGAAATGAAATTCATTATTACTAGTTTAATACATTTAGTCTTACAAGTGACAAAGAACCTTGTGTTGTTCAATGCATCTTCCTAACACTATCCAATGACATTCTATTTAGGTCTCCCCTAAATATGCGAACCCCTATTACTTTCTCTCAATTACTAAACATAGTGATTGGTGTTTCACTATCAATGTTGAATATTACAACTCAACTAGACAAACTTGTTATGCCATGTTACTGAAACATAGAGGTTTACATAAAGTAATAACAAGGACTCCAAACCCTAGCACTCTTAATCTTTAATGAATATTGATTGTTTTACAATGGAGGTCTTGAGTTCCTTATACATCAAAAGTATTATGGGCTTTTCTCCTTGTGGATTTGCATTTAATTTTGTCGAGAATCTTTACAAAATTAGTTGGATACTATTTGATCCATAAATATTTTCAACACAGTGATATGATTTGGTTTAATTCAAATTCAAATTTAAATTGCAGTTAACCTTGATTTGATCTTCACAGTTTTCCAACAAAGCATATATCTGTTGCACCCCAAAATTTGACCAACCGGGTCTCGTATCTGGCTCGAGGTTTCGACGCATAATCGCATTCGCATCTGCATATCGCATACAATGCATCTTTCATCTGTTTTGATTTTATCAGGGATCACAGCTCTCGTCTCGTGTTTCAGGTGTCTTTTATTAGAATCGTATTTTTGGGATATTTCGGTGCCCGTTTATTTTTACCGGCTATTTTGGTGCGCTCTCGCGGTGTTTTGTGTGGTTCGGTGCTTATTTTGTTCCTCTGGGAATTATTGTGATTTTTCTGGATTTTATTGGCCATTTTTAGGTTTTTTAATAGATTTAAATGATTTTTTTCATTTTTAGAATATTAATAGGATTTTTTAATTCTTTTTAAATAGATTTTTAATCATTTTAGGGGTTAAATAGATTTTTTAATCATTCTAGATATTTTTAATAGTTTTTTAGAATTTTATAGAAATAAATAGTTTTTGTTAATAGAAATTAAATGTTTTAATTTTAGATATAGAATAATAATAGATTTTTTTCTTTTATTAGTAAATAGATTTTAATAGAAAAATATAGTTTTTTTAATAGTTTTATTAGAATAATAGATTTTCTAGGTTTTATTAGGAATTAATTAGTGGGATTATTAGATTAGGATTAATTGAGATTTAGTTAGGATTAATTAGTGGTAATCATTTTCATTAGTTTTTTTAATCCATTTTTAATCAATCAATTTAATATTGTTTCACTTCATTTTCAGTTTTTTGTGAGATTTTTATCAGTTTTTTGGTGGGCCTCAATTTCAGTTCGCAGTCCAGAATAAGTCCAGGTTCTGTCCAAAATGATCCAGCAATTTCCAGATGTGTCCAGCAATTTCCAGAATATTCTGGAACGATCCAGATAACCCTCAGGGTATATAAACCAGCTCGTACACGTGTACGCACGGAGGCTACCCCACGTTACTTCACACCATCACGCCACCTCACGCCCTCAGTCTCTCTCTCTCTCTATGCCACGCGCCCAACACGTGTTCTACATGCGTCAACACCCTCCACTCACTGCGCCAAGTGTCCATCTCACAGCCTCCACCGGTTGCATGGCCGACGGCCATGCAACCACCCCAACCTCCTTCGCCGGCCACCGCAACTACCGCCGGAGAAATCAAATTCACCCAAAAATTTCCAGAACTCGTCCAATCTTCATCACTCTCATCAAGAAATCATTAAAACGACATCTAGATCTAGTCCCAGGTTCCGTTCAAGATCTTTAAGAACAGCCACGGATGTTCATCGTTTTCCAGAAAGTGATTCATGAACGATTCAAGATCCTCCAAAAAACTTCGTGTGTTCTTCATACGTTTCCCAGAAATCTTCAACAAGATCTTCAGGATCTTCATCATCTGGAAATTTCATTAGCCTTTCTCCAGATCACCATAACAGGCATCAATCTCCACTGTTTTCCAGATTCTTGATGAAGATCATAGGGTCATGAATTTACGGTTCCTTCTCCAGTTCGTGCACCAGTTTCATCAATATCATTACCAGAATCCTCTTTCGTTCAAGATTGGCGAACCTTCAAGCCGTTTCCCAGAAGAACATGCAAGAACTTCGTCTGATACTTCTGTTGTTCTTTCGCAAATCTCCAGATCTATAATGAACACCATGGATGGTCATCAGAGCTTCGAAGCTTCGAAGCTTACTCAGAATGAGAAATTGCGAATGTCATGATCTTGATGATTCAATGTTTGAGGCTTGTTTGCAGGAGATGATGGTGGAAGAATAGTTGAGCAATAGGGAGTTTGAGACGTGAAGGCTGAGAACGAAGTACTGGCGGAGGGAGAAGAGGTGAAGAACGAGTCTGAGGGAGGAAGACGGCGGCGGCCATGAACAGGGAAAGATGAGTTCTAGGGTTTCAGAAAGGGGAATGGAAGAGTGAGGGAGAAGAGAAGTCCTCAGTGGACGCTTGGGAGTTTGGGCCTCAGACCCCAGGCCCAAGGGAATTTTTGCTAGGCAACGCCTGAGTTCTTTTTCGCACCCCCGTTTTGGCTTACTGAGGGGCTGTGCCCCAAGCCCATTGGATGATTCCCTCTCCCCCAGTAGAGTATTGGAACAGCTGATGTTGTATTCCCCTGCAGAGTTGTACTCTCCCCCGAAGTCAGATGATTCTTTCTTCCCCAGCTGATGTTGTATTCCTCATCAGAGTCGCACTCTCTCCAGCGAAGCAGAATGACTTCTCCTTCCCCAGGAGCTTGCAGATGTCCAGGAGAGCAGAGACCTTGGAAGTTGATCAGACCATGATTGGTTCTTCCCCAGTGGAGTGTTGAGCAGCTGAAGTTGTTTCCCCACAGAGTCATCATCCCCAGAAGAGTAGCCATGACGGCCACGCAGCTCATTCTCGCGATTGATATCATCAAGTCCAGGTTCTCGTAGAGCTTCGGTCCCTGCAGTAATCAACTGAAGTTGTTTTCCATGCAGCAGTCCGCAGAAGATCAGTTCCCCAGACAGAGCCTGACTGATAGTGGCGTGTCCATGTTCTCCTCAGCAGGATGATTCCTCTACCTGAGCAGTTTTGTCCCCTCGACAGGAGAATTTCCCTCTCGGCATTTATTTTGCTGACGGGATCGCATCATTGTGCATGACTGCATGGCATTTAACATAGCATTTAACACTGCATAGCATTGTGCATGATTGCATAGCACCGTGCATGATTGCACAACATTTAGCATAAACGCATATCATTCCCACCGTGTGGGATAGCGCAGAAGCATACGCACCATAAGCATGATCGAGGTTACTATCATTCTTGTTTTACAGGCGTTCCACCAAGAGACCAGTTGCTCAGGACGATTCCTGATATTCTCTCCAACGAGGTCGCTTTCTTAAGATGATTCTCAAAAGACCCCGGTGTAATCCCCACAGTCGCTCGCTCAAGATGATTTTTGAGATCCCCAGCGAAGTCTTCAGTTCAAAACGATTCTTGAATTCCTCAGCAGAGCTGTTTGCTTAAGATGATTCTTAAGACCTCAGTACAGCTTCCCGAGTTGTTCGCCTAGTATGATGCTTGAGTTCCCCAGTAGCGTCCCCAGCAAGAGTTTCCCAAGAAGATTCCTGGAATACCCAGCAGAATAAAGTCTCCAGAATGGTTATCAGTTCAGGATGATTCTTGAAGGTGCCCGACGGATTTGTTTGTTCAAGATGATTCTTGAAGTCCTTAGCAGCGTGATATGTCTGCTCCAACGGTGATGTCTAATCTGAAGATGGATTTCGTAAATGCCTGAAGGCGATATCAGAAGGTTCCTGTGAGCTCAGATGTCCTTGTTGATGAATCAACGTGTGGCTGAAGATAAGGTTCCAAATTTTGTATTCAAGATGATCCGTGTTGGCCTGAAGACCACGTCAGTTGTCCCGAGGTGATGATTGATTGCGATCAAGTGAATAGTTTTTCTTCTGACTGAAGTCGGAGATGTTTCTCCAGCTGGAGCGGAGTTTTGCCTGAAGGCAAAGTGTTTGAATCCCCGTAAAGTCATGAATGGCTCAGGATACCATTTCTTTGACTGAAGTCACAGATTTCCTAAGTTGAAGCGAAGGTGCCTAAGGGCAAGGTTATCCCCAAGGTCATGAATGACCTAGGATTCATTTTTCGGACTGAAGGCCGAAGTATATCCCTGACTGAAGTCTCGGATGCTCTATAGCAGAGGCGGGGTTGCCTGAAGGCATATCCATGCATCCTTGAAGGCCAAGGACCATTTCTTTAGACTGAAGTCGAAGATACCTCCTGCAGAGTTGCCGATGGGCAAAGTTTACATCCTTGAAGGCCAAGGATGTCGTTTCTAGCTGAAGCTGGAATAGTCGACGGGCAGGGTTCCATCTATCTTCAGAAATACTTGATGATTTTTTCTAGCTGAAGCTGGAAATGGCCAGGGGCCAGGGTTTCAAATATCTTTAATGTTGAAGTTCTACGGCGGGCAGTGTGCAGCAGTATTCCGATGTTCGTTATGGTTCTGAGGGTGAACCCCAGATCAGAGTGTGCTCGGTTAAGTCTCTCATTCCCAGCGGAGTGGTTCCAAATACGCAAGTGTACCTTTTGTTCCATTCACCAGGGGTGAACCCCAGGTCAGAATTGTTCAGGGTTGTATTTTGTCCGGCGGCGATGTTGGATTATGTTCGACGGCGAGGTTGAACGTTTGGATTTGGCGGCGAGGTCAGATCATCATTTGTCCGGCGGCGAGGTTGGATGTTTGTTCGACGGCGAGGTTGAACGTTTGGATTTGACGGCGAGGTCAGATCATCATTTGTCCGGCGGCGATGTTGGATGTTTGTTCGACGGCGAGGTTGAACGTTTGGATTTGGCGGCGAGGTCAGATCATCATTTGTCCGGCGGCGATGTTGGATGTTTGTTCGACGGCGAGGTTGAACGTTTGGATTTGGCGGCGAGGTCAGATCATCATTTGTCCGGTGGCGAGGTTGGATGTTTGTTCGACGGCGAGGTTGAACGTTTGGATTTGGCGGCGAGGTCAGATCATCATTTGTCCGGCGGCGAGGTTGGATGTTTGTTCGACGGTGAGGTTGAACGTTTGGATTTGGCGGCAAGGTCAGATCATCATTTGTCCGGCGGCGATGTTGGATGTTTGTTCGACGGCGAGGTTGAACGTTTGGATTTGGCGGCGAGGTCAGATCATCATTTGTCCGGCGGCGAGGTTGGATGTTTGTTCGACGGCGAGGTTGAACGTTTGGATTTGGCGGCGAGGTCAGATCATCATTTGTCCGGCGGCGAGGTTGGATGTTTGTTCGACGGCGAGGTTGAACGTTTGGATTTGGCGGCGAGGTCAGATCATCATTTGTCCGGCGGCGATGTTGGATGTTTGTTCGACGGCGAGGTTGAACGTTTGGATTTGGCGGCGAGGTCAAATCATCATTTGTCCGGCGACGATGTTGGATGTTTGTTCGACGGCGAGGTTGAACGTTTGGATTTGGCGGCGAGGTCAGATCATCATTTGTCCGGCGGCGATGTTGGATGTTTGTTCGACGGCGAGGTTGAACGCTTGGATTTGGCGGCGAGGTCAGATCATCATTTGTCCAGCGGCGAGGTTGGATATTTGTTTGACGGCGAGGTCAGACTCTTTAAATCCCCAGTAGAGATGATGTTTGTACGACGGCGATGTCGAGTGTCTCTCAGAGCGATGTTTGTTTCCGACGGCGATGTCAGATTCAGTTTTCCAGCGGCGATGTTGGGCATGTCAAGTTCTCCAGCGGCGATGTTGGGTATTTTGGTGATTCAGGTTCTCTAGTCTTCCAGCGGCGATGTTGAATGTATTGTTTGTTTCTGACGGCGATGTCAGATCGGTATTTCTCCAGATAGTTGCCGTGCATCTATTATTCCAGTGTTCTGCAAGTTGAGCAGTTGGCAAATTTTCGGGTTTACCGGTATTCAACCGTCTCGCACCTTGATTGGCTGAGAGTCATTCGCTCCTCACCCAGTCAGGTCCAAGCCGCTTGAATAGGGGCAGCTGTTGCACCCCAAAATTTGACCAACCGGGTCTCGTATCTGGCTCGAGGTTTCGACGCATAATCGCATTCGCATCTGCATATCGCATACAATGCATCTTTCATCTGTTTTGATTTTATCAGGGATCACAGCTCTCGTCTCGTGTTTCAGGTGTCTTTTATTAGAATCGTATTTTTGGGATATTTCGGTGCCCGTTTATTTTTACCGGCTATTTTGGTGCGCTCTCGCGGTGTTTTGTGTGGTTCGGTGCTTATTTTGTTCCTCTGGGAATTATTGTGATTTTTCTGGATTTTATTGGCCATTTTTAGGTTTTTTAATAGATTTAAATCATTTTTTTCATTTTTAGAATATTAATAGGATTTTTTAATTCTTTTTAAATAGATTTTTAATCATTTTAGGGGTTAAATAGATTTTTTAATCATTCTAGATATTTTTAATAGTTTTTTAGAATTTTATTGAAATAAATAGTTTTTGTTAATAGAAATTAAATGTTTTAATTTTAGATATAGAATAATAATAGATTTTTTTCTTTTATTAGTAAATAGATTTTAATAGAAAAATATAGTTTTTTTAATAGTTTTATTAGAATAATAGATTTTCTAGGTTTTATTAGGAATTAATTAGTGGGATTATTAGATTAGGATTAATTGAGATTTAGTTAGGATTAATTAGTGGTAATCATTTTCATTAGTTTTTTTAATCCATTTTTAATCAATCAATTTAATATTGTTTCACTTCATTTTCAGTTTTTTGTGAGATTTTTATCAGTTTTTTGGTGGGCCTCAATTTCAGTTCGCAGTCCAGAATAAGTCCAGGTTCTGTCCAAAATGATCCAGCAATTTCCAGATGTGTCCAGCAATTTCCAGAATATTCTGGAACGATCCAGATAACCCTCAGGGTATATAAACTAGCTCGTACACGTGTATGCACGGAGGCTACCCCACGTTACTTCACACCATCACGCCACCTCATGCCCTCAGTCTCTCTCTCCATGCCACGCGCCCAACACGTGTTCTACATGCGTCAACACCCTCCACTCACTGCGCCAAGTGTCCATCTCACAGCCTCCACCGGTTGCATGGTCGGCGGCCATGCAACCACCCCAACCTCCTTCGCCGGCCACCGCAACTACCGCCGGAGAAATCAAATTCACCCAAAAATTTCCAGAACTCGTCCAATCTTCATCACTCTCATCAAGAAATCATTAAAACGACATCTAGATCCAGTCCCAGGTTCCGTTCAAGATCTTTAAGAACAGCCACGGATGTTCATCGTTTTCCAGAAAGTGATTCATGAACGATTCAAGATCCTCCAAAAAACTTCGTGTGTTCTTCATACGTTTCCCAGAAATCTTCAACAAGATCTTCAGGATCTTCATCATCTGGAAATTTCATTAGCCTTTCTCCAGATCACCAGAACAGGCATCAATCTCCACTGTTTTCTAGATTCTTGATGAAGATCATAGGGTCATGAATTTACGGTTCCTTCTCCAGTTCGTGCACCAGTTTCATCAATATCATTACCAGAATCCTCTTTCGTTCAAGATTGGCGAACCTTCAAGCCGTTTCCCAGAAGAACATGCAAGAACTTCGTCTGATACTTCTGTTGTTCTTTCGCAAATCTCCAGATCTATAATGAACACCATGGATGGTCATCAGAGCTTCGAAGCTTCGAAGCTTACTCAGAATGAGAAATTGCGAATGTCATGATCTTGATGATTCAATGTTTGAGGCTTGTTTGCAGGAGATGATGGTGGAAGAATAGTTGAGCAATAGGGAGTTTGAGACGTGAAGGCTGAGAACGAAGTACTGGCGGAGGGAGAAGAGGTGAAGAACGAGTCTGAGGGAGGAAGACGGCGGCGACCATGAACAGGGAAAGATGAGTTCTAGGGTTTCAGAAAGGGGAATGGAAGAGTGAGGGAGAAGAGAAGTCCTCAGTGGACGCTTGGGAGTTTGGGCCTCAGACCCCAGGCCCAAGGGAATTTTTGCTAGGCAACGCCTGAGTTCTTTTTCGCACCCCCGTTTTGGCTTACTGAGGGGCTGGGGCCCAAGCCCATTGGAATTCCTTGCCACCACACTCCCAGATTCACTCAGCCCCCCCCCCCCCCCCCCCCCCCCCCCCCCCCCCCCCGTTTTTGCATCAAGCAGCTGGGCTGGGCCCAGTTTGCTGTGTTCTTTTTGTTATTTTTCTTCCCCTGTAACTGCAGTATACCCCCCTCCCCTTTTATTTTCTTTGCTTTATTTTTTTTTTTTTGTACTTAGTTTTTAGAATAAAAGAAAAATAAAATCATGAAAGGAAAAAAGAGAATATATTGGAAAACATAGTTGAAAAAGAGAAAAAAGAAAAAAGAAAAGATATAGAAGAAAATATATTGAAAAAATAGAGAAAAATGAAGAGAAAAATATATTGAAAAATATAGAAAAATAAAGAAAGGATATTTTGAAAGAAAAATGATTGGAAAAGAGGAAAAAATATTATAGTAGACTTAATATTTTTTAGAGTGCATTTTTTTACATAGGGTTTATTCGTTTTAGAGGTAATTTTAGAAGCCCACTTGTTAGGGGGCTATTTTCCATTCGATTTTTCAGGATAGAATAGGATAGTATTTCCTAGGAGATTTATTTTCAGTATTCCATCATTGTAATCATTTTTCAGAATGTTAATAAAACGAGATTTGAGCTGTGGTCCCGAAGTAGCCGAACTACAGCTGCTCTGAGTTCTCGTACCAGACGAGAATATGTAGGCATAGGATGCGATATCCTAGCGAGCACACTAACGACTGACTTTATGCTCTCTCGCTGCTGTGCGATCGATACTTTCCCGCTGACGATTAATTGTTACCCTTTTTCTCTCTTGCCCGAGCGCATTTGAGGCCAAGCCGTAGTTTTGCCCATAGGTTCCCAACCCTGTGAAACCAGTTGTTTTTCTCACTGCTGTGTGAGAATGTCTTGTTTAGCCGTAGTTAGCCTGAACTACGTAAAGCTCTGATCTTCCATGCAGTGGAAGTACGTAGGCACAAGACGCGAGGTCTTGGCGAGCCATTTTCCCTGTAGTCCCGAACTACGTTGACTCTGACTTTCTCTCTTGAGAATACGTAGGCGTAGAGTGCGACGCTCTATCGAGTCAATTCCCTTCCGTTTAGATTTAGCAGCCGTAGATAGATTGTTTTGCATCCTTTAGACAACCCAAGCAAGCGTGGATCCCGTCGAGTACGACGGACGTGAGGGGTGCTAATACCTTCCCCTTGCGTAACCGACTCCCGAACCCAGGTTTTGGTTGCGATGACCATACCTTTCCCCGTTTTTACGAGGTTTACTTCGAGCGTTTCCTTTCCCTCCGTTGGGATAAATAACGCACGGTGGCGACTCTTCTGTCAGCCGGCGCCGATTTTCGCAGTAGCGACAGCTGGCGACTCTGCTGGGGACTTGATAGTTTCCTAGGGATCCAACGTCCCGAAAGCGAGTCAATTTTGGGATCCAACGTCCCCTAAGAGAGAGTCAATCCTAGCGTTTGTTTTACTTGTCTATTGGGGCTTATTTATCGATAGTATCTATTGCTGTTGGGGTGTTACGGGTGTTCTATGATTGAGAGATAAGCCGGACCTGGGCTTGAGTATGCACCTAGATATAGTTGCGGAGAAGTAGTAGACGAACCTGTCTGCTGAGCAGGCACAGTTCCCTACGAAAATCTGCGCTCAGACGAGGTTCTCGCAGAGGTGCTCCTTTCCGGTCCTGAGGATCTGAGGGGAGTCCAGACGTGAGGATTGTCGACTCTGGGAACCGATCATTTGGAAGTTAGCTAAGTGAGGCCTCTTCAGGACTCGATGATGCCACTCCTTCTGGGAATCGTATCGTCAGTTTTGAAAGTCTGTGACGCTGACGACCGCATAGGATGCCATACCTTGTCAGATATAGGTCCACACCTGTGAGTGGGGGGGTTTTTGTGCAGGAAACTTGACTTCCAACCTACCCGTTATTCTGATCTTCTCTTCAGAGCAACCGTACTCCGTCAGCAGTGCAGCAGTATTTAGATTGTGTAGGGGTTGTGATCCCGTATTTGTTGCATTGCATTGCATTGCATTTGCATAGGCATCTTCGCATCATATTGCATACCATTCGCCAGCTAGTCAGAGCTCTTATCCAGCCGTTATTTTGGTTCTGAAGGTGAATATTGAAGACGACCAAGGGGTGGAAGCAGATTTGATCAGAGTCAAGCAGTGGAGTCAGCTGACAGTTGTTGGTAACTATGTCAGAGAGTAGCTTCCAGTTTGTTGATACCTTGTCAGGTTTCACCGTGACGTCCAATCCTCTGTATGGATCTCCGCACGACGAAGACTTTCCGCAAGTGAACAACCTTACTGCAGCTCAACTTGTGCAACCATCTGTTGAAGACCAAGGTCTGCGTGAGCAGTTTGTTGCCCGAGATGAACGTTCTCCTTCTGTTGATGTCTCAGACTACCAGGGTTTTGCCTTCCCTGTGCCAAAGCCCCGAAGAGAGGTCCCAACAGCAAAGAATGAAGACCCATTAGCTCCCGTGTATGCTGAAAGGTTTCGTGCATTAGATGAGAGATTCAAAGCCTTGAAAGGTAAAGACGCTGTTACTCCTAGTGCTGCAGATATGTGTCTGGTTCCTGGCCTAATGTTACCTCCGAAGTTCAGAATGCCAAGGTTTGAAAGGTACAAAGGAGATAGCTGCCCGAAGCAACATTTGGTGATGTTCTGCCGAAGAATGACTTCATTTGTGCACAACGACAAGCTGATGATTCATTGCTTTCAAGATAGTCTGACTAGGGCACCTCTGAGTTGGTATATGCAGTTAGAGCATGATCAGATCCGATCATGGATGGACTTAGCCAATGCCTTTCTGAAGCAGTACGACTATAATCTTGACGAAGCTCCTACTCGCATGCAACTGCAAGAATTGTCTCAAGGGAACAATGAATCTTTCAGAAAGTATGTTCAGAGATGGAGAGAATTTGCTGGTAGAGTGCAACCACCGCTCCTAGACCAAGAGCTGAAAGGCATGTTCGTAAACTCCTTGCAGAGCCCGTACTTCGAAAGAATGTTTGAAACCGCACCAAATTTCTCTGAGTTGGTAAGGACGGGAGAGCGCATCGAGTATGGTGTAAAGACTGGAAGAATCCCGAATGTTTCAAGAGGTCAGGCCAGTGAAACTGAATCTCTCTATAGCTCTCAATCTGAAGATGAAACTATGATCGATGCGGTCCTGACAGATGTTGGATATCCTCAAGTCGAATCGGTGAAATCTGTTGGTTCTCCGTCTTCTCAGCGGTCAGTATCTTCTGTGTCTCGTTATACTAAACAAACAGCCATGCCTGGGGCACCATATCAGGAATCTTATGTCGCTTCCATTGCAAATCAGCCAACTCGTGGTCGAGGTTATCAGAATCAGCGTCAGAACCAGAACCGACCTCGTAACAACTTGGAACGAAGGAACGCTCCTTTCCATCCAGTACCTGTGCCGTATAGCCAGATTCTTCCGCGTTTGATTCAGAATTCTTTGGTGGAACCTAAAGCTCTTAAGCCCGTGCCAGAGCCTTACCCTCCAGGATACAATCCCCACGTTCAGTGTGGTTATCATGGTGGCTCTCCAGGGCATTCAACGGAAGATTGTAAAGCATTTCAGGCGAAGGTACAGCAGTTGATTGATCAGGATCGCATTTCCTTTCGAGAAGGATTTCTGTCTATTCATCCCAACCGCTCAGCTGTTTGAGCTCGTAGACTCAGAAGGTATTCCCCAGCAAAAGCCAGTGATTCAGACAGGCGGGCGCCTCAGTCCTCAGACCTTTATATCATTTGCATTTGTAGTTTCTTTTTCTGTTAGTTACTGCCTGCTTTAAACGTTGTATGTTTCGAATAGTGATAATAATAAAGTGACTATGCATTTTTCTGAATTAATCATGTCGATGTCGCTCATTTACTGCATTGCACTGACACTTGCATTTTATTCACTCCACTTTATCCCTGTGACTAGCAAAGATTAAAGGGAGGATGACGAAACTGAAACTCGTAACCGATGACCGTATGCTTTCAGATAAGACCGTACCGATGACGTACAAGGCATTGTTTCAAATTCCCCAAACACTGGAGATATAAGGAGTTAGTCCCTTGTTAACCACTTCGAGCCAGGAAGTAGGAGTTTTTTCGGACTGTTAAACCCTCACATCCTAACCCGGGGCAGGGTAGTTGTCAGTTAGCTTGACCGAGCATTCAAGTCTTACAAAGGAGTGTTGTCTTTCAAGGACCAATCAGTTTATACCTTTCAAGAGGTTAAACCTCACCAATCAGGAGTGAGACAGTTACAATCCTTTCGGAGCAATCAAGACAACTAGTGTCACACGACTTTGTTCCAAAAGAAAGAAGAAAGAAAGCCCGCTAAGTAAAAAGAAAGAAAAGCTAGAAAGCTAATACTTAGGCAAAAATCAGGGCATCCCGCTGGAATTCAAAAAGAAAAAATCGAAAAGAACTCAAAATGAGTCAGTCCAGGCAAAAATTAGGGAATCAAAAGAACGAAAAAGAGGGGATATCAAAAAAAAAAATTTCCCCAGCAAATCACAAAGTCGTGTACACAGACACCGAAAGCGAAAAGGAGTAACTATCAATCTAGAAGAAAAGCTTTATGAGTTCCTTAATTGTGGTTCTTACCATTCAACATACTTCTCGAAGAGGCGAGTGCTTGTGCCAGGTTAACTGAACCTTAGGATCGGAGATCATCACGTAGACGGGGTGGGTACAAATCAAAATTTGAGCCAAATATCCTTTGTTTCACGAACCATGAACCCGACCACGATACAACCCTTAAAAGACCTAATTGAGGTAGGGTTAGTCTGAGGCGCATTACGATAAGGTTGAGTAACCTGAATCCTTCTTGACTTGCTAGTCACATCCTTGTTGTATTTTTCACTGACCACGTAAGCACTACGTTTGAACTTTGGTTCATTCGTCACTCACAATCATATGCATGTAAACGAGTGACAGCTCAATTTTTTTCAAAATCTGCATAACCACTACATTAAGATTACCATTCATAGACAGACAATTGTTAATTGCAGGTTAGTAGTTGACATGAAAGAAATTCCACCAGAGAATAATTGAGCAGGACTGAGTAATTCAGCAGTCTGAATCAGAATGGTGTATGTTGTGAAGCCTTGTGAATCAGGGGCATTGACTTCCAGTAAGTTCAGTATCAGTTAGTCTGAGGACAAGTCCCGAAGCTCCAGTTGATCAGGGGCATTTTATTTGAGAAGCAGTTGATCAGAATGAGTTTTCTCGAGAATCAATCAGGGGCAGTTATACAAAATGCGGATATTTGAAAGCAGATACTTCCAGTAGATAATCAGATCGGGTTAAGTCGCTAGAACGCTCATTCAGGGGCAAGTCATCGCAGAGAATGTTGAAATCAGCTGGGTTGATATGCGTCTAATGGAGATTGAATTCTGTTGTCGTACAGATACTGGGGCAGGTTGTGCAAGCCAGTCTTGTTATCCCCAGCTGAGTGCACTGGGGCAAGTTGTTCAAGTCAGTTGTTTATCCCCAGCCGGAGTTGAGTATCGGGGAATCATGTCAATACCCTTATCAAAACCATTACTCCTAGCTTTTCAAATAAGAAGGCCTTGCTGTCGTTAGATCATTATCCTACAGTCTAAACCTGTTACGTGTCAGTAAACCAGTCGTTTCCAAAGTCCAGTTCTCGTCTGGCCCACCCTTCTGTAAGCATCAGTTCCCGCCTGGTGCAGTTTATTGTAAGCGTCAGTTCCCGTCTGGTGTAGTTTATTGTAACCAGTTCTCGCCTGGTCACCGTTTCTTCAAGTGTTGTATCAGTTCTCGCCTGGTACATGTCATCGCGTAATCAGTTCTCGTCTGATCATCGTGTGTTTAACCTATGTGTTATACCAGTTCTCATCTGGTGTACGTCAGCTTTCAGCCAGTTCTCGCCTGGTTGTCTATACCTCAGTCTGTTATCCAATCAGCCCGTCTGATATCCAGAACCCGTAAGTCAGTTCTCGTTTGACAACCTAACATGTTTCGCTATCAACTCTCGCTTGGTAGTCTACCCTGAATGCTAGTTCTCGTCTAGTATTTCTTATATCTCCCACTGTGTACATAATCCGTGTTTATCCTAAACCAGAAAAACAAAAAGCCTAAGGGTATCTGACACAGTATTTCCCAATGACCCGCATGTTGTCATGTTCCCCGATACGAAGCTCGACGGATGCCAGCGCTCCGAGTAATGTTTGAATTCCTTGTGGATGTTGTTAAATCAGAATTGCCACTCTTCAGCAGATGAAAGTTGCTTATTATCCCCGGAAGAGTCGAGATCGTATTTTACCCCGTATCAGAGTAGGATCAGAAGGATCCTCAGCAGATTAAGATCGACATCCTTGATAGTAGGGGCATTTCCAGCAGTGTGCCGCGCACAATCAATCCCAGTTTGGGTCTATCCCCGCAGAGTACAATCAGTTGTCAATGGTTTGAAGGAAGCATCCCCAAGCAGAGCTGTTGTCTTTCCCCAGTAAAGTCACCGAAGCAGGATTCTTTCCCC
This sequence comes from Lathyrus sativus, assembly GCA_963859935.3. Classification (NCBI taxonomy): domain Eukaryota; kingdom Viridiplantae; phylum Streptophyta; class Magnoliopsida; order Fabales; family Fabaceae; genus Lathyrus; species Lathyrus sativus. The sequence goes on along the minus strand of OZ012735.1, from coordinate 619,358,824 downwards.
AGCACCGGGTCACAAGTGCAAGTCTTGTAAGAAGCTGTTCATATGCCGAAGGATGCAGTAACTGATGGTGCCAGACTGAAGTCTCCAGCGGGATTGAGGTTCCCCACCAGAGTTATATTCTCTCCTGAAGTTGGATGATTCCCTCCCCCCTAGTAGAGTATTGGAACAACTGATGTTGTATTCCCCTGCAGAGTTGTACTCTCCCCCGAAGTCAGATGATTCTTTCTTCCCCAGCTGATGTTGTATTCCTCATCAGAGTCGCACTCTCTCCAGCGAAGCAGAATGACTTCTCCTTCCCCAGGAGCTTGCAGATGTCCAGGAGAGCAGAGACCTTGGAAGTTGATCAGACCATGATTGGTTCTTCCCCAGTGGAGTGTTGAGCAGCTGAAGTTGTTTCCCCACAGAGTCATCATCCCCAGAAGAGTAGCCATGACGGCCACGCAGCTCATTCTCGCGATTGATATCAGCAAGTCCAGGTTCTCGTAGAGCTTCGGTCCCCTGCAGTAATCAACTGAAGTTGTTTTCCATGCAGCAGTCCGCAGAAGATCAGTTCCCCAGACAGAGCCTGACTGATAGTGGCGTGTCCACGTTCTCCTCAGCAGGATGATTCCTCTACCTGAGCAGTTTTGTCCCCTCGACAGGAGAATTTCCCTCTCGGCATTTATTTTGCTGACGGGATCGCATCATTGTGCATGACTGCATGGCATTTAACATAGCATTTAACACTGCATAGCATTGTGCATGATTGCATAGCACCGTGCATGATTGCACAACATTTAGCATAAACGCATATCATTCCCACCGTGTGGGATAGCGCAGAAGCATACGCATCATAAGCATGATCGAGGTTACTATCATTCTTGTTTTACAGGCGTTCCACCAAGAGACCAGTTGCTCAGGACGATTCCTGATATTCTCTCCAACGAGGTCGCTTTCTTAAGATGATTCTCAAAAGACCCCGGTGTAATCCCCACAGTCGCTCGCTCAAGATGATTTTTGAGATCCCCAGCGAAGTCTTCAGTTCAAGACGATTCTTGAATTCCTCAGCAGAGCCGTTTGCTTAAGATGATTCTTAAGACCTCAGTACAGCTTCCCGAGTTGTTCGCCTAGTATGATGCTTGAGTTCCCCAGTAGCGTCCCCAGCAAGAGTTGCCCAAGAAGATTCCTGGAATACCCAGCAGAATAAAGTCTCCAGAATGGTTATCAGTTTAGGATGATTCTTGAAGGTGCCCGACGGATTTGTTTGTTCAAGATGATTCTTGAAGTCCTTAGCAGCGTGATATGTCTGCTCCAACGGTGATGTCTAATCTGAAGATGGATTTCGTAAATGCCTGAAGGCGATATCAGAAGGTTCCTGTGAGCTCAGATGTCCTTGTTGATGAATCAACGTGTGGCTGAAGATAAGGTTCCAAATTTTGTATTCAAGATGATCCGTGTTGGCCTGAAGACCACGTCAATTGTCCCGAGGTGATGATTGATTGCGATCAAGTGAATAGTTTTTCTTCTGACTGAAGTCGGAGATGTTTCTCCAGCTGGAGCGGAGTTTTGCCTGAAGGCAAAGTGTTTGAATCCCCGTAAAGTCATGAATGGCTCAGGATACCATTTCTTTGACTGAAGTCACAGATTTCCTAAGTTGAAGCGAAGGTGCCTAAGAGCAAGGTTATCCCCAAGGTCATGAATGACCTAGGATTCATTTTTCGGACTGAAGGCCGAAGTATATCCCTGACTGAAGTCTCGGATGCTCTATAGCAGAGGCGGGGTTGCCTGAAGGCATATCCATGCATCCTTGAAGGCCAAGGACCATTTCTTTAGACTGAAGTCGAAGATACCTCCTGCAGAGTTGCCGATGGGCAAAGTTTACATCCTTGAAGGCCAAGGATGTCGTTTCTAGCTGAAGCTGGAATAGTCGACGGGCAGGGTTCCATCTATCTTCAGAAATACTTGAAGATTTTTTCTAGCTGAAGCTGGAAATGGCCAGGGGCCAGGGTTTCAAATATCTTTAATGTTGAAGTTCTACGGCGGGCAGTGTGCAGCAGTATTCTGATGTTCGTTATGGTTCTGAGGGTGAACCCCAGATCAGAGTGTGCTCGGTTAAGTCTCTCATTCCCAGCGGAGTGGTTCCAAATACGCAAGTGTACCTTTTGTTCCATTCACCAGGGGTGAACCCCAGGTCAGAATTGTTCAGGGTTGTATTTTGTCCGGCGGCGATGTTGGATTATGTTCGACGGCGAGGTTGAACGTTTGGATTTGGCGGCGAGGTCAGATCATCATTTGTCCGGCGGCGAGGTTGGATGTTTGTTCGACGGCGAGGTTGAACGTTTGGATTTGACGGCGAGGTCAGATCATCATTTGTCCAGCGGCGATGTTGGATGTTTGTTCGACGGCGAGGTTGAACGTTTGGATTTGGCGGCGAGGTCAGATCATCATTTGTCCGGCGGCGATGTTGGATGTTTGTTCGACGGCGAGGTTGAACGTTTGGATTTGGCGGCGAGGTCAGATCATCATTTGTCCGGTGGCGAGGTTGGATGTTTGTTCGACGGCGAGGTTGAACGTTTGGATTTGGCGGCGAGGTCAGATCATCATTTGTCCGGCGGCGAGGTTGGATGTTTGTTTGACGGTGAGGTTGAACGTTTGGATTTGGCGGCGAGGTCAGATCGTCATTTGTCCGGCGGCGATGTTGGATGTTTGTTCGACGGCGAGGTTGAACGTTTGGATTTGGCGGCGAGGTCAGATCATCATTTGTCCGGCGGCGATGTTGGATGTTTGTTCGACGGCGAGGTTGAACGTTTGGATTTGGCGGCGAGGTCAGATCATCATTTGTCCGGCGGCGAGGTTGGATGTTTGTTCGACGGCGAGGTTGAACGTTTGGATTTGGCGGCGAGGTCAGATCATCATTTGTCCGGCGGCGAGGTTGGATGTTTGTTCGACGGCGAGGTTGAACGTTTGGATTTGGCGGCGAGGTCAGATCATCATTTGTCCGGCGGCGATGTTGGATGTTTGTTCGACGGCGAGGTTGAACGTTTGGATTTAGCGGCGAGGTCAGATCATCATTTGTCCGGCGGCGATGTTGGATGTTTGTTCGACGGCGAGGTTGAACGTTTGGATGTGGCGGCGAGGTCAGATCATCATTTGTCCGGCGGCGATGTTGGATGTTTGTTCGACGGCGAGGTTGAACGTTTGGATTTGGCGGCGAGGTCAGATCATCATTTGTCCGGCGGCGATGTTGGATGTTTGTTCGACGGCGAGGTTGAACGCTTGGATTTGGCGGCGAGGTCAGATCATCATTTGTCCAGCGGCGAGGTTGGATATTTGTTTGACGGCGAGGTCAGACTCTTTAAATCCCCAGTAGAGATGATGTTTGTACGACGGCGATGTCGAGTGTCTCTCAGAGCGATGTTTGTTTCCGACGGCGATGTCAGATTCAGTTTTCCAGCGGCGATGTTGGGCATGTCAAGTTCTCCAGCGGCGATGTTGGGTATTTTGGTGATTCAGGTTCTCTAGTCTTCCAGCGGCGATGTTGGATGTATTGTTTGTTTCTGACGGCGATGTCAGATCGGTATTTCTCCAGATAGTTGCCGTGCAGCTATTATTCCAGTGTTCTGCAAGTTGAGCAGTTGGCAAGTTTTCGGGTTTACCGGTATTCAACCGTCTCGCACCTTGATTGGCTGAGAGTCGTTCGCTCCTCACCCAGTCAGGTCCAAGCCGCTTGAATAGGGGCAGCTGTTGCACCCCAAAATTTGACCAACCGGGTCTCGTATCTGGCTCGAGGTTTCGACGCATAATCGCATTCGCATCTGCATATCGCATACAATGCATCTTTCATCTGTTTTGATTTTATCAGGGATCACAGCTCTCGTCTCGTGTTTCAGGTGTCTTTTATTAGAATCGTATTTTTGGGATATTTCGGTGCCCGTTTATTTTTACCGGCTATTTTGGTGCGCTCTCGCGGTGTTTTGTGTGGTTCGGTGCTTATTTTGTTCCTCTGGGAATTATTGTGATTTTTCTGGATTTTATTGGCCATTTTTAGGTTTTTTAATAGATTTAAATCATTTTTTTCATTTTTAGAATATTAATAGGATTTTTTAATTCTTTTTAAATAGATTTTTAATCATTTTAGGGGTTAAATAGATTTTTTAATCATTCTAGATATTTTTAATAGTTTTTTAGAATTTTATAGAAATAAATAGTTTTTGTTAATAGAAATTAAATGTTTTAATTTTAGATATAGAATAATAATAGATTTTTTTCTTTTATTAGTAAATAGATTTTAATAGAAAAATATAGTTTTTTTAATAGTTTTATTAGAATAATAGATTTTCTAGGTTTTATTAGGAATTAATTAGTGGGATTATTAGATTAGGATTAATTGAGATTTAGTTAGGATTAATTAGTGGTAATCATTTTCATTAGTTTTTTTAATCCATTTTTAATCAATCAATTTAATATTGTTTCACTTCATTTTCAGTTTTTTGTGAGATTTTTATCAGTTTTTTGGTGGGCCTCAATTTCAGTTCGCAGTCCAGAATAAGTCCAGGTTCTGTCCAAAATGATCCAGCAATTTCCAGATGTGTCCAGCAATTTCCAGAATATTCTGGAACGATCCAGATAACCCTCAGGGTATATAAACCAGCTCGTACACGTGTACGCACGGAGGCTACCCCACGTTACTTCACACCATCACGCCACCTCACGCCCTCAGTCTCTCTCTCCATGCCACGCGCCCAACACGTGTTCTACATGCGTCAACACCCTCCACTCACTGCGCCAAGTGTCCATCTCACAGCCTCCACCGGTTGCATGGCCGGCGGCCATGCAACCACCCCAACCTCCTTCGCCGGCCACCGCAACTACCGCCGGAGAAATCAAATTCACCCAAAAATTTCCAGAACTCGTCCAATCTTCATCACTCTCATCAAGAAATCATTAAAACGACATCTAGATCCAGTCCCAGGTTCCGTTCAAGATCTTTAAGAACAGCCACGGATGTTCATCGTTTTCCAGAAAGTGATTCATGAACGATTCAAGATCCTCCAAAAAACTTCGTGTGTTCTTCATACGTTTCCCAGAAATCTTCAACAAGATCTTCAGGATCTTCATCATCTGGAAATTTCATTAGCCTTTCTCCAGATCACCAGAACAGGCATCAATCTCCACTGTTTTCTAGATTCTTGATGAAGATCATAGGGTCATGAATTTACGGTTCCTTCTCCAGTTCGTGCACCAGTTTCATCAATATCATTACCAGAATCCTCTTTCGTTCAAGATTGGCGAACCTTCAAGCCGTTTCCCAGAAGAACATGCAAGAACTTCGTCTGATACTTCTGTTGTTCTTTCGCAAATCTCCAGATCTATAATGAACACCATGGATGGTCATCAGAGCTTCGAAGCTTCGAAGCTTACTCAGAATGAGAAATTGCGAATGTCATGATCTTGATGATTCAATGTTTGAGGCTTGTTTGCAGGAGATGATGGTGGAAGAATAGTTGAGCAATAGGGAGTTTGAGACGTGAAGGCTGAGAACGAAGTACTGGCGGAGGGAGAAGAGGTGAAGAACGAGTCTGAGGGAGGAAGACGGCGGCGACCATGAACAGGGAAAGATGAGTTCTAGGGTTTCAGAAAGGGGAATGGAAGAGTGAGGGAGAAGAGAAGTCCTCAGTGGACGCTTGGGAGTTTGGGCCTCAGACCCCAGGCCCAAGGGAATTTTTGCTAGGCAACGCCTGAGTTCTTTTTCGCACCCCCGTTTTGGCTTACTGAGGGGCTGGGGCCCAAGCCCATTGGAATTCCTTGCCACCACACTCCCAGATTCACTCAGCCCCCCCCCCCCCCCCCCGTTTTTGCATCAAGCAGCTGGGCTGGGCCCAGTTTGCTGTGTTCTTTTTGTTATTTTTCTTCCCCTGTAACTGCAGTATACCCCCCTCCCCTTTTATTTTCTTTGCTTTATTTTTTTTTTTTTGTACTTAGTTTTTAGAATAAAAGAAAAATAAAATCATGAAAGGAAAAAAGAGAATATATTGGAAAACATAGTTGAAAAAGAGAAAAAAGAAAAAAGAAAAGATATAGAAGAAAATATATTGAAAAAATAGAGAAAAATAAAGAGAAAAATATATTGAAAAATATAGAAAAATAAAGAAAGGATATTTTGAAAGAAAAATGATTGGAAAAGAGGAAAAAATATTATAGTAGACTTAATATTTTTTATAGTGCATTTTTTTACATAGGGTTTATTCGTTTTAGAGGTAATTTTAGAAGCCCACTTGTTAGGGGGCTATTTTCCATTCGATTTTTCAGGATAGAATAGGATAGTATTTCCTAGGAGATTTATTTTCAGTATTCCATCATTGTAATCATTTTTCAGAATGTTAATAAAACGAGATTTGAGCTGTGGTCCCGAAGTAGCCGAACTACAGCTGCTCTGAGTTCTCGTACCAGACGAGAATATGTAGGCATAGGATGCGATATCCTAGCGAGCACACTAACGACTGACTTTCTGCTCTCTCGCTGCTGTGCGATCGAGACTTTCCCGCTGACGATTAATTGTTACCCTTTTTCTCTCTTGCCCGAGCGCATTTGAGACCAAGCCGTAGTTTTGCCCATAGGTTCCCGACCCTGTGAAACCAGTTGTTTTTCTCATTGCTGTGTGAGAATGTCTTGTTTAGCCGTAGTTAGCCTGAACTACGTAAAGCTCTGATCTTCCATGCAGTGGAAGTACGTAGGCACAAGACGCGAGGTCTTGGCGAGCCATTTTCCCTGTAGTCCCGAACTACGTTGACTCTGACTTTCTCTCTTGAGAATACGTAGGCGTAGAGTGCGACGCTCTATCGAGTCAATTCCCTTCCGTTTAGATTTAGCAGCCGTAGATAGATTGTTTTGCATCCTTTAGACAACCCAAGCAAGCGTGGATCCCGTCGAGTACGACGGACGTGAGGGGTGCTAATACCTTCCCCTTGCGTAACCGACTCCCGAACCCAGGTTTTGGTTGCGATGACCATACCTTTCCCCGTTTTTGCGAGGTTTACTTCGAGCGTTTCCTTTCCCTCCGTTGGGATAAATAACGCACGGTGGCGACTCTTCTGTCAGCCGGCGCCGATTTTCGCAGTAGCGACAATATCCATATTGCTAAATTAAAGAAATAAAATCTAACTGAAACTTTAATAGAAGATTCGTTCCAAAATGCAACAAACTGGCTTGTTGAGCAAGGCCCAAATGTCGTACCCACATATTGTGACATCGCGTCTATCATATGTCCCTTCTGCACCAGAAAATCATCTTGAAGCAGCTTGGAAAACTTGAACACTTCTTCATGATGCTGTTTTACAAAACACAGCCAATCCAAAAGAAACAACACAAATCTCAAGTTGTATTAATTCTTGTTAGCCTCTTCCCAATTTAATTCGAATCACCACTTACATATGAATCAAATCACATAGATTCTCATATTTTTGTATTGGCCACTGTCCAAATTGATTTAAATCACAGTTTCTACATGAATCAGATGATGACCTTTTATGACTCAAATCATAGTTATAACTTCTTTGTTGATTTGTTGATTTGATTAAGTTATCATAGTTATAACTTCTTTGTTGATTTGTTGATTTGATTAAGTTGTCATGGTTATCATAGTTTCTACATGACTCAAATCATGACCTTTCATGATTCGAGGAGACTTCAAGAGGAAAGGCAAATTTATAGAGGAGATTAAGTTATATTTCGGTATCATAAACAAATGAACATTGGTGTTTTTATGGTGATTTTAATGCTATCAGGTCCAAGAAGGAAAAAATCTATAAGAGGTGAGTCTAGACAGGAGGATATCTCGGACCTGATAGCATTAAAATCACCATAAAAACACTAATGTTCATTTGTTTATGATATCGAAATATAACTTAATCTCTTCTATAAATTTGCCTTTCCTCTTGAAGTGCATGGTGCATACACATTAATAACTAAAAAATTTCCTACTTTGAAGAAATCAGTTGGGCAATATAAAAACATGCTCAAAGGAACAAAAGGGGAACACCTCCACCTATGACATATCCTACACCATTCAAATTACTCCTAACACCAAAATGGAAGGTCGATAAGAAAACCCCACTGAAGTTGCACCCCAAAAAGGTGTGCGCACTCCCTCATGAAACACCTCAAACTTCATTTCCTATAAGCATAAAATCCGCAGATTTTTCTCCCTAAAAATTTTATAAACCTCATTCCTATTCACCATATGAGGTAAGAATATGGAGTAGAGAAACAATCTTAATATGTTGTTAGGCCATTCGTTTTGTGGTCAGAACTTTATACAGTACAATAGTGATGGGAGAGTTATGAGTAGGCTTGACAGGTTCTTGTTATATGAAGAGTGGTGTTCTAAGTGTTAAAATTATGTTCAAGTAGTGACATTGCGAGGTTGATCTGATTATTGTCCAATTATGTTAACAGTTGATAATGATAATTAGGGGCCTAGGCGTAAACTCATGTTGAAGTGTTAAGCTAATTTCCCTGGGTACAAACAATTTGTGGTTGAGAAATGGAATTCTTTTGAGGTGCATGGATGGGGTTTTTAGAAATTTTAATACCCTAATTTTTACCCCTAAGATTCCACCTCATTTACATATTTGTAATGCATCAAGATCACAAACTTGGTTGTCTCCTAACCCTCTCATCTTTGGTTTTGCCTTTCCAGAGATCATCAAGCACTATCTTTGTGTATCTTTTACATTTTTTTGTACTTATATGCTTTATAATTCACTAACCATTAATCAAAATACAAAAAATATGCCTTGTCCCTTTTGTTTCTTTTTCAAGGAAGAGGTTAGAAACAAGAGCATCAAGTGATTCTCTCATTAGTTAGGGTTTTAATTCCTCAACTCAAAGTGTGGTCAACCATTGATTTTTAAAGGTTGTTCATAAAAGCATGACCTTTAATCTAAAATCATGGAGTCTTAAGCATTGTTCAACTTCATTTGATCAAGGATGTTTCAAAGTTTGATAGCTTGTTTCTCAAGAAACTTCAAAGGTTCATGTGTTTATTTCCATGCCTTCATCAACAAGTTTCCTCATGTCATTGCATGTTTAATCAAGGGAAAATCAATATTACATCATTTTGTGTTCATATGATCATCAATGTGCCTTGAAATTTAAGAAAAAGTCCAAGGTTGCAAGTTTGTTCAAGGATGTTTGACCAAAAAGCCAACATTTTAAGCCCAAGTTCAAAACTTCATAATTTCTTCATACTTCAACATTTTTGAGTGCTTCTTTGGGAAAATGAACTCATCTTGACATCCCCTCCAAATTCTCTTGATAAGCCAAGAGCCAATTATGCATGGAAGGCTATCAAAAGTTTGGAAACATTATAGATCATTTTGTGGACTTAGTGAAATTTGGCCTAATTTCAAGTGATATTTGCCTAACTTCAAAAGATCATAACTCTCTCAATTTTCAAAATTTTGGGAGGTTCTTTATGCAAATTGTCATATTTAATGCCCTCTACAAATTTGTTTCAAGGATCATAGGCCAATTATGCTCGGAAAGCCATGAAATTTTGAAGACATTAAAGGTCACTTTAGACTTAGAATTTTCTTGACCTATGGTTACAGATCATCATTCCAACTTTGTAAGCTCATAACTTTATGCACAAGCATCCAAATAGAACCTTTCTTTTTGCAGTGTACTCTATGATATAATGTTATCATTTGGCAAAACGAATGAGGATCAAAGATCAAGTGTGCATAATTTCCCAATGGTTTGAAGTTGACCCCATGGAACTGAATTTTGGTCATGGTCAATTTTGAAAATTCATTCAATTCTCAATTTGAAGCCAATATTTGCACATGATTAGTACTTGATAATGTTAAGTGATGATTTGTGATGCAAAACGACCCAAAATTTGAGGAAATGCACTATGTTTTGGATGAATTCACATCCAAGAATAATCACACTTTGCTTGCTCATAATGCACACTTTTTGCAACGATTCTTCACACGTGTGAGCTCCATTCACCTCAGATATAAATAGAGCAACCATTTGCACTGAATTCCAAGTTTAGAAAGCCCCTAGAACCTCTGCTCGAGATCCCACTTTGCACTGAATTTTTGAGTTTTCATTTTCAAATTCTAATCTCTTTCAACCTTATTTCTTGATTCCATTAGCTTATTCGGTCTCCTATGAAGCGTTTGCAACAAATACCAAGCTCTAAGACTTACTGAAGTGCTCTAACCAAATCCAACTTTCAACACCTTCGATCATCATTTGGACAACATAGTTATGAGCATATTTTGAACTCAAACAAGTTACCACAATGTAGCCTGACTCTCCCTGATCATTTCCCTTAACTTGCCTTGTGTTGATTTTTCATATTTGACACTTAATTTCTCTTTTCGTGTTTTCATTTTTCACTGAGTTTCCTTCAAATTCTCTATGTTCACTTTCAATCAATGGAAATGAAGCATGAGGTTGAGTTCGCACTGATAAAACAGTCACAATAGTGGTGGTTTTGTGACTTAAGTTTGCAAAATGCCAAACTCCGATGAGCAACTCACCGGAGACTATGACCAGAGGTCCTCTCACGGTGGTCTGAAGTTGTTTTAATTTAAAAATGATTCAGCGCGTGTTTTTACTTAAGGTTCATCGTGTCTCTTTTGATCTTGACCTTTGGATCTATTTTAAATGAAATCTGATGGTTACGCATGTGTTTGATTACCAGCCTTTGATCTGATCTGATGGTTGTGGTTTTTGCAACATTTTTATTTGTTTTTAATTTCTCATTTATTTTGAAATATCATAAAAAGTAGCTCCTATTTGATTTTTCACTCAAACCTTTTTTCATAATTTTTTAGATATATTTTCTATCTTATGTGCATTTTTCACATTTTTATTTTATGATTTGATATTTTTCATTATTTTCATATTTTTCATGCATTTTAATTTGTTTAAAAATACTTTTATGCATTTTAAAATTCTCCAAAACATATTATATGACCCTTGACTTATTTCTGACTTATCTTGATTTTTCTTGAACTTTTAATTGTTGTTTAGAGGCTTCGTCTTGATTTTCTCTTTTATTTCCATTTAAAAATCTTTTCCATGCATTTTTAATTGTTTTATATTGAATTTTAGCTTGATTGTTGGTTGTTGTCTTGGATCATGGTTTCTTGATTAAAATTTTCCTCAATTTGAATGGACTTTGGGTGTTGATGAGGTTGGATGAATCTTCATCAATTCAAATCTATCATTAAATGAATAATTGATTCATTTTTGATGTTTTGGGTTGATGATAGGTTTAGTGCCTTAATCCACCAAGAAAGGTGATTGAAATTAATGATAAATAGATCTCAAGTCTTGATTCAATTTGGTTCCTCTTGTTCAAATGGATGGTTTGTTGTGCATCTTGTTCATGATGTTTAGATTGATGTTTGATGAACTTTCATCATTTCAAATCTACCATTCAATTGATCATGGATCATTGGAGGTACTTTGGATTGATGCATAAGTTTGTCCTAAGTTGTCATGGAGGATGATTGATGTAATGGACCAATCTCATTGCCTTAGTGCTTGATCTCTCCTTGGTTTTTACTTGTGCTACATGTTTTAGAAGTATGATTTCTATCATATCTCTAACATGTATGGTACATAAATTTTTATTGAATGGCCTCCCATAATATGATCTTCAATACTAACAATGTTATTGTGCTAACTTTTGCTTTTTACCATTTACTTTTCTAGCACCTTTACTTTATTGTCATTTAATTTCTTGTCATTTACTTTTATGCCTTTACTTTTATAATTTACATTTCATATTATTTATGTTTATGCTTCTTTTTCCTTTGTTCTCTTGGGCCTTTCTTTTCTTTTAAAGACATTAATAAAGGAAAAACCCCTAAAAAAAACCTTAATCTCTCTTGGACTATTGTTATTATCATGTGCATTGAGGAGATTTTGACCTATGGACTTAGGATTAGGCTTCCCATGCTTGGAGCTTGGTTATCTGAAACTTGGAAGTTCACCTGATATTATGCTTTTCTAGAGGCCTTGAGTTCCTCTGATACACGTGTCCTTGAAATCAAGCTTTGAAGATTTACTTGTTTCTCTGTGACTTTATTTGTCTGGTTTCTCTTATGATTATCTGCATGTTGCTTGTGGCTTACTCCAAAGGAATGAGATTTTGGTCTTAACTTTTGACAAGTGTTGGCTAGATTCTGGTTAGTACATTTGCACACACTTCCACTTTAGTTCTTTTATTAGGATAGTCTCTTCATCTCATCCCCTTCTTAAATTTTCAAAATCTTCTCCATTTTTTAAAACCTTCTTGTTTTCAAACTTGAACCTCTTTCTCAATAAACCTCGACTTTGTCAAGTGATTTTCAAACTCATTTTCTTAAATAAGTGCTAATTTATTTTAAGCATATCAAAAGCATTTCAAAAGACATAAAAAACACACAACTCATTCAAACTATTTTGTGTCCTTTGTGCACTTTTCCTTTTAAAACATTTTCTCAAGAATTAGACATGAGTCATTTTCATAGTTGAGATGTGATTCTCCTATTCCCATAGTAATGTTTGCAATGATGTTGATTCTTTTGCACTTGAGAGAGTTAGTGGCATACTTGTTGATTTCTATCCAAGTTGGACCCCTTCTTAATGGTGATGCAAAGGTCCATTTTCACATACTTGTGGGTGATTAGTTGGACTTTCTCCTTAAAATGAAAAATTATCTTTTAATTTAAAATAAATTAAAACAAGCCCTTTTGTTATTTTTGCCATGAACTACGAGGTTTTGATCCTCCATTGCACTTTCTGGGTACGTAGGCAAGAGGCACAGAAAATCTTGTCAAACACCAAAATCTTAAAAAATATATATTTCTCTTCTCATCTCCCCAATCTTTTGCAAACAACCTGATTTTAATCCAAACATAGATTTTCAAGAGGTTCCTATAGAGTACTATAAATATATTGGGTACTAACACATTCTCATTGCATAACCAACCCCCTTACCCTTTGTTTATCTGTTTTATTAGTTTTATTTTAAAACTTCTATGGGTTTTATTTGCTCTTTTTCCATTCCTTTGGAAAAAATAAAAGTGTGGTGGCGACTCTTGCTTTTGTGAGTTAAGTTAATCAATAGCTTAATCTCAAAATTTTCCCCGCTACAAAAATTGAAGCTTATGAAACAATGTGTGAAAAGTTGGCATCAAAATTGCTCTTAGAATATGGAAGGAAAGATGAGCTCGGTAAAAATTCAAATATCTAATTTGGATATAAAAGGAGAGGAATATGAGTTGTTACTAAAGGAATTATAGGAGTTGCATGATTTTTCAGCTAATCTGTTTCCTTTGGCTAGTACATTAAATAGTATGCAGTGGAAAAAGTTTAGAGTTTAATGGTTAAGGGAAGGAGACATCAACATAATTTTTTTCATGGGTTACTGTCAAGAGAAAGAGAATCAACTCAATAGTTATGTTAAAAGTCATTGTGCCTAGTTAGAAGGGGTTGATAATATCAGAGCAATGAATTATGATCATTTTGCAAATCATTTCAAATATCGGTTAATTGAGCATCCTAGTGTTGATGACTTAAACTTCAAGTGTCTCAATGCGCCATATAATGTATAGTTGATAAGACTGTTTACTGAAGATGAGGTTAAAAAGGTGGTGTGGGCTTATGATATCTTTAAAATTCCTAGCTCAGATGGAATTAATTTTGATTTCATTAAAGAATTTTGGTGAGACTTTAAACATGATTTCATGAGATTTATGTCTGAGTTTCATAGAAATGGAAAGTTTGGTAAAGGGATGAATTCTACCTTTATTATGTGAATTCCTAAATTAAAGAACCCACAATGTCTAGGGTATTTTCATCCAATTTCTTTAGTAGGGTGTTTGTATAAATTTTTGGAAAAAGTGCTTGAAAACAGATTGCAAAGAGTAATTAGGAGTGTCACTTCAAATTCCTAGTCTGCTTTTGTTTATAGTAGGCAAATTTTGGATGGTATCCTGATCACGAATTATGTAATGGATGAAAAGCGTAAATGCAAGAAGGAATTAGTGTTGTTTAAAGTGGATTTTGAAGAAAACGCATGATTCAGTGGACTGGAATTACCTAAATTCGATAATGTAGAAAAATGAAAATTTCAAATTTCTGGTGAAAATGGATTATGGAATGTGTGACAACGGAAACAACATCGGTGTTAGTCAATGGGAGCCCAACCGATAAATTTGGCCTAGAAAAAGGGCTTCGACAAGGTGATCCTCTTTATCCTTTTATTTTTCTGATAGTCGTTGAAGGTCTAAATATTATGCTGAACTTAACTGTTAAAGTATGATTGTTCTTAGATTATAAAGTGGGAAGGGAAGAGGTAGTCATTATCAGACATTTGTAGTTTGCTGATGTTACTTTAGTTTTGGTTGTGAAAATCTAGGCTAGTATTAGAACACTAATAACCATCCTTGAGCTCTTTGAGGTAATTATGGGTTTATAGGTTAATTTTAATAAAAGCTTATGAATTGGAGTAAATGTATATGAGTCTTGGTTGGTGGAGGCATCGTGGTGTTGAATTGTAAGATTGGTTATATTCCTTTTTTATTTTATTTTTGATTATACCGATTGGTGGTGACCCTAGTCGGTGGGTTTTCTGGAAGTTGTTGCTTTATCGAATAAACAAGAGATTATCGAGGTGGAAAAGTAAAGATTTATCTATGGGTGTTCGCTTGGTTCTCCTTACGTGTGTCAAGTCCTCATTCTCAGTCTACTTTCTTTCCTTCTTCAAAACTCCCACATGTATCATTTCCTCTTTTAAATCTATATTTAATTACTTTTTTTAGGGTGGGTGTGTGAGGTTACTAGGAAAATATCTTGGATTAAATGGAAAAGTGTGAGCCTTAAAAAGGGTAAATGAGGTTTGGGAGTTTGAAGGATTTTGGAGTTTAATTTGGATTTATTAGGGAAGTGGTGCTAGTAGTTACAAGAGGAGTGATTGAGCTTGTGGTTTAAGGTATTAATTGCACATAACGGTGAGGAGGATGGTCGGGTAAATGAGGGTGGAAGATTAGGTTCGTGATAGTTAAAAGACATTTTAGGTATTAATAGGGGTGTAGAAATTGGGATAGGAAGATGGTTTAATGATAATATTGGGAGGGTGATTGTTGATGAGACCAACCTTTATTTTGGTTCAATTAGTGGTTAGAGAAAGGTGTGTTGTTGGATATGTTTAGAAGGCTTTTTGATTTAGCAAATGACAAATTGGTGACAGTGGCCAAGATATGTTCTCTAGGATAGGGTGTTGGGGAGGATGGATGGAAGTGGAGGGGGAGGTTATTAGCTTGGGAGAAGGAGAAAGTGAAGGAGTGTTGTTTTTTGTTGTTTAACATTTTTTTGTAGATTGGTGTGGAGGATAGTTGGATATGGAAGCTAGATCCTGATAAAGGTTACCTAATTTGAGGAGTTTATCAGTTTTTTACTACATACTCGGCAAGAAATATATCATTTCTCTTTGATATGGTTTGGTTAAGAGCAATTACATTAAATGTTTCTTTATTTGTGCGGAGGATGCTTCAAAACAGGTTAACAACAAAAGATAATTTGATCTGTTGTGAGTGCATTTAGGTTGATTCAGGTTTGTAAGTGACTGGTTGTTGGAAAGAGGAAAATATGTATCACCTTTTTGTGGGATGTGACTCGTTTAGGAGTTTATGGCCATGTGTTCGTCAGTGGTTGGGCATTTGCTCGACAGATAGTTGATAATTTTCATTGTTTTGTGCATTTATGAATTGATTATACGAAGGTTTGTTATTCGCTTCATGTTATTTTGGTGGCTTGTGTTTGGGTGCTTGTGTTTGGGTGCTTTGAAAGGATCAGAATTGTAGAGTTTTTAAGCAACTAGAAATAACTATTAAGCATCTTCTTGATAAAGTCAAACTTCTCTCTTATTGGTGGTTGAAAGTGAAGAACAACTATTTATCTTTTCACTTTCATCAAGAGTTGATTTATCCATTTCCCTGTGGTATTCACGTTTTTTAGCTTTGGATCGTATCTTTGTTGTGTCCTTTTTTGTTACATTGCTTGTTTCATACTTTGAGTCCTAGTTTAGCATTCCTTGTGCAGATTGGGTGCTCCTTTTGATCCTTTTATTATATTTCAACTTGTTTTTTTAAGTGAAAATAAATAAATGAATATTATAGTTTGGTTCAATTTATAATTAATTTTAAATATCATAAAATCAATGTTAGAACTAATTTAGATTAGTTTTGATTGACTTAGTTTGACTTAAAACCAATCTTTAAAAAATCAAAATTAACTTAATTAATTTAAATTAAATTATCTTGTAGTGTTATATTTGTAGGGGGTGGTTCTTCTAGGGTAATATCTAGAGGATGTCTAAGGAGAGGTGGTCACGCTTCGCCCCCAAAAATATTCCTATCATCTAATCGTGGGAAACGTAGGAAATGACATTTCTGATGTAGAGAACTCAGGGTCATTGATTGACTTATGACTTTCTTGAAAATAGGGATTCAACGATCCACCATTGACTTAGTGGGCGGTGACCCTCCCCAAGAGATTTCTAAGTCCTAAAGACATCTATAAATACACCTCCTCTAGAGGAGGGAATGAAAATTTTATATTACATCCTAAAGCATAACGCTTAGCAAGATCGTAACACATATGATCACACCCCTCAGAAGCTTATACCTAAGCACATCGTCCATTCACAGGGTCTTTCACCTCACGTGAACAGGTCTCCTAAACTACCGTGAAACATCACCATACAGGACTTCTCCTATCGCAAGCAAGTCCTTCTCATCTCAAATTGTTATAAATCTATTGAAGTCTCTTAATCCATCTACTCTTGTAGGAAAAACACGCACACTTATATTTTTTAACCTGTATTTAATTGTTAAATACTACTTACAAATTTAACTTTTTCAACTGAATCATACCATTTAAATTCTTATAATACTATTTTTATGGTATAAATTTTAGAAATTAATATTGTAACATAACATAATAAAATGGTAAAATACATCTCTAAAAATTATGAAAAATATATATGAGAATAATTTTGATGCATTGCTAGTGCATTCTTTAAACCATACTCTTTTCCCATACTTGACAAAATTTGTTATTTGCATGATTCATTTGATTTTGACTACATGAATATGATAGGAAGCTTTATTTGAAGTCACCATCTTTCAGTTATATCTTATTTTAGATACTTTTGTTTCCATACTTTCTTTTATGATTCTCTCTTATCCTTTTTGATAGTGAAAGTATTGGAAATATCCACCATTTGTTGTCAATTAATATTCCAGCTCAAGTTTTCTTGGCAGCTTCTGAATATCTTCTTTGCAACTAACCAATATTTATATTAAGATTTTGTTTTCTAGATTTTGGAGTACACTATAATAAGGCCCTAGTGGGAAAATTAGTTGACTAATCAATGAGGTTAATTAAATTTTAACACATGATTAGAGGCATAGACATGAGACAAGTTCTATATAAATTTATGCACTTGTCTAAAAAGTATTAATTTTACTTTCTAATATCCAATTTGCTACTATTGTTAATGACAATTTGGAAGAGAATTAAACACTATATTCTTATCATTTGGTTCTTTATCTTTCTCATCTTATCCACAAAACTAGTATTATATATCCTTATTATTAAAAGTATTAATCAATATTGAATATAAAATGCATATATATAAGAAAATAAAAATGGATAATAATCACTCTATGTATTTCATATTAATAAGTTATAATTCCATCTTGTGAATTTATAAAATATTATTTATTAGTTTTTTAATATTTATTTTAACTAATATTTATAAATCGGACTTGTAAAACCAATGTCATCAAGCATCTATCTTTATAAAATCTGATAAGATACTTTTTATTAAATGTTAAGCATAAATTTTTCTAAATAAAATTTTCACGGTTAATTTTATTAGGTTTAATTGATAAATATAAAAGAAGAGAGATTTGAATAGATATATTTTAATATTATGTATTGGATTATACTATATTAAGAAATAGAAATAAATCAGATAGATTAACAAGGATTTACGGTCTAACCTACACAAATTCACTTCAGACTAGTTTTTTTTTTAAATAGAAAATGACTATACTTTTTTATAAGTCTATTTAATTAAAAAGAATAGGCCTCAGACCATAACAAAAAGGCTTTTAAGCCTATCAGACCGGCTTATTTAAATAAATATGAATAATTTTTTATCATCATTATGTTATGTACTTTGAATTAAAATATATAAATAAAACTTAGTTATCTTGGAGAACTTATTTCATAAGATGAAAACACTTTATGAACAATGTTATAAGTTATTTTCATAAGTTGTCTTAAAAAATAGTCTCATAAAACTTATGTTAATAAGTAAGTTAAAATAGGTCAATGAAAACAAATTTTTAGTCTCATTGGTCTTTTAGTTTGTTACTCTCTATTTAAACATTATTTGAATTGCTTAATTACATATGTCTAAAATAAATAGGCTTTTATGTAGGCTAATAGGCTAATCAGGTCTTTGAAGTCAACACATCAATGTTCAGCCATGCAAAATATATCAAAGACCTACTACCCAAGCCAAACTTGACTGATGCAAATGAAGTCAACACACCAATGTTCAGCCATGAAAACCGAGTAAGCATGTCATTGATACCTTAAACGATCCACCTCTTTAAAGGTTAACAGTTGGAGCCCTATAGTATGTGACTTTAACAAGACCTGATATATTTTTTTGTGTGAATTAAGCATGTTAGTTCGTGGCTCAACCTTTGAAATCACATTAGAGTGTAGTCAAACACGTCCTTTGATACTTTAGTAGCATTCACATCATGGTTTATTTCTTAATGTTGTCAATCCTCTACATAAATTTTTCCTAAGGGTTTATAATGATTCAGGTTAGGCGAGTGATCCAGATGATAGAATGTCATGCCTCAAGTTCATATTCATGTGTGTACTTTGGTCCTAACCTAGTCTCATGGATCATGCAGCTTGAAGTAACAGTCATTGGTGGATCGCTCAAGTACTAAAGTAGAATATTGTGTGTTGGTCCATACTACATCTGAACTATTGTATCTAGAATCACTTCTAACTGAGCTACATGTCAAGTACCTTGCACCAACTCTTCTCTGTGACAACATTGATGTTGCTATGTTGTCTGGTTCTTCATGTTAAAAATAAACACATTGAGTTGGACATACATTATTCTTTAATATGTACCTGAAATGTCTAAAATGTTAATGCTCTCACAAATCTCTTTGTACCATTATCTTTCAAGACATTTGATTTAAACTCGAAGTTACTCCCTTTCGTTAACCATGAGTTTGTGTGTGTGTGTGTATGTAGTATTAGTATAATCACTTTAGTTAGTTGGTTGAGAAATTATAGTTAAGAGAGTTAATTAGAATAATTAACTCTTCATTTGTGTAAAGAACTACTAAACTTGCATGACCATGTATATACAACAAGCAATCTATTATATACGAAGCAATGAACGCATTCTAATAATGATATCTCTTCATGCATCAAAGTTCATTCATTATTATGTTAAGTTTTTTTATATTTGATTGGTGCTTATAAATTCTTGCAATAATTTTATTTGAGTTTAAAATGTGAATAATTGTATCGATCAAAATATTGCAAGAATTTAACTAATTCAACTAAATCCAACTTAAGGCTTTGAACAATGTACATGTGTTGTGTTGAATGACATAATTTGTAGAATAATAGGATATACAAAATTAGCATTTATATGTGTTCAATCTGGTTTAGAAAATTTTGTTAGAAAATAATATTTCATTGTTTAATAGGTAAGGTATATTCGACATAGTCGAATATAATATGTAAGTGTTAAAATTTATAAACATGAATTTGATATTTTCATTTTAATAAAATTTTCTTTTTCACAGTATAATTTCTCTCTCTCCTCTTTCTCTCACATTCTTCTTAAAAATTCTAATTTTTCCATCAAACTTTACTCAATTATTCTCAGTAATGATCCAGGAAGCAATGCCCTACTAGCAGCAACTTAAACATTAAAGACTAGATTACCAAATTACAAATCAAATACTCCAAGAATGTGTACATACATTTATGTTGGTTTACAAACTTAGTTTTTGGAATCACCAAAGCACACTCAACATGATAATAAAAGCTCTCAAATTAGAAATCTGACACGTGGAAGGTGTGGACAAAAGCTGAAAGAATCATTTCCCACTTGTTGAATTCAAACTTTGTGATATTTTGATTTCTTTAAGGAACTGTTAAAACACTGCCATTGCCCGAATGACACGTAACCATGCTTCATTGACCAATGTCACATCACTTGATAACAGACTTTCTACTATTTTGAACAACTTGAGTGATAAAATATATAAATATATATATCTGTCAATTTTACACATTAAAATATAGTGATAAAACTTGCAAAAAAGTTCATTTATAAAAAAATTATTTAATTATAATAGATAAATTCAATAATTAATGCACAATATATAAATTAAATATATTCTCTATTCAATAAATTTCAAAAATAATTTTTATCTTATAAATAGAATCTGAGAAAATATATAATATAAATTTTTTCATTTATTCACTTTAAAATGTGTAAATTTAAATTTTATTAAAGGAATTTAGTGGATAACTATACAGATATATCTTTTCAAAACGAGAATTCAAACTTGAGATATTCAATATATTCACCTTTAAAAATTATAATTTTAAACATTATTAAATTACTAAAAAAAATTTAAAATATCAAAAAGTAGATAATGTAATTGATTTGTATATTTTTTTTATAGACATTGTCAAATTGGGGTCTTACTTATAAATAAATAGAATTTTGATTTTTTATTTCTACAAAAAGAATTAATTTACATTATAAATTAAAATTGATCATTTATTTTAAGACACTTTTATATTAATTACTTCGTTGTGAGAGAAATAGAGTATTATTTTAAGTAGTATTTCTTTTAACCTCGTTATAATGTTTGCATATACTAAAAGAAAAATAAGTACTATTTGATGCGTAAATTTTGTACATAAATGTTTTTAAAATTTAATATTTTGTACTTGAATGTGTTGGCTCTCATTTTTTTCATCTACTAAAACACATCTTTTAGTTACACCTTCTAAAATACTTAATAATATTAATTAGTGTTATATTTTAATAAACAAATAAAAATTTAGTAATTTAAAATAAAGTTTATCTTTGAAATGATTTATTTAAAAGAGATTCTAATAATTGATATTAATAAAAAATTATGAAAAATAATAAATTTATTTCATAATTTAATGAAATTTTAATTTCTCAAATAGAGATATCTTAATATAGTATTGTTATCATTACACTTTCTCTTGCAAAGCTTTGATTTTCTTCTCTTTTTTTTTTCTTCATTTCTTCTTCTTTTCACACTCTCTCTCTCTCTCTCAAAAGTGTAGATGTTAGTTTCTGTGCTTTTCTTGGACCAAATTGCTCCTACTCAGAGGTGAAAATTGCCTCTTTACTTTGCAATATTTACAATCAAGTTGCTCTCTTTCTAATTGTTTGTTGTTGATTTTGCTGTTTTCTCACTTACACTTTTCTTGTTTTTTCCAATTGCATGCCTAGTTCTTCATTTTTTCACCCCCTTAAGGTTTGGGGGTTTATATGTGGATCATAAAGCTTGTTTCTTTAAGTTAGATAACACACAATCTGGGTTTTGTTTTGTTTGTTTTTAATCTAATTGCATGCTTACATGATCCAATTTTTGGTGGTGAGGTTTGAATTTGATTGGTTTTCTTCATTGAAGTAGATGGTTTTCATGAATTTCTAATTTTGAGTATGGATTCTGTGAAATCTAGTGATGGGTCATTTTGGATTTGTCTCTAGTAAAGAAAGAGATTCATGTTAACTCAATGTGCTGTAGATTGTGTTGCTGTTTGTTTTTGGGAGATTGGAATTTTAATTGGTTTCAGTATTGAGCTTTTTCTGCTACATTTGTTTTATCTTTTTTCTGCATGTGGAATTTGGGAAACTCTGAATTTGTGTTGCTAGTTGAGTTTTGAACAAATCTAGTTTGGTATTGTCAATCGCGGATCGCATAAGTTAGCCGTTTGTTCAAACTCCGCTATCATATAGTACTTTCTAAGTCATCTTAAGTTTCTGGAGATCCTATTTAGCTA
This sequence comes from Lathyrus sativus, assembly GCA_963859935.3. Lineage (NCBI taxonomy): Eukaryota > Viridiplantae > Streptophyta > Magnoliopsida > Fabales > Fabaceae > Lathyrus > Lathyrus sativus. The sequence continues at coordinate 619,336,663 of OZ012735.1, read as the reverse complement.
TAGTTTAACCGTGACAAATTTTGAGTCTTGCATTAGCCCGCCTTACACGCGGGCCAAAGACGGTCCTGAATACTGCTATAGCCGCTACTTATTAACATTGATTTACTACACCCTCAAAGACGGCCCTTAGTACTGCCATAGCCGCTACTTATCAATATTGATTTAGTCTTGTTAAGGTTAAATGTTATTGCTTGAATTGAAATGCATTGTACATCACTCTCTATGCGGAAACTTTTTTCAGGTGAAGGAAATGATTCTGACAAAACAGTACCGATGCGTACACTCGTCTTCATGCCAATGTACAAAAGGTCATTTAAGCGAAGATGTGATATTCTTGGTGTTTAACAATTTGAATTGGAACCCGAAGCTAATAGCTACTCTGTCATGTGTATGCAAATGGTTCGACGATCTTGCCAAGCGAGTTCTATGGAAAGAGTTTTGTCGAACGAGAGCTCCTAAGATGATGATTGATCTCCAATCTAGCGGAACTCACAGTATCGATGGAAACTGGAGTGCCTTAGGGAAGCTGCTTATATACTGTTCAGGATGCAAAAAAGGAGGTTTGTTTAAGAACGTCCATATCCCCGGTCATTTCGTTTACAGGACACGATTCTCTAAAACATCAGGAAAGAGCTTTCTTTTGCCGCAGTGTATAAACGATGTTTTGTATGTGTCTGATCCCTGCGAGCATCTTGACCAAGGGGAAGAAGGAGATATAGGATTCTTCCGCGGAGTTTTCAAGTCGTTTGCAACCACAAACATCAGGAGGATGCTTATTAACAAAGGCGCTCGGCTCCATACTACGGAAGTTTGTCCGTATTGTAAGGCGAGGCTGTGGAGCATGCTGCAGGCTAACATGATACCGCAGACAGCTAGTTGCAGGTTGGGTTCGTATGAAGAATGCGTCGATTATCATGTGTGTCTAAACGGACACATGGTTGGGATCTGCACCTTGTTACCGTTGTCTGATTCAGAAGAGGTGTCTGAGAAGGAGTAAGATATCGATGATTCTAAGGTATTTACGATTTCCATGTAAAATTGAAACTGAAAATGCGCTATTATGCACTGACACAGACACGAACACTTTAACAATTTTCGAGAAACTTTGTTGATTTTCAACCAACCATACATGTTACTTTAGAAGTAATTATGATTAAAGTCGAACTTTTTCATAAACAGATTGGCATCCACATCCAGTCCTCACAAGAAGTTTGGTTGAACACACTGCTGTATTGGTCAAGTGTAAATTTCTTCCTAGGGATAATTCAGAAGTGCTATCTCAACATTTTTCAGATAGAAGGGTGAGCTATGTGACATATCATGTATATTTATTGATGTCTTGATTTCTGAACCTGAGTGGCCAATTTGGTAGTGCAATAATTCATATGGATCAAGATTTGCTGCAAGAATGGTTTTGATTCAGTTGCAT